>JBAMNC010001741.1:485000-1085000 GCA_037902135.1 Cetoscarus ocellatus | reverse complement strand
TAAGGTTCTATTGAAAGTTAAGAAGAACCAGAACAAACCTGGAAAACCTGCAGAATGAAAGCATTCTGAGTGACCAAGGTGAGGTCCTAATAAAGACGAAGACCGGATTATGCAGTATGGACCAAAAATCATATTTTAATGTTTTTAAGCAGAAAAGTGGTCAAAAAGGCACTTGTAATTATAACACCATGTCAACATGCACATGAAAATGACATTTTCACTGAAAGAAAAGTAATGCAAGTACTCTGCATTTCATAATTATTATAGCTGTTAGATGTTGGTATAAAACGACCCCTCTATCCATGGTTATCAATGTCCGTTATTACCATATTAACTGCCTTTAAAGTCATATAAATAGAAATACACACAATCTAAAGACCAATTGAAAAATTGCCTGCTCAAAATGTGGTGTCTCTCGCTCCCATTTTTTTGCATTTTGAAGCTCTACTTAGAACCTTCTTAAGATCCAACAGTGCAAAATGTAAACTCATGCAATTTAAACAAAACAAAAACAGTTTTGGTCCTTCTGTCTCTGCATCTCTCACAACCCCTAACAACTTCAGTGGATGGCTCTTCAACATGAGTTTGGTTCTGATCAAATTTCCTGCCTGCTGAACAAACTGTATTTTTCTTGCCACTGTGACTTTTGCCAACCGTGGCAAAGTGCAGTAGTCATGGGTTTGAGTTAATGAAATAACGAGTATTTAGAAAAACGAAGAGTATGGCGTTGACTTACTCCTTTGTAAAGTGTCTTTGAGATAACTTTTGCTATGGTTTTGCACTATACAAATACAGACTGATGAATCTGATTAATGTACAAATGTACAAAACTGCTTAAATAAGATCTCAGTCCTTCATCACACAATACACACAGCTGTAAAAGTAATAAAAACACAGACAGCAAATAAAATACAAAAATAATTCACCAGCATCTCTGAAAAAGTATTTTTCCACTGAGAGACTTTTTTGTTGCTTTCACCAAAGTGCTTGATCCTGTGTGCAGCCCTGCACAAATATCTCAGTGTTTTGTAAATCTAACGGAGGATGCACAATATTACACTATTGCAAATATCCAATATCCCAAATTCTCTCAACTCATTATGGTTGATACTAAAACATAGCTATAGTCTATACCACATGAGAACTGACTGGTTCCTTCCATTGTGACAGTCTCTTTTGTCTTAGAAACACAAGTTAAACAAGAAAAAACATTTGATTCTCTAAAATAATTAATATGGTATTGTTTGTTGAATGTAAATGATCAGTGATGATTGGGTAAAACATCATGGAAGATATGTACTATAAATTGACTTTACAATAGTCAAATTGCATATATGTGGCCTACAAAAAATGTCCGTACTGCTGATAACAGTCATCTTTCTGAGCTATTATCTGCAAAGAATGATATTGTGCAGAATGTATCAAGCATCCCTAACAGACCATGTAAAAAAGATTGACCAAAGAATAAAATAAAGCATTATGTAATTTTCACATTGAATTAAACATACCAATATAAAAGTTATTATCCTACCCTATTTTGTTTGAAAATAAACCAATATACTTTATACCCCAATACTGCTCAGACTTAATGGACCAATCTTTTATTTAGTCTAAAATCACATAGTTGAACTCTCTTCCCACCTGTCATTTCCATTCCAGCAGCATTCAAACTTGTCGAAGATGCAGTCGTTCTCGTAAAGTGAGCACAGCTTGCTCCTCAGGTACTCGTGAACCTGTGAAAATTAGAAACAGTTAAAAACGCCCTTTAGCAAGGGTGGGTAACATTTTTAACTAGAGGTCAACACTAATCATGTTGTCGCTAACAGAGGGCCATATTGTTAAAACTTGTTTTAACAATGTTTAAATCCAATGAAAAGATTATTTAAAGATATCAAGGTAAGTTTACTTCTACTCCGATGCATTCAGAAATGCTTCATGTAAACAAAAAAAAAAAAAACGGACAGTTTTATCTACTAATTGCTGACAAAAACAGAAACAGAAACAAAGATATTGCTATTTTTTCATGTTTAAATTAATTTGGTCTATGTGGTGATGGAGCAGTTAAGGTTTGCCCTCTCCTAACCCCAGTTAAATGTATCATCTTTACTGCACTTTAAAATGCACTCACATTGAGTCTGCCCTTTGACCTTAATCACAAACACAGATTTTGATTTGGTCATGTGATCACCCTTAAACTTACAGTTAATTTAATGTCATGCCCACCATCTTCCTTGCGCCTCCCTTCTAGAGAGAAGCCAGTGCTAAACTAAGTATCCATAGTGCCCCTTAGTGGCCATTATGTGAAACTACAAAAAAGGTGTGGCAGCTTATTATCATCTTTTCATTTCCACCCTTAATAACTGCTGTTTTCAGTTGAAATTAGTTGAAAGATTATGTGTTATTTTTGCTTAACCTGTTGAATGAATTGAATTTTCTTAAAAAAAAAACCAAACTTGTTCCTTAGGTGAATTCAGAAATTTCTTCATGTTTAATTTACACTTACCAGACAATTTGATAGGTATACCCATTTAACTGTGGGTCAATGAAAACAGCTGTTCAGCGAATTACATGGCAGGAACTCAATGCATCAGAACAGAGAAGAAATGTGATTTAAGTGACTTTGAATGTGGAGTGGTTGTTGGTGCCAGAAGGGCTTGCATGGGTGTTTTATAAACTGCTGATCCACTGAGATTTTCATGCACAACTGTTCCTAGGGTTGTGTGTGAAAATAGTCTAAATGCAGATGGGCAACAGCAGCAGAGGGCCACACCAGGTGCCATTTCTGTCAGTTAAGAACAAGAAACTGAGGCTACAATTGACTTGACAGTGGAAGACTGGAAAATTGCCTGGTCAGATGACTCTTGATATCTACTCCAACATTCAGATGGAAGTGTCAGAATTGGGAAAAACAACACGAAAGCATGGATCCACCCTGTCTTGTATCAGCGGCTCAAGCTGCTGCTAGTTGTGTAATGGTATCAGAGATATTTCCCTGGCACACTTTGGGCCACTTGGTGCCACTTAAACATCATTTAAATGAAACCACCAACCAGATCTCAATCTAGTAAAGCACCTTTGAGACATGATAGAAAGGGAGATTCACATCTTGCATATGCAGCTGACAATTCTGCTGCAACTATGTGATGCTATCTTGTCAATATGGACCAAAATCTCTGAGGAAGATTCCAGCCCCATGTTGAATCTACCTTGAAGGATTAAGGGAATTCTCAGAGCGAAAGGGGGTCCAGCCTGGTACGAGCAAGGTGTACCTAATAAAGTGGCAGATAAGTGTAAATGGTTTGAGGGCCAAGGGTCACATTAAAATGCACGAAAAAAGCACTTACAAGACGTTGGTTAAATCCTGAAGCCCGATCGACACAGGAGTGGATCGATATAGTAAATAATATTTATGTAATGGAAAGGATCACCTTTTCTGTCCGTCTCCAGAGAGACGTGTTCCTTAAATTTTGGACCAAGTGGGTAAAATATGCAAGGCCTTTATGGCCAGATTTCATTGAGGAGACATCATAATTATCATGTTGTGTTTGTTTTAAACAAAACCTTGTTTACATGGTTTTCAATTATTTTTCATACATTTATTTTAATGTATACCATTAGCTTTTCTTTCGTTTAATTCTCCCTATGATATACATTTGATGCTTTGGTCCACACTCTTTATCTCTTCCCTGTTAATAGTTCCTGAAATTAAAAAAAAAATGTTGATGGCAGACAGGAAAAGACCATCTGTTCTGATGTACTGCATGAATGTGAATACTGCCATCCCAAAATAATGTAAAAAATATATATATATCAAACCATTAAAAATAATCTGTATCTAAAGACCCGTATAAAAATGTTCTTTTTTTTGGTAGTTTAGTTCTTCAATGATTTAGCAAACTTGATCCAAGGTCTCTTTCTTTAAAGTGATACAAGTCTATTAGTCTGTTTGTAAAACAGTCAAAAGCTTGCATATGCTCACACACTTAGCCAGTAAAACAGCTGATACAGACATAAAAGCCCCTCATAGCCTTAACTTGAACAGTAACTTGAATTTAATGACAGGTATTGGATTTATCATATCTCAAATTGTCAAATTAGAGAGATGGAAGTGAGATATTATATTATTAAAGTCTGAGAGAACAACACGTAGATCAATAAATATCCAAAATGGCTAATAATCTATGACTCAAGAGTTTGCTGATCAGCTGTAACATTGTTTGAGTCATGTCTCTGCTGAATTCAAAATAAATCCCACATGCAATTTTCCCACCACTAAACTGGCTCATAATAAGCAGAGGGCAGCTGATGAATGGCTTTGAATGGATGTGAGAGCTTTTTCATTACACTCAAACCTCCAGCAAATCTGAGGCTTATTGAAACAAAACTTTTTTTTTCATCCTCTGCAATACACCTAGACCAGGGGTGTCCAAACTTTCTTTACTGAGGGACAACACAGGGAAAATATGACCACAGCCACTTTTGATATACCTCAACTCCAATCTAAATCAATCTGATGTAAAAACAGCACACATCTCAGCTTTTCTTTAGTAGCTTGACGAGGCAAATAGACAATTGGGGGGTGGCCAAACAAATTTCTGTCAATTTCTCCAACTAGATCTGCCCTGATAAAGGGGAGGAAAACCCCCTCGGCAGCTGAGAGGGGAGACACTGACAGCTCATTTCAACATTCGAACACAAAACAAGAGCAAACTGCTCAAAGCTGACGTTGGTGCTGCAAGATTAATTTGGTCAAGATGTTTTGTATACTGGATTTTGAGATGTAGCGGATCATAGGGCAAATGAGAACAATTCATATGTCTCTGCTGCTATAAATCATTAGTCGTCATTCACCAGGGCGTTACATAAAGATTTTTAGATCATTTTAGGTGTAAATAAATCAATTATTTATGTTGTCCCTCTATTTCATCCTAGTGATTAAACTAAGACAGTCTAGCACAAAGTTAATATTTTCCATATTTCACTTTACCTTAGGATTAGCCCAGGCTGAAGTTTGGACACCCCTGATCTAGACATTTGCTAAATGTTTATTACAAATGTTCATATTGCACTGACAGTCAAGTTGTGAATATGTGAAATGAAAACTGTTATTCCTCATTTTTCTGCAGCTTTATGTCGTATTCTCACCTGATAAGTCTCCACTGGCCTGTTCTCCATGTTCAGATCCCAAATCTTCACAGACAAGTAGTCTCTGGTCATCATGTAGCGTCCGTTGTGGCTAAATTTTACATCTGAGATTGATGATATGATCTCTGAGAAGAAAGAGCGATTACTGGGGTCTTCTGGCTCCTCGAACACTGGACAAGACAAAGAAAGATGGTGCAAAGAGAAGTGAGAGGAAGTCCTAAAGCTACATCAGTAAGAGAAGAAAATAAAGCATGACACATTTTTGACAAGATCAATAAGAGAAGTTGATTTGTATCATAAAAACTGTCTAGTTATCAAAGATGAGTGGTCGAAGACTACTATTATACACAAAACAACAACTAGATGAAGACGTTTCAACTGATTAATGTTATGATAAAAAGGCACAGTGTGGTTACACATGGAGTAAAAGAAGGCGTGGTCTCTTTCTTTTCCTGCACGGCTGAGATGTAATACTTAAATCCTTTATTGACATAGTGTATATAAGCAAAGCTTTGTCTGTTTCCACTGCAGTCTGACAGGCGTTTGGTCTGGTCTGAAGAGTCGTGTTTGAAAACCTTTGACCCAAATTTAAACACAGCGTGTATATTTCACCACTAGGAGGCCCTAGGCCAAAACAAAACAGAAGATGGCGTTATGGGTAGGAGAGAACTATGATGCATGTGCGCATGTGGTGGTGAGTGAACTAAAGGGTTAATTTCTCAAGTAATGAAGAGAACGTGACAGGAGTTCAATCTGGAGATAGAGATCGATTGCTCACGGTGACAGCCACTGTGTGCACAGCAAATGTACTGCACCCTGTATGCATCTCACCTGTCAATACATCCACAGCTCTTCTGTGAAGTGCAGTGACGTTTCTGGTGAGCTTTTCAAAGCAAGAGGTCAATCTGTTTTTTCACTGAGAAGATCTACATTTGCAGACAATGCCAAGTTGTTCCCAGGTTTGTTATTTATTTATTTCAGTCACTTACATTAATTCAAAGTAAATGAATTAATAGTCATAAATCACGTGGGCTTGTTTGTACACACTTTTTTGGTGATTTATAATATCAAGATACAAGTAAAATGTACTCATTTAAGACCTACTTTTATGTGACTTTTCTCCAAATACACTTGACTTTGCACCCAGCTGTCTGTTTAAAAACATTTTCGATATAAATAAGATTTATTCATGGGAAACACATCCCATTTCAACAATAAATATTAATGATTTTTCAGGCTTTCAAAACTGCTGACAATAAGTTATTTGAAGGAACAAATGAAATCATTAAAAAATATATTTTACAAAAGTTCAGCCATTTTTAATCAACTCAGAGGCTTTGGTGTATGGCACCCATTTTGAAAAGAACTGGTCCAGGTTGTTTTTTCTGCTACAAGCCCTTGTAACGTCACATAGCAATAGCAGACAAATCCTAATTCCTCTCTGAAAAAGTAGTTTTTCTGGCATGTGGTGATTTAAATCGTCTTCACACCCACAGCTCTGTTGCCTTCTTCCGATACAGTTGAAAAAAAAGACCACTACAACTTTGCATGCTCCCCCCGGATTGTTTTTTATTCACACAGCAGCTTTTTCTGAAGCGCATCAAGTCTAGACCAAAGAGTCTTATGTCATTATGTCACAGCCAGCTTTCCTATGAATGTGAATCCCGCTGTGCGTTATGGGAAGAAAGCCATCAGGTTAAACGACCCATAACACTACAATATAATAATGATAATAGTGGATATTAAAATTTCTATGTAAGATTAAACAGATGCACATATTAATTAATATAGGGCAAGTCTTACAATTTAAGTGTAAAGGACCTCTGTGCATGAAAATGACACTGACCAGCGGACCATGGGGGACACCAGATGGCACGGGAACTTATTACAACGTAACACCTGCAGAGATGTCCACAAAGAAACTGTCCGCAATGCGGGAAACTAGAGAGCAGCTTTAAAAAGGATAAATTCTCCTGCTCAAATGAGCTGGACTAATCTAGTGTGGGAATTTTAATGAGTATTTGAATCAGTCATGTTGTTGAGTCCTGTGATTATCTGCTGAGGAGACAGTGAGTGACGTTCACCTGTTGATGTTTTCATATGTTGTGCCTGTGCACAGAAAGTGGCTCTCTAGGATCAAAAATATCATTAAGTCGTTTGTTATTAGCCTGGTTGCCTGGTAGCTGTAATGCAATTATTACTAATACGACTGCTGCTTATGCTACAGCAGAGTTATGAGTTAACCCGTCACCCTGTTGTGTCAGTTCCTGGGGTGATTGTGTTCTCACTGCAGATGAACTACTCGAAAAGGCGATTGGAAACAGCCACCTGTTTCTGGTAATCTTGTTGCAGTTGTTTGTGCCGAAACAGGGATGGATTGCTGTTTTCATATACATGCAAATGAAGTGTGCAGAGTACTTGCATGAAAACAACTCTCACAAATGATCCAGGTGTGAAAACACCCTGATTTTTAGCATGTCAAACAAAAACAAATTTATAAAAGTGTGTATTCTTGACTGGTTAAAACATCTATTTGCCATACATGGTACATTTTATGTAGCATTAGTTAAGTTCATTTATTGTCATCTGTCAGGTCCTTAACAAACAAAGCTACTCACATTTGGAGTGTTTATCACAGAGTGCAGAAGCCCTCATGTCGCAGAGCCGGATGGTTCCTTTGCTGCTGCTGTACACAAACGTGTTACACTGATGAGGATGAAATTCTGCGGCTGTGATCACCTCTGTCAGATCCTCCATGTTGGCTGGTTTTATGTCAACAATATCTGAAGAGCACAGGGTTAAGAGGAATAAACCCTCTTAGTGGTTAGTTTTTCACTATTTTAGCATGCTACAGCTTCTTGCTGTTACAGATCCTCCACTCTGCATTAACTTACTCTAATAAGAATACAAAAATAAAAACTGCATTATCTTTCACAAATTTTGTTGTGCTTTTAAAAGTCAAATTAAATTTTAGAGCTTTATGATGCGCAGCAGATGAGCAGATCCTGAAATAAGCACCTCTTAATAACAAATATGAAATGTCTTAGAAATGATGAATTCTTTCAAACTGAATCAGGAACCTCTTCAATCTGAATCAAATCTGTTACACTGAATTGTGACATACTGAAATACTCACACTCCTAATGCCAATCAAATTGTAGTTAGGTGTTTCTTCATCTTTCAGTTAAATTAAATATTACTCTGAAAAAAAAAAATCGAAAATAAGTCTGATCACCATCAGTGTTTAGTGTAGCCATATATGCAGATTCATGAGCTCATGAGTATTCAAGGATACTGAAGCTGCGGTCGGTGATCTCCAGGTGCCAGAGGTTGATGCGGAGGTCGTCTGCCGACAGGTAGGTCTCGTTGTCACTGTTGACTGAAATTGAGTTGATATGGTAGGTGTGAGCGTTGGCAAACACCCTCCTTGGACTGGCTTCTACCATGAGGTCCATGGGTATTAAAACCGGTACCTGAGAAAAAAATATAAAAATAGAGGAGCATTGAAACTCAAAGTAGAAACGATGTTTAAATGTCTGAGGTCTCTAAAACTATTCTTTTAAAAAGCTGAATAGACTAAAATTGCCCCAGTTTTAGGTTAGTGAGGGGACGGGGAGGCTACAGGAGGCTATGATGATAAGCTCTGCGCTGACTGACTGCCAAAACGATGTCTGATGGAAGGAGTGAAGAGGGGTTACAGGCTGCGGAGTGGACTTTTACACAGCTGTGTGTTTTCTGACAGCAAAAACCACACATGTATGTGGATGCTGTATAGCTATTACACAATAAACCCCATGAAGTCAAAAATGGAGTGTGTAGAGGGGCATTTTCTTTAAATAGCTATGGCGTATTCTTACGTGAACTAAGGCTTTTATAAAAGGAGTCATCCAGAACCCCTTTAAACAATAACAGCAGAGAAACTGATTTTACAGGACATAGGAGCTTTGAATAAGTCCAGGTATACAGCGTTTCCTCTCATTTCCTGTGTGTGCTACATAACAGTGAAGCTGATCAGGTGCTTTTAAGGTGATGAAACCCTAAAATGACTCAAAAAGGGACTTTTTGACTAAGCTGCCTTTCTTCAAAGTCTGTGCCAACACACATGACATTCATGTCTCTGAATGTCTTTGTAACTATGCAGCTGGAAGGTGCAAGAATCAAACCGACCAAACATGAGCTTACTTTTGCCTTTAGCAAAAGAGAAAAGAAGCCAGACTGGTAGCTAACACACATATGATTTATACCCTTTGGAGTCAGGTGTGCCAAACTTGAAATGAACTATTTCCTGATGTGATTAATTTTAACATTTCTGAAGGGCAGAACTACTTAATCTTATGTATAACAAAGGGAAGTTAATTATGAGGCCCCCACTAACCATGCTGCACCTACAAAAACATGTTTTGTCTGTTTTCATTTGTGCTTACAGGACATAATGGTAAAGAGCTGGTTTCTAAATGCTGACACAACCATAAAATTCAGTTAGTCATGTACAATGACTGTCAGAATTGTCGGGACACACAGGGGCACTCAGCATGAAGAGCACTGCATAACCTTCTGCACATTTTTGCAGAGCTGATGTGGTTATTAGTCCTCAATACCTGTGCACATGATCAGTTTAATTAAGTTGAAATTAAAGTTACCAGTTTGTTATCAAAAATGATTGATGACGGTAATACTACAAATACTTTAACTATTATTAGTGGTATTGTAATCAAAGAGCAGGAAACAAGATTTGAATCTTTTCCATGGCATAAAGAGACATAACTCTATCTACATTCTACGATTTATTTGCTTCCTAGACTAATGTTGGGTCTTAAAAAGAGTACTGTTCAATCCTGTTCTTCTTTAAAAGTTTCTTATGATAACATTTGGTGCTTTACAAATACAGACTGATATGAAATAGTGTTTCAATTATTATTTTAGGCCCTCATTTACATTTGCTATGTTCTGTGGCTTCATTTTCAACTTTAAGTCACGTGAACCCCACTGCTCTCTCCAGTACCTATACCAGCTTTAGGCTCTGAGAAATGGTGACATTTTAAATCAGTTTTAGATATAACAGGTAGAAAATAAGAGAGTGTAGTGGTAACACATTTACAAAACTTTGCTGTATCAATGTCTCTGGACAGCCCTGTGTGACAAATATATACACGAGGCATGGCTATTAAATAACAACACTGCACTAATCAGGGTAAAACTACATGGTTCACAGTCACATCAATGTTATATATTAAAGGCTGGACACACCACTGCTGTAGGTTTCCTGTAAGTGACGTCTTTAGTTCTCTAATAGCTACTGATTAAAGTGCACCTCCTTTTGCTAAGGCATTAGAAAATAACTAGCTTTAGTTGAGCAACATATTAACTTGAAAGTTATTGGTGAAATTCAACAACACAACAGCCAAATCTTTTTGTACATCAGCTGAGGTGTATGGGGAACACTGCATGTGTGTTTGAAAGGCACAAAAGATTTCAGGAGGGCAGAGAACATGTCAAAGGTGATGAATGTTCTGGGCGCCCATGCACATCAAGAACTTCTAAAAACATTCAACAAATTGAACTAATCATTGGAAAGGCTCGATGACTCAGTAGAAGAATGATAGCAGAAATGGTCTCCATTGATAAAGAGAAAGTTCTAACAAAGTTTGTAAGAAAAGTTGAACATGACAAAAGTGTGTGCCACAGTTGTCCTAAAAAACCTCATAATCACTCCTTCTGACAAACGTGGGTTTCTTTCAATTTGTTCTCCTTTTGATCAGGAGTCAGAAGTTTTGGGACAACTTTGGCACACACTTTTTGAATCGTTTTCCAACACCTCAGCAAAAACATGTGCACTTTAATCAGTAGGTAGCAGTGAATCTACAGCAGTTGCGTGTAAATACCAAACCTTTAATACATAACACTGTGTGAATGTGAGCCATGTGGTTTTATCCTCATAAGCAGTGTCTCGTTATTTAATATCTATACTTTATCATATAATGTTATGTTTGATATAAGAACTGACCCGCAGTGATGTGATCATGTTTGGATCTTTGTAGCGTCCATCCTCCTCTTTCAGATTATAGCCCTCTGGTCTCTTGTCCCGTTCACTTATTTTCCACAACTTGATTGTCTTATCTGTAGAAAACAATATAAAAAATAACAATAACATTAGCACCAATGAAAATATACACAAAGGATGTGTTGATTTGTAAGTTTGGTTGCATTTTTAGGTTAGTCAAAAACAGGTGACATAAAAGTTGGAAGGAATTCCACAAGATGTGAAATGAAAAACTTTTGACCAACAAATATAATAACTGTAAACCTTACATTACCCCATTTCATTTAGTCCAAGATACTTGCAGAGCTTTCAAGGTAGCAACAGAAATATTTACACTTAATTTTCCAAAACATTACTTCCAGGTTTTGTACACATTTGACTGAAAAGTAAAAAAATGTCTTACCATTAGTTGACAACAGGAACTGGGCAGCATTCTTCTGAGGAAGCCAGCGAATCTTATTGATCTTCTCTTCTATTTCCAAACTCTTCAGGTAATCAAACTCGGGCTCATGGCTCTGGAAAGTGCTGTAAACATTGTATTCACTCCTGAACAGGGGCTGACTTTTATTCTGCGGGGGGGAACAGTGTACCAGGAAGAAAACATAGCAGACATTAAAAAAAGGAAGAGCCAACACTGATTGAACATTGTTCTACATTCTGTGTGTTTGATTTCACAAAAGCGTATCAAACTTTAATGTGACTGTTATTTTGAGTGAGAAATAACACTGGCCAAGTGTTAAATATATCATCAGTCACAATTTAAACCACTGGGAACAAAACATTATTAAAATGTATTCAATAATGAAATGATCCTCACACAACCCCACATCAAAAATACTGAATTATACCCTTTACACAGCTGAACTGCCATTTAATCTGATTTGACATGAATCACCTCCCTGCTCTGGAGTAGCCATGTTAAAATGTTTGACCTTTCTTAAGTGGATAATATCAGGGAGTAAAACTAAACAGAAGACAGACTTTCAGTAGTACCTCTATTTCCTGCTGGAAAATGACTACGCGGCCTCCCTTGTCTCCTGTGGCAAGCAGCTCCCCTGTGTGGTTGAACTCAACTGTGGATATGATGTCCGCTGTAAAGACAGACAAAAAAAAACATTTAGACATTATTTAAAACAAATTTAGACATAATTAGTGAACAGATGTAAAAAAGGCTCATCTCTAATACTTAGGGCCACTTCATCCATCCAATCTAGTCCTGGACTCATGAGTCCAGGAATCAGAGTGATCTGGAGGAACAAGCGAGCGAGTAGGCAGGAGACGCAGAAGGATGTCAGAGCATGTAGAGCAGATTTAAAATGATCAGTAACCTAGTTTCTCCTTCCCTCGTTCAGACGCCACTATAGTTTCACCCAGCCGCAGTATGTTGCTTCATAAACCAAACCCATCTCTTACATACACTCTTACTTAACCCTTTGTTGCCCACTGGGGCAGAAGGACAATGCTGCCAAAGGTTGTTGTAGGAGGTCTTTGTGTACAACGTGCTCCCTGAGGCCTAGTGTAGGGGGAATACAATAGAAGCAAAAGCATGCTTCCTCAGAGGACATACTGCTCCCCTATGAGGGCACTGAGAATGATTTTCATCATCCATCATATCAGAAATGGACAATAATGATCCCTATCATTTTCTTACATCTATGACTTCAACATGTTTTCTTATTAAATTTGCAAAATAACGTAACATAATAGAAATGCTCACAACATTAGGATAACATACCGTGCATGTTCCATGTTGACTGTTCGAAAGGAGCTGAAACATGCCTCACTGCTTGACTTAAGGAAGCTAAATAATGTGCTGCACTACCATGTTCATTCATTAGAGTGCCTAATGAAATACAATAAAAGAAAAATAACAATTTCCATAATAACTATGACAGAAATGAAGTATGACTCAGTGTCTCCCACTGAGTGACAGAGCAACTGTCACCAACACACACCTACACCACCACTTTCTTACACACCTGCTTGATCTAAAATTCAATACAAACCAGCAGATGACAGGGCGCGGAGGAGGCTTTTCATGACAGAGTCTCATAAAAGGTTACCAGCGTTGTAATGTTGATGAATGACATATAGCCAGTTGTATAAAAGATTGGATAGAAAGGATTATCAGGAGGAATTTGGTCAAAGGGTGCATATTTCTCTGTGATTTTGCAGTTTTCCAAAAGACGGTATGAAGACTGTCCTGAGGTAGGTGTCTGGCATTTCCTGGTATAGGTGAGAGATACACTGGTTTGACTGGAGAGGAAACATGGGGCAATGGGGTGATGACTGGTCTCAACACATGCTGGCCATGAAGTATTACAGCCTGAAACAGCAGCATGAATGGGGCTCATGACAATGACACACACCACATGCAAAGTGCAGCTGTGTCACTTTGGTCCATGTTTTCAACCGTTTTTACCAATGTTAAAAGTTACGGCATAGCATTAATGAGCGCAGGACTATAGTGCTGCTAATTACAAAAACATGTTATTTATGTTTTGTCTTGAGAACCTTCCTCAAGCGAACTGTCAGTGTCACAGTTTAACCATTGACTGTATAAACTGACTAAATCTGGCCCTGATATCTCCCCCAGGAACAAAGCTCCTAAGTTCCTTTCTTAACACTAATATGTACTTGTGCCATGGGCCTCTAGCAAACTCTAAAAACCAGAAATAACCCTTTAACAAAAACTGACCTGTTCCTTTCTTGGTGACAGTATACTTGGGTCAGAAACAGGCGTGAAGCAAAAAAAACAACACTTCATTTCTTAAGAACTTACTTAAGAAAGAACTTGTAAAAATGTAAATTAAAAATCTGCTATACTGTAAATGGACATTATATTCTGCAAAAATATCGGTTGAAAAAATGAGTGTATTTTTTTTATATCTGCCAGTTCTAATGGATAATGAGGACATACTGTACATCACGCCAATTAAATTAAACAGATATAACAGAAACATTCCAGATGTGTGTATAAAGTGTACAAGTGAAAAGGGAACTTTGTTTCATTGTATGTGGCACTGTAATAAGATTAAACAGTTCTGGGAAGAGGTTAAAAAAAAGAGATTGAAAAGATGATTTTCAAAGATATTCAAATGGATCCCGGGGTATCTATTTTAGGACTATAGCCTAAAAATCACACTTTTACTAAAAGTGATCAGAATATGATAGATATGTGTCTTTTGAATGCCAGAAGATCCATTGCAATATTTTGGAAAAACATCAAGAAACCAAATATTTCCCACTGGGTTAGACAAATGCTTGTTACATTTCCTCTGAAGAGTGACATATATGAGAAAAATGATCTGTTTAAAAAAATATGGGGGCCGTTCATTGCTTTTGTGAAAAATATTGATTTGCCAGAGGGAGAAGAAGAAGATTGATTTCTCTGTGATGGAACCTTGCAACATGGACACTTGAATTCAATTCCAAAAAAATGATGAAATGCCTTTAACTGTATCTTTCTCCTTATATTCAGTTACGTCTTTACATACTATTTCATATTAGCAGTAAGCTGTATGGAAGATGGCACAGGTCTGAGAAGTGATGTGTTTATAAGTCAGCGTGTTGAGTACTTTTGTTAATTGGCACTTGTGTATGTTAATTTTCTGTTTCATTACTTAAATATGCAAGATTCAATGAAAATATTGTTCAAAAAAATATATCTCTGCCAATTTTGATAATTAGCTTTTTAGGCTTATATCTGTTGATGCTTCTATTTTTTTTAATAATATTGTGCATCCCAAGTTTAACAATGTACTTTTAAGCCAAAATAGGTTTATTCTAACAGGTAAAGGTCTTCATACTAAGGTGCAAAACATGACAATGCAATTTGTCCTGCACTGAAACAAAGGAGCAAAGGTTTGTCATTATTATAACTCACATGAAACTTCATAATCCTGTCGCTTTAAAGCATTTACTATAATATAGCCATCACTCTTTCACTCTGTCATGATAAAGGTTGTACTCCAGGTTTCTTTACAGTTCACTGACACCTGAGTTTATAATGCAGACACAGCACAGGCGGTGCCTATCGTCTGCAGCTCTTCATCCATCCTGCTCCCTGTGGCTAAAACAGTTTCACTCCATATTTTATGTTGAGTTATATATCGATCTATACAGAGACTTAGTGGTCAGTAACCAGCCTCATCTTCAAATGCATCCTGTGGCATTTGGAGCCTTCAAATGAATGAACAGTAAAAAGATATTAATGCTACGCTGCACTGGCAAAAGTATTTGGCTTGAACAAAATACCTAAGAAAAAAAAACCCTCTAAGCTTAGGACTCAAAGAACAGACACGTATTACATAAGTGTGTTATAAAGCAGGAACTTGAAGAGTTTTCTCTCTAGCTTCCTACACGATTATCAAATTAACTGAAAATTATGGTTCACAGTAAGACCCATTATTTTAATCTTCAGCTGCACTGAAGCGTGCATCATCAAGTCGTGGTACAGCCAAATCATCTTGCCAGTTTAAACCAGACAAGTTAGCAAGAGGTTGAGCTGCAGTCTGAGCATTTGCTTCAAGCTGTTATGCATTACCCAAACCCTGAAATATTTTCTATTTTCCAAATTATGCTTCAATAAATACCCAGTTTCAGAAGCAGGACATACCTTCAGCTACGTCATCATCAATGGCTCCTTTCACCTGAGAGAAGCACCACTGCATGTCACCTCCAGGTCCTGCAGAGATCAAGAGACACAACAATGAACGAAGCTTGTTTACACATTCAGGTACGTTTAAAGTAACATTTCTATGCACAAAGTCTTTTTTTGTGTATGTTTATATGTTAAGGCTGCTTGATTTTGGCAGAATTCAGAATCACAGTCAAGAAGTCCAACAAATTTGTTAGAAATCATTTGTTTTCTGCTCCCATGTCAATGCCTTCTACTTAGTTTTCCATGTGCCTTGTAAAACAGTGATGTCAGGCCCTCACGAGGCAGACACGAGACAAAAGCAGTCCAAAGAGGGGCAAACTGACACAAAATGGCACTAACAGCTCAATGCTCAATGTCACTAGAGGATCTTCAGAAATAATAAGAGCATTAATAAAAAACTAACTCAAGCATAATCGAGCTCAGAGCCGTTTTCGAGCAAATTAGATCCATCCGACGGTGTTTTTTTCTCATGCCATAGTAGCAGACGGGGCCAGAAATCGAAGCCCCTAAATCAGACATTATCTGCTGCGAAACTCACTCCTCCTCTGTTGCCATTGCCGTGCAATGTCCACAACAACACCACCAGTTAGCCCCCATTCGTGGACGTGCAGTGGTTGCTTGTTCTCTGGCCAGCTGTTCGGCTCTTTCCCTCTGCATCCTCCTTTCAAATAGCTCCTCGTCGGTATATGCTGGCTCAAAACGATACGGGCATCCATTATACTCAAAGTCGTCGTCAGACACTTCTACATTGGATAAATATTCCGTCATGTTGCACAAAAATAGCCGTGTAGCCGTGTAGCCTAGCAACAACAGCGGCTCTACTCAGCTGCGCTCTTGCGGTGCATGTCTATGACGTCACCAAAAGTTACCCATCCTTGTAAAGCCCCAGATGACCATAACAACGAAGTTGAGCTGACAGGGTGATAACACTGGCCATTCATTTATAAAATGTAGCTGAAATGAGCGAGTTTCGCAGCAGATAATGTCTAATTTAGGGGCTTCGATTTCTGGCCCCGTCTGCTACTATGGCATGAGAAAAAAATGCCGTCGGATGGATCTAAATTGCTCAAAAACGGCTCCGAGCTCCGCCAAAGTTGTCTGGGTGAGTCTACGCGCGTATTTAATCCTAATAATAAGGTCCAGGTGTCAAAAAACCAAACTTATCCTTTAAGGTGACAGCATTTCCACTTTGGTTGTCTTTTCTTTTTAAGTGATCAGGTTATGGCAAAAACTCAAGTTAAGACGTTTTTTTTACTAAATTGCTCATTGCTGTTCATTCACAGAGCAGTTTACTGTGTCTTTAGAAGTGTTGGGTTTTTATTTTTTTCTTATATTGGTGCTAAATATGTATTTTTAAATAGGTATTGGTGCCTTAACAGTTTAACCTTATCCCAAAGCGGGACAGCTGAATCAGAGTCCTTCGGAGCAGGAAGAGGTGGGAGCTACAAGTGAGACAACAGCAGGAAGTGACTACTTATACAGAGATCAGCATAGACAACTTCAGTAGCAGTTTCACCTGATCTAGACCACATTTCCTTATATAAATGAAAAACAAATAACACTCCAAAGCTCTCAATAGAAAGGATATTTTAGCGCTACTTCCAACACATTTCAGTGAGAGTTTGTTTTACAAAGAGGCTTACATTTTGTATTTTACAACACAGCTGTAGTTTCCGCCTACTACATTGTCCGACTGGCCCTTAATGAATGTGATTCACTGATCAGTCGTCCAATCACCTGGCAGACTTGCTTTCCAAAAGCTCTGCCCATTCCCAAACACTTTCTATGCACTCTTTACCAGACAGACTAGTGAAATATATTGAACAGTCCAGCTGGTGTTTCTGGTTATTAACAGCTCCTACATCAAGATTCTGAGAAAAAATAGCATTATTAATATTTTCTTGTTACAAACACATTTAATGATGCTTCTGTTGCCTTTAAAGTTCAACCTTTAGCCAGAGTGTTATACTGGACAGCTGACTGAGCAGATAAGACAGAGATGGTTCTGCATCTCTGGCTCTGACATTTAGCGGATAGTGATTAAATAAGACTAAATCTGTGTGGCACTATGATTTGGTAGGTATCGTACCAGTTTCAGTACTACATCAGTCCTGAATTTTTGTACCCATTCCCTGTCTTGCACTGACAAGCCTTAATTTCCTGTTCAGATTAAAAAAACAGCTTTTATTTTGAAAGAATAAAAGGAACCTCTATGAAGTAATGACTTTTTCCAAACCACAAAAATTGAGTTTGCTACTGACCAAAAAAGTCACTAAAATTAGCAGAAGAGAGGAAGACAAATTGAAATATTGAATATTTAAAGTGCATACAACTTATGATTGGTTTACTGAGCTGTTTTTGTTTTTTTAAGAGAAATAAGGCCTTTAAAAAAAACATTGATGTCTTTTAGACAATCACTGTTAAAAAAGGAGACACTATGATAAGCTGCTACCCTGCTATGGTGTGCCTTAACAGAAAAATATCGAGAGATTATTATAAAAAACAATCCGTTGCATTAATTTTTGAACTTTAATCTTACTACAATTAACACGTGCTGAACGCCCTGATGACTAACCTGTACTGTCCTGCAAGACCACTTATCCACAGTGATCATAGAAAGGCCAGAAAGAATCTTAATGTTTAAGAACTCCAGGTACTTCCTTTCAAAATCAATACCTCAATAAATCATAAATGAATCAGCAAAGACTAGTTTGATTTGCATCTCCTTGGTGCAGTTGTTGCACTATGGCTTTCCTCATTTGAGCGTGAAATCATCAAACCCTGTTTAAAAATACTGCCTTAAATCCAGCTCAGAATGACAGTAGATGAATTAGGGATCTAACATCTTTTATTTTAAGCCCTGGCAGCTGTTCCACCAGCAGGAGATGCTTCCTCACCAGGCTCCTATGTTAAAAATACATCAACAAGAAATCAGGCCTCGCCTGATAATGAACTCCATCACTTGTCTCAACAGGTT
Source organism: Cetoscarus ocellatus (assembly GCA_037902135.1). Lineage (NCBI taxonomy): Eukaryota > Metazoa > Chordata > Actinopteri > Labriformes > Labridae > Cetoscarus > Cetoscarus ocellatus. The sequence goes on along the minus strand of JBAMNC010001741.1, from coordinate 1,066,175 downwards.
TCCATCATCATAACTCCTTGCTCAATACATCAAGATGAATTCCTTACATTCTTATACCATTTCTATTATTACACAGGGAAAAACTGGTCTGATATGTCGATGAAAATGTCTAGTGGAACAGCTCTGCAGAATAATCAAGGACAGTTATGAGTCACCCAGGCTTCATCATACACACAGGACTCTGAAATGAATCATGATTTTAAACAAAAAAAAGCAGGACAGGCTCGGTCGGCACTGGACAAATAAAAATACAGCACTCCCATCTATTGTGTTCATTCGATGTTGAGGGAAAACCAGAGAGATGTAAGGTGTATCCATGTGTGAATTATCTTAGTCAGTGAAATATAAGGATAATATGCATGCCTGTTCCTTCATAGCCTAACTGTTTCCCTACAGAAACTGTCTGAATACACAGGCTACATTAAGTCAGAAAGCAGGGCTGGAAAATACAAACATTGTTCAGATATTGATACATTTTCAAATGGGATGGGGGATAAGATAGTACTGTTGATACTAGTACAGTTTGTAATCACGTTAATCTGTACTATTAATGTTAACAATAGTAATAGGAACAAGACTAACAACAACAATAATATAAATTGATACCAAGCTTATCATTGGGTAGGAAGATTGCTTACAGTGAAAATTTATAATAGTAATATGCTTACTTAATAGAAATATCCAATTTAAATGTTTATTACAAAAAGAGAATCATTAAAAATAAAAAAATTTAATCAAAAGACCAGTTAATATTACTGGTAAAGAAATAAAGTGATCTTGATACATCTTTGATACTTCAACAACAAGAAAGTAAGTCATTAAAGAACAATATTTGGTAATTTAATGTACGGGATCTCTAACTCACACAACACATTGGTGGCATACAAAAAAATAGATGTAACTACTAATTTTCATAGAATTTTCAAAATATTACTGACATATCTGTACAATTACAACAGTGCTGCTTTTTTACACTTAATGAATGAATGAAAATCAGTACATTTTTATATGTTTTGATACTACCTGTCATTAATAAAATGGTCATTTTGTTATATCAAACACGCTGTATTTTATAAGAAAACAAATTCTAGAAATGTTGTTCATATTTGTGTTAAGTTTACACAGTCTGGGTGAGTTTGTCTGCAGTTTTTGATCATTTAAAAAGAATAATATTTTTTCCAATATTGGGCTTTTAAGACTTCTAATGTTGTTCCTGTGGTATCAAATAAGCATCAATTACAGGTTGAGTCCAAAATCACACACTCATTCCCTTATACGTATGCTCTTTTAATACGTTTGCTATCGTTTCTTCATGAATTTAGAACAAAATGTCTGTATTTGTCACCACTGTCAGTACTGGAAACAATGTGTTTTGTTGTAGTTATATTATACCTGTTTGAAACATTAATAACAAATAAAAACTTAAGCATTTCAACAGCGTTTCTCTATGCAGAATCGTTCTATCTACAGTTCATTAGATAGTGAAAATGGTGATATTTCACACATCCACAGATTAATCCTAGTACAATCATGTCGGAAGTTTTTAATTCTGGTGTTGTGACATCCATGTCTTGATACTTTGCAGGAAAACACAGCAAGAAACCTGTCATGTAGTTTCATTAAGGAGATAATACCATGGCATGGTTCTGGTCCATACTGCCTAGCCTTGGTCAGTCTCACCCGATGAATGAAACGTGAGATGCTACGTTAGGCTAAACTGTTCACTGGCTCTGTGAGTCTTATTGGAGCAGGAATTTACACTTCAGTTCAATCTAAACTCCAGTATTCACTCTCCTGTCTTACGCGAATTTTGACCAGAAATGCTACCTGACAGCTTGTGTAGTCTGCAGAAGGCCTGGGGTTCTAGCCTGCATGTGGGCAATGTCAAAGTTTGAGCTAACGTTAGCTAGCCGGGCTTGTCAAGCCAGTCCTGGCATGTTTGAGAAATATGTGCACTGGAGTGGAAACCGCCTGTTTTACGACGTGCCAACAGCTTCATATTAACCAGTGATAGAATTACACTAAGAATCAGGACATATGTGCCATGCATGAGTGCAAGAAGCAACCGTTACATGGACAAGTCAGCGTTGGGATAATGTAGCTGTGTTTGGCTAACACGGTATGCAGCGTTAGCTCGTAGGCTGACTGCTCCCGGGCCGGTGTTGTGATCGAAAAGGGGACCGTGCTGACTGATGACTTCGAACCGCACTCATGGGTGGTTGCCGTAGTTACAGCAGACGTTGAAGGCGTAAAGTGCACAGACGAATTGCTTTTTTGAATAACAAAATAACGCACAAATAAACGAATTAAGGCATACATGCAGTTGAAAATCAAGCTTCTATCGTTAATTCATCATAATTAATAGAACAGCATTCTTGTGTAATAGTCATGCTATTAGATAGTCAAAGTAAGATCAAAAATAAAACATAAAAGTCAATACAATTACCTAGCTATAGAATTTAAATACCAATTAACAAGCATTGAGCTGATTACAATATTAGATTTGTAACAGCATATAAACCCTGTTCCTTTAAAAATCCATTTGAAAATATACATTTGGTCATAATAACATATATATATATATATATATATATATATATATATACATATATGCGCATAGACGTGTCCGATCAGGGGCGCTTCCAGGATTGTGGGGTCCTATGAAAATATATTAGATTGGGCCCCATCCAAAACTAGCTCTGCTTCATCTCTAAAGCAATTAATCAATAAACATGAAGGTATGAATGTGCTGTTCTCTTTCAAGACACAAAATGTCTTCAAACTGTGGAGAAAATAGCTCTCAGCTGAAATTAAAGAATACATCTTGATTATAAAATGTACTACAGAGAACTTTCTGGAATTTTGGACCATTACAAGCATTTGAAATGTTCTTATTTCTCATATGATCAGCCCTCATGAATCCAAAAGGTTGCCTAAATTTTATTTTTTAGCATTCAAAAACAAAACAAAAAAAACTGGATATGTGGTGTGCAAAGAGAAAAAAGACATTCAAAGCTATGGTTAAAAAATAATAATAAATTGGTTTGTATACAGAACAGTACCCTGACAGCCATGGGCCCTCAAATTCTTCCTATTCCCCCCAGTATACCTCATAAGTATGCCCCTCTGTTTGTACTCATATAAAGTCTGTTCAACCACCGGCAGTCTCAGACATCTTAAGTCACCAGTAAACACGGTCGCTCTACACACCATCACACCGGCGATATGGTAAACAGCTTTCGTTTGCTAGCCGCATCTGGCTAGCTAGCTTTAGCCGGCAAACAGGCCAGATGGGCGATGACACTTGAGTTTGCTGGGCTAGCCTTCATTAGCATGAGCTAAGTTTTGTTAGCTCGCCGCAGTGAGCTAAACTGACACTCTGGGCTGGGTTAACGCAGCACCACAAACCTCACAGCAGACAGCTTTTGGAGGCAGAGGGTCACGGTTAAAACGTCGGACTGTCGAGTAGTTTAAATGTACAAAGATTAGATTGAATTACCTGCCATGATGAGACAGACAGTGGAGCTTTCCTCAGTCAGTCACGATCCTGCTGCCCACTCCCACGCTCTGTTCGTGGGATCTGAACTTTTCCTTCCGCTGAATATCCGCTCTCTCTCTCTCTCTCTGTCTGCGCAAACCTTAATGTCAGCCACTGAATTAACTGTATCGCTGATTATTTTTATTGCACTCTGTTCTTTCCCGCGTCTCTCGCTGTTGATTCTCTCAGTGTCAGTCACTCTCCCTCTCTGCATCCCACAAGTCACTTCTTCCCCACCCCTCTCTTGTCTCTTTCCGCACGTGAAGCAAACGGAACCAAAGGGGGGTTACGAACATTGGTGCTGGGTTCACATCCATCCTGTGGTCCAACCATGGAGCGCAAACTAACCTGCAATGCACAGACAGGCATGGAGTGTGCATGTTCTTAATGGCACCTTTAAAGATGGAGATAATACAGTATGTGGAGAAAAAAGGAGAGGGATACTTCCATATTTTTCTGAGAATGTGGAGCCTGCTTGAAAAGGCTACAATTGTGCAAACTTATTAAGCCTACGTCTTAACTACATGTGGAAGAAACAAAGAAAGAAAAAATCCCTAAAAGTTCTCTGTTCAAACTAGTTTTGCCCTGATGTCAGCTGATTAATTTATTTACCTTTCTATCAGGGCTGGGCAAAAAGTGATTAATTCTAATTATTTTCTGCAGAACATTTGAAAATTAAAAATCGAGATTGTTTTTCTTGACTTACTCCAATTGTAAGATGTTGCAATGTTTGAAAATATAAATACTGAATATATACAGTATTCATGATGGAAGGCCCTGTCAAGGTTTCGCACGAGCACAGTAGGATTGTATATAGCTCAGCTTTGTGTTTATGTAAACAAACCTGCCTAAGGCCCCTGTATCCGAAGAGTTTTGATTGCGTTTTAGGCCCTGTTTACACAGAGACGCTCTCTCCTTAAACGCAAAGGTTTGTCCTTTGCGTCTTCAAAAACAATCTGCATTCAGACGGAGACTTGAGAACGACTGAAAACGCTCTAGCGTGCATGCCAGTCCAGTAGATGGCGATGTAGGTTTGCAGAGAAACAGTGCTGTTACAACACACGTAGGAAGAAGAAAAACTTTTCACAAACAACAATGGCGAGTGGACGCACAAAGACGCAGGAATTTCTTGTCTGGACAACAAATCTGTCGGGACAACAATTCTGTCTGGATAGTTTTGTCTGGATAACAAATCGAGCATGGTAAGCATCACACATGTTACTCGGTAGACGGCCCTGGTCTCATGTAAACAGGAGGCTAAAACGCAATCAAAACTCTTTAGATATGGCCGAAAAAGGAGTCGTGTAAACAGGGCCTTAGCCTCCCGTTTACCTGAGACCAGTGCCCGGAGTGCTTGAATCCGCAAACTTTTGAAATCAGGGTCCAAGGCGAAGAGTTTTCAAAACGCATCGCCACCGGGCCTCATGTAAACATGATTAATCATTTCAGGGGGAAACGCTGACGTCTACGCCTGCGCAGTACACTTTCACATGAAGGCAGCGTGTACATTCCAGGAACAACAACAGCTTCGGCCGCCTACCGAGTAACATGTGTGATGCTCGATTTGTTATCCAGACAAAACTATCCAGACAGAATTGTTGTCCCGACAGATTTGTTGTCCAGACAAGAAACTCCTGCGTCTTCGTGCGTCCACTCGCCATTGTTGCTTGTGAAAAGTTTTTCTTCTTCCTACGTGTGTTGTAACAGCACTGTTTCTCTGCAAACCTATAGCGTTTTCAGTCGTTCTCGAGTTTCCGTCTGAACGCAGGTCGTTTTTGAAGATGCAAAGGAAAAACCTTTGCGTTACAGGAGAGAGCGTCTCCGTGTAAACAGGACCTAAGTTTCAACTACATAATCAACATTTTATGACACACTAACTTTAAAAGAGAAACTCTGGTTTGGGAAAATATTTGACAACATAAAGGCAAAACTTGATTCATGTCATTTTTGTGTCACTTGGAGGTTTTTTTTTTTTTCTTTGAGAGGGGAGAAAAATCGATTGAAATCGTAAATCAAGTGTTGTGGAAAAAAACGTGGATTTTATTTAGGCTATATCTCCAAGCCCTACTTTCTATACCTTGATGTACTGGACAATAAACTGTGTCTGGGAGCCAACACTGCAACACAGAAATTACACTGAGATCTACCTCATGGTGGTTTTATGCTGCCATGACCTATTCATTGCAAGAGAGTGGAAGTACATCAGTGGATCACCTGACCTCTGACCTTGTACCTTACCCATGTAATGAGTTTGTGGGAAAGGACATTTGTTAAAGTTTAAAGAACTTACAAAACAGCATGCTTGAAATCGTTTGTATCCATTCATTACATATATAACACTTATCGGGGTTAGAGGGGGCTGGAGCCTATCCCTACTGACATTTGGCAAGAGTTGAGGTAAATCTGAACTGGTCAGCAGCTGATCACAGGGCTGACATAGAGAGGCAAACAACTGATTTAGGCTATGTCCTCACAGGCGGCAGGAGGTAATTTTTCAAAACAGAGGTTTTCCTACTACTTTTTCAAAAATAATTTTGTCCACACACGTGAGGTTTTTGAAAACAACCCTGTTCACATAAAAATGCAGAGACACATAAACACTCTTAAACACTGTTATGGTGTCAGTAATTTGCTTTTTTTTTCAATTTCTATGCAACAGCTGTTTTATTTTTAAATGTATCTCAACCCCAAGTTTGGCTGGTGTTATGTTTTGACTTGTGACAATGTTCATTGGTGTTAGCATATGTTTTGAGAAAATATTTATTAATTCAGATTTAAATATATAGACATATCTGATTATCTTGACCAAACTGTATTCTGCTTATTTAGAAGCATTTGTGAACTCTTGTCAGTTTCAACATCTGTTGTTACCTCATCAACCACAGCAGAGGCAGCGTGGGTCACCAGTCAGCACAGATGCTTCTGAAACAGTAACACAGGGTCTCAGCCTAAATGTGGTAGAGTGGATAATAGAATGTCTGATCATATAATCAGGTCAATAAGCAACACCAAAAACAGCAATAGCTTTGCAACATGTGCTGCAACACATGTAAACTAGAAGTGTTCTGAGAGCACTAACGTTTGCCGAGGCGTTTCTGATACTGTGGGGAGAGCTATTGTCAACTAGAAAGCACTCGGGGAGTGCAAACCTCCACCAAGGTAGCTCTCTATAAGTAATAGTTCCATGATAAAGTTACCATCATAATAGGATTCCTTGACCCTAAAAACCCACACCTAGCACTCAGAATCATGTTGATATCATTATTACTTAGACAGTTATTGATCAAAAACGATTGTTCTGGATCACCAAAATCTAATCATTTTTAAGTTGGGCCATTACCAACATCTCCTGTTGACAAATCCTTCAAAAAAAATCCTGGATCAACATCCTGATTTGGATCACCACCAAAATCCAATCACTGTGTAAATACAATTCTTTGATAATTTCATCAACATCTGTTCACAAATGAACAAACAAGCTAACCAACAAACACCAGCAAAAATATAACTTCCTTGGTGGAGGTAACAACAGTGATAATGTGGCATTGTGTCACATCACCCTGAGGACAGATGTGCACAGAGTGTGATGTTTCAGGCACAAAACTCTGTTTCCTCTGTCCATATGGAGGAATTCAACAGTTTTTGAAAATCTTCACTTTGGCAGGATTCTTACAGTAAGCTAAATCACGTTTACATGTGGACAGAAGGCCAAAACACACGGAAAAAGCTTTGTTTTCAAAGATACCTGTCTACTTCTGTGGGAGAAAACCATGTATGCACCAGGAGAACACAGAAAGGCCCTGACTGACACAGGGAGTCAGAGAAGCAAACCCTCTTGCTGTGAGGCACTAACCTGCCACCACGTTGTCAACAAGTAAAGAATGATGGTAGCAACCGCAACCTTGACCTTTGACCCACGTCCCTCAAAAACAAATCAGTTGTTATTTGTGTGTGCAAAGTTTGAAGCAAATCCCTCAGAACATTCTTGAGATATTGTTCTCAAGCAAAGGATGAACAGGGACTTAACCTTGGAGATGTAGCATTCGCAAGCAAAGGATGTCCACAAGACTTCATGACCTTGACCTTTGACCTCCAAAATCTAGTTATTAAATGCAGGTGAACATGTAGTTTTAAGTAAAAGGGATACACCAACTTTTTTTTCCTTTTATGTCTTGACTCACTCCCAAGTCCATGACAAGCAGATAGACTCCATTCTTTTGATTATGCATGCAGTAACAAGGAAGAGATGGGCAGAGATCGCCCACCGCAAATTAGCTTAGCTGAAACCTTGGGAGTCAATGGGCAGGGTTAGCCAGATGAACATGCAGTCCAAGCTTAAAGAAAATTCCATGAAGACTTTGACAACATGTCACATTCATAAGGCTTGTGCAGACATTTGTTCAGTGTATGTATTCCTGCGTAGATGGATCTACAGTTGGACGCCATGAAAACACAACGGCATCCACCTTGGCTGTCATTGATCTCAAGCATAATCAAGAAAGTAAAGCAAACTTAGAGCAGCTCCAAGAATAAGAATTTGCTGCATTGTTCAGAGGGCCCTGCACCCACTGAAATATGCTGTTAAAAATGCCTTCCTTGCTACTGCACGCACAGTCAAAAGAATGGAGTCCATCTGCTTGTCATGGACTCAGGAGTGAGGCAAGACACGAAAACAAAAAAAAATGTTGTCGTATCCCTTTAAGTTTGATGCAAGTGAGAGCAAGAGAAAGGGAGCTGCAGCTGTGGGCCGCTAACCTGACACACCAGACGGACAGCTTCATATAGTGTATATCATTCAGGATATATTTCATCAACCCAGCTGGACAGCCCATAGAAAATGTTTAAGGGGGCAGAACCTCTCAAAAACATACCTGGAATGTGATTGGTGATTGTTCTGTTCATATATTATGGACCAGTTAGATGATATGTGTGCATCTGCCATCAATTTCAAATTGGAAGTAATTTGTAAAGCATGTTCTTACCAAAATCTTTGGGTAAGGGGTTAAAAATATCTTCATCGAGAAAAAAATTAAGTCTTGATCTCTGTGCTTCATTTAATGAGGAAACATAGTCCAGCTCTGTTAAAACTGCTACTAAAGCAGACAATGTACATGCTATTCTCTGTGCAAACAGCTGTCACAGACTTGCAGCAACTTCTCACTGTCAACATGCTCAAAGCTCCCATCTCCCTTTCCGCAAAGGACACTGACTGGACAGGGCCTCGGGAGACCAAGCTCAGTTGCTCTCGCTTGAAGCTTTGTGAGATGGATTTGCCTGATGACAAACAATAGATCCAGCTGCAGTGCAAGGCTGGTGGCCCTCATCATGACCACTGTTCTGAATAGTGAAAAATCCATCCAAAAAGACTTCAACTGATGTAAAATTACTCACCTGTTTTGATGAAAGTTGCAAGTCAGTATGCAAACATGACTGACACAATATGAAACTGATTCATCAAAGGCTCTTAACTGCTTAGTATTGCCCACCCCGGATATCTCCCCCCCAGGGAAAAGTTTGCAAGTTCCTTTATTGGCACTCATATTCACTAGTGCCGTCGGCCTCTAACAACCCCTCCTCAAAAACCTGAATTAACCCTTTAAGTCAGGGCGGGAAATCCTGCTCTTTTTATTTACACCTGAAGCTTAGACATGTAAATTCCATGAATTTTAAGGGTTTTTGTTACAGTGTGAACAGGGTTTGTAGGGGAAAAAATTAAAGACAGATGGAAAACATTTTTGTTACAGTAACATTAAAATACGTATGCCCTCATAAGTGTCATTAATCAAAGTCTGTTAAAATGTGTGTTTTTCTTCCATGTTCATCTTTAAACTTGAAATTGTTATCAAATGAAACACATAAAAAACAAGACAGAAAAAAAGAAAAACACATAGCTATGTTTAAAAATACCTTGTAGATTACTGTAAAGAAAGATATACAAAAACTAAAACAGAATATCAAGGTTATTAACTGTTATTAAAAATCTAGAAATGCATGTTTTATGCATAATTCTTCATATTTGCTATTGTCATGTTCAAGCTACAGTACTTAGGAAATTCTCAAGAGGGGTGACTCTATCTGAGGCTCATATGGGGGTCCTAGGGTTGGCAAAATTTGGATCCCTTGATGTAAAGCCTTCATTATATTCACCAACTTTCTTTTCCAGAAGTAAAAATCACAGTCTAGAATGCGCTCTGCCACGTCTTACACCCACTGTCAGTATTTCTGAACATAACATTCCTTGTTTTTGCATTACGTCTGGTTAGTTTTGTGTTCTGTAAAGGACTGAAAGTCTGCTAGTGGACTCTGGTGAGGACCGAAGAGCTTGTATTAAGTCTCACACAGCGAGTGTTACACACAGAGGCCTTCAGATGTGTAAGTGATAGTCTCACCACCCACATGGACACTTCAGATCCTTTATATCTGTCAGAGGAAGTGAGCCCACTGAAGAACAGAGGACTGCAGCTGCAGCTTGCTGAGAGATGCAGGAATGGGACAAAAATGCATCAAACAGAAAGCCCACAGAAAAACAGACAGAGGAGCAGCTCGCTCAGTTGGAGTGCAGCTATCAAACGTGCAAGCTGTACGATCTTATTAGACAGAGTGAGGCTGTCAGACCACCCTGAGATCCTACTTTTGCACCCACTTCACCTGTCAATGATTCCAAACCTAGTGATGAACATTTCTAACAAGTAACCCTCAATATTCTTCTGTAAACAGCAGCAGTGCACTTTGCCTATGTGGACCCTGCGCCTGTAGCTCAATATAGACTGACAGGCAATACGGGACAGCTCTAACACAAAACAAAAGGAAGATTTTGGGGGCAGTAGGAACCCTGCTGTAGACTCTGAGTTTACAATGACTGGCCGACTGATGGGCTTGATTTAAATGGCCATTAAAGTAAAACAAACATAGCTTTTGACAGTTTTACTGCTGTTCTTTTTTATTTTTCTACTTTTAAAAAGTTGCATATTTAACTCCTCTTCAACAAGTTCACCTTGGTCCCAGATGCCACAAGGACATACTTTTGTGTTGCTTGAAAATGCACTCCGATATTGAATATTGGTGAAAGTCCCTCTGTTTTTTTTCTTACATTTTTTTGGGGCATTTTTTGCCTTTGTTGATAGGAGAGAATGACAGTGGATAGACTTGTAAAGGGTGGTGAGAGAGAGTAGGGGAGGAGACTGCAAACTGGACACAGGCTAGATTCAAACCCAGGCCAGCAGAAGCATGTATATGGGCCGTGCCTGGATGCTTACCACTCCGGCAAACCAGCACCCTGAAGCCCCTCTGTTTTATCCTTGCTACCAAGAGGCTGTTTCAGTGAAAACCCCATGAAGACACACTGTGTAGAATATATAAGGATATATTTTCCAAAAGATAGAGTAAGCAACAAAGATAGAGAGGGGAGAGTTGTGTTGTGTTTGGGTTGTTTTAGATTGTTGTAGATTTGTGGACAATCTGAGGTTTGCAAATTAAGTTTTTTTTATAAACAAGGGGCCCTTTGGTCCAGTTAATGGCCTCTCCCCTTGAGATGCCATTTAATGAAATCATTGTGTCCATGCTTGATTTGTAGCATTAGTGCTGGCCTTCTGGCTAACATTATCTTGGATCTGGTTCTGAAAGATATGAAAAATGTTTGTTGCAGCCTCTGGCCTGGTATCATAGGTCCATACAGTATGTAACACTTTAAAAAATGTGAAAAGGGAAACCTAAGCTGCTTTATACATATTTTTGATAACGTAGGGCAGGGGTTTTCAAACATGTTTTTGCCAGAGGAACACCTTAAACCAAGCCAATATCTGAAGAAACACCATAATCATATCCACGCAAGGTAGCATTGACAAAGGTTTCAGTAACTTATCAGGCTTTCACATCCATCTAAATGACTGCATCTTCTGAATTATATTTACATAATTATTTTAGAACTTGCGTATGTCCAAACACTGTAGAATTTAATATATTCTGCAAACTTTCAAAACTTTTAGGCTGGATGGGTCACAGTTTTAAAATTAGATGAACTTATGAATAGGAGACAAAAGTTCTCCAGTAGACTTACCATGTAAGTCTCAAGGCTCTCCTAGACTTGACTGAAGGCACACCAGTGTGCCCTGCCACACCATTTGAGACACAATAGCAACATTGTTCTATCGATGTTTAAAGCTTGGCAGGGGTTGGGACTGTTGCCTTCTAGAATGAAGGTTCCTGGTTCCTCTTCTGGGCATTTGTGAAGACATTGTGGGCTCTAATTTCCTGGCGCAACTCAGGGTGGCGCAGGGTGGCGCAGCCTGTCGCGCCCCGCGCAGTAGTAATTTCGTCCGGCGCACCGTCGTGCGCAGTCAGTTTGGCAATTTGGTAGACCGGCTGCGCCGAGATGGGTGTGACAGCGCACCAGGGGGAGGTGTCAAAAGATTCAGCTTGGCGCAGTGACAATTTCGTGCCAAAAAAACGCGCGGAAGGTGCGCTGAAGGCTCGCCAGCTCCAACCTGGTCTATTCTCGGCGCAGGAGAGGCGCACCCCAGGCAGTGGTAATTTGGCTGACAGGCGCGCAGTGCGCACACGTCACCAAAACCTCACAGGTAGGTATCCACAGTGTCAGGCACATTTCAATGCAATAAACAATCACAACAACCACTATTTAATGTAACCGTCTGAACCAGCATACACATTTGCATCTATATTAATTGTCCCATCACATCTGATGTCAGATCATAGACGTTTGTCATAACTAATGAGTTCACATCTCTCAGCCAACCACAAACAGCAACATCATCCGATACGGAGTATCCGGCTTCTGTCATCTCATGAAATTCAAAAGAAAAGAAAAAAGAGAGAGACGCTCGCTGAATAAATGTAAGTCACTCGGAGTCTTAAGGATTTACCTGTGATTGCCCATATTTCTCTGTTTTAATCTTTATTCGTAAGGTGATCTAAAAAGATGGAGTGTATTATTGCAAGGAGGATGAGGAGATATAATTTCACCTAAGGCGCTGCTATTTGGCGATGACAGACCAGTAATGCAGGTGGATCACAAGCATGATGAATGGATTAGCCTGCTGCTGTGTTTATATGTAATTATCACTTAATTTTGTACTCCTATTATGAAACAGGAACAGATTACATCTGTCCCGTGATGTGGTCCACATGGTGACGCGCATCGTGGCTCCGATGCGCGGCCCGGTGGCTCCTGCACTCTCCCAGTTGCTATAAAAGTGACAGCGGCTCTGACCTTCTTCGCCACCGCGGTGAAATTGTCACTGCGCCTCACCCGTGGCGCATTTAAAGGCGAGGAGAGGCGTTCATTTGATTGGTGAAGATCACACTCGGCTGTGTTAAACCCACTCATGTCTTATCTCCTCCCTCCCTGCTACGTGCGCCGGTAGGAGAGACGGAGGCGTGGGTGCGCCTGCCTGAGCCAGTCTGTGCCGTGCACAAAACTTGCAAAATACCCTGGACACACCCTGTTGGCGCAGCACAGGCGCGGCGCAGGGCAGGTGCGCCCCACCTACGCCTGGTCTACGAAATTAGAGCCCTGTGTGTTCTCCATGTTTATGTCGTATGGTATTCTCTGGCCACTCCAGCTTCCTTCCATAGACCAAAAGTTCCAGTAAATGTGTGGCACTTGCAAGTTGCTTTGCTTTTACTCTTCTGTCCAGTTTATCCCAAACCAGCTCGATGGGGTTCAAGTCTGGAGACTGTGCTGGCCACTCCATGTTTTCAAGCTTACCATCTTGTTCTTTTTTCCTGAGGTAGTTCTGGCATAGCTTGGACTTGTGTTTTGGGTCATTATCTTGCTGTAGGACGAACCTCTGACCAATTAGGCGCATACCAGAGGGCACTGCATGGTGCTGCAGATGCTGTGGTAGCCGTTTTGGTTCAGGGTGCCTCTCCCTCTGTATAAGTCACCAACCCTGGATCCAGCAAAACAGCCCCAGACCATCACACTTCCTCCTCCATGTTTGACAGTTGATGTCACACACTGTGTTACCATCCTTTCACCCACTCGATGGAGTACAAAGATCCTACGCGATGAACCAAAGAATTCAAAGTTTGGTTCATCAGTCCATAATACCTTCTTCCAGTCTTCAATACTCCAATGGTGGTGTTTCATGGCCCAGGCAAGCCTCTTTGTCTTATTCTGACGTCTAAACAATGGCTTTCTTGCTGCAACTTGTTCTGTCAAACTTGCAGCTCAAAGTCTTCTCTTCACAGTTGAAACTGAGACTTGCTTACTACGACCACTATTAAGCTGTGCTTGAAGCTGTTGTCTTGTGAGCTGCCTGTCATGCAAACTGTTAACTCTCAGAAACTTGTCCTCTGATGTAGCTGTGGCTTTGGGTCTGCCAGACCTCCTCCTGTCAGAGTTTCCCCAGTTTCTGAGTGCCTTTTGATGGTGAAGAAAACTGTACTCACTGACACCTTGACTTTCTTTGCAATCTGTCTGTAAGAAAGACCTACATTTTTAAGTGTTATGATGGTCTGTCTCTCTTCCATTGTTAATTGCCTTTTTCTTGCCATTTTTGTAGCAACACATGACTTTCTGCAGTACAATGCTGTTCGACTGATGCTCACAAGGGTATAGTACCAGAGGGTATGCTTTCATGCAGACAGAGGGGGCTGTAATCAATCAGGAAAAGTTGGAACACCTGTAGTAATTAGTAGAGCCAGCTTTCAAGGCTTGATCAACCTTCACTGCTGCAGAACAGCTTTAAATTGTTAACCTATTTCATGTTCCCTGAAAGAGGCCTTTTTGTATAATTCTGAAATGTCCATAATTTTTCAGTTTTGAGTAACCTAACCTTTTCTTTTAAGCTATGGCAGTACAGCACTTACCTTTGTGACATTTTAAACTATTCATTGGACTTGCACGACTTGAGTTGCAATAAATAACTGGAAAAATCGGGCTGTTCTACAACTTTAGACCGGTAGTGTATATGTGAATATATGTGTACCTATAAAATGAAGAATTTGTCTTCAGCCTGCACTTTTGTAAAGTGTCTCGAGATAACACCTGTTGTGAATTGATGCTATACAAATAAAGATTAATTGATTGATTGGTAATTTGGTTTGATGCCACCCTGGGAAAAAGTAAACAAAGCTGATTGGAAAAGGCCTTGGACAACTATGCTGTGGCATTTTTACAGTAGATAAAACCTATTTCTGATGGTCTTTTTTGCTTTTGAAAGTCATAAAGAGGTATTCAGATGATATTAGTGTGTTTTATTAACAGGAAGAGAAAGGGGAAAAGACTCTTCAAAACATATTAACTTTATTTTAGAAAAATAAGGAAAAATCATGACTACCACAGGAACTTCCTTGAAAAATTGTTATTATTGTGATTAAAGGAGGCAAGTTCATTCCCTCTCTGAGTCTCATGTGTGTTGCTTTGCCATTTGGGAGTTGCCGCACTTCCTGTCAGCCTGAGAGCAATTCTAGATGTTTTCTGGTTTAAAAAAAAAAAAAAAAAAAAAAAAAAAAAAGAACAGTCTCTCACTGTTGTTGTGTTTGTTGTTTTTCCATAAATAAACTGACCTTTTGGATATTTGCATGAACGATATCTCAAATCTTAAGTTAACATACAAATGTCTATGATGATATCTCAACACGCTGTATTTGTTTTAGCATTTTAAAATAAATGAGAGACTTGAAATATTTTACTACTGACTTTGTAAAGATGTTCAATGAAAGGGAAGAGATAAACAGTCTGTGTTTGTTTTGCATTTTGTCCACTAGAGGGAAACCTGAATTCTACAATTTGGTTTACAGGAAGGTGAGGGGGCACCAGGTGCAACATTTTGGCCAAGTGACCCACTTAATAAATATATTTCCCCAAAAATAGCAGGTATGGGTTTTAAATACACTAATTTTTATTATAATTACAGTGTCAGGGACACCATGAATGCACCCAGATATCTAAATATCAGTGAACTTTTGTCATACAACAAAAGACCTAACGCACTGGTATAAGAATTAAAGATCATTTATCTTTAATTCTGAAGCATTTAATATGGATCAAAGAGCATATTTTTAACTGTAATTTAACACCTGCAAGGTTTGTTTGCATGATGCTTTTTTTTTATAATGCACAAATTTCAGTAGATTATACCATATACTAACACACATGTACAACAATATTTTTGAATTAACTAATAATCATAAGAATAAAAAACAGATTTTCTTTGCAATTCATTAAATAACAAAGATGATGTTCTACATTTGCATAAACCATATCAATTTATCCTGGGGAGATTTGCAAAATTTGAATTTAAAGTTCATAGTGCTTAAATTACAAAATTTGTTTTTCTGCTGTCAGCAAATTTATCCTAAAAATCGTTTAAATTTTAAGATCATATACATCAGCTTATATGCCACTATTGTGGAATTATATTATTGTGATACTGTTAATACATTTTAATGTGCAATAACCATGTTCAGTAATCTAATTAGCAAGGATCAGAAATGAAAACAAGATACTTGTGCCCCCATGTGCTACTCATGTGTAACATAACCTGCCACACAGTTCTTTGCTGTTACTGCCTCCAAAACAGCATATTCACCTTAAACATGCCTTACATGTTGGCAGCTTCTGGTGAAGGTGGTGTTGCTGTTCGGGTTGCAGAGCAGCTTTGGGCCATGTGATAGGTTATGTAACTTATCAGTGGTGTATAGGTGCACTATTGAGCCTATTGATCTCTCACTGAGTGCCTGTCCTTTCATTAGGGCATGATTATCTCCCTCTCTAAATTAATTTTACGCACAAGAAAATCTCCAGTTGAGGTGGATGTTGTGTGTGTTTGTGTGTGCATATGTGTGTCTATTAGCATTTGTGTGTGTGTGCTATCATGCTCTGTTTGCCCCAAACAGGGTAAGTACTTCTGCAATGAAGCACTCTTTACATATTAAACACTACAGAGGAGTGGCCACTCTTTTAAGACATCCACTCAGCACTGAGACTTCAG
Source organism: Cetoscarus ocellatus (assembly GCA_037902135.1). Classification (NCBI taxonomy): domain Eukaryota; kingdom Metazoa; phylum Chordata; class Actinopteri; order Labriformes; family Labridae; genus Cetoscarus; species Cetoscarus ocellatus. Next base: position 1,049,681 of record JBAMNC010001741.1, on the reverse strand, counting down.
GGTTTACATCTGCCACTATAGTAACATTTCCTTTACATGTATGTTTGAGAACAAGGCAGGGCTGTTTGTGGCCAATGAGGGGTCCTAATAAGAACTTTTAATAAAGCAATAATGTCATTTTAACTGTTAATTCATGCACATATTTTTTTTCCTGCAGTGCTTGTTAAGGTGGAAGGAACATCTTAAAGTGGCTGCCTTAACTGAAAAGTTCTGCTGGAAACACAGTTGTCGAGACATGTTTGACTCAGCTTTTTTAGCATATTGTATAACTTTGTGTGTCAGTGCTCTAAAACACTATTACAACATTAATAAAACAATCTGCATGAATTACATTAATGACAGTGTTATGTTATTATTGACCCTCTTACAGGGATATTTCAGTATTTTTTAAGTGTGACTGCATCAGGTAGTATATATTAGCCACAGTGATGACAATCAGCTGCGGCCTTTTCAGGGGAAAACAGGAACCGAAAGATAGGCTGTACATTGCTACTATAGAAGAAAAGAGCTCTACATAATTTAGTAAAAGTTTGTGAAAATAAATTGGCAGGGCGATTGTGTACTGTAATTACAGTTCTTGTTGCTTGTTTGGATTGTTGGCCATCTCTCTCTCTCTCTCTCTGTTTCTCCTCTCAAATCCTTAACACAGCTTCAGCTGATGGCTGTTCAACTTCAGTCTGGTTCTGCTCAAGATCTTCTACATGCCTAAAAACAGTGTTTTTCTTGCAGTTGTGACTTTTGCTAAATGTTGAAAAGTGCTGTACTCATGCTTGATAGTCATGGTAATTGTTAACAAAATTGTAAAAAAAATACATAAAAGATAAATAAATGAAGAGTATGGTCTAGACTTACTCTTTTAAAGCGTCCTGAGATAACATTTGTTATGAACTGGTGCTAAAAAAACAAAGATTGATTAACTGACTGGGATCTGCTGGTTCAAACCCTGTGTCAGTCACGGACAAGCAGTATAGATAATGGATTGATGATTGAATTACACATTCATAACACTCTACTTTTACATGAGTAAGTCCCTTTATTTTGATGCTACTGCAGCACACTGCATATGAGTCCTTCCCCCAAGACTGCGTGCTTCTGAAGTAGTACCAACATAAAGGGGCTTGATAGCAGTTGTGACTGTGTCTATTACAGTGTCAATCACCCCAATACTTTTTTTGTTGTTTTCAACAAAAATTTGCTGAATTATGTGGTGCTCTTGGCTCCCAAAACAGCTTTATAAGGCCTCAAGTACAGTTTTCCCCTCTAAAGGAGTAGTGCTGAATCAAATCCCTGTGATGGTATATTTACAGTTGACATGAACCTTATACAACTTCAACTCAAAAATATAGAACTGTCTCTTGAAGCAGAGATGACTTGTAGTGAGCACATAAAACATGCACAGTGCAGAGCCTGCATTACTCTTGTAGCCTATTGCACCTGGGGTCCGAAAGGGTCTTAAGGAAGGCTGGAAGCCCTGCCCAACTTTGAGATTTAAAAAATTGTTTAACAAACAATTGTACTACATTTAAATATTGTTTTATATTAACTAAAACAATGATAACACATCAGGCAGGTCTTTGCACCATAACATCTTCATCGGACCATTTTTTTAAAAAAAGTTGGGAACACTGGCCTGTTGGTCAACTATGGCCTGCATTCCACTTTTATTTTGTCCATATCAAGCTCCAGATGTATTGGAAATGTGCCCCACAGTAGAGAATAAAGCTTGAGCTTGGCTGATAAAGACAAAATGATCACTGCATTCAGGAGCAGCATTGATTGCCCTCGTTTTGTTTTGCTATCTTTTCCATTACAGTGGCTGATCTACAAAGAATGTTGAGCGGGTTATCACCAAGCACCTTGATAACTCCCATAAAGTTTGTCAGCTTTGAGCAGTCTGAAGGTGGAGATAAGCAGCCATCTCCTCTCTGCTGCTCTGAGGATGATTCGCATCTTGCCTTATTTGGCCCATCTAGGCTGGGCCAGCCAGGACCCACTGAAGTATGACTGTCTATCCCGAAATCTTTTGTAATAGGCCGTTTGCCTTGTTAAGCCATTAATGGAGAGCTGTGATGGAGGCTGTTTTGATTTCTTCAAGCATTTTCAATAATTAAGGATTTTGCTAACTTAATAAACTGAAGGTAAACATGAAATAAGTCCAGTCATCCTTTTTTAAGTTATTTTTGGGCCTTCATTGATTGTGGAGGGACAATGGCAAGAGTGGAAAGGGACAATGGAACACCTGTTTGGAACATTCAACCAGTGAATCAGAAAACTGGAAACAGGTGAGCGTCATTATTGGGTATACAAGGAGCATCCCTGAAAGGCTCATTCATTCACAAGCTAAGATGGGGTGAGGCTTACCACTCTTTGAACAACTGCATGAGCAAACAGTCCAACAGTTTAAGAACATTTTTTCTCAATGCATAGTTGCAAGGAATTTAGGGATTTCATCATCTACAGTCCATAATATCATCGAAAGATTTGGAGAATCCAGAGAAATCTCTGCACGTAAACAGCAAGGCTGAAAACCAACAATGAATGCCCAGACCTTGGATCCCTCAGGCAGCACTGAATTAAAAACTAACATCAGTCTATAAAGGACATTACCACGTGGGCTTAGGAACAGCAGAAAACCACTGCCAGTTAACACAATTTGTCGCTACTTCTACAAGTGCAAGTTTAAACTCTTACCACATTTCAAATTATTTTTAGAAATCATGGACGTCATGTCCTCCGTGTTAAAGAGGAAAAGGACCATCCAGATTGATATCGGAGCAAAGTTCAAAAGCCAGCATCTGTGATGTATGGGGTTGTTGTAGTGCCCACTGCATGGGTAACTTGGACATCTGTGAAGGCACCATTAACGCTGAAAGGCACATACAGGATCTGCCGTCCAAGTGAAGTCTTTTTCAGGGACGTCTCTGCTTATTACAGCAAGACAATGACAAGACACATTCTGCAAGTGTGTCAACAGTCTGACTTCAAAATAAAACAGTGTGGGTACTAGACTGGCCTACCTGCCTGCAGTCCAGACCTGTCTCCCATTGAAAATGTGTGGTGTTTCATGAACTGCAAAATACAGCAGCTGAAACCCATGAACGGTGGAGCAACTGAAGTAGTACATCAGGCAAGAATGGAAAGGAATTCAACAATTAGTGTCCTCAATTCCCAAATGCTTACTGAGTGTTGTTAAAAGGAAACAAGCCACTGTTCCTTTTTTGAAACATGTTGCAGGCATCAAATTTATTGCATATTTACAATAAAAAACAACAGTAAAGTTGGAACATTAAATACCTTGTCTATGTTGTGTGTTCAGTTGAGTATAGGTCAAAAATATTTAGCAAATATTTGTGTTCTGTTCCTATTTATATTTTGCACAAGAAAGTGCATATTGGAATTGGGGGGCTACTGGAATCTTGGCTCGGTTGTCCCTTTGTATGTGGCCCTCGGTGAGAAAAGTATGGGCACACCTGGGTTAGGTCCTTGTCAGGATCCACTGGAAAAAAAAGAGCTCCAGGCAAAGGAAGTGTTGTCCAAGACTCACTCTGATGGAGGTGGAGGCCAGAAGCGTAGACTGGAACTCTGTAACCCTGCAAAAGACAACTGCAGTTATGATTATTCACTCACTGGAGCTTAAAATCCAAACTAGTCCCTATAACTTACTTTTGGAAGTTGTTTCACTGAAAATTTCCACCATTATTACATATGCAAATTAAAATTAAAGACACTCAAAATGAAAGGCTTAAGCTCAAAATGCTGTCCCTGATGATACATGTCTAACATAAACACATTCTTGGCATCTAGTGGTACAAGGAGACCAGGCAGGGGCAGTGTTGCACAAGGCTCACAGTATGATGGAGGTGGGGGACCGGAAGTGCAGACTTTGTCATGTCACAGCACAGTAACAACCCCTGCAAGTGAGAAAAACACTATTTTAATCGGTTATATTGAAAATGCAACACTGGAGATCTGATAAGACACCAAAATATTACTGTTGGTGCAGTTGTTTTCACTCACACGTCTTTAAATCTAAATATTTTATTGTAATAACACTAAATCAGAAAAAGCTGACCCAAGAGGACTGGATGAACTACTAACCTTGATGACACATGTTTAATATTTCCAGGAGCATTAGTGAAATGGTCGCATAAGAAAAGAAAATCACTGGTGGTCCAGATTGATTAAGAATTGCGTGTGCGTGTGCGCGCCCACGTGTGTGCCAGTCCTCTGCAGGCGGTGCAGCAGCCGGAGCCGGGGTGTGTCATAACGGGGAGTGTCCCGGTTCAGAGGCTTATACAGCGGCTCCGAGCGCCTCTGCCCCGCCGACTCGACGCCTCTCTGCCCCCGCTGCAGCCACCAGAGTCTCCGCTGATCAGAAAGGTCTAGAGCAGTCCGAACCACCGTCCAACCCCGACCACCACCGATCAGGTACGTCACTTTGTTTCAACGGATCAGCTCAGCATGCAGCACAGATTACAGCTCGGTAATTTGATGCTTTAATTCAATGTGCAGAGTGATCCGTCACTTTACACGGAGGCTGCAGACAGGTTTGTTTTAAGATTACAGTGAAGAAACAGAGTGTACAAAGAGGAAGATTCAGCTCCTTTTCTGCATGCCAGAGGGCTTTACTTGAGCTTTTATTATAGCTCATTCATGGGAGTGTAAACCAAGCTTTTATTGTCAAAAGTTCAGCACAGTCTCTCCATATAAGGACAGGTCGGGGAAACCCAGGATGGTGACTTAAAATAGTGTTTGGTTCAACTTTAACTGTCTGAATTCCTCCTGAAAAAACATCCTAAAAACACTTTATAGTGAGTGCAGGGCACCATGATGTGATGAAACACCCAAAGAGAAGACTGATCAAGAATCTCACTTATGAGCAGAGTATTTCCTCAGCAGCTGCAATTACACTCTATTGAGGGATATCCTTGGTTACCATAGCAACACATAATCAAATATTGGTACTGTTCACAGAGGATGTTAGTCACAACATCCTGACTGTGCCTGTTTGTTGCAGCTGCTGAGATCGAATGTCTCAGACAGTCAAGGTTCTGTGTGGGAGTGGGGCTGGGCAGTATGGACCAAAAACCATGTCTTGATGTCGCTAGCTGTATTTTAGTATAAAACAAATACAAGATATGGTTATAAGATGATGCAACTAGGCTTATGAGGGTTAAACCAAGTCACACCAAGTGTTATTAAAGGTTGAGTATTCATGCACAAATGCTGTAGTTTCCAATAAGTGATGTCTTTAGTTCACTGTTAGCTACTGACTGAAGTGCATGTGTTTTTACTTAGGAAAAGCTTTTGGAAAATGATTAGCTCAAAAGTTGAGCAAAGCATTAATTTAAAATATTTGGTAAAAGTGAACAAAACAGCAGCCAAATCTTTTCTTCAAAAGACTTTATAAAGGCAGGGAGGATGTCCAAGTCGATGAATGTCCTGGGCGCCAGTGCACATCAAAAACTTCTGAAAACATTCACCAGATTGAACAAAGTGTTAAAATGCTCAGCGCTGAATGACTAAGTATAGGACTGACAGCAGAAATGGTCTCCGTGGATGAAGAGACAGATCTGCAAATTGTGCACCAAAATTTGAACATGACAAAAGTGTATGCCAAAGTTGACCCTAAAACTTCTGGCTCCTTGTCAAAAGGAAAAAATGCAAGCCGATTTTCGGAGACATTTATGAACAAATAAAGGAAACCAAGATTTTAGGGGGAGTGATTACAGAGTGTTTAGGACGTTCATCATCTTGGACTTCCTCTGCCATCACAAAATGTGCCATTCAAACACATGTGCACGTGACATGCAGTGTTCCTCATACACGTCAGTTAATGTACAGAAATATTTGGCTGCTGTTGTGCTCAATCGCACCAAAAATTTTAAGTTAATGTGTTGGTCAACTTGTCAGCCTCATTTTCTGAGAAACAGTTAACAGAGCCAAATGACTTAGTGCCTCCTTCAAGCAGCGGTCAGAGGCATTACGTATACGTATTACGACATAGAACAAATGACAACATTTCTAAAATGTGACTAACTAAAGTATCAATATTCCAACAACAGTAGAACTCTCCAAAATCTCTTGATATATCTGAGTTTCAGCATTTTCTCACACACATGAAGCATCATTTGTTTGAAAGTACATGCTGTTTTTCTCATCTTATTTCAATTTTAAACACGAAGACTGTTGATGTGAGAAGAGCAGGGTCAGTTGAGTACAGTAGAGACTTTAAGGTATCTACAAAGATAGTATATGCTGTACTTTATATTGGTATGGGTATTGGCTTAAACAGGTCTGAAATATTGGCATATTTGATATTGGTAAAAATCTAATATTGTGCATCCTTAACGTGTGTTTCAAAAAAGTAAGATATCCCCTCTTATGATGTTCAGTGGCACCAATAAGTGCAGAAACTCTATGGTATTCAGATATACTTTTGATCAAAGAGAGAGAGTGTTGAAATCACATAAATCCTGAATGTTTGCACCATTTAAAAGCCAGTTCCACCCACTTTTACAATGTTGCATACATATTTGCAAATATTAAAAAGTTTGCTGGAGTTTATTTAAGTTTCAGAGTGTATAATAATTCCCATGCCATCTAAAATAATGACTTAGCTGTGACTGGGAGACATGTGATGTGAAGACATTCCTGATACAGTCTGATACCAGATTTTAAGATGTTTGATCTGTTGTTTTCATTATTTTTTCACATTAAAAAGGTAAAAAAAAATAATAATGTGCTTTTTTTAGAATTGTTATAGACACACTACTATTTGTTCATACAATCTAGACAGTGTGCAAGATTTTCTTTCGATTTTTGGAAACAAAAAACAACAAATTCTGTAATAAAGGGTGTTAAGGACTTTCATCCTCTTAGTGATGTTTAACTGGTATTGATGCATATATATTTTTATTACAAAAGTGATTTTAAATGAAATAGATTACATGTAACAATGAGTCCTCATTCAGACTAAAAATTTTACATAAACTATCATGGGGTCAATCAGCACATTATTGTGGAAGTTTTTCTGTAAACAGTCTTTTTAAGGAGAAATTGGACCATTATTTATTCAGTTATTATTTAAATCAACGTCAACTTCAATTTTACCGGTATGAGCAGTATTGTCTTACTGTTACGCTATATGTTATTGGGAAATAAGTCGATATATTTCAAAAACTGATTGTCTTTCCCTTTCTTAGTTGCTAAGCAATATATGCAACTGTTCGCTGAGGTCAGTCACAACATCCTGAGCAACCAACTGTGGTTGAGATTCTGCAGTTTAGTGTGAGACAGAGATGAAGAGCAGAAGTTTGGCAGCCAATCAGAAAGTGCTTTGTCAGGTCCACACTCAGCTGTCTGACACACAGAGATGAGATTAGGCATGTTAGTGGATGCCACTGACTGTGCCCACCCCCCTCTGCACGTAAGCCTCAAACAATGGAGTGCATACTGTCTATACGTGTGTGCAGCAGCTGAACTGCAGCGGGTGTTTCGATGGGCCATTTTACCCTGCTTGAAACCAAATAAGGACATAACTTTGGACAGTGAGGGAATCATGTTCTGTGAATTTCAGAAATGATCTAAAATTATCTGTAGGCAGTTTACTGTTTTCTTGGGAAGACAGGCTTCACATAAGACACCAAAGTGCATGATTTTGAACCAGGGTATGGCTTTAGGCCTTGTTTATTTATGTCTTCTGGTTACTATGGTTTGTTCCTGTTTTTGTGTACAAGCTGCTCCAAACAAATTGTCCCAAGATGAATTAATGAAGTTGTTTGAATTAAACTGGACATAGCTTATAATCAGTAAAAATCTAAAAAAAAAACTATTGAAAAATCTTTGGTAGAGGGAACCAGCATGAAGCAAACATCTGAGTTGGTCTCCGAAATGTGTCATCCCTGCACCACAGTAGTTTAAAAACTCTGTTAAACCTGTCCATGTGTTTGTGGTCTTCTGTGGTTTTAAATTGTCCATATTTGGCCTCTGAACACTGGTTCATTTATTCATTTTTGATTGCAAGGGTATGTTCACGAACACTAATGTTTAAAAAAAAGTTTTTACCCTCTAAGTACCCCTGATCCAGATGTATTCTTTCTCTGTCTGAGATGCTGTTGGAGCCTTGATAGGTCACTTTATTTTGAGGAAATTCTTAAACAAGAGGTTTTTTGTTGGAAACATTGTAACTGCGTCTTAGTCTAACCACCGTGTGTAATAATAATCGTAATAATACATTTTATTTATAATGCACTTCACATTTTTAAGAAAATCTCAAAGTGCTACAAGGTTAGAAACTACGTGTGTAGTTTCAAAGTAGCTTAATAATAGCTTTTTACTCTCTCTGATAAGGTTTAAGCTTAATAAATTATGAAAGTTAGGTTTTGTCAACATGATTATCACACTGAACAAAACTTTTAAGTTTCATAATTTTATGTGAGCTGCATACCTTATTGCCAGCAATGATCCAAGAGCACAGTGACAAATTTCATAGACTCTGCACCACTCTATTGGTTAGTTCAGCACTGCCCAGTGCCATGTTGTCAACAACTCTGCATATATTCCAACCTTAATGCTCTGTGATGGGCTTGCTAACCTTAAGTCAACGGGCTTAAACAGCCAACTTAACAAAGGTAGGACATCACACTGGTAGATCTATTCGAGGGGCATGGGTAACAAGCCTTTTTAAGTACCTCTGGCAATTTAAACAGGGGAAGAGGGAGAAGTCCTGATTCTGCGCTCTTTTTGTCTTGTGCTTAGAAGTTAGGGTAAGTATGTTAAACGCACTTAAAAAGTATAATATGGGCACTTTAAAATTAATGGAGATTTGATTTTGTTTTATGTGTGTTGCCAGCCTAATGGTGCTTTGCTTGTGGTGTCTGCTCAACTCGGCTGGACTCCTCACAGTTTGGAAACTGCCTACTCCATCCATTACATTTTAAACTACATCAGTACCTCCTTAAAGTAGGTGGGGCAAGAACTGTGAGGCAGTATGTAAGAGGGGACATCAGCGTTTGTTTTACCTTATGAAGCTGTCTTGTTTTAAAATTGACAAAACCATCCTGACCCTTTTTTTTTTATCGAGCTTTTATTGAGTCTTTGTTATCTTTTGCCCTGGTGTCCTGGCTTGGTATTCTGTCACTACAGGACAAAAATGCACTGCAGCAAATTGTTAAATGAGCTGGGAGGTTAATTGGGGAGCCTCAACTCACGATGACAGCCCTCTATGCCTCACAGCTGCAGCATAAAGCCAGCTTGATCCTTAAAGACTGCTCACATCCTTCGCATGGGAAGTTCCAGCTCCTTCGATCGGGCTGTCGTTTTGTGGTCCCAAAGGGTCAGACAATAAGGTACAGAGGCAGTTTTGTACAGAAATTGGTACCGTGAATCTCAAGGCCACAAGGTGATCTTGTTCACACTGCACTTTAGTAAGACCCAGGGAGACGTTTAAGCACTTTTCCATGATTGTAATTTATTTTACTGAAATATTGTAATATGATTTGACTGTATTTTTAGATGATTTTACTGTTTTCTTATTGTGTGATTTGTTTGTCATGACATGTATGTGTGGTGGTTGTGTTTTAAATTGGGATTGCCGAGTTCCCTGATCTGTAAAACAAATTTACCATGTGGTACTAATACAGAAACCTTAAACTTTAAACCTTGACAGTCATAGCGTAGCTGCATGAAACTACGGTGGCATTCTCACACAAACAAAAGAGGAAGCTAAAGCAACAGAGCCGATGGCCCCTTTGTGGCTTATTTTAGTAGTTGGATCATTTTGGTCAAAAGAAGGTTGAAAGCTGTGAAACAACATGCTATTTAAACAGTAAAGTTTGGGAAGTCATACAGCATCCTGCAGCTGATAATGGGGGTTGTTTCATTTCTGCCTTAACACCCCCAGCTCATGGCAATACTCTGATGACTCTTAGGTCAGCAGTGCCCTCATGTCACATTGACTCTCGGCTAGGCCTGCTTGGAACCCCACAGGAGGTGGTATGACAAACTGTGCCAGGTTCCAGGAACGATCTCCAATGGAAAATCAAAACAAGCTGAGCTGTAATCAGGTAGTAGAGAAGCACCAGTAGAGGAAATTTAAAAGCCTAATATTATGACTCACGTGCTGTTATCCCAGCAACAGTGAAGAATTGTCACTTCTCTCTCATCAAACTTGATCAGTAATAACTCTTTAACTTTTAAACTGTAAACATATTATTGTTTCCTCAAAGCCTTGCCTTGTGGTTATGCAGTGATGAAATTACTGTACCCATGTTATCTCAGAGGCAGAGGTGGTATGGCATTGTGTTAACACTGTAAATTTTCTTTCAAAACAGGGGGGTTGGATGGTTTGTCATATGTGACCATGGATTGTAGAAAATTACACAGAGCAGGAGTGTCTGCCATTTGTTTACTGAAGGAGGGTTTTAAGGCCAATCCCCAGTGGCCACAGTAACAAATGACCTCTAGATCAAATAAGTAACGATCGCAGAGGTTTGGATGATTTATTAGCCAAACTACGCACGTTCATGTCAGCCAAGCCCCTGACTTTCCATATTCTTAAATCTTTACAAAAATCAAAACAGATGAGTTGTTTAAAATGTCTTTGGACAGTGAGATTGCAAAAAAAATTTTGCTCTTTAAACAGAAAATGCTTGTTAAGTGGGTAAGATCCGTTAAAACTTCTGTGAAATCTGGAAATTTGACATGGACCATATGAGTGACCTCTGAGGCTTCTGCAGATAGCCTGAGGTGAACATTCATGGAGCTACAGGTTTTTCCGCGTTGGCTTTTTTTTCACATTGTAGGCTGTTGCTTGTGTCTGTCATAACGCTAAACATGTCATTGCACCATATGCCAGTATTTAAGCATGTAGAACAATTTTTTTTATTAAAAAAATGTCATTCTCTGTATCATTTAGCAAATCAAACATTGAAAAATTAGGATACCCTTCAGGACACCTTTGAAACTTCTGCTGAGAAATGTCGCAACCATGCTGTCCTACGAATCCAGTGCTTATCAACTCTGCCAAAGAGGTTATGTTTTTGCTGGCTAATGTTTGTCCATTTCCTTGTTTGTTTGTCTGTTTCTCTGTTTCTTTGTTAGCAAGATTATGCAAAAATTACTGGACAGATTTTGCTGAAATTTTCAGGAGATGTTGGTAATGGCCCAACTTAAAAATGGTTAGACTTTGGTGGTGATCCAGAGAACCGCAATCAGTGAACGACTGTTTTGCTCACTAACTGTCTAACTAATAATGATATCAACATGATTCCGAGTGTTGGAGTGGGTTTTCTGGGTCAAGAAATCATATTATGATGGTAACTTTATCATGGAACTATTGCTTATAGATGTAACAGTAATATGTGAGCTACCTTGGCGGAGATTTGCACTCTCCAAGTGCTTTCTTGTTCATTTTTTGGTCAGCAGGATTACACAACAAACCACTTGATGAATTTTGCCAAAAATTTTGTTAGTGACGGCCCGGCTTTGGATAACTGCTATTGGTAAACAATCCTTTTACTCAATAGTTGCCAGACTACTAATGATATCAACATGATATGGTCAGAATTACAGGGTCAAGGACTCTTATTGTGAGGGTTAGGGTCATGGAACGATTGCGTATTGGTGTAACAGCAACATGTTCACTTTCTGAGTGCTGTCTAGTTGAGACTTGATTGACCATGACAGTGTTGTTTTCTTCACACAATGAAGTACTTTTACTTTCTGAAAAAGCCAAACCATAACTACCAGTGTGGAATATCACAAAACACTCATATGAGTCAGTTTTTGTAAAAAGCCTTGTGGTTGGGTGGGACATTAAAACAGGCCTCTAACAAATTCTTCTTCAAGCCTTGATATGTTCTGCATGACTCTGTGACTCTTAAGGTCTTTCCAAAACCCTAATTCAAAAATATGAGGCTAACAAAATAAATAAAACGTTTTTGGTGGAAAATATTAGCAGACACTGTACTTTCGGGGAAGATCTGACAGATTTTCCATCAGCTTCAATAAAGTCACTGTTATTGCAGTGGAAAGGAAAAAGGCCTGTTCTGTGTGGCTGCTTTGTAGATATGACTATCTGCAGGCATTGAAGTGAAATCACATGTCAAACACACACAGTCTGATCAACAGGAATGTATTGGGCTGTCATTTTCAATGAATAAGATTTCTTTTATTAAGAAACCAGTATTATTTTTATTTTTTTTAGTCTAATATAAACATATTTGAAGATAAGTTTGTGTTCTGGGCATAATGTCAGAAATGTTCCTGCTGTGTGTTTGCCTCCAGGTTTCCCCTCATCACCAATTATGTTGGTGACTTTTAGTGACATGATCTTAAGTTGTAGCTTTTGTGGTTTCTGGTTTAGAGATAACAGAATTTTGTCACTGATGTCTTCAGACATTGTGGTTTTAATTGACTTGTACTGCCCAAGACCCCCTGCATTCACTTTGTTGTTTGTTTGTTGCCTTTAGTAAGGTCAAACAAGGCTGTGATATTCAGCTGGAAAACAATGTTTTCAGTATCTTGGAATCTTGCTCTCAAGTGAAAGTAGAATGAGTGACAAACAGCAGGATCAACAGCATTTTGATGGTTGGTTTTGAACCAGAAGGCAAGGCTTTCACCTCATGGGTTAATCTTTGTCCCATTCTTCATTTATAGTCATGTGATGTTGGTAGTGACTTAAAGACCAAAATCACACCATACGCAAATTTAAAGATTTCTCATGAGGGTCACTGAGCTCAGCCTTACAGTTGTTTCTGGCTGGATGCATGTTGGCTGTGGCGTGTGTCAGCTCAAGCTCACAATCAGGCAGGTCGTCATACCAAGTATGTGTGTTGGTCGCATCTTGCTTCCACAAATTTCCACACATTTTTCTTCAAAAACCAAACAAAGTGTTACCATAATGTGTTTATCTTGTGCGTGACGGATTATACTGATGCTGACATTCATGTCTGATGGAGCGAGGTAAATAGAGTTCTCTTTTTATAATTTTATTTGCTACTTTGTCTTGGAGATGGGCATAGCCACATGCAGCCCTTCGCCTCACTTAATGTGGCCTGACAATTTCAAATTTCCAAAAATTGTAACCATTAAGACGAGAAAATCTGTAATAATATCCCATCATGGGGCCACTGGTGGCTTAGCATTTAATGCTTTAACCTCTTTAAGGGACAGTGGGGGTTCCTAGACACTGTCTCACCTATTTTCGGGTCACACGCTAATAATGTTGGGAACCCATGCTCTGGCTTTTTGGCATGTTTATGGCATATGTAAGACGCAGTGCTCACTCCAGCTGAAAGCCCTGATATGTTAATATGCTTGCTAAAATGAAATATGGAACATGACACTGCCATTACACAGACATCACCAGTTGAAGCAGGAGCAGCTGTTTGGCATCAGGTGAGGAGCGTGGACATATCCGGTCTGGCTTGGGAACACCTCAGGATCCCCTCAGGAGGAGCTTGAAAATGTTGCTGGGAGGAGAGTGCCTGTGTTGATTTAGCCTGTTCCCACCATGACTTGATTGCATTATTCTAAAATGTGAGTTTGAGAATTATTCATATATTTACAGCTTTGACAACCCTGGAAAAACTCTGCTTCCTCCTGCTGTCAGAGTGTTCCTGTTACAACCCTCTTGTATCCTTTAATAACCATCTGTGTATGATGGTGGTTATTTACAAAGTCATAAACAGCCATTGTGACTGTTTTAGTCCTACACTGTGTAAACAGATGACAGGGAAGCAGAGTGTTCAGTCTGTACAGTCGGTTATGTGCTCTGTGAGATCAGGAGGGCAGCTGCTCACCCCTCCAGAGGCAGAGAGCTTCATGCAAGGAGAAAATGAGTCATCAAGAATTCCTGACCTGGAGGAGAAATCAATCGTCTAGGAGACTCAGAGCAGCATTTTGGATAACAAGATTTCACAGATTAAACTATTAAAGGCTTGTTTTTGAAGGAGCAGACAAATCACAAGGCCAAATCATCATATGAGTCCTCTTTTTCCATCCGAACATCTGATTTTACACGTATCTGAAGTAGAGGAATGCACTGAAGAGAGAGTGAGGGGGGCTTACACAACATGGGGGAGGGGATCAAATAGCTGAGTCTAGAGTGACACACTCCCTCCATGTTTGTTTGGGACAGAGTAGGTACAAAGAGGCTGCAGTTAGAGGGCTGAAACACAATGAATACTCTCAGCTCTGCAGAGGTGTGGAGAGGCCCGCAGACACCATCTGCTTTTCCCAACATGCCTGAAGAAGCACTGACCAATAATCATATGACCTGGTCTATTTTAGCAGTTTGTTGAGTCAAACACACTACATCTGTGTGAGTCACTTCATCTGAGCTTAAGCCTCCATAGGCAGTGAGGGTGAAGATTAATGAGCTGGGACACTTCCTAAAAAATTGTTTGTTGAATCTTCCGTTGCCATAGCTTCCAACTTAATGTTTTATTTTTATTAACATTAAACCTTACAAACCTTTTCATTCTTTGACCCCTAAAATAGCAGTTCCAGAGGCTATGAACCTCCACTATCCACATAACTGGGTAGGGCTTCCTTTTCCTTCAAAGCAGCCCAGCAGTCAATTTGAATATGAGAAAAATGTATTTATATGTATAGAAAATGTGACAAAATCTACCTTAAAAATATTGAAAATTTGGGTAATGTCCTACCATTTGTAAACATTTTTATTTGTGAATATTTTTTTCAATTTTTTAAACGCTTTCTCAGCAAAGCATACGTATTTTAATTATTTTAGGTATTCCTTTAGTATATTGTCACTGTCTGGCACAAACCTCCTATGTCCAAGATTGTTACTTTTTTTGGAAATGAAATAAACCACTTGACTACTTAATGAATAAATATTGTATTGTGTTGATAACAGATTAATTTATGACTTTAATTCAGTCAATAGTCTACAAAATCCACTCACCAACATGGAAGGAGACCAATAGCACTGTTATATGAAAAAAAATATTATTGTTGAAAAATTGAGATATGAGCTTTGTGCCTTACAGAGATGACATATAGCAAAATGATCTCAATATGACACGTGTCCCTCTTTCCCAATAGGTCCCCTTATATTGATTTATGTCAGCTGTTGCCCTTCATTCAAGAAAACTTAGCACAAAACATTCCTGTTTGTATTTGTACAAAACTGAACATTAGAACCTCCTCTCTGTGTTTAGTCAGAGAAGAAAAGACATTTTTATTAGGGATGCATGATATTATCGGTTTGATATCAGTATTGGCCGATAACAGCCTAAATAGTTAAGTATCCGTATCAGCTGACATTGAACTTTTTGCAGATATTTATAGCCGATATATCGGCCACACATATCGGCAAATTACACAAATGTTCAGCATTGATGCACCTTCTTATCACACATTTAAAAATCAAGGGTTTCATTTTTGCAAGAGTTAAATGCTGTTTTTCTTGTTTAGCATTTGTTCCTCACAAAAACATACTGTAACACTGAAGAAACAAGTCCATTTTTGTTAAGTACAGAGCTTGTGCTGTTGACCAGAAATATCAGTATCGGTATCTGTGATACTGAATTTAGAAATATCGACATATCGGATATCGGCAAAAATCCAGTTTCGTGCATCCCTAATTTTTATGACTGATTTTTAAAGTGTGATCTAATTTAGAAGATGTGTATCCTTGCTCATGTTTTTTCTTTTATCAAGTCAGATACAGTACAAGCAGCTACCAGAGGCATGAACAGCTCTGATGTGCAGACACAGACATTGTTTCTCTCCATCAGATAGACTATCACAGTAAGAAGAAGTCAGATTTATCTAGTGCCACAGAAACACAAAGATCCTCAGAAGAAGAAGTCACACAGAAGTGAAGAAATGTTTTCAGGTGCTGTTGCATGAAGTGATTTCTTAAACAAGTTTTCAAGTTTTGTATTTTTCTAAAGCGTCGCTCTTTTTTTCAGACAAACTCAAAGCATGTGCAGTTTTTTTAGTAAATATGAAAAGTATTTGCCACAGGAACTGAAACAGTGACATTTGGTTATGAAACCTACACTGAGACGCTGTGAAGTCGAAGAAACATCCTCTCCTGTATGCTGTAAAGGCATCTGCACAGTTTTAGGCTTTGATACAAGTTTATCTCCTCAGACTCATATTCTGCTGTGTATAAGTCTTCAGTGTAGATAAAAATTCCTGCTCAGCTTCGATCACTGCATGAAAGCTGTTCTTATATTGCAGGGTGTGGCACATCATGTTAATGAATGACTATGAGCCCACTGAACCTGAAGTTACTGATTTATTTTCTGAAACATAAAGTTGCTTGTTCTGTCTCTGTGTGGTTTTGATGGTTGGACAGATATTCAAAAAATTCAAAGCATCTGTGTTGCACATGGAGATGAGGTCTGTAACTCAATGCAGTTATGTTATGCACTCTAAGCTTACTTCCCCCCTTTAAGCATCTTAAAAATGTTCACTTCCTCGACCCATGAAGGTTGTGTTTTTACTGACATTTGTTAGTTTGTGATCAGGATAACTCAGAAAGTTATACATGAAATTTTCAGGGAATGTTGGTCGTGGCCCAAGAAGGAAGTGATTCAATTTTTGTGGTAATCTGAATCTGGATGAGGATCCATGAATTTTTCAAAGGATTTGTCAACATGGCAAGATGGGACAGTTTTCCACATTTTCCTTAATGTGTAAAAAAGCCCAAAATGGATTTTAATGAAATTTTCAGGGAATGTTGGTCATGGTACAAGGGCTAAGTGATTTGATTTTGGTGGTGTTTTAATTCAGATGTGTACTCACAGATTATAGGGCAGTTTGCCACTCTCTCGCCAACAACCTGTCTTACAGTGTCAGGAATGCCTTGATGGAGGTTTGTGCTTTCGGAGCATGTCCAGTTACCTCCACCAAGGAGGTTATGTTATGCCAGTATGTTTGTTAGCCAGATTATGCAGATTAATAAAATGCATCTGATATTAAATGTTTAAGGACCGTTATGTTTAAAAAAGACAGTTGCAAACAAACTGCTGTCAGGGATTACTGTCATGGCCGTGGACCTTAGTGCAAGTTTTCCTGATTGTTTTTTAACAATAATTAATGCACTGTTGCCTCAACCATGAGGACCAACTTGAACAGGTCATTTGATTTAAAGAAAATTCTCCAACAAGAGGTTAAATCATGAAATTGGAAAGTTGGAAATATTGTAACTGCTTCCAAATCGAAATGCTGTGTTGTAGTTCCATAGTAGTTTAAAATGGCTTTTTCTTCTCACCCATAAAGTCCAAAAAATAAGGGTTAATTCTTCAAGGTTATCACATGTGTAATTGTAATATTTTTTTGTTTGCTACAGACCTTACTTCTGCAATTATCCAACAACACAGTGAAATATCCCACAGGCTATTACTAGAGGGAACCAGCACAATGCTAACTTCCTACATAAATACATCATCCCTGCATCGCTCTGTGAACAAGAAAAAAGTCAACAGCATCAGGACTTTTCTCACTTCCACTCTTTAAGGCACCAGTTGCTGACAAAATAGTGAGTTTCCTCAGCTCCCCACCCCAAAAAGACCTACCAGTGGGACACCTTCCCATTGTTTTGTTGGTGGTTAAAGCCCATTGGTGCAGGGTAGCAAGCCCAGTGCAGAGCAGAGCTGTAACATGGGACGGAGCAGAACTGATCTGACCAATTACCACAGAGTTTACCATTCAACCAATCAGAACAGACTTGGCCCTTGTTGGGAAGTGAGCCTTAGAGTGGTCATTTTTGCCTTAAATCAGGTTCTTATATTTATTTTGGATGACTGGGTATGTTCACAGTTACATCTGTTCAAAAAGCATCAGTATGCATGTATAGACAAACCCTCATAGTGCTACATTCTAAGAGATCCTGCCTTCCCCATGTGTGCACAGTCTGAAACAATGGTCTGCAGTGTCTGTTGTCCTTGTTGATTTGTTTTGATTTTCTTATTGTCTTAGTGAGAGTATGTGTGTCACAACTGTCATTGTTCACTTGGTGTATCTATGTTATTCAGAAAATTAAAATATATTACCAAAAAAAAAGAAAAAAAATGGTAGGATGTAACACTGGTTGGTCTTGTCTGGGGGAGGGGGAACAAGATTTTATAGGCAGCTGTTGGTGCTGCAGAGGGGGGGGGCATCTGTATGTCCTTTTTTTTATTCATAGTGGTGCTCTTTTATGTAGGAGACATGTTAAACACACTAAAGGGCATTAAAACAAAAACAAAAACCAAATATGCATCTTTCATGGGGCAGGAGCTCCAACAGAGCATCTCAGAAAAAAATGAGAATACAACAGGACCATGAAAACCCAGCATATGAAAATTAGAAGGTTTTTTGAACATTAGTGATTGTGAACATGCTCTGACAGTCCTCAAAAATAAGTAAATGAACCAAAGTTAAGGTAAAATATGGGCTCTTAAAATTTAATCCATTGTCCATCAAAGTAAAACAATTGTTTTGGTGTGTTTTCCTGTACTGCAGCCATAGGAAGACCACATTTAACGTAATAATTTAACACTAAACCAACACTGAATTTCAACTGATATTTTCAAAAAACTCTAACTACAAGTAGCACAAGGCTCCTAAATTCCAATTCAAAAGCACAATGTGTACACAGAGCGAAATGATTTCCAAAGGTTTAGTTAAATCTCCTTGTGTGGCCACAGACACTTCAGATTTGCTGTCTGACTTTATGGCATCCACGTTTCTTGGTCCTGGAATCTCCACCAGGCAGCCCTAGAGCCACTGTAGGAAAATTAAAGCTTTCCATATCCCTCTGTAACTTTTTACAACCCTGATGGAATTATGAGGCGGTCCCATTTTTCCATTGTCCAGCCAAAGATGCTGGCAGACACTTAAAGTTCAGGCGGTGCATGACCTGGATTGACTCGGGGTGTCCAGCTGTTTGACTACATTTTCCTGTTTTGACTGAGCAAACTCCACACAGTCAGGTTACTGTTAAAGTAGCTGTAAACACTACACATCTCAAACTTTATCAAGGACGTACTTTAATTTGTTTGATTTCCAGCAGAAACAGAGTCGCAGTGTCAAATATCCATCCTTTAAAGTAATCTTACAAAAACCCCGCCACATGTACAGACAAAAGTCCAATTCAGAGATTTGGTATGTTGACTGAAATTGCTCATTTCTAAAATTACCCTCCTACTTTTCCATCCCAGAGCTATAAAACAGAGTGCAGTGAGTCGGACTGTTACATAAGAGGAGAGTTTATATGGGGAAGAAAGGAACCCCACATTTGTTGGCCTGTTTACATGAATTGCGAGCCACTTCCCTCTCTTAGGGTCAGGAACAGATTCTTGACATGTTTGTGGGTAGACTGTTGCCTAAAGAATGGACCAGTATCGCTCTAATGTGGATGGTTAGTCATGAAAAGTAACTTCTTGGTTGGCTCAAGCAGCATTCCTGTGGAAAACTAGAGCCTGTGTTCATTGTGACCTGAGTGATTTACAGATTAATGTTTCGTTTTGGTGCTAATGTGTTTATGCAAGTATGTTTATCAAATACATGAGAAAATTTCAGAGGTGATACATCAGTAAAGGTCCCAGAAGCCTCTGATAAGAGGTTAGACTTGAATTTGAGAACAAGCCTCACTTTAGAGGGATTATTTGCGCTGTTTTTGCAGTGTTTACTGTTGGAGCAATAAATTAATGGGTGGTGTGGAGTCAGTGTGGGTCAAAGCTCAATAGAAACATCTGTTCAGTGTCCTCAGAAAACAGTCCCAGAGTTTTGTGAACAAACAGAGTAATGTTTACGTTTAATACCCACGGTATACACGAGCAATAATGTTGAAATACAGAAAAGACTTGGTGGGACATCACACTTGTGGTCACAAGCTACCACCCAGAGATACTAGTTCATGATGTTATCACTGTTGATTTCAATGCTTAAATCTGAGGAGAGTAAAAACCCCTGAGATAAGAAATAATATTTCAACAAAAGTAGACACTGGTCACTCAAAAAGTTTTCAGCTTTTGGCTACATCAAAGCAACGGAAACAGTTGGCCAATCAACAACATGTTATGGTGATACGATGCCGTTAGATATGGTGCAATTAGATGCAAGAAGATGTGACACAAAATGGAGTGATAAGATATGATGCAATAAAAGGTGATATGATACAGCATGTGTTGGGAAGGCATTAGTTAATTGTCAGATAATTACATCTGTCTATTACATTAATTAATTACATCAATGTTTTTGCTGGCGTTAGTTTGCTAGTTTGTTTGGTTGTGAACCTGGATGTGGATCCGGGAATTTCTTAAAGGTCCCATGTCCCGTAATGTCCCATGTCCTTGCTTATATGTTGTTATAAGAGCTTAGGGAGCAGAAGAAGCACCTTTAACTAAACTCTCAGTTTACAGATGGGGTTTTCGTCTTGAGATAATATGCCGCTAAGTAATGCCCACTTTTTTACTTCCTGGGGTTTACTATGTAATAGCTATACAACCTCCTCCCATATGTGTGTTTTCTTCTCATCACAGGCAGACACCATGACTGTTTTGAAAGTCCACCCTGTGCCCTGTAACCCCCCCCTATCAGACATCACTTGGGGCCGCCAACCAGAGCTCAATATCATAGCCTCCTGTAGCATCCCCTACTGGGATTTTCATGCACAGCAGTATTTGGGGATTTACATAGAATGAACCAAAAGAGAGAAAATATCCAGTGAACTGTAGTTCTCTTGGTGAAAATGCTTTCTCGATTCCTGCATATGTTAGCATATTTTATTACACAAAAAGTCAATGGCCAGACTGGTTAATTATGATAGTAAGGCAATAGTAATTCAAATGGTACTAGTTACAACCAGAGTATGAAGAAGACAGTTTCAGACACATAACACGCCAAACCATAGTGTACCAATCTTCTGATGGCAACTTTCAGCAGGATAATGCACCATGTAACAAAGCTCACATCATCTAAATCTATTATTACTATGATTTCACTGTACTGCTGTGGCCCCACACTCACCAAAGTTCAATCCAGTACAGCAACTTTGGGATGTGGTGGGGGAATAGCATCATGGAGGTGCAAGAATGTTCCCAGCATCTTGTTGAATCTATGCCACAAAGTCTTCAGGCAGTTCTGAAGGCAAAAGGGGCCCAACCTGATACTAGCTAGGTGTACCTAATAAAGTAACTGATGAGTAAATACGTATATGTACAAACTGATGGTTTTCACTCTTTGTGACTGCAATACTCTTTTTAAAACTATATTTTATTTTATTATCCTCATAGCAGTCATCCCTATAAGATCAACTGATCTTTATGGTGGAGTCTGCTCTACAAAAGCTTTAGTCTTCCATAAAAAGAGTTTACAACAGGATGCCCTGCACCCTTCTTTAAAATCTTAAACATTCACACATGGCGCTGAAAGTCCAGCTGGTTGTAATCCACTACAGTTCAGTCAGACACTCACTTGAAGCTCTTGAATGGGCGTCGCATGTCTGTATGCTCTCAGAGGCTGTGGCATGTGTGTATATGAATGTGTGGCTGAGGGTATTTATGGATTACCTGACTTGAACCACTGCTGGTATATACATGAGGGTTATGAAACACTGCCGTGTGCTTTATAAAGCATGGCGATTTACATTCTGGTTTATATTTCAGTGCTTTACGAGGTTATCTCTGGTGACGGTGGCAGAGGAAAAAACACTTGAAAAACTGCTGGACATTATGGACGATGCCAGTCACCCTCTGAACACCGTCATCAGCAACCAGAGGAGCCTGTTCAGCCCAAGACTGCTCCTTCCCAAGTGCAGGACCAACAGATTGAGAAACTTCAGGCCATCAGAATGTATAACTCCTGCTTTGGGGGGGGGGAGAAACATTAAGATAGAGGATGGGAAGGAGCAATAGCCAGCCGGTAGCCCTATTTTTATTTATATGTATTTATATTTTTATTTATATCTATCTTATTTGTATATCTTTTGGTTTCTATGTAATGGTGCTACTGGAATCTTAATTTCCCTGAGGGAGTCTTCCAAACAGATTAATAAAGTTCTATCTAATCAAACCTAATCTAATATCATTTTAAATGAGAAATATACCAATTTTATGAAAAGTTCAACCTGAAAACAGTTTTTCTTCTATGGCTGAGTTGCAGCATCATAAGTGGATCAGATGGATTAAATATGTTGACAGAAAATATATTTTTCCTGCTGCTCTGAGAAAAGATGGTATGTTTCATTAAGGGAAGTGTAGGACTCAATAATAAGAGGAACTAAATAACTTGTTAACTGGTTTAGCAGACATGTTTTATCTTAATTTGGAAACATGGTTTTATTTTTTCCACCATAACTGGCATTTATGACAGAGTCTGAGTCATTTCTGCCAGAACTTCCTTTTCCTGCTAAAAATGGGGAAACACCCTGAACACAGGGCCCCTTTGACTTATCCTTTACAGCAGCCATATTTAACTTTAACCCTAAACTTTATCTTTATATCCATGGCAACAACAGCTCAGCCTTCAGGGAGGGGCTTTTATTTTGAATAGCAAAACTCTCAAGCGGTCAGAACCACAGTCTGATCTAAAAAGGTCATAACAAAGCTCCCTAAGCTTAAAAACTGCAGTACTTGATGTAATAAACTAAAACTTGTTGCAAAGGAAAACTCCCCTGTCAGCACTTATTCTCAGAAGTGTGATTTTCCTGCAGGCAGGATGGAAGTCCAGCACCCAGAGTTTGAGCGGGCCGGACAGAATCCAGGACTCCAAATATGGAGGGTGGAGAACTTTAACCTGGTGCCTGTCCCAGAGGAGCTTTATGGAGGATTTTACACCGGAGACGCCTACCTCATCCTCAACACCATCAAGCAGCGCTCTGGCAACTTGCAGTTTGACCTCCATTTCTGGCTGGGTGAGTGCCCGGAGTCTGTCATAACAAAGAGTTATTTTTCTGAAGTGAGAGTTAAAGACTTGAAAGCAATTGGTACTACACTTTCTATTCTTGTCTTTCTTTTCCTGCAAAATAAGATATGAACTGAACTATACAGCACTTCTCGATAGTGTAAGTACTAAAATAACATTTTCACAAAGAAATAAATGATAAAGTATCTTAGTGAACATCCTAATGGGGGAGATGTTGGCATTGAGTTTAGTGTGCTTTGGCGCCCACTGAAGGTCTCTGACTGCAACTGCACTGCTTCAAAACAAAGCTTATATACACTTCACTTATGAGCTTTGTTTCTTCAAACAGTGCTGTCCAGTTTGGTTTTGTGCTAGGGCTGGACTTTTTATAATTTTTTAGGGATGGAAACTGATAAGATTTCATTACCAATTCCATTAACGTTTGTGCCCATCGATCAGATTCTTTAACAATTTCCTTGTTGATTCCTGCTGATTTTTTTGTGGAAAAAGTAGGTCTACTTTAGGTTTTCCATGGCAACAATGTGAAACACATGGAACTACTGATATCCAATACCAGGCTGCATAGATAAATGCTCAAGCAAGTTGCTGGTGTCTCCGCCCACTGAAGGTTGTATAGTAAGTGTCTTTTTGCCAAAACCTAATCCACAATTTTAACCACTTCTGACCCTGTCTGCCCTGATATTTGAATCCTTTGTTATCGTGACTGCCTCTGATGAGAGTGTGACGTCCTTGATTTGCCAATCATGCAGAACAAAGTAGAAGGAATCAATTAGGGAATTGAAAAGCAATAAGACTGAGGGTATTGATTCTTTGAGGGAACTGTTATTGATTCTCAAGTGGAATGGATTTAATAGATCAGTGTGAGTCACATGACCTAAAGTACATCATGTCGCCCTTCTGTATTGTTTAACGAGAACCAAGTTTGTGAGTTGTGTACCGGCATTTTTTGTTACTTTATTAATACAATTCTGACTGATATCAGTGATGCACAATCTGTGTGTCTTCTGCATGATAATGCAGGCTGCAGGTGTCACTACTCTGTTATGTAAAGGGTGAAAGTTCCTCAATCCACAGAGCAAAGCTAGACACCCTGCAGTCTGGCGAACTGAGCAGTCGAAGGATGTTCACTTTGCTTAGATTCTTGACTCTTGTGATAAACAACCACATGCCGCTGAGCAAGGAAACAAAATGGTGGATGTCCTCCATTGTTGCCTTTGTTTACTGGGTGGCATTCTTCCTCTTTATTTAATTTATTTGCATACTGCATTGTGCTATGCTGCTATGATGTCCGGCTATTACATCGCTGACAAAGCTTTTAATCCTGCCTACCAAGTAAGGGTTGGGTTGTCTGTGGAAATCAAAAGCAGGTTTTTGCACCAAACTGTACTGACTGTTCTGGACCAACTTGATGGGAGTGGCTTGGCAAGCATAAGGCACACATTAAACTTGAGGCAGGATAATTTTCCGAATCTGTTTATACATGGTTGTACTGAACAGGGATGCCAATGAAGGTGAGTGTTGATAGAAGAATAAGTAGATAAATTATTGCAAAGTCAATATTCAGGGTTCAGACGACAGTGCACAGTCACAAGTTTCATTATCCATTGATTTCCTGTGTATTCGATCAGCTTGATTGATTCTAAAAATAGCCTCTATCAATCAGCCGGATCTGATGTAACCCTGCTGCACTCTACTGACCTGCTTAGTTGGTCATGAAGTTAAATAACATGCCATGTTTATATGGTCTGCTGCGATTGGACTCCCCTGTAGTGCCATCATATTGATCGACTGACGCACTGACCCACAGTTGGGGAATCCCTCACACACATTATGTGTGACAGTTTGACTCCAAAGTACACAGCAGATTACAATGGAGTGTGTGTCTTCCTCCTGTTCTGCAGGGGATTTCTGCAGCCAGGATGAGAGCGGCTCAGCGGCCATCTTCACAGTCCAAATGGACGACTTCCTTGGAGGAAAACCCATCCAGTACCGTGAGGTGCAGGGACACGAGTCCAAAACCTTCCTGGGCTACTTCAAGTCTGGGATTAAATACATGGTAAGACTGTGTTTTTATTATTGTGAAATTTACTCAGAAATAAATGTATGACATCTTTTTAAAGGAGTTTGTAGCTTTTATGTTGATGCAGTGTAAACTTGGGATCCTGTATGAACCATGTTATTTAGGTCAAATTTACTGATTTTTCCTAAGGTTATTTTTAACCCTATGATACAACATGAACTCCTATCTATTTTTTATAGCTTTTTATGTTATATCTAAATTTTAAAATCTTTTTTTATCAAGTCTATCTTAAAGTATTCTAGTATCTGTACCCTTATTATTTCAGTTAAAATGCTCTCATATGTTTACTATTGTAACACACAGCTGAAATAACTAGATCTGCCCCATGGCAGTCTTATGTCAGGAAGAGTTATGCCTCGCCAACAAAAGCACCCAAATGAGACAAGACATGCTTATCATCATGAATGATACCCAGAGTTCGTTATTGTCTCAGTAACCTGATAAAACACATAGTCTATTATGATGCACTTATTTTATTAATTTCCTGACATTGCTTTATTTCACACTTTCAAAGATCCGATCACAGTTTGAAGTTGGTTTTGACAAAGATAAGAAATAATGTTGATGCTTACTTTGACCCATAAAAGCAAACATAACAATCAGCAGAAAAATCTCAGTGGTGGTTTTGATGCATGCTGTCAGATGCACTAACAGACTGTTTTCATGCTGCTAGAAAAGTTTTATTTGTTAAAAAGAAACACACTTAACACACTTACAAAACCAAAGATTGAAGGCAAGAGTTTGTACACTGGGGCACCAAAACCATCAAAAATCAAAAGTTACTCTTAGAAGTGTTAATGAAATGTTATTGAAGTAAAAAAAACCACTTATTTTTCTTGTTTTTTTCTGAACATTTTTCTTTGATTTTTCCTTTTATAACATGATTATATGTTTGTTTGCAACGACATTGCGGAGACACATTTACTAGGCTTATCACATTTGTGGCATTGTGGTGGTTTCATTGTATTCTACCTGGCACCCATCTCACCCCAACCCAGTTTATCCCAACATCCCACCACCCTAACATTCCCTAAAATCCAGAGGTCACAGAAACAAGTGGCACAGCAGGATGTGATGATGCTCCTGTTTTTCAAAGTATTTTTTTTAACATTTTCTTTTTCATTTCCAGAAAGGGGGCGTTGCATCAGGTTTCAAACATGTTGTCACCAATGAGGTGACTGTGCAGCGGGTGCTCCAGGTCAAAGGTCGACGTGTTGTCCGGGCAACAGAGGTGCCCGTCAACTGGGACAGCTTCAACCAGGGAGACTGCTTTATCCTGGACTTGGGAGAAGTGAGTCAGCCTTTTTTGATGCCACAGAGTGGTGCTGGGATGATGTGTTACTATAGACAACAATAACTTAGCATCACAAGTTAGGCTTAGACCTAGACCTTTAATGGTGCTTTTCCATTTATGGTATGACTCTGCACAGTTAGTTAGTTAGTTTTTTTTTTTTTTTTTGTCCCTGTAGGGAAATTGGGGTGTGGCAGGACTCACACCCCAATTTCAACAATACTGATACAGTGTTGAAAATAGACAAATAAAAACACATCAACTCAAACAATGCAGTCACACAGAGGAGAAAAGCAAAGGAAACCTAGAAGTGATGGACAGGCAGGTGGGTCTAGACCAGCTAGACCTACATGACTGCTCCTCATTGTCCCTTTGAAAATCTGATCGCTTATAGAACAAAAGAAAATTTGTCTCTGTTCTGGTGAACAGAGGAGCATAATAACACCACCTAGAGGACAACAGTGTAAATGAAAGGGCAAGAGGGTGTCTCTGATCACCACCACCCACAATGCTGAATGCCCTTTTTTTTAATGTTCTCTGTTTATAAATGCAGTCCACATTTGCAAATGGGATCCCTGACAGTTTACTGGACACTGTTACATTTTTCCTGAAGGACTGCTTTTCTATTGCATTCCCAAACCAGCAGATAATGCAAAAAGACAGGACGCTCTCCATAAAAGCAGGATAAAAACATTGGAGCACTTTGCTGCTGACATTAAAATATAAAAGTTTCCATAAAAAGAAGAGCCTTTGCTGGGACTTTGTGGTCAGCCTTTCAGTCCATTTGTCCCATTTGAGTTTGTGATCAAGCACAATGCCAAGATACTTATATTCAGTGACAGACAGTTTAGATGCCTGCTCCATTTTCCATTTCCATGGGTGAGCAAAACTACAGGGGCATCCTCACAAACACAAAGGAGGAAATTCAGGCGATAGAGCTGCCAGCCCCTTTGTGGCTTTTTATGACAGTTATGAGATGAATTTTGACAGATGCAACCAGCAAAACAACATGCTATCTAAGCAGAGGAGAACTCAGGAAGCCGTACAGCATCCTGGAGCTGACAGTGTGGGTGTTTCATAACAGCGTCAACACCCCTGGCTTGTGGCAATTCTCTGGCCATACAACAGCCAGCAGTGTCTTCACATTATGTTTAGTCTCGGCTCACTAAGTACCCGCCTGGAGGTGATATGAAAAACTGTGCCAGGGATTAAGCCAAATTTCGGATGGAAAACCAAGTCAAGCATGTAACATGTAGTGGAAAGCCCCACAGGTTTCCACTTTTATTTTAAGCTCATATCTCTTCTAAAAACAACTCTCTACTTAGTGTTGTCTGATTGAGTGAGAAGTCATAGCTTTATCAACTGTTAGTTTAATGATTGTCTTCAATGTTAATCAAAAGTTATAAGGTTAAATGTCCCAAACAAACTGTCGTCCTTGTTAGCAACTTTCCAGCATGTGTCTTTTTTAGGACATAAAACTGCTTTGAAATCGACATGTAGGACATGTCCTAATGTATTTTATGATGTTTAATTAAATGTTAACATTGCTCAAGCTTGTGTGTGGCATACTGTAGACCTTTTGGACATTTAACGTAGTTTAACTATTTAGTTATACACCAGTCAAACTGTGACATGGGTTCTGTTTATCCTGTTTATCAGACAACATACATGACATAAAGGTAACATGGATGTAAGATCCTCAGGGTTTTTTGTTTTTCCTTAGGTTTTGGACTTAAAAATGCAATCCAGCTTTGCATGTTTATATAAGATGTGTTTTCAATAAGGCTAATGGCTATTATATTTTGTAAATGAGCTCCAGCGGTATCTCTGGAGCCCACTAGAGGGCCCCAGCCCACAATTTGGGAACTGAAAATTCTTTTAAAAGTCCCAAAGAATTTGAGATAATGCTGGAAGTGCCAAAACAGAGTGGTGTAGGAATGAGTCCAGAATTTCTAAGTAAGTTACATTTGGTACTTCTTGGTTCCCAAGACTGAAATTATTTGGGATTTCAGAATATCTTAATGGATAAACTCCGAAAATAAGGTTCATGATGAACACACACAAACTAGATTTAAATGCTGATTCTAAAAATAATTTTAGAAAGTCTGATGTTGCCCACTTTTGATTTATGAAGTGTTCCCGTGCGTTTAAAAGAATGATTGCTAATGACCAGGGACCCGAATGCAAGCATTTCAGATTTTAACAATGAATAATTCAAACAGGGCGACATGGTCGTGCAGCAGGTAGTGCTCGTGGCTCACAGCAAGAATGTCCCAGCTCCAGTCCCCGGGTCAGCCCAGGCAATTCTGTGTGGAGTTTGCATGTTTTCCCCGTGCATGTCTGGGTTCTCCTGGGCACTCTGGCTTCATCTCACAAACCAAAAACATGCTCATTAGGTTGGTTGGTGACTCCAAAATTGCCCTTAGGTATGAGTCTGCGCCTGAATGGTTGCTTCTATGTTGCCATGTGATCGGCTGGTGACAAGTCCAGGGTGTACCCTGCCTCTCACCCAATAGCTGCTAGGATAGGCTCCAGCCCCCCAGCGACCTCGAAAGGAATAAGTGGAATAGTTAATGGATGGATGGATGGATGATTCAAACATGGATGGATGATTCAAAAACCATAGCCACAACAATGAACACTAACTTAATCCGGTCAATTGATTTAGAGGAAATTCTCCAAAAAGAGGTTACAGCATGACGTTATACTTTGGAAATATTGGATCGGCTTCAAAGTTGAACTTCCATGTTGCTGTCTCATAGTTGGTTCATTTTCAAGATTTTCACACTGAACGAAAAGTGTACATTTCATAATTTTTACAGTGTTTGCCACAGATTTTTTATCAGCAGTAAAACTAGAACAGAGTGAAAAATCCCATTGGTTTTTAGTCGAGAGGACCAGCACAATGCTGATTCTATGCTCATTCAACTTTTTAACAGAACGACTCCCACTCTAATGTCACACAGCCTTTGTCTTTGAAAGCCAGAATGAATTACGGAAAGCTTATAATTGCAATAAACAACAAACGTCATTAGCAATTATTTTCTTAATTTTTAATCTGCTTTTCTTTTCCCTAAACAGGAGATTTATCAGTGGTGCGGCTCTCAAAGTAACCGCTTTGAAAAGCTGAAGGCCACGCAGGTCGCCAAGGGTATCCGTGACAACGAGCGCAGCGGGAGGGCCCGAGTGTACGTGTGTGAGGAGGGAATGGAGAGAGAGAAGATGTTGGAGGTAGGATCTGTGAATAATGTGAACATATCAAGACTCAAAGTGACCTCTTGGGTTAAAATTGTTGTTGTTTGTAAAACCAGGTTTTGGGTCCTAAACCAGATCTGCCTCCTGGTTCCTGTGACGACATCAAAGCTGATGCCTCAAACAGGAAGAGAGCCAAACTTTACAAGGTGGGAGGAGAATTTTACATTATATTCTGTCAGGGATTTTAGACCCAAATAATGAGTGGAAACCCCATTTCAGAAGCTAGAGTCCTGCATGACTTCTGCTGCAGGTTTGACACCTGACTTCTACCTCTGTCAGTGTCCACTTTCTTCTTTCTGATATTCAGTCTTTTCTTTGGTGTGTGATAAAAAAAGAATAATATAGATAAACAAATACTAGATAAACTTGTTACATCTAGCTGTGTTTTCTTGTACTTATTAAAAATAAATTAAAATGCACTTTATAACTTTTCATTAAGTTACTTTTTTTAAATGCAGAATATTTAATCCAACATAACTTTGTGTATGTGACATGCTGATTTATGGCAGTGCATAGTGAATGAAATACAATAATCTGGTAATAATAATCTAAGGTTTTCAGTGAGGTTTATGTGCGCACAACATCTTCAACTAGAAATGTTTCAGAGAGCACAGACCTCTGCCAAAGAGGAATCACATCAATATTATTATAAGTTCAATAGTAATTCACAAAAACAACACTCTGAAATGGCTGTTTTTCTGGATCTACCTTCAGAGCTATTGAAGATGCTACACATCTGTCGACACATTACTAAATTAGCAAAGTCTCAGCTACACTTTGGTTTTAGTTGCATTTCAATAACATTATTTGTTCCTATCCAATCCAGTCCACTTTATTCACATACTGTAGCACATTAAACACTCAATTTGTTCAAATGAAAGCCAACTTAGGAAGATAAAAACACATAACACAGAGACCACACACTCTCATGCTGAATTAAAAGCCAACAAGTAAAAGTAAGTTTTAAGACGAGATCTAAAAGTATGTAAGGTCTCATTGCTGACTCAGGACATTGCTGATTTCAAGAGAAAGGTCTTTCCATAATGTAGGGGCCACCACAGAAGGCAATTGGGGATGCACAATGTTATCATAGCAATATCTGATCCTGTAAAGGTTAAAATATTTTTTAAAAATCCTTGATCCGGACAATGATCCAGATCAGCCATAAAATGTAATCCATGTTCCTTAGCACATTTCTTTGCTATTCTGAAAATTTCATCAAATTCCATTAATATTTTTTTTTTAATTATTCTGTAAACAAACTATCAAACTAACAAACACGAGCAAAAAAGAACCTCCTTGGCAGAGATAATAAGCCTGATGCATACAATAAATTTGATTTACTCTTTTTCGTATTATTTTAATTCTTTTATGAAAGACAAACAAGAGTAAATCAAATTTGATTGGCTGATCTTTCTAGGTTCAAAGCTTGTTTATTTTCCCTGCTGTTGTCTCAAAACTCTGTCCTCTCCCTTTTTGCCTCCTTTCCTTCCCTGCAGGTGTCCAATGCCAGTGGGGGCATGACCATCGCCCAGGTGGCATCAGAGAATCCATTTGCTCAGAGCGCCCTGGAGTCTGGAGACTGCTTCATTCTGGATCACGGCTCTGATGGCAAAATCTTTGTCTGGAAAGGTCAGGGCAAGAGTACATTTGTTGTTCATTTCGGCTCGAAAATCTTTCTCAGATCAGCCTTTCCCAAACTTGAGATCACTGTAGCCCATTTAGAAACCTTAACATGTTCTGAGGCCAAATCCTCATAAAGCCAAAACTTGAGACTAAAAGTATTTACCACATGATCTGTATCCAAGTTAACACACAAGTAAACACTTGATTTTGTAGCTGTCTTTCTTTAAAAGAAACTGTTGTCAAACAGGCTTCATGACTAAGCACTAGCATTAATTTTGGAAATCAGGAAGCAACCAGTGCAATGAGATATTTAATGAAGTGTCCCCAGTTAATTTAACATTAGTTAAATTGTGACACAGATTTGGTTGAACCTGTTTATCAAACTATTGAAAAGAAAAAAATGTAATTTGATAGTTTTTATTTCCTTCTCAGTTAAGTTTGGACCTTGAAAACATCTCCTGAAAATTTCAGCAAAATCCGTTGAGTAGTTTTTGCATAATCTGTAAAAGCAATATGTGAGCTACCTTGGCGGAGGTTTGTGCTTGAGTGCTTTCTAGCTCTAACTAAAATGACAAATATTTGTCCATTCCTTTAGCCTCATTCCACTATCATTACAGTTCCTGATATTAACTTTCAAGAGATCGACAAAATGATATACATGGTAGTTCTACAAACGGCACACATATTTTAGTATTACCGTGACAAACTATCTTGGGTAACCTGCTGCTGCGGACCCACTCAACTCCATGTGCTCTATCCTGCATCAACCATCAACAGAAATGACATCATTTAATGTAAATTCATATAGAGGAGGCAAATCTGTGCAAGTTACCTATGCCATGGGCACACCCCCATGCCAACACAGATGTTGGCTTTGTACTTAATCAATGCAGATGAATAGCAAACATTAAAAGCAGTCTTTAAAAAGTAAAAAATAATCATACTCCTTACAGGTAAGGACGCCAACATGGATGAGAGAAAGGCAGCTCTGAAAGCAGCCGAGGAGTTCATAAAGAAGATGGGCTACCCTAAACACACTCAGGTGGAAATCCTTCCAGAGATGGGTGAGACGCCGCTCTTCAAACAGTTCTTCAAAAACTGGAGGGACAAAGACCAGACAGTGGGCCTGGGTGTGGCTTACATCGCTAACAGCATCGCCAAGATCGAGAAGGTGCCGTTTGATGCCAGCACCCTTCACGATTCTGCCGCCATGGCTGCTCAGCACGGTATGGTGGATGACGGTAGTGGAGAGAAACAGGTAAGAGGATTGAGACTGGACCTTTATCATCTCCTGTATTATCTATTACCTACTGGCTCTATGCAAACACATTCACCCACTTTCTATGAAGATAATTCAGCATTAATCCATCTTGATGATGATTCTGAAGTTTTGATATTTGTTATGTAGAAATTAATCTAAAAAGGATAAGAGGAGAAGCAGATGATCCTGTAGCACTTCCATCCAGCAGGGGGCACTGTACTTGACTTAAAATATAGAAAACTTCTAAGTTTACTTTACATGAAAAAATAAAACTGCAGTACATCTTGTATTTTGATAAAATTTCAAAAAATAGGATAGGGCAGTGGTTCTAAACTCATGGCTGGAGGCCTTTGAAAGCATCACAGGGTTTTTTTTAGTGACTTTTAAAGGTGTGCCAAGAAAATAAACACAAAACATGTACATTGTACTTTAGCTCTAATTGCTGCAGTAATGGGTCCAAAAATGTGGAAGTGAGTTAGCATTCAGCACTTCCTGTATCCCAACCCCCCAAAGTAAATTAATTTTAGAATACTGGTTTCAGATAAGTGCATGAAATAAGGTTTGTGGTGAACATGCGCACATGAGATTTTTAATGTTTATTAGGAAAAATAAAAATATCAGGAACTATCATTAGCGAAAAATCTCATGGACATGGTCTATAACAAGCTATAACATGGACACTAAGTTTATTTTTGATCATCTGAAAACTTTGAACATGTTCATTTACAATTGTTTATAAAGAAAAACCTGTTCAAAGTTCAAATCTCAATAAGTACTTTTTGAACATTTTGAGCACATTGCAACAATACCGCAATAATAACGATAACCATGGTAATTTTGGTCACGGTAACTGTGATATGAAATTTTCATACTGTTACATCCCTAGTTTGTAGACCTACTTCAGTGGTGGTTTGAGCTAGTGATGTGACTTTCGCAAACAAGTTGAGTCTTTTGAACGACTCTTTTAAGTGAATGATGACAACCGATTCACAATTGTGAGTGAGTCGTTGGTTTGCGAGTCATTCTTAATACAAATTCTCTGCACAAACTTCACTAAACCACCGCGGAAAAAGGTCAACGAAGCAAAGCCTCTGTTAGGAGTAGAAGATAATACAATGATAGTTGAAGATAACATAACAGAACGCGGTAAAGAAACGAGTCACAACAGGCCCATTGGACCGTTTAGAGTTGCTGAAGAGTTCATCTGATGACTGTAGGCAGAGGCAGGCTAATACTGCCCACTGACTTCCAGCCATTTGAGCTAAGCTAGTTAGTGGTGGGTGACCTTTGTTACTGCATGCAGAATCAAAAGAATGGTGTCTATCTGCTTGTTGTCGACTCTGGAGTGAGGAAAGACACGAAATCAACAAAAATGTTGGACTAACTCTTTAACACATCATGAAAATTGGGTTTGTTAAGATCATCACAAAGAGCAGAACATGTACTTTTCATAATGTTTTGTTTGCTACAGATGTTATTATCAGCAATGATCCAAAACACTGTCAAAAATCCCACAGGCTTTTGGTATGCTTGCAGCAAAGGAAACCAGTGTGATGCTAACCTCTGTGTTACACAAAAATACATCGTCCCTGCACCACTCTATAACTAAGAGTCTTTTCTCAAGATCTGTGGAAATGTTCATGTAATTCCAAGAAACAGATTGTATGTTTTAAACTGTCTTCTTGTCTAGTTATAATTTTTTATCATGAAAGCTGGTTGGTAGGTCCCGAAGGTAGACCAGTTGAGTAACTCTTGTATTGAGCATTGAATAGGCTGACAACCATAAACTAATAATGTTCTTTCTTTCGCCTTCTCTCTCTTCCTCTTTTTTCCCCTCTTTGTCTCAGATTTGGCGCATCGAGGGCTCGGATAAAGTACCAGTGGATCCCTCCACATATGGTCAGTTCTTTGGAGGAGACAGTTACATCATCCAATACAATTACCATCATGGAGGACGTCAGGGACACATCATCTACTTGTGGTGAGAACATGAGAATCTAAAAATATAAAGCCAGGTTTACACGTCTGCATCTATGGTACACTATTGGCCCTTTTCCACCAGCCCGCCTTGGCCCTACTCTACTCTACTCTACTCTACTCGGCTCTACCCGGTTTGCGTTGCGTTTCCACCGGCACAGTACCTCCTAAAACAAACCAGTTTTAGTACCTACTCTGCTCTGGTTCTAAGCGAGCTGAGTCACTAAAAGGTGACGTCGACCGACTGCCGGCTACTGATTGGTCAGAGAATGTCGTCACCGATGGGTCATGAGCGCGATGCCCAAATCAGGACTGCAGTACATACACTTTGCTACTTTATGGCAATAACTTGCTGCCATCACAATGTTAAACACGGGACTTTATCATTACGAGCTCCCTAACAAGCTAGCGGTAGCTTCTGTTAGCTTACCCTCATACGTCTTTTCTTTGCAGCCCGATTGCTCTCGTCCTCGGCTTCAAACTGTTGTATAGCTTCCAAAACTCTCCTGTACTTCTCAAAGGTATTTCTTCTCGCCGCCTGCAGCCTTCTTCTGCTTTTCTCTTTGTAACAAAAAGCCACAGACAAAGCAGCAAGTACACTATTGCCTCCAAGTCCTCCATTGTTTTGGTTGTTGTGTCGCGCTCAAAATGACATGAACACAGTGTCGCCCAGCTGGGCTGGTGGAAAAGCAGGCTAAAGTGAGTAGAGTAGAGCCGGGTAGAGTCGGGGAAAGTCGAGCCGAGTAGAGTAGGGCTAATGGAAAAGGGCCATATGCTGTACCTTCACTGCAGTGCCCCATGTTGTTACCTCTGCCAAGGAGGTTATGTTTTTCTAGTGTTTGTTTGTCTGTTTGTTTGTTAGCAAGATTACGCAAAAACTACTGGACAGATTTTGCTGAAATTTTCAGGAGATGTTGGTAATGGCCCAACTTAAAAATGATTAGATTTTGTTGGTTGCCGTTAGCTAACAATTGTTTTTGCTCAATAACTGTCAAACTAATAATGATATTAACATGATCCCGAGTGCTAGGTGTGGGTTTTCAGGGTCAAGGAATCATATTATGATGGTAACTTTATCATGGAACTATTGCTTTTAGATGTCACAGCAATGTGTGAGATAGATGGAAGCTGGGTGGATGGGGGAAGTTGCTGTGGCAAGGGTGTGGTGATCAACAGAGACAAAATGATGGGGAATGGGGAGGGGAAGGGAGGGTTGATAGGAGGGATCAGTTAGAAATGGAGAAGACTGAGAATAGCCAGTTTGATTGATCTGTAATGGGCTCCTTGAGGAGCTCAAGAGTTGGCTATGGCAGGAGGAAACAGAGTGACATGGCTGCGTTTGGCTGAGGAAGGGAGTAGAGGAAGGGATGTTGTGCATGTTTTTTATTAGATAAAGAGACGGGGCTGATGATGACAAAACCACGTGGTTCACAGTCATACTGAGTGTAATACTGTATATTAAAGGCAGAGTATTCATGCACAGCTGTTATAAGTTTCCAATAAGTGATGTCTGTCGTTCAGTGCTAGATATTGACTGAGGTGCATGTGTTTTTGTTTAAGTGTCAGAAAATGATTAGCTTAGAAGTTGAAAAAACATATTAACTTGGTTGAAGTTGAACAAAACTGCAGCCGAATTTCTTCATACGTTAACTGATGTGTATGGGGGACACTGCATGTCACATGTTTGAATGGCACAAAATTTTTTATGAAGGCAGAGAGGATTTCCAAGACAGTGATTGTCCTCAGTGCTCATGCATGAAACTTCTGAAAACATTCAACAAATTGAACAAATCATTTGAAATGATCCAAAGCTCAGTATCGGAATGACAGCAGAAATGGTCTCCATTGCTTAAGAGTCAGTTTGACAAATTTTGCATGAAAATTTGAACATGACAAAACTGTGTGCTGTCTCAAAACTGCTGACTCCTGATCAAAAAGAAATAAAAACACAAGCCAATTTGTGAGACGTTTTGGAACAAATAGAGGGAGACTGAGCTGTTGTGGGAGAACTTTGGCTCAGTCTGAAGGGATTTTGGCTGGAGAACGGGGGGTGGCTGGTTCAAGTCTGCACTGAACCACGTTTGCAAGTTGCTTTGGTGCCTGGGGAGGTGCCAGTTGACTGCCTGGGCACTGCCAAAGTGTCCTTGAGCAAGGTACTGAACCCCAGAGCTACTAGTCAGCACTTGTTCAGGAGCAGAAAGCCATCACTCTATCTCTCTGTTGGTACGTGATTGTAGGACCTGTTTGTACATGTGCACGTGTGTTACTGCCTGTGTCTGCAGCATGTCTCAACAACTGAGTGCAACAATAAAAGAGTTTATCTTTAGATTTTCACATTTTCATGCCAAATTTGAGGAAACTGTCTCTTTATCAGTGGAGACCATTTCTTCTGTGATTCTTATACTGAGTCTTCGATCATTTTGAATGATTTGTTCAAGTTTGTTGAGTTTTTTCTGAAGATTTTTTTGTGCATGGGTGCCCAGGACATTCATGGTCTTGGAAATCCTCTCTGCCTTTTCTCTGCTATTCAAACACATGTGTACGTGACACACAGTGTTCCCCATCAGTGTTCCCCATCAGTGTAAGATCTGGCTGCTGTTTTGTTCAATTAATACTAAACCTTAAATTTAAAACACTTAGTGTGACAGTGAATCAAGTGGTTTAATCTTCATAAGCACAGTCTCATTATTTAATAGCCCTACCTCGTATGAGTCTTTGACTGTTGTAAGTTCTTAAGAAATGTTTTATGTTTTATTTTTATTATTATCCTCTATCCCAGAGGTGTCAACGTGAAAAACAGCAAAAAAAAAAAAACAACCAATATGGAAAAAAACAAGTCGAAGAGTAAAACAAAAATAGAATCAAGAAATGATCAGTAATGGGAATCAGAGCACGAGGAACATTTGTGAAGTGGTTTATTCAATTCAGTGACCTGATAAATTGGTTTATCACATGTTCACATTAAAAATGCTTTAAATTTTTCCAGGAAAATAACACAGAAGCCCCCTTTTTATTATAACTTATTGGTTTAAGTGTGACAATGAGTTGCTCTGTGAGTAGAAAAAGACCCAGTTTACTTTTTGTGTTAAAATGGGAGTTGATCATTTGGATACTCAGGTGTTGTTAACAGTTGTGTGGATGTTCAGTGCTTGAAAAATTCATTAGACCAACACCCAGTGCACTGTTTATGCCAAAGCTGCCCTCAATTAACAGCACTGGTGAGTACCAAAATCATTGATTCTGTCATGGTTAACACACCAGTATGTGGTAGCTCTTTAAATGAAATGATGCTTTTTAATGCTAAACTGTTATATTAATGTAATGTAATTATTGTTATCCATGGATTTTCAGATTGACTGTTTTACAAAATAAAAAAGAAAATAGTAAAATTATTAAGGTACATTATTGTTCCTTGATTAAGATGCCACATTATAGCTACTCAATTGCATTCCTGAACAGAAAGCTTAGTTTTAGTGATTGAATCATTTTCTGACTTATCAAAAAAGCTCAGTGAGCAGCTCAAATTTGAGTATAATAAGATGAATCCTTCTCAAAATGTATGTCCAATAGCAGCTACGTATTTGTTTTTTTAACAAGTTTTTGAAAGATTTCTAAAATAAATATGTTTCTTGTTTTTATGGCAGGTGGTCTCATAAATGTGTTAAAATGTCTTGCCTCTCTTCTTTCAACTGTGCGTGCAGTAACAAGGAAGAGACAGCTGAAGCTTGCCCACCACTTGTTACCTTAGCTCAAACACTGGAAGTCAACGGGTATAGCTAGCCTGCCTCTGCCTACAGTCATCAGATAAACTCTGGACACTCAGTAACAAGAATGGTGTCTTTGTGGTTGTCATGGACTCGGGAGTGAGGAAAGACACAAAACAAAGAAAATGTTGGCGTATCCCTTTAAGCACTGCACCTCCGTATGCGCTGACTATGATTTGATATCCAAGAGCTCCTCAACAGACTTGATATCTGAATGTCTTGAACACATCACAGCGTTTCTATTTGATTGTATTTTATGAATCCATTGATATCATTTTCCAGGCAGGGAATGGACTCCAGTCAGGATGAGATCGGAGCCTCCGCCATCCTTGGAGCTCAGCTGGACGAGGAGCTCGGTGGTGGTCCTGTCCAGGTAAAGCTTTTCTGATTGGCTTTTTGTTTCTGTCATTTCATTTTCATCTTTTCATGTATGTTTTTAAGTCTCTCCCCTGGCTGATTCAAGGCTGTCCCCTCCTTCCTGACGTTTAAATCCTTTCACTGTCTCCTCTCCTAAACGGTTTCCCTGCTGCTGCTTCTGTCCTCCTCTGTTTCCTTTTCTCCATCTTCAGGTTGTCGGTGCTCCCATAACCACTCAGGTATTCTCAGCCTGCCTTGCTTTACACCCAAAAATCACTTGCATGTTTTTGTCCACAGTCAGTGACAGATGACTTAAAGAGCTCAAATGATTCTGACAG
Organism: Cetoscarus ocellatus; assembly: GCA_037902135.1. Classification (NCBI taxonomy): domain Eukaryota; kingdom Metazoa; phylum Chordata; class Actinopteri; order Labriformes; family Labridae; genus Cetoscarus; species Cetoscarus ocellatus. The sequence goes on along the minus strand of JBAMNC010001741.1, from coordinate 1,010,842 downwards.
AGCTGTTGTCTGGCCCCTGAACACTAAGTGACAGGATGATTGGTTAAATCAGATTTGCAGTGAGGGCATTGTGCCCAAAACAGACAGGACATTCCAGTGTGGCTGTAGATGGGAGGAGGGTCCTTCCTACGCTGTCGCCAGCTCTGTCAGCTTCACATAAATAAAAACTCTGTTTCCAAAATCTGCCCAACAACACAATGAGGAATTCAACTGTTTATGTGTCCTATAATTAGAGATTAGAAATAACCAATGAGATCATCACACGAGATTACAGAGTTGATTTGATTAGTGATGGCTCTGAACTGGTGTTCGTCTTGACTGATTGTGTGTTTTGAATTTGCATGTTCAAACTTCATCTTCATGTTTAGGCTTTGCCACAGAATGACCGTGTCTGTTTTTATCACGAAGAGAATTTTCTGAAGAAGACAATCACTGGCTTTCTAAAGTTTTGGGATGCATTTTTCATAACTCTAACATTCGACGCTCTGTGATAAGGCACATCTTATGAGTATGAGCAGAAAATTACAACAGCTGGAACATCTGTGCAAGTGATTTAATGGACATTGTGGAATTTACCAAGACTTAAATCATGAGCTTCTTCTCTATGCTAATGTTTTAAAAGCTGCACATTTGGTCAATTTTACAGATGTTCCTTTTTTTGAATAGTCCTGATGGAAAGTAAAGGAAAGGCTAGGATAAAATAGTGCAGGATAGGATGAGATAGAATACAATTTAGGATAGAGTAGAACAGAAAAGAAGAGGAGAGGGTAGGATGGGATTGGATTGGAAAGAAAAGAATCCTCTAGAGTAAGGCAGGATAGCTACCTCAGCCAAGGAGGTTGTGTTTTTGCTGGTGCAAGATAACTCAAAGTTAAGGAAAGAGTGTACGTTTTTGGTAGGTAATTCGAATCCGGATGTGGATTCAGGAATTCTTTCCAGGATTTGTTATCAGTGTGAGATATGGTTTTCCACTTTTTCACAATAACTTATCTAACATTTTGGAAATACCTTGGTGTAAGTTTTTTAAGGGTAAGATAGGATAGGAAAGGACAGAATCGAATAGAGGGAAAGGATAGGGGTAGATAGGAAAAGACAAAATAGGGTAAGATAAGAATGAAAAATAGGATAAAAAAAATGGATTTAATTGAGTAAGCTAGGACAGGACTGAATACAAGATGATAGCATAGGGCAGGATTGGATTAAATAAAATTCAGTTTGGTAATACAGGACAGGATCTGATAGGATAGGATACAAAAGGGTAAGATAATTTGGTAGGATAGGATAGGATTTGACATGATAACATGGGTCAGGATAGGATAGGATAGGATAGAATATAATAACGTAAGCAAGGGCAGGATTAAATAGGATGGGATAGGTTAGCATAAGATAGGATTGGAAAGGATAGGATAGGGTAAGATAGGATGTGAAAGAATATGATAGGAAAGGATTTGATAGTGTAAGATATGATAGAGTAGGACAGGATAAATTAGGGTAGGATGAGAGGATGGAATAGGATAGCAGAGGACAAATCTGGTAGCTCTAAATAATAAGCCAGGCAGGTAATATGATGAATAAAGTTATTTCAGGTGGTACTTGCTTCAAATTTAAAAATTAACTAGAGGTGAATGGACAGCACAAACCTCCACCAAGTCATTCCCAACATTATCGGGTGAGCTATTTTCAAAAATGTGACCCACCTCACACAAATCCTTGAAAAAATGACTGGATCCATATCAAGGTTCAGATCACTACCATAATCAAATTACTTCCTCTTTGTGCCATGACCAGCATTCTCTGAAAATGCCATCAAAATCCACTGTCAAGTTCATGAGTTCTTAGCGAGAATGTGGAAAACTGCACTCTTGCACCAGCATCCTGATTTGGATCATCACCAAAGTCTAATCACTTCCTCTTTGTGTGCTTGAACATTTTGTCAAAATCCATTCATTACTTTTTTAGTTATCCTGTGAACAACCTAGAACTAAACTAAATTATTATTAAAAATCAATAAATCAATCAATCCATTGAACAATGAATCAATCAATAAGTCAGTGTTAATTGCAGGCCCAATTCATATCAAATGTTAGGTTGTAGCACAGCACTTGGTAGTTACAATAACAAGAAAAAAAAATCTTCTCTCTACCATGCAGAAACCTGGACCAGAACCAGTGTTCTGGTCTTTGTTTTGTACACCGAGCACTGCTGCCTGGGACGCAACAACAAAAAAGAAGAACTCATGCCATGTACATTATCTACAGAAGACTGGTGTGATGTAAATAATGATATATATGTCATAGAAATGATCACACTCAGAGTGTCAGGGACAAAAATCAGGAGTTGGTAAGAAAGTTACAAACCCCTGGATATTTCACTGTTGGCTTGATTATTACTGCTAAAAGGAAAAGCCTTGTCCTTATGTCTACAGTCTTTTTAATTTGTTGTGTATAGTCTGTTTTGATAACTATAATAATGTACAAAAATTATCTAACCAACGATGATCATTCGTTAGTGAATTTATATGATTCCAGATAAAATTAAAAGTAATAATGATTTGTGGGTGATATTATAATTGAACTATGGAAACCAAAATGGACCATAAAGGTATCCAAGTCCAGTGATAGTTGAGTGTATTATCTTTAATTATGCCTGTATGACAGGATATGATATTTTGTGCCACTGTCCAATCCAAAAATAGATATGCCTGAATTTAGAGAGTTCCTTAACAGCCTCACATTGCAACAAAAGTCAGTTATTGTTCATAATGCAAACAGAGGCAGGCAAAACCTTGATAAATAAATTGTGATAGAAAATATTTTTAAATCACGAGGATGAACAGATGACTGATAGTTCTGTAAATGTTTGTCTGGTAGAAAATAATGATCCTGTCCTCAATAATGATTGATTACAGTGTTTTTATCATCTGTTGTTGACTGAGGACCGGGATGATTTGCTGTAATAACTGGTTTAGGGACAGAATGGGCCTCTATAAATATTTAGGAGTAAAGCTGCAGACTGAAGACAATAATTATTACTCTCCCACAGACACAGAGTGCGTCATTACCCAGCACCCCCCTGTGATAAATCACAACATCCACGTGGCTTCAGTCATGCTGCCATCTTGTGTCTGTACTCGGTATAGCAGATGCATGTTTTTTCATGTTGCTGTTGTACTACTGACAAGACACAGGATGGTAGGATCTGTTTTGTACGCATGCCCCAACATAAAATTAGTCACTGAATCACTACAGCCGCCCTGTGATACATAAATAGTAATTCTTCTGCTTGTGTCTCAGGTGAGGGTGGTACAGGGTAAGGAGCCAGCCCACCTCATGAGTCTGTTTGGGGGTCAGCCCATGGTGGTCTACAAAGGAGGAACGTCCAGAGAGGGAGGTCAGTCTGAACCCGCAGAGACTCGACTCTTCCAGGTTCGATCCAACTCTGCAGGTCACACCAGAGCTGTAGAGGTAAGAGGACATGTGATCCAAAAAGCAGAGAATCTCTTAAGGATCTTGTCTGGTATATATTTTCTCTGTAACCTCTATTTTCTAAAACAGCAAGAAAGTTTTTGATAAATATGACAAGGATGTAGGATTATGTTATAAAAGATGCCTTCACCCTTGATCTGAGGCCAGTTTGAAGGAACAACAGTGACATCTTGTGGTAATAATCAACAACAACGTGGGGCACCCAAACAGCAGCTATTGAAGGGATAAAATGATTTTTTCTACTGCAAAACCAGAAAATTACTGCACTTTGATGTGGGACAAAGTCGACGATGAAGAACACATTGTTTTGCTGTCTCTCACCCTCCAGGTTATCACATCCTTCAACACTATGCAGCATGAAAACCTGATATTACTGAGGTCTACACAACCTCCAGGACGATAAAGAGGCTGCAACTTTAGCTCACTTTAAAACAATTTCCACCCTCAAATTGTACAGGAGATATCGAACCCTAAACTACTTTCAACTCAAAACGTCTGATTAAAGTGGATAAGAGAGCAGAGATGAGTATAACTGAGGAATAATGGACATCAATATGCACCCTCTCAGGAATGTCATGCAGGAGAAATGGTCAGAATCTAAATGTGAACCTTTGCCAGTTACTCTGAGACTGCTCTGCTCATAAAGTAAAACAAAAGGGATTAACAATGCAGATCCATTTTAGAGAGCCCCCATTATGCTTTTACAAGTTTTATATGCTTCTTGGTGTGTTAAACTTGCCTCCTCTATGTGAAACAGTGCTTCTATGAACAAGACAGAAAGTCAGTAGCACCTCAAAGTTTCTTCTCCCTCTTTGCAGTGCCAGTAGCTACTTCAAACAGCTCATATCCCCAGCCCCCCTCAATAGACCTACCAGTATGACATCATACCATTGCTTCATCAGTGGTTTAAGCCCATTGACTTGGTTCTAGTGCACCCAGTGAAGAGCTTGGATATTAGAGTGAATGAAGAGTCTCCGACAACATGGCGCTGAGCAGCACTGAACTGACAAATTGACCACAGAGCAGATCGGTCAACCAATTAGAACGGACTGGAGAGCCTTAAAGAGGCAGGAGCACCTCAGATGACAGGCGAATCAGGGGTACTCAGTATGTGAAAAGTAGAAGGTTTTTTAAACATTTGCAATTGGGAACATACTCTGGCAGTCACCAAACTATCAGCCTAAGTTAACACAAATTTGGGCTTTTTAATTTCAGAAATGCAGAAATATATTGTTAAAAATATTAAGAGCACTCCCTCAGTGTTCATATTTATTTTCTCTTTCTATTTTTATAACCCCCATAGCTCGTAAACTCCTCTCTTAGGTATTCTTTTAAACAGATTGTAATTAGATTAGATTTTACCTGTTTAGATCTTTGAGTAAATTCAGTAAAAAGGAAACAATACATATTCTGTTTGTGCCACACTTTAAATGTCTGTAGTTTGTAAACTTAATTGTAAAGAGGAACTTCACTTCAAACTGGGCAACATTTAGTTTTACATAATGCAGGTGCAATCCGGCACTGAGCCCCACAGTAGCAGTAAATCGGAATTTGCGATTTATTTACTCATTTAGATTGTCAAAAATTGACAAAGCACTGTAAATAAGAAACCCTTACCGAAACAAGACCTTTGAATCTTTATATAAACCTAAATTTTCTGCCTACTTTCAGCTGGACACAGTATCTTCCAACCTGAACTCCAATGACGTTTTCGTTCTGGTGACCCCTGGAGGCTCCTTCCAGTGGGTGGGAGTGGGTGCCAGTGACCCAGAGAAGCAGGGAGCCCAGCAGCTGTGTGACATCCTGGGAGTGTCGGCGTCTGAGCTGTCCGAGGGAGGAGAGGCTGGTGAGAAGACAGGGCAAAAAACTGTTAGGAAAAAAAAAAAAAAAATCTATGTATATATAGATATATATATAGATATATATGATTTATTTTTTATTTTTTTTAACAAGATTGGCCTCATAATCACTTTTAGATATTGTCCTGGCTGCCACAGTTAATGATTAAAGGTTCCCATTATGGGGTTGTCATAAAAAAGTATGATTTTTAAAAAATATATGATATAATAATATATGAAACATGTTTTTGATGACTGTCTAAAATATGAAATGATAGCTACTTATTTTTGCCAGGATATTGAAAAAAACCCACTCATTGGTTGTCCTTTGTACAAATAAAAGAAATAGAAAGCATGTCCAAAAATCTTAAATACTGGGTGCTACATTGGCTACACTGGATGGCTTAGTCTAGTGGTTTGCACTACCGTCAATCAGAAGATCCAGGGTTTGAGCCCAGCTTCAGCTGTCACATGTCAATGTGTCCTTGGGCAATAAACTTGACCCCAAGCTGCTTCCACTGCTGCTTCAGTGGTGTGTAAATGTGTATGAAAGGGCGAGGATGTATTAGCTAACACTAAGATAACATCCATAAACTCAGAACCATTGGTGAATGTGTGAGTGAGTGGGTATGAAGGGGTGGATGTGACCTGTGGTGTAGAAGCACTCTGAACACTCAGAAAGACTAGATCAGCTTGAGTCCATTTACCATAGAACAGTTGCAAAAGGGGAAAAGGTCTCAAACCAGCAGCTGCTTCAAAGTCAACTACGTGAAGACTAACATCACAGATGCTGTGTTTTCAGTTCTGTCGTCTCATTCATAGAACCCAGAGGTCACAGGACTGGTCATGTCAGATAGAAGATTATACAACTATAACAATACCCAGTATCCAAAAGTACGGATATACTGTATATTTGAGTATTATAATGTAAACAATATTCATATTGCCATAATTATGATTACAGATTGACAGAACAATACACAAAAATGCAAACAGTTGAGGGACTAGAGTATCCTGAAAAGTCTGGACATATTGAATCACGACTTGAAAATCAGAAAGTATTGTCAAAATGACATTTAATACAAGAGAGAAATTAATCCAGAGACACATAGAGGCATCTTTCATACAGTGGAGGTGATGATCAGATATCAAGTATAGAATGAAAAAAATGGACCAAGAACCATTGACCAAGACAACAGTACCCTCAACCTTCTAAATGATGGTAGAGTGGAGCTACCAGACTGAGCCACCACGTCCCAAACGTGGCCACCAGACTGCCAGTTGCCCACTCTTGTATTACACTGTGGTCAGGCTGTTTAAATAGCACTGCATGGGAAGGCTTGATCGTAGTCATTTGTATTCTAGCTAAGGGGACTGCCTCTGTGCGTCTGTGCTAAAATAAAAATGTCTGGATTTCATCAGCCTTTAGATGTCAGCACTAACTTGGAATTTGCTTGCAAATCTCAAAAACTGTATTCACTGCTGGCATTTTCAAACATAAAACGTCTGGTTTGATAAATAAAACAGATTCATTTTTTAAACACTCAACTTTGAGGGCAGGCCCCGGGGCTGCAGAAGACAAAAGAAAAAGATTTTGACATGTGGATTACTGTGAACCTACGCTCAGAGTTTATAAGATTTATTTTTCAAAGGCCACTACGTTATCGGGCTAAAAGAGACGTTTTAGATTCAACCAAAGCTCTGTGATGTGTAAAGTCATATTTGAAGGTTGAAAAACTTTTCACATGATTCATTTGAACTGAAAAATAATACATTTGGTATGTTCTCTGTAAGCCTTTAAAGCTGCACTTACCCGTGTCTTACATCAACAATGGATCAAATGTGTAACATGAGTTTTCACCACTGCAGTGTTGGCTTTTGTTCTGAAGAATTTATGTTTTCAGGTGTATTGACATTTATTGGCGAATAATTACATTAGCAGCCACTAGCAAGAAAAAAATCATTGGGCATTATTGGGTCCTAAAGCAATGTTTAGTTTGCCTCTGATAAACTGTAAGAAGAGGTTTTGTTTTGAGTATCCGTCAGCAGCTCAGGAATACTGGGTTGAACCAGTTATTCACCTTGAAAAAAAACAACCTCTGACTTGTCCGTCCTCCTCACAGATCAGTTCTGGGATGCTCTGGGAGGAAAGACAGAATATCGCACTTCTACCAGACTCAAAGACAAGATGGACGCTCATCCACCCAGGCTCTTCGCCTGCTCTAATAAGACTGGAAACTTCATCGTAAGTCTGCGGTTAAGGCTCCTCTAAAGACTTTTACGGTATATTAGTACACTGTCCACTAAATCCTTCTCCTCTCCCAGATCGAGGAGGTACCCGGGGAGATGATCCAAGATGACCTGGCCACTGATGACGTCATGATCCTGGATACCTGGGAGCAGGTAAAGGAACCAGAACTCTGACTGCGGTGTTTGTCACAGAGCACAGTCACTGTGAGGAAGGTAAAATGTGCTCATATCTTTTCTGCTTGTAGGTGTTTGTCTGGATCGGAAACGAAGCCCAAGAGGAAGAGAAGACTGAAGCAATGGCATCTGGTAAGGACCAAAAAATAAAAAATTAAAACCATGTTCACCTTCATAGATAAGAAAACAGTTCTAGTCATTAGGGCTTTAAGATGACAAACGTATTAAAGCACTCCACATTCACTGGATCACTATTTAAGGTATAAAATCATATTTAGAGCAATTCAAAGTGCTTTACAGAGTTAACAACAGAGACATTATGTCAGTAAGAGCATTAGAGACATAAAATCACCAAAATAAGACAATACAATGTGTAACATTGTAGAATTTTATTATTTAAATTGAATTTGTTAAACTGAAAGGCAACTGCATTTTCTATAGTCTCTGCTAACATCCAATGATAGTCAGTCTTGATATCTCAGCAAATTACTATGGCTGAATTATTCTGTTTTAACACAGTAAAACAGATTAAACTTTATATGAAAACAAGTAATCTCTAATTAGTTTAAGATTACGCAATATATTTTACAATAATATTGAATAAAGTGTTTTTTTTTTCATGTAAAACACTGTTGTGAAACTGTTCGCTGAGTGTCTTTTGCAGACCTTATTGTAGCTCATAACATGTTTTGCTGTTCATAACTGGTCATTTTTCATTTATTTCATTTATTTGAAATGAGTTTTTAATATAAAATCCTGCTGTGAATGTATGATTCAAGTTTACTCTCTGACCAAGGGCATATAATTTTACATTTACAATAAATCTGGTATTAAAATTTCCAAACTAATTTCAGCCAATACCAAAATAAACAATAAATTTATTTTCAATACAAAAAAAGAAAAGAAACAGAAACATAGTTATGTTAAACGTTAAACCAGAATTGTAAGATATTCTGTGATATTTGTGAGGAAATAAGGTAGAAATTATGCAACAGAAAGCCATAACAAAGAAAACAATATCATAATGAAAAGCTAAAATAGATAAGAAGTTGAAATTATAAGATAAAAATTAAAAATATTACAGAAAAAAATTACAGAAAAAAATCTTATTGATAAGGTAGATGAGATAAAGTCATAGTTGTAAGGGGAAAAAATAGAAATTATGAGAGACCAAGACATAATTGTGAGATTAAAGGTAAAAATTATAGGTAAAGGTCATAACTATTAAGTAGTCTTAAAAATTATGAGATAAAAACCAAAATTACAGTCTGACATATAAAGTCATTATGTGAGAAAAAAAAACTTATTTTATAAAAAGACATAATTTTTAGATTAATTATTATATGAATATAGTATGAACATAATTATAATATAATAAACAAAATTTTGACTTTTTTTAATCTCATAATTATGTCTTTCTATCTCATTCTCATAATTTTACTCTTATCTCACAATTTGACTTAGGAAATCTTTTTTTTTTTTTATCAGCACCAAGTTTTAGTTTATAATTTTTTTGATCGGTGGAAATGAGCTTTCCGTTTTCCAAGTCCAGGTCTCCCCTGTAGAAGAACATACCTGTAACTCTCAGTATGATGGTATGACAAACAGCACTGTAACACTCCACTAACAGACAATGAGCATCATAGTGCACCCAAAGAAAATGCACCCATCTTTTTGATGGAGCTTTTTAAAGTCAAAAGAATTCTGCTATTCAATTAACATGTTAGTCGACAGGTTTTTTGACACAATCCTGACCAAGTGCTTGAAATAACTAAAACACATTCTTCTCAAATGCAAAAATTAAACTTTCTGAAATCTGGACCCAATTCTCTGGTCTCTGGAGCCAATTCTGAGCTCAAGGAGTGAGGTTGAAATAAATAACAAAGAGGAAGGTTTCTTGAATTTTCTTTTGCATCTTTACAAACACAGTGCCTTGTCTTGATATAGACTATCATTGATAATCCGTGCAGCCAACAGCCCTGTTGTAAATATCACCATAACTCTCACCAATGCCACTCCCAGTAATCATATTTATGCCATCATCTCCCAAGACCAATACAACACCGCTGATATCATGCATCCCCATTCTGACAAGCACTAACTGAACCTCTCTCCATCTTCCTCAGCTCTGCGTTACATCGAGACAGATCCGGCGAACAGAGACCGCAGGACGCCCATCGTTAAAATCAAGCAGGGCTTCGAGCCGCCGACCTTTACCGGCTGGTTCCTGGGCTGGGACCATGACTACTGGACCACCGACCCCCTAGAGCGCGCCATGGCTGAACTGGCCGTGTGAAAACTCTGCTGACCCTTCCCGCCTTGAGCTTAGACCCCCTCTGCTCTGCTCCGCTGCAAGCACTGAGCTCTATGCGAAGACTTTAATAGCTGCATTACACCCTGAATAGAAGAGGGCTTTCTTTTTTACTTTGTTTTAAGGGATATAGATTGATGGAGCACTGTCTGAATCCGAGTTGATTATTTTATACCTGTAACTGAAACAGCCAATAGAAACAGTGTTAGAGATACGCAGGCTTCCTGTAGGATGTGCACTAAAGAATCTGCTTTGTTACAACAGAATCCGTTAACTAGTGACATTTAAAAGCAAAAATCCATGGAGTGACAGTCTGAAGCCTCAGTGTGATGAGAGGCTGAAAAACTCACTGCCAAGAATACACCGCTGTTAGAAAAGCAATACAACCAATGCCTTAACAATCTTCCCTCCAGATAACCGGTTTTATTTTGAAAGGTACTGTTCAAGTTTTAGAACACCTTATTGGCAAGTTGTTGCACCTTTTATTAAGTATGCCTTTTACTATATTTATTTTTTTAAAAGCCACAGATTTTATGCCCAGGGAGCTCGTGTGATGCTGCATTAGCCAATTTTTATGATGGAAAACCATCGCTTTGCTGCCTTTCAATCCATTTGTGTTCTGTGTCACTTTTTAAGGGTTCTCAAAAGTCCTGCCATCATTTCAATGAAGTTCAGTGAAACATGTTACTGTCATTATCTCTGCTTTTGCAAACACCCACAACAAAACAATCTGAGGAAATAAACACCATGGACAAAAAATATTTGATTGCTGTCTTTATTTATTTGTGCATCAAGGTAAATCTGACTTCACTGTGACAAAACAGAAAATAATGGACATACCATCTAGAAATGATATGCTTCCCCGAGGAATTAAAGTGTCAGACGGTGAGAGTATGATAATTATATAAAAAAAGGCAGGGGTGCTTTTTGTAGACTTGGGATTTTAGAGATTTCAAATGCAAACTAGAAAGCACTCAAGAGAGCACAAACCTCCACCAAGGTAGCTCACATACTGCTGTAACATCTATAAACAATAGTTCCATGATAAAGTTATTATCATAATGATTCCTCGACCCTGAAAACCAGCACCTAGCACTCTGAATCATGTTGATATCATTATTAGTTAGACAGTTACTGAGCAAAAATGATTGTTTGCTAATGTCGGTTATCTAGATCACCACCAAAATCTAATCATTAAGTTGGGCCATTACCAACTTCTTCTGAAAACTCCAGCAAAATCCATCCAGTAGTTGTTGCGTAATCTTGTTAACAAACTTACAGCAGATCATCCTTTTTGGAAGGATTGAAGAAAATCCTACAGAGTTCTTGAGCTATTGCATTTATGAGCAAGGGATGAACATGGGGCTCCATGACCTTGACCTTCAAACTCAACTGAGCTCTCCCTTAAAGGAATATTTCAGTGTTTTTGAGATTGGGTTGCATTAGGTACTTGACAATAGTCAGTAAGGTGGCTGAAAGGGATCCCAGCAGTTCTGCACCTTTAAGAAGAATGGACACAGACTAGCAGCAAGGGTCACTGCTGCTGTTGGGAAATTTTTGCATAACTGAGTTTTACATAAAAACAAGCCACGAGTCTATGTTGGGTCAAAAGTACAATTTGGTGCTTTATTGTTCCTCCAGGAAGTTTCTGGCACTATTTTACGAAAGCAGCAACTGGCCATGTATTTTCACGCCTGTAGCATTGATTCGACCAATCTGCAGTTTCGCTCTGTGGACTCAGGAAGACACAGCAGAGGAAACTAATACAAAACTAAACAAGTGATTTTGACTAAAGTGACGATGACGTTCCTTTACTGTGGATTACCTTTATGAACTGGAGTTTACAACAGAGGAAATTCTTACAGCCGAATCAATGCACTCAGGCAGAAGAATAAACAGCCATTCGCTGCATCATAGAATAGCGCTGAACACAAAGAGGAAGCGATGGTAGTGATCTGAATGCGGATGTGAATCCAGGAATTTTTTGGAGGATTTGTTTACATTTCAAGACAGGGCAGTTTTCCACACTTTTGCTCATAACTCAATAACTTCTGCATGGATTCTGATGTTATTTTCAGGGAATTTCAGTCATGGCACACTGGGGAAGTGATTAGATTACGGTGGTGATCTGAATGTGGATGTGGATCCAGGAACTTCTTCAAGGATTTGTTAGCGGTGCAAGATAAAGCAGTTTTTCATATTTTTACAATAGTTTGCAGTGTTGGAAATACCTTGATGTTTTTCTGCTTTCAGAGCCCTTTTAGTCACTTTAATAATATTCCAGTGAAACAAGCCTACCCATTTTATCTCTTCTTTTTACACCCACACACAAAATAAAAATAAAATAAACACCATGGACAAAGTGTTTTTTCATCATCTTTATTAAAGCCTTTGTATTTTATGGCAAGATAAAACCATATTAAACCATGGCAAAACGTACAAAATGATGTTAACAAATTAATCAAATTCAGAATAAAACTTAAAAAACAATATCTAAGTTTGTAACAAGTTTAAACGATAAAACTTTATGTAACATTTCATTTAAATTTACCTACTTTTTTTCTTGTGACAGCATACATACAGAAGAAAAAAGAAACTTCACTTTGGTCACAATTTTTGCTTGTCAATAAAACACAAAATAGAGCTTAAATTTCAAATAAAAACGTAAAATAAAGTTTATGTCAGTATTTTCTCATTTTCTTCTCGTAAAATCCAAAATACAAGAAGTAAAAAAAATACAGTGAACATAAGGTTTTCAGAGTGATAGACCAAATATTAGTGGTTAACTTAATATTTCAAGGATGCTGCACAATGTGGTCAAACTGTGAGTGAGCATACATGGCCATGTTTCTTTTTCTTAAGGTTGAACTAGCTTTTAGCTCGCATAGGCATCATAAACTGAATTCATAAGAGTATAGTGAACAAAATAAATGGTGATATTAAGTACCAAGTAATGTAACAGATTTGTATTGTGTAACAAAGTAAAAGTAAAAAAACATGAATTCTATCACAACAAATCTACACTAACTGTAACAGGACTACAACACTTCTGATCTATGGTATATATGCATTCCATACACAAATCTGGTAACACTTTACAGACACACAGAGGATATCATATATAGATTTTAACACTCCTGTTCTTTATATCTCAAAAGGTGAAAGACATCACCACAACATGTCAGTTATAATACAGATACGAAGATCTTTGACTATTTGGTTTGTTTGCTTATACCTAGAAAGAGCAAAAGTGATAAACTACTGTTGTTAAGAAAAAAGCCAGAAAATACTTTAATTTCTTTGAAAAGTGCATAGAAATGTGATATCAAGCAATAGAATGACTATGGCAGTAGGTTAAGGCTTTTGGCGGAGAGGTTTGCGATATACTTCCTCCAAACAGTCTCTAGTTCAGGAGTGAGGTTGGACAGGGCGGACAGATGAACAGGAACAAGCCTAAAATACGCAGAGCATCACCTGTGCGGCTGATCATGTCGGCATGTTGATTGTTTCCACAGAGGTCTAAATCTGTGATATTCCTTTTCATCTGTCTGCCCCTTCAGAAATAGCATAGTGTATGAACAGAGAGCTTACTGTAAACATGTACAAGGATGTGTTTCCGAATGCCACTTTTTACAACCCTACCTGCCTCTCATGCTGGTTAGTATTGAAGCAAAGCAAACGCTACACAATCTTATCCTCTCAGCTTCTAAATCAGTTTATCGTGTGCCACTTAAAACTTCAGTATTTCAGCCTGTTAATGCACCAGTTTTAATCCCTTTCTGTTGTCAAAAGACAAAGTTGAAGTACAGTTTAAAAATGAACACCCAGTCCTGGTCAGGGATGGAGATCAAAAACCAGGTTATGTAAGAAAATGGGTATGCATTTTTCAAAACCCAAATACCAATTACATCTGAGCATATCAGTACTGCTACCAAGTCCTGTGGGTCCTTTATCGAGGCATTCTGTCTTCAGTGGAGTCAGGTCATGATGTTTATGTGGCAGGACCCTACACTCCTAATCATTAATTAATAGCACAATATTAATATTGTGGTGGTTGATAATTAAAATATTTACTGGATGTCTGTTCTGTGTTGGAGTTCTGCCTCAGGCTGCTAGATGGCAGCAGACATTCACCTATTTGACTCTTCATCTCTACAATATATTTATTGTTATCATTTCTGTCACTGATACAGACCATAAACTTTGTCTGTGTTGCAGGAAGCTTGCTTTTAATATAATTATGATTCAAAACTGCATTTCCTAATTTATTTTCATATTGTGGGTTCTTGATACTATTTTTTTTAAATAGACGTTTTGTTGAGCATGAATTGTTGTTTATGTATCTCCCTGCTAATTGTGTCTTGGTGTAGCCAGTTGTTGTATGTACTTAATGTTTTGCCATATTCTGGCCATTACTTTCCCCTGACCTGACTTTAGCTTTGTTTTTGGCTACATCAGAGGATTTTATGTCTGAATTATACATTATGCTCTGCTTTTTCAAACATTTCAAAGTCACTTGAAAAATTACAGTTACAAAAAATTACAAACACTCCAGTGTTTTTGTTTTATTTTGCTTTATCCTCATTTCGCTTCAACAAAGTTATTCAATTGTCCTTTCATTAATAAAGACAAACTTTTTTTTTTTTTTTTTTTACAAACTTCAGTATACTTCTGCACATCAATAAACAGCTTTTTATGAATCTGTGGTAAACACTATGAGAATATCATGTTTTCATCCTGAAGTACTACAGTGCGGCCATCTGCTGAATGACGGTACAAACTACAGCTCTGAGGCCTGGTCCGCAGATAAATGTTGTGAGATGTTCTCTGTTCATATGAAACAAAAAGGTGTGCATCCCAAAAGGGAACTAATGAGACTTGAGGGTTATGAAATAAATATATGAGATCTGTTAATAAACAGAACTAATATATCTAAGACCAATTTATCAATGTTTCTATAGGCCTATGGTAAAGAGGAATCGATAGCAGTATTGATTAAGACTCAGATTATTTAATTCAACTGCCAATCAGGGTATTATTATCAATTAAAAAATAAAAGTTCCCCATCTCTGGACCTGGTGTGCCCTTCAATTTTACATTTATTTTTTTTGAATGAATCTGGCAGTAAATACTGGAAAAGCTTAGACTGGCACATCTAAAGGCATTTAGTTAATATTTTACAGTAAGAATAAAGCTACAAGAATCTACTTATGAATAGCTGCTATAATTTGAAGCATTTAATGACGGCAGTATAGGAGGATACTGATGAAATGGCAGTGGTTTAGAGGGCAATAACTTTAACACAAGAAAAAATAAAATACAATATGTATTTGTGTATGTTAAAGTGTGAGTGGGAGTTAAGGCCTCAAATGCAGCAGGCACTTTGCTTTAAATGCATGTAAAACTGAGTGCAAGGGGGCTTTAGGCTTCTTCTAATTTGACCCTATTTAAGTAGAAAAAACACAAATAAAACTGCAAAACTGTTGCGGCGCAATCATTTTTGTTCAAATATCATAAACTCCAAAAAGTCAGTGAAATCAGGGCAATGTGAATAGTATAACACATTTCACATTTTGTAAAAGGCTCATCTCCTTAGGTAACAAAGCACAATAAAATGGCAATAACAAAAAAAGTTACTCAGTAAGTTTCTTTGTGTTGAGGTTTTCTTTGAGGTGAATAAATACATCTTGATCTGCAAAAAACATTAAAGTAGTCTGACTGCTTGAGTTTTCGAGACGTGTGAAAAATCAATACAGTTCTTCTTTAGTCACAGAAATCTAAACATTGTATTTGATTGCAGATTTTTTTACCCAGCTAATCTCTGAGACCTATCGTTGTTCTCAGTAAGCAAAACAAATTTTGATTTGTAAGAAGAAAGATAGTCAGTCACTTTGACGTTTTCTTTCTCAGCGAATAAATGTGAAATTCTGATCCCATTAAAGACAAATAAAAGTATGTTTCAGCCTTAGAGGAGTCTCAAAACTCAGTTAAGTCTTCCTTTTTGACTCAGCCAGCGTAACTAAGCAGTGTCATCGTGTACATAAATAAACATTACTCTAAGCTCTTCTACTCAGGCTTTCTTATTCATCTAAAAGCAAAACAATTTTGCATTTTGTAATGAAGCAATTAAGTCAAAAACTGTATTGAAGTTTTCTCTTTTAGTTAATGAATTCAGACTTTTGATCCCTAAAAAACCTAACAGTGTGCTGACTGTTTAATCATTTAGGTGTTAAAATGAAATAAAGTTTTGTTTGACACAAAACCTTAACGTGTGTGTATTTGTGTCTGAGTGCAAATGTGGGTGTGGAGTGTAGCGTTCAGAGACTTCCCTCAGCGTTTCATAAGTCCCTGCATCATCTCCAGCGGCAGCGGGAAGATGATGGTGGAGTTCTTCTCGGCGGCGATGGTGTTGAGGGTCTGAAGGTAACGCAGCTGCAGGGCTGAAGGAGACTCTGCGATCACCAGAGAGGCCTCCTTCAGCGCCCGCGAAGCTTTCATCTCTCCCTCCGCTGCGATCACCTGAACAGGAAAGTTGAAGGAAAAGAACGATGATGATTAAAACAGCTGAGACAGTTGCAGGAATGTTGCACATAAAGAATTTTAAGAAAAACTTAACAGATGTGAAACCTGTGAGAGAGACAACAAATGATGACAGATATAACCATTTTGTTTTTTAAAGTGTGTTGTGCCACAAAATGATCAACACAGAACACCCTACACTGGCCAGTTATATGGCTGATTTTTTACACTTGTTATACAAATACACTATATTGCCTAAAGTATTCGCTCATCTACTTTCACACACCTATAAAATCCCATTCTTAATCCAGAGGGTTTAATTTGATGTCGCCCACCCTGTGCAGCAAAAACAGTTTCAACTCCACAAGGTTAAGGAGTATTTATGGGAGTTTTTGACCATTCTTTCAGAAGCACATTTGTGAGGTCAGACACTAATGTTGGACGAGAAGGCCTGGCTCACAGTCTCTGCTCTAATTCATTCCAAAGGTGATCTATGGGGTTGAGGTCAGGACTCTGTGCAGGTCAGTCAAGTTCTTCCACACCAAACTGGCTCATCAGTGTCTTCATGGACCTTGCTTTTGAGTGCTGGTGTGCAGTCATGTAGGAACAGGAAGGGGAAATTGGGCCAAGAATCTGGCTGATTGTCTTGTAGTGTGTGTCCCACTGTAGTTTGAGTGGATTTGAGTAACCTTACCTTGGCTCTGGCCTCACGGCTGGCCTCGGCCTCAGCAGCCATGGCTCTCTGGAGCTGAAGAGGCAGCTTGACATCTTTGATTTCCACACGCTCCACCTTGATCCCCCAGTCATCAGTGGCATCATCAAGAGAGGACTGGAAAGTCAGATAAGGGTTCATCATTTTTGTCAAGAATGCTGAACATGTTTGTTTAAAAGTAACCAGAAAGAGCTTCTCTTAACAGTTTTTAGAGAAAGAAGAAAAATTAATGTATGGGTCATTCTCTTCCTGCTGTAAGCTGTTAAAAACATGACCAATTTATAAAGACAAATAATTTGGGGGAGAAATTCAAAGACTGAGGTCTTTGGTAACCAAGACTTCAAAATTTAAAACATTAATCAACAATTTATCACACGTACTTTTTACCAAACTAGCCAACAAAAATTCTCAATACGACAAAACTCCTAAAACACCCAAAACAGCAGGGATGCAACTAACAACTATTTTGATCGTCGCCTTGTCACTGACTATTGATTCAACAAGTCAGGTGCTTTTACTTCCTCCTCACAATTACCTAATGGGTCTTATTATTGCTTTGTGAAGTTAGTTTTATGTTATGTCAAATAATGATGCAACATGATAAGAATTATAATTGATCTTATTATTATCATTTACTTCCTTCTTACATTTGACCATGCTCTTACAAACTCAAAATGTGTAGTTTTGATTTTATTAAAGCTCAACATTTCTCATGTTCTAAGTTTCACTATTGTTAACTTAACATGGATGATTTCAGTTTGTATATTAATATGTTTAGAATTTGTTTTACTGTTTAGTGGTCACAGTGGGGGAAGAATAAGATATGTGGATAGGGACTACAATTCAAGAGAAAGATTAAACACTGCATGGCTTTAAATTGGGCTTTTTAAGTACTGCAATGGTTATGATTTGTGACTGTGACATATAGAGTCCCTTTTCTTTTAATGCTTGTGCAGTACTAACATTGCCTTACACCAAAAGGATGCAAAACAATCATGTAAAAAAGATGCTTTCACATAAGTTTAACTGTAGTTGAGTGAAAACAGAGTGGAGATAACTGAGACTGAGTTTGAGTTACCTTGTCACAGTGCTTAATGTGATTTTAATAGTATTAGTGCTCTGTGCATATGATGAAAGCTTATATCAAAGAAGAAGAAAACCCAATGAATAAAGACAAAAAAGATTAAACAGACAATACAAAAACCTGAAAAACAGTTAAGATTAAAAGATTTTTCAATACACCAGTGCAAAATGTTTCATGTGTCACAAGTCCATAATAGATTATATAACAGTTATCAAAAAATGATTCAGTATATCATCATAAAGTTATGGCATTTTAATAGCACACAGTATCTTAAAGCTCGTTTTGGATTTGCAGTTATTAAACTACCTTGCATTTTTATAATGGTCCAGCAGATGGAGCTAACCGGTGATTTTTTTTTTTTTCTTCTGGAGGGAAATGGCAGAGACACAGCTCGTCTTCAAGTAAAACAAAGGTTTTTAAAACATGAATGCATTAAAGTTTACACAGTCACAGATTATCCATGAATAACTTCAAGGAACTACCAACAGAGCTGTAGTACATGTGCCCTTTATTGTTAACATGACTTTGTACCACAATGTGAGATACTGAACAATATGGAAGAAGCAAAAGGCATTTTTTTTCACTTTTCAGCACCAACTACTTTAACAAGACTGCTATGTATTCGACAGGTAAATGTTAGGCAGATTGACCTCTGTACTTTATCCAATCAGAGATTGCATAAGGAGGATTCTTTTATTTGTATTTTTTTAACCAGGCAAGCCCCCTCTATCAAAACAAAAACTGTTTGCAGAATAATTAAGTCTATTTTCTCCCCACCATAAAATCCCCATTTAACAGAAAATTAAAGAAGAGCTCTGAATGGGACATGAAAAGTTAGCTCCAGTTCATATAATTTATCATAACCAGAGGTGCAGATAGTTGCAATCCTGTTTGCACTTTGCATACATTTTAGCAACTGCATACATTTATTTCTAATTAAAATAACTGCAACAATGATAGAGACTGTAATATAGGATGTTTCCCCTAACTCCTCTCTCTTTTCTTGAGCTGCACACATTGGTTCAATCCACGAACTCAAATAATATCAACAGTAGGGTTAAGATATCATTTCCGTAACTTAGCTGTCAAGTAAGCAACTGAATTAAGGTCATTTTTTATTTTTTTGAAGTGTTTGTAAGCAAAAATGAACAAACGCAAACAGTTGATGAATTTGATGACATCAACTGTGAGCGCTGCTGCTTATGTTGTTCAAAAACATATTTACAAAAGTCTGAGTTGACTGGCATTACAGATCATTTATCAAGGTATTTAGATACCTGCAAGGCTGTTCTCAATGAGTTTGATGATACAGGGAGACACCAAATCAACTTCTTAAAGGCAGGAATGCAGTCTACATTCATTCTCTTATTTGGCCTTTCAAATGTTCATGTTGGTGGCAAAGTTTGTCTTGCTCACCTTGTTGTTGCGTTATACTGTGCATAAAAATATTTTGCTAAATGATAAAATCAGGTGCGACATTAATTTTCTACACCGCTCCCAATACTTATCTGGCTAATGTTTTAATGTAAGTTGTCTAGCTTTGTGTGGTTTATCTAAGATATGGTGCGATTCATGCAGCATTTAGTACATGCTCTGTGAGGCTGAGGGAAGTCAACTGAATTGTGAAGCCACTCTAAAAGCAGAGTTTTATGGTTTAATGAGTCTATGAATAAACTAATATCTATTTTTTAATATTAGCAACAACTAATTTAATCAACAATTACCAAAAATATTTTAAATATTTTACTGAAAGCCTTGACAGAAGAGATGTTGTAAAGGAAATGGCAACAAGAGAATCAAATAATAGGAAATAAATGACAAAATTAAGGGTAATACATTCCCCTTGTATAGTCTTATTTTTTGGAGTTTTACTTGGTGACAGTTTAATTTAAAGGAATATGTCAACATTTTTTTGTAGTTGTGTCTTGCCTCCCTCCCGAGTCCATGACAAGCAGATAGACACCATTCTTTTAACTGTGCGCCGAGTAACAAGAAAGAGACGGGCAGAGCTCGCACACCACTAATTAGCTGAGCTCAAACACTGGGAGTCAATGGGTAGCATTAGCCTGTCTCTGCCTACAGTCATCAGATAAACTCTTCAGCAGCTCTAAATGGTCCTGTGCTTGTTGTGACACTTTTTTTTTTACCGTGTTATTTTACGCTATCTTTTTGTAGAAAAAAATTTGCACTCTATGGCACTTAATGTAATTTTGAAAATAAATACATACAAAACTAAACCGAAGGGTGCATGCGCTAACCACCACTGACTTGCTTTGTTTGTTGACCTACTTACAAACACTTCAGTTTCTAAGTAGGTCATGTGGTTAAATTACAAGCAAGAGGGACAGAGTGATTTTTGGTAAGATGACTTACCGTAAATCACCTTCTGTCTTGGAAAGTCCATTGTAATATGAAAAACAAACGAAATAATTTAAAATAAACGCTGAGAGTTTTTAAAGGCTTAAGTCTGGGCAAACTGCATATAAATCCTAAAATAGTACTTAAATTTTATTGGACTTTCAGTTTATTTTCATGGAAGGGCTGCACGCTGTTTCAAGACTCCACTGACTCGTCCACATTTAAATCATTACTCAAGACTTTTACACATGTTTTTTATGTGTGATTGTTATGTGTTTTGTTTTATTTATATATCTTTTTGCTTTATGCTGCACTGATTTGATTTTCTATCTTATGTACACTGATTTAGAGATTTAAGAAAGTGCTTTATGATTTAAATATGATTTTTAATAGTTATAAAAGGAAAAAGTAATTCACAATAGTGTTTAAAAACTGTGAAAATTAAGTTTGATTAATTATTCAGATGTATTAAAGACTGCATTAGCCTTGGCTAAAGCTATTCTCAACATGTTTTTTGTGAATCTACATTAAATCAAGGTATCTGTTTGACACTTTTGTGTCACTGATTATTAGCTTGAGTATCACTGCACGAAGACGGTGTAGAAGTTTGTGAAATGTAGCTGTGCTGAGTTTTCTTTTGTAGCAAGAAAAGTTTCATTTTATAATTGCAATGAATTAAAACTTAGGCAATCTGAATATTGCAAAGTAATAAAAATACTGCAGTAACTAGAAAGCACTAGAGAGAGAACTAGAGAGTGAAAAACCTCCGCCAAGGTAGCTCACATATTGCTGTTACATCTAATAGCTATAGTTCCATGACAAAGTTATCATCATAATATGATTCCTTGACTCTGAAAACCCACACCTAGCACTCTGAATCATGTTGATATCACTAATAGCGAGACAGTTGTTGAACAAAAACAATCATTCGCTAATGGCAGTTATCTAGATCACCACCAAAATCTAATCGGTTTTAAGTTGGGCCATTACTAACATCTCCAGAAAACTTCAGCAAAATCTGTCCTGTAGTTTTTACGTAATCTTGATAGTAAACAAACAGACAAACAAACATACGCCGGGAAAAACATAACCTCCTTGGCGGAGGTAATAATGACAGTGCAATTGATTGTGTGACACTTTAGGGAAAGGATTGCTAAATGAAGGTTCACATTTTAATTAAGATTTAACAAATTCACAACATGTTATTACTTACATTCAAAATTGTGATACTATTTCAGTGGCCTTAGAAATTATCCTCACTCTAATCCTTATGATAGCACTAATGCTCATTTAGCCTTTTTGAAACCTCTTGTACATTAAAAACACATTTACAGCATGTCTTCTCTCTGATGTGTTTAATTGCTGATTCCAAGATTAAAAACTAAATGTTACTGTGAGCATGTATTAAAATTAACACACACAGACTATCGAACATAAATAAACTACAGGCTTATCACTGACAACCCTTCAAACTGTGTGCGTCACAAATAAATACTTCATCATTTACAGAAGCTCAGCATAAACTGGCAGTAAAAGTTTAATGAATAAATAAATTATTGAACTGAAATTCAATCTAACAGCTGGTCTCTACATCTAACACAGGATTACCTAAGGTTTTCTCGATCTACAGATTGTACACATTTTAACAGCAGTTTGTTAGTTTCACTGTGGGTTTAGGCAGACCTGGCTCTGAGCAGGCAAGGTGGCACCGTAATCCTACACTCTGTTTCCTCGATCTGTCAGGCTGTTATTGGAGCTCTGCATTATTGCCTGCATTTATTTTGACTGACGGCATCATAGGTCTTCAGTGTATTGCCTTAGTGTGTAGTATTAGAAGCCAAGCCTTTAACTTTCAGCCATTCTTCACCACAGAATTTTCAGTGGTGATGGGAGAGCTGACTTTATATACTTAACAGCCCCACAGTGGCCAGCCTACAAGTGCAGTACAATTAAAGTAACCATACTGTACTGTCTGTCTTCTATGAGGTCAAACAATTATCACAGAACTACAATGTTGTTCAAGTAACCAAAATACATATGTATGTATATGTGTATATATATAAATATATATATATATATACATATATATATATGTGTGTGTATATATATATATATATATATATATATATATATATATATATATATATATATATATATATATATATATATATATATATGTATACATATATATATATATATATATATAATCTCTCGTTAATGTTATATATCAATGCTCTGTAACATTAGCTTGTTCAATGTAGCTTAACTTGGACAGAAATTCAAAAAGGTCACAAGCATGGTGTCGATGCCATTTTAACATCTTTATGCAAATAAATGAAAATATTGGTCTGCATCGAGCATAGCATGTCATGTGAAATATTTCACAGCATGTCTGCAGTGCAGCACTAAATGTTACCAAATGTATTTTTGCTTTAAAGAAACATTATGTAACATTCCGGCTTTCAGCTCTCTAGGGGCCTCTATGGTCGTTGAGTGTAACTGCACGGTCGTAAAACAGAGCCCCTCACACCAACGTGCATTTGTTGACATACAGAGGGAGGCGAAGCGAGCTGACAGGACGAGAAGAGACAAACCATGTGGACTGATAAAGTACAGTCTGATCATGTTTCTTTTCGAATAAATCATCATGTACTTACAAGTCCAACAATAACAGGGCAGAATCGGCATCAGTCGGACATCCCTCCTTATCTTTCGGCTCACGGCAGCGAGTGAACGCTGAGCTAGTGTTTAGCCCTGTCCGGGCATTTAGCTTGTTACTCTCCAGCTTTCTTTTTTTTGTCTCCTCCGATAAAACTTTTCTTTTCTTCGGGTTTCCGCTGCTTCTGCCATGATAACAACTCTACATTTAGCTTTCCTTTTGTTCTTCTTCTTCTTGTTTAATGGCGGGTGGCATCCAGCGTCAAAGGAGCATTACCGCGACCCACTGTGCAGGAGTGTGAGCCAGAGGTTCCTATTTCCATGAAGAAAATAACTGCATATTTACTTCATACTAAATTCTGTTCATTAAATCGGTTTTAAAATTTCAAAAACTGCTTTATATTCTCCTTTTCCCAACATTCAGCTTTCACCTTGAGGGGGAAGTGAAAAAAATGCCGTAAAGCAGTCAAGGCAGTAAAAATTTTTGGGTTTTTTTATGTGGAAGTGTTCCTACCATCCACATCGAATTTACTTAGTGCCAGTGAAGGCGATACAGACCCCCTCAGACCATGACAGAGGTGTCATTCAACCTGTTGTAAGGTGATGTACCATAACAATGATTCTAGAAATATTATATTAGGGTGGGAAAGCAACATAGTGTTGGTTTAAATGTTTCTAAAATTTCAAGTTCACGTTAAAATACAAGTCAAACTGTCAGGATGACCTGAGTGCACTTCACATAAGATAAATCTGACTTTATTTCCTATCAAACAGATAACTGACTTACTTCATAATAAACTACTATAAGAGTACGTATTTAATATTTAGTAATAATATTTAATGATTTAGCACACAGACCCACAGTCACTCAAAAATTCACTAAAAAAGTTAATTTTTTACAATGTACTCGAGGAACAAATTATTCCTTTCATTTAAGAGTCAATAAGTTTTAAAGCCCAAAGGAAAAAAAATGGAGATTCTCTTTCATTCATTCATTCATTTTCTATACCGCTTATCCCTTTAGGGTCACAGGGGGGCTGGATCCCAGCTGTCATTGGGCGAGAGGCGGGATACACCCTGTGTGTCGCCAGCCGATTGCAGGGCCACATAGAGAGACCATTCACGCTCACACTCATACCTCAGGGCAATTTCAAGTCACCAATCAACCTAATAAGCTTGTTTTTGGTCTTGGGAGGGAACTGGAGTACTCGGAGAGCCCAGTGACCTTCTTGATGTGAGGCACATGCACTACCTGCTGCGCTACCGTTTTGCCCCTCCTTAATCAGATGTATATGAAAATAATCTATAACTGAAGGTTGGACTGACCTCCTGACAGAGGCCAAACTGAAGGTGACTGAAAGCTGTCCAAAAACTAGCATCAGAGCTTGTAGCTATGTCAAAGGTGTCCGAAACTATCCAAGTCAAGAAATACTCAGCCAGAATCTAGTGGACACTTGAGTAACTGCAGTTTTTGGCACTCAATGACCTAATTTTTTAATAGCAGAAGTTTGAGCTTGGATTTTAGACACCAATTTTTTTTTCTATTATGGGAGGTTGGGCTAGCAATATTTAGATTTAAATATTCATTCAGTGTGTTACAATAAAGTGTGAATATCTAAAAGTGAAACGCCAAATGGGGATGGCTTATTCTGGAGAATCTTGAAACATGATCTTAAATCACAACAAGCGATAGCTAATATCACATATTTTATACAGTTTTGGTGCCTTTACGGTCCTGACTTGATATGTCTAAAGTGCATTAGAAATGAATAATTACTTTTGTTATGGACAATCTGATAATGTTTCTAACGAATGTAATGTCTGTTTCTTTATATTCTTCTTGGGAATATAAGACAGGTCACTGAGCACAGGAGGCAGAGAGGGTTCAGCATGTTTGACTTTCAATAAAGAGGATGGTATCCTGATTTAGGGCCTAAATCTGTGCTGTAATGGTTCATTAATTATTGGATGAGTGCCAACTGGTATTGGACTTCTGACCTCCTGATCACAAAGCCAGTTAACAGTGAGTATAGAAGCTCTTTTACCTGCATGCTGTGTGCGATTTCCTCACGGTCAGACAGAATCTCTGCCAGATTCTTGGTACCCAGGACGTTCCTCAGGGTGGTCTGGGCCAACAGTCTGGTAGCAGCATCTGCATTAGTGATGTTAGCCACAGCCAGGGTGGCATTCTGGACCCTGTAGTACACCACGCCATCAACACTGACTGTCACAGAGTCTTTGGTCAAAACCTAAGAGCAGGATAATTTAGCAAGAAATGTAAGTCAAACCTGCTACGGTGGGAAAATGTTAAAGGGAGATGTTCAAAGACTTTGTATTTTTCTATCAGCCAATAGGTGCATCACTCGCTAGCTGTATGAAGGTTCTGCACAATTATGTTGATGAGCTTTGAATTCCTGTGAATAGGAGAGAGTATTTGTTTAATGTAATTGGAAGTGTGTGTGTCATACCTCTTGCGGAGGGATGTCGAAGGTGATGGTACGCATGTCCACATTAATAAAGCTGTCAGTGCACGGCACAACGAAGAACAGCCCTGCAGAATCACAAGAATGCAAATAGTTTTAACAAAGACTAAAGCCGCTGTAAACACAATAATGAGGAAGCTTCTACGCAAATGTTTGAAAACACTGGGATGAATGAAAGTCGGGCACGGGGCCAAGTCAAGCTCTCTTTATAAGACTGCAGCTGCGCTGACAGCAAGGCAAAGCTGCCGATATTTGCTGCTTTCATAAGCCTGTTTCAAGTCACAATGATTAGTGCATTAAACAATACTCGGCATGTGCCTGAGTGAAACAGACATGTGCTAGGTGTGCAATCATTTAGCAAACATTAATGCTGCCACACCACTTAGAGACAAGTGGGCTGCATCTCCTGTCAGGATGTTGTGTATTTAAACGGTGAGATCACAGCCATCTGTTCAGGAGGGAAAGTCAAGACAACAGCAGTCTTATCGTGCCGTTTCTTTCTAGACATTTCCAGGAACAATCATATTTCCTGTTTGACAAAAAGGGAGGCCTTGGTTGCTCTCACAGAAGCTGTAAACCATCATATGGTGCAGTGGAAATTTCCACTTGTGGAAAAAACGGTTTGTTTAACAACAAAAATATCTCTTGATAGAGGTGGGGCAAAGTGTTTACAGATGGGCTATGTTTCCCACACACAATCATTTTATAATGAATTATTCCCACAAGTCTTTTTAAACTAAATATCCAGAAAAAATGCTCTCAAGTGCTGTTATACAACAGATGCTGTAGAGGAGTCCAAGCCAGACTGAGGGTAAGGGGCATTACAGGAAACCAAATGCTGAATTCAGCTTTGGCACTGGCTCCCCATGCTTCTCATGAATGTGGAGTTTGCTGGCAGAGAGCTATTATTACTCCACACTGTCATAAACAGGGGTCCCCTGGCACCCCTAGGAGTCACATTTCAGCATTTTGAGAGGACACCGACTGGTTTTTAGATCCTGTTAAACAAGAAATCAAAGAAAGAAAGACAGTGAGTTATGAGATGTATGCAAATTATTGCTCATGGGAGGCTGTATTCTTTACCTACACAAATAAAATCCTTTTCAAAACAGAGGACACATCACTTAGAAGAGAATGATGAAGGCACAAAGACGTAAAACAGACATGATATGCAGAGGAATCGGAAGACATATGGCTCAGTGGACCCTAATAAATGGGGCCTGGGTGAACTTGCATTCACTTGTGCTTATCTATGTTTAACTGTGAGGTGGGACATCCTCTTGTTGTTATTATTAGGACGGAATATTTTTTTTCCACTTTATGCTTTTTTTTTAGATATGTAACACTTGGGGGAGTAGCTGCATGGGAAAGTATAGTAACCCTATTAATAAATCCCTGTAAAGATAACCATAACAATGTGCTGGCTTTGTGGTTTGTCTGTGGCTATGTTCACTCCCTTCCAATCTGCCATGGTCTTAAGAAAAGAAGAATTAACCTGGTTATGTGTTGAAATACAACATAGTCCTTTTTATTGATGAATGATAAAGTTAATGATTTTAAATGGTGTCTCCTTGAAACTGCAGCATGGGAAAATGGCCCCAGACAGCTTCTAACTTTGCAGGACAATTAATCTGTAAACATCTGTAGTGCATCTGATAAGTCTACACCTTGTACTGTTTCCCACTGTGACAGCCCATGTGTCTATGTCTAGCAGGGTGAAATCATAATGTCTGTTCTCTTCGAGGTGCCTGGACTGGCTGATTGGTGGCATTTATTCAGATGTGGAGCACCTGGGCCCGCTGCTCCACCTCAGGTATATATGCTGGCTCCTGAAGACCTTCCCTCTCTTTATCGATACCAGTGATAATGAGTGTGGCATATTGGATATCAGCAACAATCCAATATTGTGCATCCCTACCTGTGACCCAACTGGGCATTTTCAGGTTCTGGAAAGACGCGAGGACTCTTAACAAAAACAGCACGTCTTTGGGTGTATGTGCCAAACAGCAAACCACAGTTTACATGTCACTGATGAATTTCACTTAATAAAGGGGCAAAGCTGTTAAAAGTGCCCATCCCCTGATGCTTTGCAAGCAGCTTGTGACCAAAAACATGTAAGGCAACTGTTAAGCAGATGTTTTCTAATAAAAATTCCTCCATGAAACAAGAATGGGGATTTACTGGTACTGTGAATAAACCTAATGGAGTGTGTCCTTTGTTGAATGGAACCAACTTCATTTAATTAAAAAGGTAAGGGATGGTAACTTTATTTTTATCTGTAGATAAATTTGGATAAAGAATGATGCAGAACAGCGTTGTTTCTGTACAAATCATGTAGCTAATGTAAGGTACAGCACAATTAGCTACATGCTGGTGCTGACTTTTCTAATCTTTTCCCTCATTGGGCTTTTAGTGTAAAATTGCCCAACATTCAGCATTCAAAATCCATAGCACAACATATCATGAAAATGCATACCAAAATAAAACAGTACCTCAATTTTATGAGCAAATACATATGAGTTAGCAATGTCGCAAACACAAAAAAACTGATACGTGACTTGGAGTCATCAGTTGAAAACAGCAAGGGAGCAGCTGAAACAGGCAAAAAGCAAAAGAGCCAAACACTCTGACTATATGTTCCTTTCTCTGCTCTGCACATTGATGCCATTTTCTATGACAGAATGTCCGACAACTTATTATTGAGGTTAAAATATTAGTCACCTTCATCCATATGACCTCAATACGAAGACAACAAAACAGAAGTATTTTAAACATAACCGTGAATGTCCAAACCATGAGCTCTACTCTATATTTTATGCAGTTTTACACTGAAGGTAACCGAGGACCTGGCCTGACCTTTTCTGGTATTATAGTGTTGGACAGTTCTGCCTCTCTGCAGTTGCATTTCCAAACCAAAGTTACCACAACATCTGAGACCACTTCCTTCACTCAGTTGTTGTCTACATCATCTCATCTGTTACAAGAAAGGCTACATTGTTCAGCTTACTCATAACAGAGGGACCAAATACTTTAAAAGTGACAGAATGTTTTGACAGGTCAATTTTTTATTTATTTCTGAACTCAATCCTCTGCATTTAATTAAGAGAAGCTAAGCCCCCAGAACCCACTAGAAAAATATTGTTAAGAATCAAGATGGTAACACTGAGCCTGATAACAATAATAATAATAATAACAACAATAATAATAATAATATTTGTATAGCACTTCAAAAACAGGTTTACAATGTGCTTTGACAAACAGTCAAGAACATACAGATGCTGGAACACAATGAAATTAGAGATTTAAATAAATGCTGGCATCATTATTAAGGGTAATAAATGGCCTGATGGTTCTGTTATATGTCCCATATACGGAGGCAAAAGACCTAAAAGCTGGCTGCTAGAGTATGACTCCAACTTTAAGGACTGAACCATCTGCGTTTCCCCACGCTTTTACCTCTGCCACCATCTTAAGTCAAATAAAATTGTAATAATAATAAAGCTGTAAAAGACCCCTAAATAAATCATTACATTTTTGCCAAGTAAAGAAGATGATTATCAAAGAAACCAGTGTTGTAAAAACTCTACAGGTCTGCAAAAAGGCCCATAATTGACTACTTTTGATGAGTTTCCATTATTCCCAGATGTTATCAAAATATTTTGAAGTTTCTGGCCACAAATTCTGCTTATGTGTTGAATTTTGACATGCCAATAAACCCTTTTTTCTCAGCCCTGCACAAAACATGTTGATTCGGTTAATATGGCCAAGGCTATGTCTGACCATTCACCTGTTAAGATGCTGTCCGCTAATGTTTACTGTTGTTACACAGAAAACTAGAAAGCATTCAGAGAGTGCAATCCTCCACTAAAAGTAGCTCACATATTGCTGTTACATCTATAAGCAATAGTTCTATGATAAAGTTACCATCATAAAATGATTCCTTGACCCTGAAAACCCACATCTAGCTCTCAGAATCATGTTGATATCTTTATTAGTTAGACAGTTATCGAGTGAAATAATCCTTCACTAATGGATCACCACCAAAATCTCACCATTTCAACATCTCCTGAAAATTTCAGCAAAATACATCCAGTAGTTTCTGCATAATCTTGCGAACAAACAAACAAACAAACAGACAAACAAACGGGGCCAAAAACAGAACCTCCTTGGCAGAGGTAATCATGGACATGCTCCTTCCATTAGAGCTGCCTATGGGTAAAAAACAACACTTAATCTAGAGGAGGCAGAATATCCCCTCATGACATCATTAGTGGAAACTCTGGAACTCAGTGTTTGGGCACGGTTTTTCAGAAAGGTGAAACAAGCAGAAAGAGAGGAAGGATTTTCTCAAGTTGGATGAGGTTTGAAGTCAGGCCGTGGACACATATTTTAGTATAAAAATCATTGTAAAGTGTATTTTATGTATTATCTCACCTTGAAAGTGCATTTTTTAAGTACTAATGATTGGGATGGAGTTATTATTTTTTTAAGGTAGGCCATACATATCTTCTTACCTGGACCTTTGGCTCCTCCTCGCAAAAGGCGTCCCAGGCGGAAGATAATGGCTCGCTCGTACTCCTTGACTATCTGTGCACATAAATACAACATAAAAGTGGATTATAGAGAGCTTTCACTTCTTTTGTTTGACAGAGTAAAGATGTGACTTTGAAATGCTTTTATGTTAACTTAATTTTCCATGCTCTTGCTGATTCCTTTTAATTAAACCAAAGCTACGGTCCCCTGGCTTTTAAAGGCTGTTCAATAAATACACATCCTAATACAGAGAATGAGTCTGCAGGACAGACATATTGTCAAAACCACTAAATAAACAGAGCAGGCCTTTTCAGTGTCTACCAGACCAGCTTGCTCTGTTTGTGTAATGAAGATAAAGGGTGTGTCTATCCAGCACCGACCTTAATGCACATCCAAATGGAGAGGGGCAAAGTGACTAGAGTGAGGAGAAGAGACAGCAAAACCAGCAGCCAACCACAGAAGCCAATGTCAGTATCTGAATTCTCCAAGGCTGCAGGAGAGAAGAGGAAACATGCGAAGAATTTAATATCATCACATTCAGAGAGGGATCAAGAACTGTACTCTGAAAATTGTAATTTTTTCAAAGACATTATCACAAACAAATATTTTCATATATGCCCCTAACTTCATAGCAACCATTCAGATCCAATCAAACATGTGAGCAGCTGTCACTCAAGAAAAACTCAGGTAAATTAACGTAATTGTTGAACTAGCACACACCGCTTTTACAGGCATTTGTTGGACAAAACACCAGCTGTCACATTGCCTGCTCTGCGCTAGCAGCAGTCAAAACTTGATAAATGACATGCAACCATATAACGCATAAGATCATACCTTTCATTTCAAAATCATGTCTGTCTGAACCTGCAGACAGAGTTAGAAGTCAAAACAGCATTGCACATTTTACAGTTAAGTTCCACTTGAACTAAATGATAAAAAGTCTGAATTCTTAAAAGGCACATTAATCAACTCTTTATAGTTGATGGCAATAGCTGCCTTGCAGTAAGGACAGGTATTTGAGAATTACTGAGTTTTGAAGAATTATCATTCTGTCAAATGAAAAACAGGGAAACAATAATGCCTTGAGGGTAACCAAACCCCAGAGTTTTAACTCAGGTGCATCGACCCTGAAATTTCAAAAACAGCCACTTAGACATTACGGAAAAAAGCCGGATGGGGAAGGGGATGAGGCATACATTCACTCTGTCATGCCCTCCAGATAAGCCCAAGTTAGCCAAAGCATCTGACAGTGTATGCTGCGTTTGTTGTTATTCATTCAATTGGAGCCTTTCCACTTTTTGGTATCTGCTCAATTTGGTTTGGCTTTACTCGGTTGTGTTGGTTTTCCATAAGGGATTGTGCCTAGAGCCTAGCACAGTATTTCGTATCACCTCCAGCAGGGTGCCAAGTGGGCTGAGCTGAGACTACACATGGAGACACCGCTGACTGCTGGATGATCACAGAACTGTCACGAGTCAAGGTTTTGACGCAGAAATTAAACACTCCCTGTTGTCAGCTCCAGGATGCTGTATGACTTTCCCAAACCTTCCTCTGCTTGAATAGCGTGTTGTTTTGCTGCTTGCAACTGTCTTTAGAACAAAAGCCGAGTGGAGCAGATACCACATAAGGAAAAGCACCAAATGTGGACTTACAACAAGCTAAGTGGGCATGAAACAATGGTATAATCTTCTGTAAGACACAGCTTTGTATTTTATTAGCCGTATTTTAGGAATTTAGTAGTTCAAAGCAATTTCAAGCAATGGCAGTCCTACAGTGTTACAGGGACATCTGAGATTGGTGAGGCCCAGGGTTACACCAGCAATTTCATGGTCAAGTGCTAGTACTGAATTCAACTGTATTTATTTACTTAAGGGGATCTAAAGCAACAATATGTAACTTTTACTGTTTCCTAAAGTAATTAAGAAATTGAAGGGTAGAACGACTTAGAACAAGGAGAGTGGTCCTGCTTGTTTGTTAGGATAGACACCATTTATCTAGTTGAAGGATTTGTACTGTTGGATTAACTGTAAAACTATTATTTTAAGTCTTAAAAGTTTCATACTGTTGCTTTAAATGGGCAAATAACAGTATATCATCCCAAGGAAGCCACAAGTGAGTTTGTAAATAAAGTTTTTATTATCTTAAAATGTGTGAAGGGTGTGGTTACTCTTTAGATCATATAGAATAGCTTATTCCAAATTTTTCAAGATGAAAGTTTGTACTTTCTGTTTACAAAAGCTAACTTCATTCATGTTTACTTAGAGCACAAAATTATCACCAAACATTTGCCAAAGGTGCCAAAAAAAATAATTTGGCAAGTCTCTCTCTTAGTATTACATTAGTTCTAATTTGACGGCAATATTTTGTTTTGCCAAGCTTACGTGTGTAAAGATAAGTGATCATTCTGCACGTTTTACTGACCTTTCTGGCCACTATCAGTGTATCAAACTCTGTTGTGTGTGTGTTATGTGGGGATAATTTTCCTCTCTCACAGGTTGGTATTTAAGGCACAATGGGAGGGAGTGAACTTGCCTCTACTTGTTGGGTGTCACAGTGGAGGTGAATACTGTCCTTCTCTGGGAGCCAGCTCCTTTTTTTTAATTGTTTAAAAACTGTCTCAATTGCCAGTGTTTGGCCATTAAATCTGTATCTTGTCAGGACTTTTCTTAGTGATGGATATTTTGTAGTGCTCTGGTACGTGTATTCTTTGTTAAACAGCAAACATAATTTCGTTGTATGTATATATATATATATATATATATATATATATTTCTTTCTTTCTTTAATAGCACACATAAATACATAACTACTTATAAGTACTTAAACTTTTTTTTCGTTTTTTTTTTTAAGTAGAAGCATATTGCTCTTTTGTGGTTATTTTATTTGGGTAAAATGTCATACTGTACCACCATACAGTAACAAATACTGATTAAGTCTACACACTCCAGCTGTTCTTATGCCTAACACATAAAAGTGTAAAAACACGCAGTCCTTTGGGAACATTTAAAGGTAGTGCTCTATTTACTTTGTTTATTCACTCAGTTCATTAGTGCTTTTACTTAATGTGCACAGCATGTAAGTAATCAATATTATGCTGAGTGTTTCTATTAGCACAGCCATAATGACTATGTAGTCATATTTTGTAAAGTTAGTCTTGCTCTGTTAGGATGCCATTTACAAAACCTTACATTTTATATACTGACAGAGAAAAGTATCTTCAGCTTCGAGACAAGCATGGTATAGCTTTTAATACATATTTGCAGTATATGCAACTATAATTTCAGCCTCAATGTAAATGCATTCAGTGATTATCTTCGACTACTAAAAAAGCGATGTGACTTTTTGGTCCAGGTTAGCCAGCCCCACCCATGTTTATTGCTGTCTGCCATGATCCATGACTTGTTGATTATTTGCTGTGCCTTCACGTTCAGTGGGACAAACTGAGGGTTTCAGCCTGAATCAAACACAAACTGCATTATTCACATGTAGTCGTTTAAGAACGTTATTTACATGGTTACCAAATGACACTGAATGACAATAAACACATAATTTAAAGAGCCAGAATTTCTAAAGACCTGAACATTTAAGGTTGTCGGTTGTCCTCTTGAGGTACTCTATCAGTCCGATATTTCACACCAACGACCAATTAACGGTTAAGACGTTAGCTCGTGCGTCAGGGGGGCATGCTAGTTTACGTTAGCTTTGGGGGTCGCGCATGTTAGCTACTATTATGAGCTAGCTTGTCAGCTTCAGCAACATCTGACATTTTCTTAGGCTTTTAACGAAACAGACTATGCAATTCTTAGTTAATTGACGTCAAAACTCAAATCCTGCTGCTCTCATGAACGACCTTACTCCTTCACCTCTCTCTAGCAAAGACCGTCTAAGTAGCACAGTTAATAAGAGACCAAGCTTTACCTGCTTGACGTTCACGTCTCCTGTTTTCTTTCATTGCAACTTCTTCGTTCTCCATGGTTAAATCGGGGAAAGTGAACCACTTTGCAGAGAGGTAGTCGTCCTGTGTTTACTGGAAGGACCGTGTCCTGACTCAAGGCTGCTCTCGTGGGCGTGTTTTGACCTACATTCTGACTTGTAGGCTCTATGACGCAGGAGGGGCACAGTGAATCAGGCGAAGGCAGGCGCTGTTAATGGTATTATTGTTGCTTCTATATGGATGTACAACGGTTATCAAAAAATTAAAGATGCAAAAAAGATAACAGAAATGGTTCAATTTTCAAAAAACTGTCAGCTATAACAAATGGTAAATGGACTTTAGCTTATAAAACACTTTTCTAGTCTTTGACTACTCATAGCTGCAGGTCACACCCACTCACTCTCACATTTACTCACTGATGGTTGGGGGTTTTTTATGTCAGTTGTCCATCAGTTTCAGCTAACACTTTCACATCCTGTCATGCCCATTTACATTTACTGACGCAGCAGTGGAAGCAACTTGGTATTGTGTCTTGCCCAAGGACACATCATGATGTGGCAGCTGGAGCTGGGCTGGAACCTGCAACCATCCGATTACCGAACAAGTGCACTGCGCCACTGACGCCCCCAAAATGACGACTGGTCCTTTATGTCTTTAAAGGAGATGCATCTCCATCAATTGATCCGACCAGGCTGAAGTGCCTGGATTTTTATTTATGGGGTAGCACAACTGGGGATGGTTGTAACACTGCGAGAGTTGAACACCTCCATTTTCTTCAGTTAGGAATAAGGTAGAAGTCACAAAATCATTTTAGTGATTTTCTACCTCCTCTCAACCCACCAGAAACTGTTTTCCTATTGATTCTATTGATGACAGTTGTGACAATATTTAGGCCAAGCAACAAACAATAAAAAATAGGCAGGCCCTCTTTTCCCTCCATTCTTAAGATGTCAGATGGACATATCACTGAATGAGACACAGCACTATTGCTGGCAGTCTGAAACCTTTGACTTACTTTTACTGTATGTACTTGGAACAGAAAAGAAACATGTCTCACAGCAATCACACAGCCAACAAGAATCCAGCCTGAAACAATCATAACAGTCTGCTCAGTGCCTTTTTAGGATAAGGTAAGATAAGGCAAGATATGATGAGATAATAAGAACTTTATTGATCCCAAAACTGGCAGAAATTTGGCACTGAAGTAACAAAAATAACAAGTAACTTTTAAAGATAATGCTACCCAGCAAAGTTCCCTTACCATAGAACAATTTTACACACTCATGTAAAGATGGTAAAAATAGAGGGGAAAACAGCAATCTAACAGGATGTTGGGTAAATCAATTAAAAGTGGAATTTCATTAAGTTCTAATGCAGACAAGAACTAAAGCCATTATAGAAATGGATTTAAATCATGATTTGCACTTTTAGCTGCATGGGGGTAAGCAGGAAGTTATGTTGCCTCATAGCAAGAAGTGTAAAAAGTGTAAATGTGTAAATGATGCTGGCTCAATGAACAACTTATATTGACTGAACATCAAGACACAGGATCCAATTCTGTTTAGAAGTTTTATTTGTTTCTTTCTTTGCCTTTAGTGGACGATTTGTTCTGTCCAAACAAAGGAAAGGAAACATAATGTGTCCATATAAACCGTTTAAATAAATACTTGTAATGTTAAATGAATGTTTAAATTAGTTTACTAGGCTTACATCATCAGTGCATCCACGTCAGGTGCCTTAATTTGTCAATGAATTTGAAGTCAGTGGAGCTGTAATGAAATAATATTAGACAATATGTCATATTAGAATTAATACAAATTTGGTGAACAAACAAAAGTTAATAAGAATCAAGGCCACTTTCCACTCACATTCAGGCTCCCCTTTTTCACTGGTGGTCTATGGTCTGGAAGAAAGAGGAAGTGAAGGCCTGAGGGCTGGCTTTTATAATGTTGGGGGTGTGGCTTGGCCTTGAGTTACAGGGAAGTCAGGTATGGTGGTGGTGAGGTGAGAATTTGGGATTTAACAAGAAGGTTTCTTGATTGACTCTGTGGTCTGACTGTGCCTTTCTGTGCAGAGTTTGCATGTTCTCCTTGTGCATGTGTATGTTTTCTCCTTGAACATCTGTTTCCTCCCACAGACCTAAAACATGCTTGTTGGATTAACTGGTGACTCTGACTTGCTCTTATGTGTGAATGGTTGTCTGTCTCTGCGTATTGGTCCTGGTAACCAGCTGGCCAGCTGTCAACCAGCCAAGGGTGTACCCAGCCTCCCACCCAGTGTCAGCTGAGATAGGCTCCAGGCCACATGACCACGAAAGGGACAAGCTGCTGTTTCCTCCCACTGACCTAAAACATGCCAGTTAAGTTAATTGGTGGTTAAATTGCCCATAAGTGTAAGTGTGCATGTGAATGGTTGTTTATCTCCATGTGCCATTCCTGTGATTGGCTGGTGACGGGGTGTACTCTGCCCCATGATCAGTGGCAGCTGGGATGGGCTCTGGCTCCACATACCTGAATGGAAAAAATGTATAAATAATGGATGGATGGACTGTAAGCTGCAAATCATTATTTCACTGGTTTTCAAGTGGTCTTACTAAGTGGTGGCTCAGTCTGGTAGTGCACTCTACCAGGGATGCGAAGGATGGGGGTTCAAGCCTAGCTCCAGCTGTCACATGTCAAATTGTCCTTGGGCAAGAAACTTAACTCCAAGTTACAACCACTGCTATTGTGATGGCTTCTGCTACCACTGCTGATAATACTGACTAACTAACATAAAAATTCAGAGTGAATGTGAGAGTGAATGGATGTGAATGGGAAGATGTGACCTGTGTAAAAGTGCTTTGAGAAGTCTGAAAGACTAGAAAAGTGCTTTATAAGCTCAAATCCATTTACCATTTAACTGTTGGACCTACTAACAACCCCCTCAAGAGACATTATGACCCAAATTCTCGAATTAATACCATTAAGAAAAATAGGGCTGTATGGATTTCTGATCTGTACAAAATGTACAAAATTTGACTAATAAGACATTGTTGTATTAAATTGTGAACTAAAGTTGCAGCTGGTCGACTTGACTGCTGTGTGAGGACCCTTTTTACTTGAAGTCAACTAGTCAACTGATGAGGTCATAGCAACATGGACTTCTTAGAGAACACATCTATCTATCTATCTATCTATCTATCTATCTATCTATACATACATACATATATATGACATTTTTTGTCATTCTGAAGTAGTACAACCTTTGGACACATTCTCAAAACAATGAAAACAGCTCTGTGACCCACTTCTTTGTCCCAACCCACCAGTTGAGAACCACTGATCTATATAACTGAGAGCAGCATGTAGTAACCTACTGCACCCATTGCAATATTTGGCCTAAGGTCAAGAGCCTCGTGAGTTTAAAAGCTTCTCCAGATACCAACAGAGCAGAGGGAATAGCTGCCTTCTCTGGGGCAGCTGGCATCTGAACAAGCCAACATTTTTAACAGGCTACTCCCAGCTGGCTATTTATAGTTCACAGTGAAGGATAAGTTAACAGCTGAAAGCAGCCTCTGAAATTCCTGTCTTTTAGACATTTAAAATGTGTATGACACTGCACTTGACATACAGTTTGTTGTCATTTGTAGTCTTGCACCATCTGTAAGTATGTGAGGTGTGATCTGCATGGCAACAAGTAAGCAGCAGAACATGTCACATGTTTTTTTTATGCCACAATTGACATGAAACCAAAATGTGATGTCTTTGAATAAAATCATTTCACCTCATTTAATGAACAATTACTTTCTATTCAGTAAACAAAAGCAAATGTCTAAACATTTGATGTTTTTGCAGTCCTACAAATTGTGCTTTTTGTGCCTTTGTCTCATCCATTTTGAAATTATATGTTAAAAACGGCATTAATGATGAAAGTTGAAGGGTTTTTTTCATGGAAAATCAATAGATAGTGACCACTGGTGTGAGTATGTGGAGACTGTGGCAGCCTGGAAGGCGGATAACGGTCAGGCTGCCTACAAGTCAAAATGCTGGGCATATACTAACGCGTGAACACAGTCACGCCTTTTTCATGTGATGACGATCATGCCTGCTGGCCAAATTTTGGTTGGATTCAGTTAATCGTGAAGTAATGCAACTGCTTCTCTTTCTACCTTACAGAAGATGAACATGCTTTTCATTTGGACTTGTATGCGATGGAAACATTCTCTCATTAAAACAATGTTTGCTAACATTAACACTTAAGGAGGTCAAAGTCAAGCCCCTGCTGCAAAGTAGGAATTTTCTGCTGCATCTGTGTGGAATTGATTTTCTTGCCTTACAAGCAAACAAAAATCACCAGTAAGGAGTTCAGGGATTTCTATTTTTTCTTTTTCCTTAAACAAGTCTTGATGGGTAGGGATCAGACAAGACTTGTCAGAGGCAAGGATTTTTTTAAACTGTCCACACACGTTTTCAACTATATTTAACGTTTAAAATCAGAATTAGCTTTATTTGCAAGGTGTGTTAGACATGCAAAGGATCTAACTCTGGTTATCTTGACTCTCTAAGTACAGACTGGAGGATATATGCTTATACAAAGATGAACAGGAAAATGGGCATTGAATTTTTAAATAAGAATACATGTAAAAATAGGATATGTACAAGCAAACCGTAATTGAGAAGTCAGAGTTAACGAACACAAGCCTGCATAGACCAATACATGGAGAAAATGGGAGAACGTTGGAGAACTTCCCTTCTATCAATCAGCAAAAACCACTTCACTTTCAAATTCAGGGATAGCCTTTCCACCATTTTTAAATTTCTTAGTTTTTTTTTTATTGTTTATTCATATATACCATATCAATTTTGTGAAGGTGCAGAAAAAAGGAACACAGATTAAGCTCAAACTCTTTTAACACCAAGTTTCTTAGAAACAATTATTACAGCTCGAAAATGCAGTCATAGTTTATGGGAATGCCTCCCCTTACAGGCACCCTCTGACGAGCACATAAAGCTGTTAAGGGGGATAATCTTGTCCTTATCCACCTTAGACTCTTGCTGTCCCAGCGGAGCAGCACGAGGAGTAGATTCAGTTCTGCTCCTCAAAGGAGGACTGGAAAATCAGCACTGTGCTGCATTAGGAGTGAGTAATACCTCTGCAAAGGCACATATGTCCAGTTAATTAGGCCTGGCTGAGTTTCTTTCTTTACAGGTTGGTTTTGTTATCTTACTCTCATCACTGGAGTTGTTTTTACACCTCGTTATACACCATGTTATATAACAATACTTTGAATCCTGTCAAAATGGGTTTACTTTCTGAACATTTTTTCTCCTTTGTCAGACCTCAGAAGTATATCTCTGAACAAGAACAGAAAAACAAATATAAAGTTCTTTAACAATAATGATTTATAGCTGTAATGATGATAAACATCAAGGAAATGTGAAAAATGTTGTCTTGAATTATTAAATACAATCTTTGGTGAACTTTGTGAATATCAGGGAAAACACAGAATTTTACAAGGTCTGTCAGGACTCACAGGCTCCATGTAAAAAGGTTTTTGGGGTTTAAATTCTAGTGAGTTGCTTGTTTCCTGGATCTTAGTGAAGGAGGATCATTCTTGACCCACAGGTCAAGGCTAAGTGTACACATGGTTGAGGAAACACATAGGTAAAAACATTTAATCATTCATGATCTACACCATTCATCCCTTTTCAAA
This sequence comes from Cetoscarus ocellatus, assembly GCA_037902135.1. NCBI lineage: Eukaryota > Metazoa > Chordata > Actinopteri > Labriformes > Labridae > Cetoscarus > Cetoscarus ocellatus. Next base: position 970,811 of record JBAMNC010001741.1, on the reverse strand, counting down.
GTCAAAGGATGGCTATAACCCATCTCAGCTGACACTGGGCCCTGGCCTAATCACATGGCCAACATAGAGGGACTGACAACCGCTCACCCACACACTCACATCTAAGTGCAATTTAGAGTGTTTTTGGTCTATGGGAGGAAATCTGTGTAAACCAAGAAAATGGAAAGAACATGCCAGCTCCACATAGAAAGACCCCACCCAAACCAGAAGATGATCCAGTAACAGTCTTGCTGTGAGGCACCACACTATCTGCTGTACCACTGCGCAGCCCCCAGGATTTAAATCATATCAGTTTATAATTCTGGTGTCGTGACAGTCATATTAGGGACTCCGAACTTGGCATGGTTGTTGGTGCTGTATGGGCTGGTCTGAGTATTTTAGAAATTGCTGATCAACTGGGATTTTAATGCACAACCATCTCTATGGTTTACAGCAGTAGAGAAAATATCCAGGGAGAGGTCGTTCTTTGGGTGAAAATGCTGATGCTAGAGGTCAGAGAAGAATGACTGAAGGGGGTTTGAGGTGATAAAAGGCAACAGTATCTCAAATAACCACTTGTTACGACCAAGGTTTGCCGGTTTGAACACACAACATGTCTAATATTGGAGCAGATGGGCAGCAAAAGACCACACCAGGTGCCACAGGGGCCAAAACTGGACAATAGAAGTCTGGAAAATGTTGCCTGGTTTGTTGAAGATCAATTTCTGCTGCAGCATTCAGATGGTAGGGTCAGGATTTGGTGTGAACTTATGAGAGCATGGATCCATCCTGCTTTGTATCACTGGTTCAGGCTGGTGGTGGTGGTACAATGATGTGGGGGATATTTTTGGCACACTTTTGACCCCAGTTGAGACTCATGTAAAGGCCACAGCCTGCCTTAGCATTGTTGTTGACCACGTCCATCCCTTTATGACAGCGTACCCATCTGATGGCCACTTCAAGCAGGATAACATGCCTTGTCACAAAGCTCAAATCATCTTAAACTGGTTTCTTGTAAATGGCAATAAATTCACTGTACTCCAGTGGCCCCCACAATAACCAGATCTCAATCAAATAGAGCCCCTTTGGGATGTGTCAGAATGGGAAATTTGCATCACAGATGTGCAACAGATAAATCTGCAGGACACACATCATGCTGTCATGTCAATATGGACCAAAATCTCTGAGAAATGTTCCAGCACCTTGTTGAATCTATAGCATGAAGATTTAAGGCAGCTCTGAAGGTGAAGGGGGACCAACCTGGCACAAGCAAAGTGTACCTCATAAAGTGGCTGGTGAAAATATGCCTTGTTTCACTATTTATCTAAAAATGATCAAGAAATGAGTTTTGGTCTATGTTGTCCACCCTTGGGCACACATACAAACATTTAATTTATTAATTATAATTTAAGTATAATCACTGATTAAGTTGAATTAAATGGCCCATGGACAACTAATTAAAAAAAACAATCAAAATAAAGTCATGAGGATTTGATTCTAAGATCTCAGCAATGTTCTGATTTACATAATTGAAAATGCAGCCATATTGGAGTCTATACATCACTAAACAGTTGGAGGATTGGTTCAGTGCCTGTTTTTGGACCTATTTTTACAAATATTTCAATGGCAGACCCCTCAGTTGAGTTCAGGTGTTGGCCTGAGCAGAAAATCCAGGCAATTCCAGTATGAGTGATTATCCTGGAAAAGCGTAAGGGATGGCGGCTATGCATGTTGGAGTGGCCCAGAGCTCCATCCCATCTAATCCTCTTTTAATTAGGGTGAGAGAAGACGCGAGACCCCTCCTGGATTAGTCACAGCAAATTGACAAAGCACCAAGCTGGGACCAGTGTACGGGACTGGTGGCCAGTTAGGTACAGCGTGGACCCTCTGGAGTGTGGAGAAACACTCACTGATCTCCCTGCGGCTACCTGGAGTTTGGTCTTTCTGCCTCTATGCACCATGGTGTCTGTGGTCTCTGGTGGACGGGGAGGATAAGTTACAGCATATGATTCGCTCATTTCCAATCCTTTGCCCATTTTTCACTCTCACTTGATAGGTTACTGCATGTCAGCAGTCACACTTGCTCCCTATTATCCACCCTTTTTGCTAATCCTACAGGGTATTTTGCCATCCTCGTTATCTCAGCCCATCCCTAACTATCTCTCTTCATGCTCTGTCTGTCCATTTCTTCATCCCTTTGCTTTGTTCTTGGCTGATAATGGCGATTTAGCCCCATGCTGATGGGGACTGAGGTGAACAAAAGAATCAATCAGAAGCCGAATAGTCTGTGCTATGGCTGGACTATCCTGGAAATATCTTGTCTCTCTGTGATATACAGTATATTATCTAAAACTTTGGCCTAGTGGTTTTATTCCTCCTTAAGCTTTACAGGTGCCAGGCAGAGAAGGTACAGTGATGGGTCAGGATGGGCATATTTTAATGGTGGGGGAACTCAAACAAATCTCAGCAATGATCTTGGCCTTTGACCTCCAAAATATGATCAGTTTATTATCAAGTCAGATAGAGAATTCATACAAAGTGGACAGATACCCCTCAAAGAACTCTGAAAAACATCACGTTCAAAACAAGGTTTGAGATCGAATGATGTTTGATCTTGACCAATCAAAATCTTACCAATTCATCCATGAATCAAAAAGGACATTTGTGCAAAATTTGAAGAAAATCCCTCAAAGTGTTGTTGAGATTTTGCATTTACAAGCAGAGGGTAAACATGACACCCAGTAGCCTTTGAACTGTGACCTCCACAATCTAATCAGTATCCATGAAATACTACATTCCACTTACACTAGCCAAGTTTGACAGATATCTCACAAAGCTTTCTTCAGGTATTACATTAACAAGCAAAGAATGACTAGGAGACACCGTGATTTAGAATTGTGACCTTTGACTTCAAGTATCTCATGGTTTCATCTTTGTGTCAAAGTAGACATGAGGGAAAGACGTTTTGGCATGCATGTGATGTTTAGTTCTCAAGATTGTATTTACCAGCAAAGATGAGTGTGACACTCCATAACCTTGAGCTTTGAGACACAAGCTCCAAAACATTAGATTGATCATTCGGAGAATGTGGACATTGGTGGAAAGTTTGATGATGATTCCTCAAAGGGTTCTTTGTATATCTGTTCATAAACAAAAACCATGAGGCTCAGTGACTTTGACGTTTAAATTATGACCTTCAAAATCCCATCTTTGAGACAAAGTAAACACTTTAAAGCGTGTAGGAAAACCCTGAAAGTGTTCTTAAGCCTCTTCTTTTTTTGGACATTTTTGTGCTTTTATTGTTGGGAGAGAGAGACAGTGGACAGGCTGGTGAAGCGGGGAGAGAGTAGGGGAGGACACTCTGCAAGCTGGTCACAGGCTGGATTCGAACCTGGGCCGGCAGAGGTATGTATATGGGTTATGCCTGGTTGCTTACCACTCTGCCAAGAAACATATTATGACCTTGAGGCTGATGACCTTGACTTTTGACCCATGACCTTCAAAACATCATTCTTGAGACAAAATATACACTCAAAGTTTGTAGGAACACCCAAGAAGTGTTTTGAGAATTTTCATAGCAATGTATTCAAAAGCAAAGGATGATCATGAGGCCCAGTGTCCTTCACCTTAATTATTATTTTTTTAACCTTAAAAATGGAATTTCTTCATTATTGCCTTGAGGCATTTGAGCACCAGATGTGTTTTATTTAATGTAAAAAAAAATTTTCACAGTGCTCTTGGTATGTAAATACCTTTACAGCAGACTTTTGTGTCTCTAAGGATGTTTTGTTCACATGTAAAGGATAAACACAAAGGCCCCAATGACCCTGACCTTTCACCTGAGACCCTAAAAGTTAGTTCACCTTTTTTCAAGTTTTTTTTGGGGCATTTTTGCCTTTATTTGATAGTGGAGAGAGATAGAGGATAGGCATATAAAAGGAGGCTAGCTGTAGCATATATGAGATGTGTCTGGTTTTTCATCACTCTGCCAAACAGCCAAATCAGTTCATCCTTGAGTCGAAATCGATTTTTCGTAAAGTCTGAGAAAAATCCCCCAAGGTGTTTTGAGATGTTGCAGAAACTCTTTATCAAAGTTTCTGCCCAGCTTTGCATAAATCCTTTATCTGACTTGATCAGGAACTTTCTACATTTTTAATCCATAAGGTCAAAGACCAAGGTCACTGGGCCCCATGTTAATCCCTTGCTGAAAAGATTTCTATTAGTGCATTACCTAAAATCAATCCAGCCTTGTTTTTTCATACAACTGCATTATAATCTGGTAACTGTATGAATTGAGAGGGCATTAAACCACCAGGCCGTCGCTGTGATCTAGTCTGGGTCACTGTGCTGCATTGAAATGGTGTGGAAGCACAGCTTTAGTGCATCAGAAGGTATTGGTTTAACATTTTTTTTAATTAATTAATTAATTAATTTTTTACAAATGTGCATACGAAAAAAAGGCATTGGTCTCTTTTCTGTGGTTTTCTGTGCAGCCTAAGTTTTTGCTACACTCTCATATCGTGGAACATGTTCAGATAAAGCTGACACAAGCCCTTAAGTGTCATGGCACAAAGGATAAACAAGGAAAATCAATCCTGTATAACAAGTTATTTCATCTCTTCAAGTCTACATCCAGAGAAATATGGAAGAGCGACAATGTTAAAAATAAGTTAATCTTAGTCTGTTCTCAAGTAAAGGTGCAAAAGATGCTGTAAAGAATTTTTTTTTGTAAAGAATTTTTGATTGACAGATTTTCTAAAGAACATCAACTGAGGAGGTCAAATTTGATGTCATTTGGTGTTTTACTTGGTGTTAAAGCTTCTCAGATTCAGACTGTACATTTTGGTAAGGTGATTGACCACTTGGGGTCACTGAGGTGATATGAGTGAGTTTTCTGTGCACAGAGCAACTAACAGACAACAGTAGCAAACAATGAGTGAATTAAAGCTTCTTTGAAGCACCTTTACAGAAAATAGTCAGCTTTACTTTTACAGAATTTAACAAGATTTTAGCAAGATGTTCATGTAAGAACATGAGAACAGAAAGACAGAAATAGCTTAAAAAAAGGTTTTCAGATGTAAAGTATCAGCTTTAATTGGCAGAAGTGAACTATAGGCAATTATAAAGTGTTTTACTGCACTTTGCAGTAACTTCTTGAGCCTTAAACTACATTTAAGTTTTTTGGCAAGTCATATTGTTCACACATACTGTATTTTTTGTCTACAAACTAAAAACAGTATTGGGTCACAAAAGTAGAGGGAGATTTATTTGCTTCTTGTTCCTGAGTCATCACACACCCCTTTAAACCACTTTTGACCAACTCCATAGACCTGTTTTCTTCTGTGGTGGACATTGAGAGGCCATGCAAAGTCAATTAATCAGAAATATTTATTGACATTTGTTGAAATGTAGCATGCGAGTTCAGGATTTGACTGTAAGCAATAAGCCCATGCAGACTTCCTTTGAGGCAGCAGTTCAGTGATTTTCAATGTGCTGGTCCCAACTCCCAGTGGGGCCACCAGGAAGTGCTGTGTGGTCATACAAGAGGAAAGGAAATACACACAAAGACAAAAGTCATCAGAAACTCCTGCTTTAACAGTGCATTGATGGCAGTGGTTTTATTCCATGGCTGTTGCCTTAATATTTTGACAATGACTGGACTTAGGACAACTCTGAAATAAAATGGTGCATAAGTGAGTAAAAATCTGCAGGTTAAAAACAAGAATAGACAAAAGCCAGAATATTAGTTAATCACAGCTCAACAAACAATGTCTATCATGTTCCAAACTTTATAATCCAACAGTAGCCCTGCTCATATCAACATTTGATGTAGTGTGTGTTTCATACTGGCAAAACTCCATTAGTCTCTGTAGCAACTGTTTTACTTTTAGAATTGTAACGTTGAATTCAGTGGACTTATAATTTTCCAAAGAAGTGCAATTAGCTTCAATATTTGGTAAAAACCTTGTAATTTTCATCTCTTATTCTTCATGTATGGAAAATATGCCATAATTTCTATTACAGCATACATGACAGTAATATCTTACAGAGAAATCCTAAAATCTGACATGAAGCTGCCTCGAAGCCTGCCAGTCTTCACAGGACACACTATAGCATCTGAGAAACAGGTACGGCATGTTAAATACTTGTTGAGGCCAGTGAGCAGGAGATTTGTACAGTGTCAAATGTTTGGGATGGAGAGATACTTGAAACATTTCTTTGTCAGCAAACAGGGCCCATCCCTTATGTCTCAGGGACATTAAAAAAACAAACAAACAAAAACTTCAACTGTCATTTTAATGTTTTTTTTTTTTTTTATCAGGATGAGGCAGTCCACAACAAAAACAATATACAGGTAACACCACGTGGGGGTTACAAACACTCAGGAAAATAAATAAAACATAAAATACCAGACTATGCAAAAAAAATAAGAGTAACAATAATAAAGTGAAAAGTAAAAAAAATATCAACAACAACAAAAAACCAACAACTGAACAAAAATGGGATATATATTTATATATTGAAAAAAAGGATGTCTTCAACTGTCAGTTTTAATCAATAGCAGTGGGGCTGTCAAATGTTTTATTTTTTCCATTTAAGAGCAAAATTGTGAAAGTTGATTGTAATCAATCACATTTGAAACTGCATGTGTAAAATTAAATTATTTTGCATTTCAAATAATTGTGATAACACATCATTATTCATTCTGCTACATTATGTTAATTTGGATGATAACATTTTTCATACACATGCTAAAAACTGTTTTACTACACGTACAAACACATAACCTAACACACCAAATGGACCGTTCAGTATATTTCGCTCCTCCATCTGGAAAGCAGCCCACAGTGTTTGGGAATGGGCAAAACTTTTTAAAAGAACATCCAGCAGGTCACTGGACAATTGTTCATTCAATCACATTCATTACCATCAATCTTTATCGACGGTAATGTAAATATTAGATTAATTACTCTTTTCGTGATTGTTATTGATTATACTTCTACAAAAATTACCCCAGCAGTCAGATAGACTGAGGACCCTCTTGAAAACAAGATACTGCATCTCAAGGGCTTAACCTCGAATACATTATATTCAGCAGAGACAAATATGATGAGGACAGATTTATGATTGGCCCATGGATCCGTCTTGGCTTCAGTTCTTACTTTAGTTCACTTGTCTCTGCCAACCTAACTTCCTTCGCCCACACACCCAATACAGCTTTGGTGGATGGCTGTTCATCATGAGAATGGATCTACTCAATATTTCCTACTGCTAAACAGATTTTTTCTTGCTGCTGTTACTGTAAGCCCCCTACAGATGCACCATCCTGTTGTTTGGCTGGCCAAGTGCTGTGTCCAGTGCTGTGTTCATCATGGTGTCCATGTTGAATTCATGTTGAATTCATGTTGAGGTATGTATATATATATATATATATATAAATATAAATATATATATATATATATAAATATATATATATATATATATATATATATATATATATATATATATATATATATATATATATATATATATATATATATATATATATATATATATATATATATATATATATATATATATATATACATACATACATATATATATATATATACACACATATATGTATATATACACATACACATACATACGTATATATAAATATCTATATCTATATCTATCCATCCATCTATCTATCTATCTATCTATCTATCTATCTATCTATCTATCTATCTATCTATATATTTACACACACACATATATATATGTGTGTGTGTGTATTTTTATATATGAATGTATCTATGCTTATATATGTAGCTATAAAATGAAGAGTTTGTCTTCAGCCTGCTCTACTGTAAAGTGTCTTGCGATAACACTTGTTGTGAATTGGCGTTATACAAATAAAGATTGACTGATTGATTGATTGATTGATTAATTACCAGCCATTAGTTAATGTTGTAGGTGGGTGCATCTGCTGCAGTATAAAATACAAATGTGAGCCACTTCTTAGAACATCATCATCAAAACATGTCGGAAGTGGAGCAAAAATGTCCTTCTTATCAAGAAATGTTGTTGTCTGTTTCTTGTTTAATAAAGAAATGCATTCTAGACCTGATAAAACTGCTACTAAAGCTGTTAGCATCTATGCTAATCTCTACATGAGCAGTCACCTTCTGCTGTCTTCTTGCTCGTATCTCCCGCATCATAAACTTCACATAAACAGGGTAACCACTAACACTTGCAACTTGAGACACTTATTTTTTGGGCACTGAACATAAATATAATAATGTCACAATTAGAACTATAATACTGTAAAGTGTGCTGAATAATGTCCCAGGCTGATTTACCTCAGAAACGATAGTTTCTAAACTAAAATAGAGCAGGCTGCCCTACAAACTGTGGGCATCTGGGGCTAACACCCAGTCCTAACTGAATGGAAAGGACGCAAAGGAAGCGTCGGATGTCCTATTGCTTTATAATGCCATACCCTATGTGTCCCCTTGTAAACAGAACATCAGGTTCTCTTACTGTGCAGCGGTAGAAATGGACATGAATTGCTTTTTATTGATGAGGGGTGGTCTCAAAGGCTCATCAATACACAGCTCTCTGTGAGCCAGAGTTTCTCCCTTGGAGTTGAAAGCTAAAATCGTCTCACTCACCAAAATAGATGAAGGCTCCACCATCTCTGCCATTTAAACAGATTAACAAACTGAGTGAGAAAAGCCAAAGAAAACCAAGAAAATCCCTCCAGCACCTCATCAAATTCCCTCTCTTCTCGCTCTATGTCAACGCACATGACATGAAAAATAGAGATGAGGCATTGACTTAAATACATTGCACCCCTTTGAGCTGCGTTACCCGCAGGCAGTTAGGACACTCACATATGATTTAATGTAATTTGTAGTTTAGTCATATTTTGTTGGTGTGTTGTGTTCAGTTAGGACACAGTGTGATGAGTCTGGTTAGTTAAGCTTAAGTGTTCAATGTGTTCTTCAGCAAGACACTAAAGTTGCTCCCATTGTTGTGTCAGTGGTTTAAATGAGTATGAAAGAGTGTGGACTGATTAATAACCTACATAAAAACCCAGTATGACCAGTGAGTCAATGTGCGAGTGGATGAGTGTGAGCTGGTAGATGTGACCTGTGGTTTAAAAACACTTTTAGTCGTCAGAAAAGCCCCATTTAAACTTAGGTCCATTTGTGAGTTACCATTACTATGACTGTGCAAGCATGGACAACGTTCTCAGGCAGACAGCTAAGCAAGCAAAGTTAAGCTAAGACCTACAATTAAGAAATAAACTGGGCAATTTGTACCCTTCAGGGCCATTAGACTGCCACTGCTGCATCAGGTTGACTGGAGGTACACAACTCATGAAAAGTCCAACGAAGCCACGGTTCACCTTTGGCTAATTTTTGTCATTTATTTTATGTTTTTTCAATTAGTTGTTATAAAGTGTGAGTTGAACGCTTAAAATCAGCAACGGAGGACATGCAAAAAGAAACATGGAGCATAAAGTAAACAAGTAGTTATGAGAACATCATTCAGACAATATATACTCAATATGACAGTTTATTGACACATGAATGATCGTAGTCAGTGTAAACATGTTTTAAGGACGTGTTAAAGGAGAAAATATCTCACATGTTGCAGTCTAACCACTGAAACCTGTGCTCTGACAAAACACGGCAGACAAAGATTTTCCCCGGAAATTTAAGGGCAAGTTCATACAGATGAATACCCTGATGGTCTTTGGACTGAAGGTTGTTTTAAGAGGAAATTACAGAGCAGAAAAATGATCTCTTTAGTTGTCTTTGTTTAGGACAGTGTAAATGGTAGATAACTGTCATCTATTTTTTTTTAAACAGTTTTTATTGAACATGACTTCCCTTCTAAGGATGAGAGGTGGTCAGCAGCAGACATGGTCAAAGCTGAGTAAATGTCTCTTCCTGCCTCGTGGTGTGGAACACTGGGTGGCAGTGTGCACCTCCTCACTGAAACACTTTACCCTCTGTCTCCTGCAGAGGAGCTCAGTGTGGAGGGAGAGTCTCTGAGGGTATTTCACAGTCTTACTCAGAAGTCTGACCAGTCTGAAAGAAAAAATACTTAAAAATGACAGCCTTACTTTGTATTAGTTTAATTGTTAAAAGTAGTAGAAGTGCTATCTTGTTTTGTAACTACTGCTGTTCTTATTTCTTTTTTTAAAATAGCATTAAAAATCTGAACACATTTGCAGGAGGTTCAGAGAGCGGAAACATAAAATAAATCAATAAACAGCGTAAAAGGACATCAATGTCCTTGGCCAGAAAGAGAAAAGTAAATGACACAAAAAGCAACCACACACATAGAACTTATAATTTAAAAAGTTTCCCTTAGATAAATATTTTTACTATAGGTAAATTCATGAAATATATGTGATTTTGTACTTTTGCTTTTTGTGAAATATAAATATCTTTTTTGCAAAGTTACTCAGGGCATGATTATTTATTTAAAACAGCATCATTCCACTTCAGAAAACACAAAAGTAACTACAGCCTTATATATTTGAACCTGTCTTTGAAATTAAGTGTAAATTCTTTATTTGATTTTGTATTTTGAACCTTTTAAAACAATACCTCAGTCCAACAAAAACTCAATAACATCAATAATACTTTTACATTTCCAAGGACAGTTGTGTCTCCGCTGATCTTAAAGCTGAAGTGTTTTGTTTAACTCACTGGTAGAGAGTAATTTACAGCATTAACTTGTTGTACTACAATTGAGTAGCTTTTGAGTACTTGTACTTTTGGAATAATTTGAAATCCGGACTTCACCTTTTATTCAAGTAATGTATTTGGACAGAAATGTACCTCAGCAGGTATTCTTTTAACATAATATCTGAATATGAGTTTAGGGAGAAAAACTTAAACTGATACAAGCTTTCCAAAAAGTAGTGTTGTTATAATTGCCCAATTTAGGTTGGATATTGCTACCAATTTTTGTAGGATTATACTCTTATTGATGTTAATCAAACTGCAAAATTGTGAATCAATTAATCAAATTTGTCAATCCATATTTACTTGGTCAAGCACAAAACTATGCTTCAAAGAGTGTACAATATAATTTTTCACTAATTTTTCTACCTACCCAAACATATTTTGCATCAGCTAATATCACAAATTCAGCAATAATAATAATAATAATAATAATAATAATAATAATAATTGGATCATTACACTCAAGCTGTTGTTAGGGGTGTGTATTAGCAAGCATTTTGCCATTACACACCAGCCATTTGTTATGTATCACAATATGTTGCAATACCATAAATAGGGCAATACATCATGCTTTTTGTCACTAAAAAGTCTATTATGATTTCTTTTGTCTGATCCACAATATTGTTTACATAAAATACAGTTTTAGATCAGTGTTATTGATATATTTATATAAATATATATATATAATATACAAATATAAAAGAGAGAGGGAGAGGCTTATGACTGAATGTCTACTGCCAACAAGCAGCCACAGGCCAACTAAATTACAAAATAAATGTCCCAAAATAAATGTAAAGCTATTGATGCAGTACTGTGCTGTAAAATATCACAGTATTTTGGTGTGTTGATATTTTCTTGCATCCCTGTGTCCACTTTGTCTCAAGTGACATCCCTAAAATAGACAGAAACAGGCACAAAAAGATTGTCTGAATGATAATGCTACGAGTTATGTGATAAATAACAAGAAAAACTTGGAGAATATCATAATAAAACACAAAGGCTTAAAAGGGTACCCCCACCCCCTTTTGTGTGTGTTAAAAGTATTGTTAAATGAAATAAAAGCAGTATATATAAGGGTTATGTTTGGGCTTTTATACTTACAGTCATGTATGTTATTCTCATCTGTAATCACCTTGTAACATGTTTTGTAAAAAATGTTGTCCTTAACTGTCAGTGCACTCCCTCAGGGTAACACTGTATGGCTCATTTATTTTCTTAAGGGAGAAAATTGGTGTCCAAACCAGTTTTCAGCCCATACCACAAGATCAACTGTTTATTTATTTATTTAACTTTTACTTAACCATTAAGACCAGATAATTGGAGTCTCGTTCACAAAGGTGATCTGGCCCAGAGGTCAGCTGCAAACATTATAATAAATACTACAGATAAGAAACAATAAGTCAAAGCAGACAATAATTTAACAATGTGCAAAATTACTTTGATGTTTAAAATGCAGGATTGTTGTTGGGGGTGCTGGTTTGGTGGAGTGGTGGGGTAGGGTTTGTCACAGTCAGTCACAACCTGTGTATATGCTTCTGCCGGCCTGGGTTCGAGTCCAGCCTGTGGCCTTTTTGCAGTCCTCCCTCTGCTCTCTCTCGTCCCTCTTTCCCTATCCATCGTGTCTCCCTGTCCTACCAATGAAGGCCCAAAATGCCTAACAAAAAAAAAAAAAAAAAAAAAAAAAAGCAGGATTGTAGTAACAATAAGATACAACAGCATTACAGAATCTAGGACATCCATCATGAATTTTGGTTTTAGTTTGCCATCCCAAGACTTTCTGTGGTACTGTCTGCCCACTATCTTGAAAATTTCTTGGGATGCCACCTTGATTCATAGACCAGTAGTTTTACTGCAACTTGATTTAAAATTTTCAATATCACGTACTTTTACCTAAGTACAATAATATTTTTCTCTCACTCTCTCTTTCCCTGCTTATACCGAAACCTTAATCTGCAATACATTCTAGCTAAAATGAAAAAACTCAGTATATGTAGCACCTAAACTAATTCCCCACGCAGCTTTCCATCTCTCAAACCGTGGTGTATAATCCCTGCAGGCTGACACTCACATGCAGAGCAGGCCTGAGGGATTTATCAACTCTACATGAAGGAGCAAGCAGGGTCAATTATAAAATAACACTTACATATATATATATATATATACACACACACATATATATATATATATATATATATATATATATATATATATATATATATATATATGTATATATGCTTTGATTTTTGCTCAGTTCCAATATAAAAAAAAAAACACAACATAGAAAATCAATTTCCATTATTATACATAATACCAGATTATCCTGGAAAGTCTGCAACAACTGCGAATAAGCCTGCATCGTTTTTTTTACTTTACTTCAAAAGTTGACAGCGAAGATTGAGGTCACGGAGGTCAGAGCGAAGATAAGCTGAGAACTTGTAAATCCTGTCAATCTGTTTTCAAATTACTGCAGTAACAGCATGCGAGGTGTTGTTTCCGTGTATTATGGTAATGTAATAGCAGAGGCAGGCCTTGGTCTGCAGCTCCTGTTTGTTCGCAGGTACCTCGCTCACTCGCTGCGTTTTGGCATTCTGCTCCACTTCTCCCACTGAAATGAGTTCTCTCTCTCTCTGCCTCTAAACTTGCAGAAGGATGCGGCGCCCACACAGCTGTTCTCCCCTGAGCTGGCGTACATAAAACATAAAAGGCGAGCCTATATGAAAAATGCACAGAGCGCTGGAATATAATGTGCTTGATACCCTGCTGCTGTCGGGCAGGCGAGGGATAAAGAGAGAGGCCTGCCCTGGATAGATTCCTTTTCTTGCAGAATTCGTTTGACTGCAGGCTTGGATGGCTGCCTGAGCAAACATTTACTCACTGCACTCAATCCGTGGATCACATTACAAAGATTGATTGTTCACTTGCCTCTCACCCTGCACTGTTTCATTGGCCAATATAAAATCAAATGGGATTCTTGAAAGAGGAGAATCTGAGGGGTAGACTTGTTATGCACAAAATAAGTGACTGTGCTTCTCCATGAACGAGCCGAGCGTGCATGTGTTTCCAGCAAAGTCCTCCCATTGTTCCTGTGTATTCCAGATGAATTGAAATGTTGAGCACCAGGCAGTGAAAACAAATCAAAATGATTGTTACAGTTGAGAGAGTGGCACGCCGCGCCCGTGTTTCCCTCCCTCATATCACTGTGTAAATTAGCCGAGCCGTCTTGTGAACTTGCAAGGCAATTAATCCGTGACACACAGGTGCCATGCTACCTACCTACCCACTGCTGGGTAATTGCAAAGTTCACAAAAAGTGAAATTAAACAAGGCAAACAGTGGATTGCATGTGTGCTCTTTGGAGAATTTGTAGTCCAATTAAAGCTTGGTGGGTCTGAATTGTGGTGGCGCACACACTGGAGCCAAACCCTGGCTCGTAATCATCATTTCAGCTCGAGCAATTGCCAAATATTTACTCAGTTGTTTTTGGGGCCTCTGGGTACTGTATCAAGAAGCCTAACTAAGAAAACAATTGTTCAGCAGGCAGAGTGAGAAACTCAGAACCAAACTATCAGAGAAATGCCTGCAGGTCCCTCGGTGCAGAGAACACGATCGAAACAGGCATTACTCTCAGTTCAAGGTGACCCTCAGCTTTTACCCCGGGCTTTTCCGACCAACTGCACCAGACAAACACAATCACATCCACAGAGTGAGTGATTCTCTGCAGCAGGAAGATACTCTTCCTCTGATAACTATTTTGTATTTCTGTTCTTTTATTCATTAGAGAACAGTGTGCAATCACATTGATCATTTATGCAAGACAAACTGAAAAAATGTTTCCACTTGATTTAGTGAGTTGCAAATTTCCAGTCCCCAGAGACTGTAGAAAATATCTGAAGAAATTTTGAGAGATATTAGCTGTTTGGTCACTGAAGGGGGCTTTGGAAGTCAGGCTGCTACTGCATTGTCTCAAACTAACTTTTGATTAAAGTTATGGTTCTGGATATTTGAGGTGGGGTTGTATGAGGTACATGGGACTATCCTAAACACTCGCCACACTGACAGACATCAGCCTTCTGATTGTAACTAGGGATGGAGGTATTGATATAGTGTATCGAAGTATCAGTACCTTCATGAGTACTCTTTTGGTATTGATTACTCCCTTAAAATACCAATATTAAGACCCTGTCCACACTGATACAAAAACGTTTCCATATTGTAACATTCTCTGTAAAAACAGAAGCGTTTCAAGAAGTGTGTCCATCCACACAAAAACACTGAAAACGCTTCTGCAGACATACAGAGAGAAAACATGGAGCATGCACATATGTCTCGAGAAATGTCAACGAATACTGGTGTACGCCGTTCTCCACGTCCTCTTATGGCTCACAATGGCCGAAGAGGACAAGAAGATTTTGCTCTTAAAGCCATAACAAGTTCAGTGGCTTCCATAGCACAGGCATGTATTTCGCCATAGTTTCTATTGTTGTCAGGGTTTGCTCATGCGATTTAAGTGAGCGATGGGGCTATGAAGTCATTGTTTCTGAAACTATCTGTATTGGTTGTACACACGGAAACACAACGCTGTTGCTTTCAGAATTATCCACTCTAAGACCCATTTTCAAAAATGTGTGTTTTCATGCACCCAAAACACCGAATCCATGTGGACAAAACGCCTATACGATTAAAAACTTGTGCAGATATGCCTGAATTCGTGTCTGTGCAGATGGCCCCTAAGTGAGTAGTCTAACAAAACTGCTGTTTGAGTTCTTTGTTCTGTTTTCAGTCATTCTGTCTTTCTTCATGCCAAGACAGTACAGCTTTCAATGTCATGTGACTGTGGAGACCAATCAGACATATGAAATAGTACTCAACTGCAACCGCAAGCATTCACACCGAAAAACACTTGCAGGCTGCTTTGTTGAGGCCGCTTGCTTCACACCAAGTAAACCACAACCAAACAAGATGAATGGGTGATTTTTGCATCATAGAATTAATCTATGGTTCCTCAGTGATAAATCTCTGATTGGAGGTGTCCAATCAGGGTTAGCCAAAGGTTACATATATGTCACTTTCAAAATAAAAAAGTGTGAGTACTATGGTGTGGCCTTTGAAGATATTTGAGACAAAAATTGCTTCCAAAAGTCACACAAATTACTAAATGGAGCAAACACACATCTGGAGGAATATTTGTTGATATGTAAATAGGCTTTGCTGCAAGTTTTCTTTTAGCATACTCTTATTTTATTAGAAGCTTAATGGAATCATGTTTGGATCTGAAATCAATCTGAAAACACATCAATCTGAAACCATTACAAATTGTGTAACAACCCAGGTTGTCCTGAAATAAAAGGATGCCTTTGACTTGAAGTTCTATTTGCAGTTTAATAACAAAAATACAAGTGGACTAAAAACCTGCAAGGGTTGATAAAGAAATGCTGTTTGGATCTGACAGAACTGCTACTGAAGCTGGTAGCATTTATGCTAATCTCTGTATGAGAAGCTGTTTTCTGTTGTTGTTGGGCTCGTGGCTCTTGCCTCTTCCTGCTTTAACAGACTCTGATTGGGCAGTGGGTCTGCAGACCGAGCTCAACTGTTTTGGCTTGGAGCTTTGCAAGATGGATCTGTCTGATTACAGACAATGAATCAGGTGGATCCAGCGGCACAGCAAAGTCAGAAATTATATTGATATTATCTGATTACGATTAAATTCCGGTTAGGGTCCACAGGGCCAGTAATTTGCAGCTAAAATCAAATCAACAGTTTTTCTGCCACTGTCAGACGTAAACATACATCTCTCAGAGTAGAAAATTGAAAAAGCTGGTGCCAAAGCTCCAGGTAGTGTTCAATGGTGACAGCTTCTTCCCTGAACTCTTTTCATCCTCCAGGCTCCCCTGTGGATCCCTTGACTGAAAACTATCAATATCAGTGTTTTTCCCGCTGTGAAGATAACCTTGTTATCAGCATACATATTTGTATTCACAATCAGAAGGAAAGGAGTAGGTGGAAAAGTGAAAGCAGGGAAAAATGAGCTCAAGGTGAGGGATATTGGTGTGTCAAAACTGCTCAAGCGGAAGTAAAAGAGCCAAGATCAGGTGCATTGACCTCTGGGGACGGAGGGTCAGCGAGCAGGAGGACGGAGCTTTCTCCTCAGCTAACCTGCTTTCAAAATAACCAAACTGCTCCCCGATACCCCGAGCAGCAACAGATTAGCCCCCCTCTGCTGAATCGCGTCCTCTGGTGCCAACATGCTCTCGCTCTCCCTTTCCCATTTCCCCTCGGTGTCTTCCTCCCATCATCATTTTCCCCTCCCCTCCCTTGCCCCCTCACATCGTTAGCATTTAGATAGTTGAGAGCAGAGGAGCTTGGGTAATAGGCTTTTCCCTCTCCTCCGTCCCCTCTCTCTTTCCTCTTGCTCAAATCAGCTGAAGTAAGAGGGATTAAATCAAAAGAACAACAGTGATGATGAGAGCGATGCAAGGGGGAAGGAAAGGAGGGGAGTCAGGGGGGAGGTGGGGCGGCGGTGCATAACGCTTGATCGGCTGTGAGCTCATTAACCCAGGCCTTGGCAGAATTGATGTTAGAGGTGATTGGAGATTATCACATTTAGGAGATACTTCATCCCCTTATCTCTCTCAGCTCCCTCCTCCTCCTCACTTTCACTCTTTTCTCCCTCCCTCCCTCCCTCCCTCCCCTTGTGGTTCTCTTTCTCTTCATTTCATCCAGGTCAGCTGTCCCCCGCTTCGATTCCCCTGGTACGAGGAGGGGCCTCGCGGATACCATCAACACTGGCGCCCGTGTCTGCTTGATCTCCTAATTCTGCTTCATTTAAACTTCATCAACTGTTCCACTGGACCGGAAGCGGAGAAGAATGAAAACAGCTTATGTGGAAACAGCTTTCTCTCCCTCGCTCCTCTTTTGTTCTTCGATCTGATATGATATTCCCCAAAGCTGCTGCAGCAACACAGACCAACGCCCACACACACATATTCATACACACTCTTTCTATCTTTTGCCACCTGCCCTGCTGATCATACACTCTTACACATGCATACTGCACTGCAAAAAATATCCCCCTTGGTAAATTTATTTTTATTGTTTAAAGACCGTTAGTTAGTTTGAATAATAGAAAAGACACCTTCAGATGCCAAAACCTTAAAGAGAAAATAATCATCTCCAACATGGATGAAATCAGGCCTTGCTGACAATTGTCTGATGAGGATTATTGGTAAGAGGACTAGTATTTTGATGTTAGTAACCTGTTGCACCAGCTATACCCAAATCCTATCCTAAGTTCTACCAAACTCTATGTTGCAACTGGTTAAGTTATGTCTTTGTTTGGTTGCAACACTAAGACCTAAAGTTCTTTATGCTGGGAGAAGGAAACTTTCAAAACCAAGCCAAATACTATCACAGACAGGGCCAGAATGGGACACCATTTAGACCAACTTACTTTAATTCACAGCCTTTAATTGGAGACTAATGCATCGGAACTGGGAACAAAGAAGTGGGGTTGACGTCGTCTCTGAGTTATCAGCGTTCCAGTTACAAAGTCGGAAAAAACATGCTGATCGACCAGGCTATTGTTGGCTGTTGTTAGTTTTTGTTAGCATGCCCCGCGTTGTAGTTCGCACATACCACATGAAGAATGTAAATAACAATATAGCAGCATTTCCAAGATTAAGGATGAAATTTCCCACTCGGAACTCAGAAATCCCAACTTCCCAGTACATCTGGAATTATACATCTGGCATTGCAACCGCTATTAGCACCTTCACTGTGTCCTTTTCGCTCCGTATCCTCAAAACTTTCTGCTCTAATCAAAAGCCAACAAAGTTCAGCAGCTGAGCGTTATGTGGTCTTTTTTTGTCACTTTTCATGAACAAATCACAATCACCAGATCACAGAGATTAAATTAAATCCAACGTGGGGAATAAAGACATTGAAACAAAGTCATGCTCTGTCCATTGTACTAACATCACTAGACTTTTACGCACATTATACACTTGACTAAATCACCTGATATTAATACTTGACCATCATTCTACTGACAGTGATATCTAAGAAGCCCTTTAGAGACAGATATCAATTCAAAACATGGACTGTGGGATGCAAGTAGTGGGGATCACACGGATGTTTTTGTTGCAACATTATGAAAAAGCACAATATCAGCAGACAAGTAACTATGTTTGGAAGTCTGTCATGGTCAGTCAGTCAAATTTCTGCTGCGTAATGTTTCATTGATTAATTTATTCATTTAACAAGGATTGTTCTCTCTAAATAAATGACAGCAGCTTAAATTTAGAGAGAACATAAACTTCACACAACAAGTCATCAAATTTGTATATATATATATAATGAAACATGAGGAGACATTTATTTAATGCAGAGGACAGGCAGATGCATGGGCACTTAAAGCACATTGGAGCTGTTTGGATAAGTCAACATCAGCCACGGTCAACAGTTTAGAGTTTACATATCTTACAGGTAATCTGAGTGATATTTGGACAGATGATTTCCTGTAAATTTTCGCTCCACTGCTGTGTGTAAAGGAGGTTACTGTTGTGAGTGAAAGTTTGCTGGCTACTCCCTGTTGTGTTTCTCTCTCTCCCTCTCTCTCTTGCCTCCCCCTTCAAGTTTTTTTTTAAATTGTCTAAAAAATCATATACATTTTCGAGAAACATCTCTAGGTTTCTGCTGGCAAAACCATATAGTGTTGCTGCATTTTAAAAATCCATTTTTAAAATGCAGTGTGTGATGCTGTGTGATGATGCAGAGAGATATCAAGGTGAGATTCTTCAACCAGTGGCAACTCCACATCTCCACAGTCTGACACCAAGCTCTATCCTCCAAGAGGACAATATTCTGGGGTTTATCAGAGATTATCTGCATAATTTTGGAGTGGGGCGGATGGAAAGGCCTGCCTGCAGTCCTGACCTCAACCCCACTGAACACTTGAAGGATCAGCTTGGGTGTGCTGTTTGTGCCAGAGTGACCAACACAACCATACTGGCTGACTTGCATCATAGGCTGTTTGAAGCCTAGCTGTGGGATGATGCCATCCCACAGCTGTGTGTGACCAGGCTGGTGATCATCACGCGGAGATGCAAGGCAGCTGTAGCTGTGTTTGGTTCTTCCACATGCTACTGAGGCTCCTGTTAAATGAACTGTTAAATTGCCAATTTGTCTTGTTTTTCAAACTTTAATCTCACAATCCACTAAGCAAAACCAAACAAGAATCAATAGCAGAATAATCTGTTTGGCGTTGGCAGAGAGGATTTGGCAAATTTTTCATGGTCCCAACCAACATATTCAGCTCTGCTGCTCATACCACAAAAAAAACAAACAAACAGGCTTTCCATTGGTGTAATTTTTTTTTTTTTTTTGCCAAGAAGCATCTCTACACTAAAGAAACTTACATTTATTACACTAATTTACTTTGTTTTTTTGCAAGTTGAAGTGACACAGGTAGTGGCTACAATTTAGTCATGAGGAAGCTTTCTTGTGTACATAATATTTAGTTTGCATTGTTTGTGAATTGTATCACTGAAAAATATAAATTCATGGAGGTTTTGCAAAGAGAAATTTGCATATGATGTAGTTTTGTTTGTTCAGTATTCAAGCAATTAAACTTCGGAACTGGACTAACATACTGATTCTATGTTTTATAATGTGAAAATTATTCCTGTTGAGTGAAAGCCAGTAAAACCTTGCGTTTCTTTTTTCAATTCTCTCCTTTACAGGGCATTACACAGACAATTAACTCAGATCTGCCAGTCATTTTTTTTTTATAAATATTGTCTGATAACTATAGGCTACTACCCAATTGGGTAGCTCTAAAAGCTACCCTATCTAGAACTATGACAAATTAAAAGGGAGCATTTTGAGCATAACTGCCCATGATCGATTAGCCCCCATTTAGTCAGTCGTTCATTTTGTCGACCTAGAGTTGTTGGTTTCCTTGAGTGAAGGTGTGTGACCACATTCCCACACTAGAGCAAAAAAAATATTGCAGAACTTCAAGACTGGCGACCTTAAATCTTGGCTGACCTGGGATTAGATGCATGGAGAATAGTAGAAAAACCTTTTGGTGAGAGAAATTTTTTTATAGTGTGCCACCAAAACAAGTATACAAACTCAGACATGCACACAGATTGGGAGAAGTCACTAATCCTGCACGCCCTGGACGCCACGCTCAGCACCCCCTCCCTCTCTCCTCCCTTCACACTGGGAAATTTAGCATGCCCCCTCGGCTGAGGCAGAAAATGAGATTACTGTATTTAAATGACTATGGTAATGGTGAGCATGCTGCCGGGCCCCTGTAGGATAAGGGATTTCTCCTGTGCTCATTGTTAGCAGTTTTGCAAAGTGCCATCGTCCTGCTCTGGCTCACAATGGGGATGTCATTTAAAAGACATTTCTCTTTCTTTCTCTCTCCCCCTTGCTTCTTTTTATGCCCCTCTGTTCCCCCCTGTCAGCTCCATGTACCAGTCCCCAGGAGGGCCAGTCATCGTTTGTGTGTGTGTGAATGTGACTGTGTCAGCCGAGCTAACCTAGCGGCGCAGACATAAGGTGAATATTCTGGATTCAAAGCAGCCATAGAGTGATTGGACACGGTCAGTCTGTTTGAGAAGATATAATCCAATCTATGTTTGTAATGAAGTGTACTCTCTGAGGACTGACGACGCCATGTGTTCTGGAGAACGTGAAGGCCAGGTGGCAACAAGGTCAAGTGTTTGGTCTTACCTGAACCATTCTGAGCGTTTTACACGGTCAAGAATAGGCTTGTCAGTGAAAACATTTTCAAATTCTGATGGCTGGGATTTAAT
Source organism: Cetoscarus ocellatus (assembly GCA_037902135.1). Taxonomy (NCBI): domain Eukaryota; kingdom Metazoa; phylum Chordata; class Actinopteri; order Labriformes; family Labridae; genus Cetoscarus; species Cetoscarus ocellatus. The sequence goes on along the minus strand of JBAMNC010001741.1, from coordinate 949,259 downwards.
TCTCGCAACCTTGTTTTAGTTTTAGCTACATGCTCATTTTGTATATAATACTTTCTTTTGGATCAAAGTATTTAAGACCATATTGACACTATGATACAAATCTTGTATATGACTTACAAATCAATTAATGTTGAATGTAAAAAGATGTAGTTCATGTTCTTGACTTTAAGATTTACAATTTAGATTTATGCTGCACAGACATTAAAAAGAGATAACTTCAAAGTGCCTTTTCTTTGAATCTTAGGGTATTTTTAAAATGTTAATTGAGGTTTTCAAATTTTTTCTAACCCTTTAAATAACTTTTTTAAATGCAAAAATCCCCATTATTTTAAGGTTTGCTGGAATTAAACAGATCAGACGCTTAGGCAAATAAACCGTGTTTTAGGACACCGAAAATCCATATTTTGGAAAACTTCTGCCATGTTAAGTTTTTTTTTTTTTAACTTCGTTTAGGGTGTCCCTACGTGGACAGTGTTTTTGGTCCAAATCATCAAACTCTGCACAGAGCTCTCCTCTGTTGGTATCACACTCTGCAACATTATCACTGTTGTTTTTTTTTTGTTGCAGCAGACGTTGCTAAACATTTGCCATTTGAAGTGTTGCTAACTGGACCATGTACATGCCAACAAAAACTTTCTGTAGCTTACACAACTATGTTCTAGGCCCGCTGCACCTCCACCAGTGCATGCTTAGCTAGCTAAGGGTCATCATCCAGGGACTATCGTTCACAGATGTTTCACCCCTTGACCTTGAACATCTCCTGGTCGCAGGGCAGTGAACAAGGATGTCTTTCAGTCTCCCCCTGCAGCTACCCTGTCTCAGGAGTTTCTGGTTCACCATACCTCTTTGCACCTCCTCAAACAAAGTGAAAAGCTTCCCCTCTCTGCTTCCTCTGACAGTTTTCAGGTGGTATTGTGTAGCTCCTTGCCCCTCAGTACCAGATCTTTCAGTAGGCTGGTAGATGAGCTTTCACAAAATCCCTTGTGCCAGCCTCCACTGGGTAGAGGCTCGCACTCTATCCACTTCCCTGCGCTTCACCACCAGGGCTGAGTACTTTGCTTTCTTCCTTTCGTAGGCCTCCTCCATTCCCTCCTCCCATGGACAGTTAGCTCGATCAGTAGTACAGATCTTCCGGCTGTGGCCCATAGCACCATGCAATGTGGTGCTGCAGATCTCTCGTAGGAGGTGGAGCTGTCTGCTGATTTGGCGGTCATTTGTCTTAGATATCAAGCCTAATGTTTTTTTTTTGTTGTTGTTTTTGTGTCTTGCCTCACTCCCAAATCCATGACATGCAGATAGACACCATTCTTTCAACTGTGCAAGAGACTGGCAAAACTCACCCATCGCTAATTAGCTTAGCTCAAACACTGGGAGTCAATGTGTAGCATTAGCCTGCCTCTGCCTACAGTCATCAGATAAATGCTCAAACCACCATGGATGTGCTTGTAAATAGGTCAACAAAACAAAGCACATCCATGATGGTTTGCGCATGCGCCCTGCGGTTTTGTTTTGTATGTATTTCTTTTGAAAGTTACATTAAATGGTAATCTTAGTCTAAAATTAGATAACATGACAAAAAACAAGTCACCACAAGCGCAGAGTGTATCTGATGACTTTAGAGGCAGGCCAACGCTACCCATTGACTCCCAGTGGTGAGCTACGCTAGTGGTGGGCGAACTCTGCCCGTCTCTTCCTTGTTATTGCACGCATAGTCAAAAGAATGGCGTCTATCAGCTTGTCATGGACTTTGGAGTGAGGCAGGACAGATAACAAAAAAATGTTGGCATATCCCTTTAAGTAAACACCGTATCTCAAGACTTTTTTTTAGGATCTCCTTGAAACTTTGCAGAAATGCCAAGTCTGACTCAGGGATGAATGGAGTAGATTTGGAGGTCAAAGGTCAAATTATTGGGTCCATGGTTCATCACGATAAAAGATTAAGGATACTGTGACTTTAATTCTTGATACAAATGATGCATTATTAAATGACAAGGGTTTCAACGATAAATACTACCCCAGAATCAACTGAGCCCTTCTTTTGACTCCCCACTACTTTCCTTCTCCAGCAATTGTTACACCTGCAGTAGAATCAAACTGGCAGGCACTAACTCTAATTTAATGATGGATGAGTACTGGAAAACTGTCAAGTTAATTGCAGAAATCATCCTTGTGCTTGTATAATATACCAGTTCCCTCAGAGAAAAGCTTCCACTGAGGATGATGCTATTCAATAAGGAGCCCAGAGAAGGAGAACAGAGACACAGAGGAGGACACAGAAGAGAGCGCTGCACAGAGATGAAGTAGAGGAAGAAAGAGGAATGCGCTCAGAGGGACGGCAGGACGCCGACTGCGAGCTCTAATGTTGCTGTTGCTTTTTCCTCTGCGTCACAGAGCACTTCATCATAGGTGGGTTTTTCTCCAGGTTCCCCCCCACCCCTACACTCTCATCCTCTCCCCCCATACCTCCATCCCCATCCCCTGTCCCACTCTGCCTCACGGGCCCCCCTGCCGCAAGCCTGATCTATTGGTTTTCAGCAGCACACGCGGCGATAAATCATGGGAATGGGGGCCGGCGATGATTAGGTTGCGGGGCGCGGAGAGAGAAAGAAGAAGGGACGGATGGATTGGAGGAGGAGGAGGCGGGGTGAAGGTGGGCCCGGCAGCCTGGTGTTCCGCCGACAGGTTACTGATGGTGTTTGTTTCTCCCAGGCCTGTACCTGTGCAGGGGGCAGATTCTCCAGGGTGTTACATAAAGGAGCTATGGGTCTGCTGGGGCCTTGAGGACACATAAACTGAGCTGGAATTACCCAGGCGCTGAGATATATACCGGCATGGCAGCATTGCTTATTCTGGCCAAGCCCATTATATCCACTCTGCTCCTGAGAGGAAGAAAAGGAGAAGGAGGGGGCAGATGGAGGAGGAGAGGAATGAGCCCACGGGAGCAGAAAATGTAGATTAATACTGTTGCATATTTTACCACAATTAAAACTTCATTTGTCTAAATGTGTGGACTTTAGCCTCATTTAAGCCTTGGTGGCTGGGTAGTTTTTTAAGTGGAGAAATTAAGAGATTGGATGGGCATCATTTACTGCTCACCAGGAACACACGCTCCAGATGGTGTTCTTTTTTCAGTACTTTTTAAAAGCATAATCTTTTTAATAATCCCACAACATGACTTAATAGGACAGTGCACAAAATTTCCATATACATCCTACCCCCAGATAAACACCCTTAAAATCCTCCCTAACCCTGACACAGCCCCTCAAACTTGTGCACAACAGCACAGTCTCAATCACACAGTGGGATGTCAAACTGGTCAGTAAAGCAAGCAATGTAAAAAATATCTGTTCATATTTTTAGTCAATCAGTACAGACAAAATTACCACCTGTTATCTCATAGATATCCCTCCTTGGCTCTGGGAGTGCTTCTAAGAAAATGTTGCACATTCTTGGTCCAATCAATGCATAGGACCCATTGCAACCACTTGGGCCCCCAGTGTGAAGTAGGCATTAGACAAGATAGTTTTAACACCTACAGCTTGGTCTCTTTGTTCAGATTAAGTTGAAAAAAAAAAAAATGCTACATATATTGCATATTTCCCTTGGTTCAACAGTATTGTGCAAAGTTCCAGGCTCAGTCAAGGCCAGTGCCATTCTGAGTTGCACAAAAGGCCAGAGTAGGCCTTATGTCATTACATCACAGCCAGCATGGCTTTGCTTGACTATGACTTGTGGTGTGCATTATGAAAAGAAAGCCAGAGTGCTACCCATAAAACAATAATACAACAATGATAACAGCAGAAATTAAATGTTCAAGGTTTATGGATGAGTATATTTACCAGGGGCGGCACGGTGGCGCAGCAGGTAGTGCACGTGCCTCACAGCAAGAAGGTCCTCGGTTCGATTCCCGGGTCCGGCAGGGCCTTTCTGTGTGAAGTTTGCATGTTCTTCCCGTGCATGCGTGGGTTCTCTCCGGGCACTCCGGCTTCCTCCCACAGACCAAAAACATGCTCATTAGGTTAACTGGTAGCTCTAATATATTTACCAGTACTGACCTGTGATGAAAGTGTGAACAAACCCTGTGTACTAAGAAGAGGGGCTTGTAACACTCATTGACATCTACAGTGAACCATAGAGGACACCAGATAGCATGGTTTTTAACACTGGTAGCAGTGTCTGCAGAGAAACTTTTAGCATATGCTTGTTCTTCCTTTTATACCAGACAAAAAAGGTTTTTTGTTCATACTTTTACATGTTTCGACGGAATTCTTCCATCTTCGTCAGAAGTGTCACCTGATGGTAGTGTGACACTCAAGTGGCACTTCTGACGAAGATGGAAGAATTCCGTTGAAACATGTAAAGCAGTGGCTCCCAACATAACCGTGACCCCATTTTGACATCACAAATTTCTTGGGACCCCAGAGACATTTTTTTCTAGAATTAGTTTTTCATCATGTTTGTTATACTGTACAAACCATGGAGGTTTGTTATGCTGTTTTTTTTCCTACTGACTGCTAGTTTGTGTGTTAAGTTGAAGCGAGGGAACTGAAGCAGTGGTAACTATAAAGTCACCTGATTGCGGCCTTCAATCAAGTTGCACCAGCTCAGATATGTTTAAATGCTGCATTTTATTTGAACTCCATTTATGTTTGAGAAAGTGAAAGTATAGAATACAGTTCTTTAAGATTGTGTGTAGTGTTTTAATTTTAAAAAGAATAATAATTAGTTAAAAGATATATTTTTTATCAGTAGCCTAACTTTTTTTTTTTTTTTTTACCAATTACTAGACATTTCAGGCGACCCCATTTGAATTACACGTGACCCCATCTGGGGTCCCGACCCCAAGGTTGAAAAACACTGATGTGAAGGTATGAACTAAAAACCTTTTTTCTGGCTGTTATAAAAGAAAGTACAAGCATATCATAAACAAAGACATAATGAACCTTCATGGACTGAAACTTTCAGTAATGTAAAAATTAAACTAGAAAAGCACTCAGAGAGCGCAGACCTCCGCCAAGCAGCTTCAGTCCACTTTGGTGAAAATGGTCCTATCTGGCAATATTGAAGATCCTTTAAACAACTCCTGTATCCGGATGGTGATCTGGATCAGTCCCAAAATCTAATCATTTCTTCCTTATCCCCTTCCACACATTTCCTGAAAATTTCATCCAAATCAGTATATAACTTTTCAAGTTATCTTGAACACAGACAGACGGACAGACTAACCAACGCCTGCAAAAACATAACCTCCTTGGCGGAGGTAAAAAGTATAAATTCTCCTGCTTGAAAAATCTGGAATAAATTCCAGGGACTAAAAAAGTTTTTGCATTAGTCAGTGCTGAGACCTGTGCTGATCTGCTGTAGAGACAGTGAGTGATGTTAACATGTTTCTTTTTTCATGGTATTTTATGCCTTTGCTCAGAAAGTGACTCTGTGGGATTAAAACATTAAGTAGTACTTTGTCATCTGTCTGTTTTCCTGTTGCTGCTTATACTATATTACTACAGCTCAAATTGTGTATGCCCTTAATAACACTACTCTGCAGAGCTTACATTCAGGCAGTGTCTACAGTGTGTAGTATGATGTCATGGTGGGCTTTACATGTAAACCACACTGGTTAACATGGAGCTGTCAATCAAGTAATCAACATGAGAATCTGTCTTTCTAAAATCTGTCCTGTTCTCACCAGAATATCATTTATGTCACATTGCTGATGAAATAAAAGTCTACAAATGTATGGATAACATTATGTGTTTTAGACCTGTTTGATGCTGTTGTTTGGAAAATAACATAAAGAAATTCTTCATCATCAATAGGCTAACATTGGCTTGTAAATGTTTAATTCACTGCCAGCTGTTAGTTTTATTCAGTGTTTCAGCAATATTCACATGAAAGACAGTGATACGCTGAACAAGTAATCATTAGTGATTCTAGCTTCATGTCCTGTGTTTTTTCATTATGAACTCTTGAGAGCTTTTCCTCAGTTCCTTAACCCCTTAGTTCAAAACTCCCCCAGTTCTGTTTAATTGAGGTCTTTAACAGTACTTTGTCCTTTGCTTTCCTTTGCATTGCACACAGTTTTTGTTATTAACTTGTGTTGCATGGAAAGTGTTATTCAAATAAAAATAATATTGATTGATTGATTGATTGATTGATAGATACTGAGGTCAGCAGTGTCTCCATGTCAAATAAAGACTAGGCTGAGAGTGCTTGGAACTCTGCTAAATGTTGTATGAAAAACTGTGCTGGGCACAAATCCTAATGGAAAACCAAAACAAAGTCAAGTAAAGTCAAGCCAAATTGAGTTCTTACCACATAATGGAAAAACCCCAATGGAGACACTGAAAGGGGCCCACAACACCTCTTGCTGTGACTTTACAAACTATCTAATCCTCTTAACAATAGTTTAGCATTCTGCTTCCAAGCATCTCTGGTCTCCTTACTGTGATAAAAAAACAACAGACCAAGAGCCTGATACAAGATCCTCCGTTGTTGTTGCGTTTGGACATCACAGCTATTTAGCATGGCCGCACTACAGTGACCTTATCTCCTTTAAGGTGGTACAGTATGTACTGTTATGACAAATGAAGCACCTAATATCAAAACTGAGCTGAGTCGAGACAGTTTAAGCTGTTTAAGCACCAAAAACCGGCCTAGTGGGGGCATCCCATTTTGAAGTTAGGGTGATACTTCAAGGCAATGCAGCATCCAGATTTGTAGCACTTTTGCTCTATTACATACAGATGTCTTATTAGTATGCAGCCATACAGCTATCTCAGGAGGTGTTTCCATTCTGTGACATTTTCAAAATGCATACTTACACCTTATTTTTCCTAACTCCTGTAAATTGAGCTTCCTGTCAATTATTGATATATGATTATATAAATGATGGAGGGAATTGTGATGAGATTTGCCCCGAACTCGAGCAAAACTCGAGTTTAATGCCTCATTGAGAGAGATTTGCCAGTCAAACGTCCTTTAGCCTGTCACCTTTTTCCAGGTAACAAATCCCCCACAATGCACCCAGCCGCCATGTCTGGGGCTGAGGAGTCAGAAAACAAACACAAGCAGAGATGATAATGAACAAGCTTGTGTATGTGTGTGTGCGACTGCAAGCGGGATGTTCCACAACAAACCCCCTCCTCACAATGTACAAGTCGGGTTTTTACCGCTCACCCATTTAATGGCTGTTCTCTGTTACTGTATGTTTCATCAGCGGCGCAGGGTGGCAGGTGGGAGGGATCCTGCCTTTGGAGGAGCGAAGAGGGGCTTTGTTTGCTTTAGTTTACACGATCGCTCGTTGTTTGCTGCTTGTTGGCGCGCCAGCTCTATGCCGTCAGGCTCGCTATCATCGAGTCTGACAGCTCCGCGGCCATGTTTTGAAGGAAGAATTAAAAGAAAGGGATCGAAGCCGGAGAGGAAGAAAGGGATCCTGCTGCTGCACTTTAACATCACCCTCAAAGATCTTACAAACTGATTTTTCTTTCAGGATCTTTGGTTTGAGGTTCAGGGTGAGGCTACATAAGGCACCTTAAGGGCTAATGTGGGTTACTTCTTTTTCTTGGGTGCATGAGGAGGGGGTGGAGGGGTGGGCTTGGGATTACAGAGATGATCCTGCCATTCATCCTAGCTCTGAACACAGCCCTGTCTTCCCTCCCCAAACCCTGCTAATTCCCTTTTGATGAGGCGTGCTAAATAAATCCTATTTCCACGCCTTTATTCCCCACCGACTCCTGGAGCGTAGATCAGGGACGCAGATTTTAGGGGCTTCTGCTGCCGTTTGGGACCCACAATGGAGCCCGTCTGCATGGCGGCCCATTCCGTCCGGTTAGCCTCATTATGCTTTCACCCCAACACATGCCCGACAGCCCACAAACAGACACAAACACCGACAGACTGACACCTTTACACATGGAGTTTCACACAAATACACCCTGATGGCTTTGTGCAATTGTTAGGACAAATACTGGACATCATGTCATGTACTGCAAATTTGTGGTTGGAGTGTTAGAGGATACTCCAGGTGACTTTTTGTGTGTGTGTGTTTGTATGCGTGTGTGTACTGTACATCTCCCTCCTGTCCTGTCGGCCCTTCCATTCTCACATGCTGAGCCCCTGCGCTCGGCTATGACGCTAACAAGCTCCTCCGTCTCTCCTGCTCTGTCTACACCGGGGCCTTGTTATTAATGGGGACCAGCTGGGAGTGGTGAAGGTACATGCACAGCCAGACAAAGCCCCATATATAATCATAAAGTCATAACAAACGACCTGATGTAAATGAGGATGGGGTGTTTGGAGAAAGGGGAGAGAATAGGGCCACGGATGCTCCGGGGTGCAGAAAATGGAGAATTGAGGCATCACCTGACATCAAAATGGCCAGTGCCCCTCTTGGCTTGGCTGGCCAAGGCAAGAGGCCTGACCTGACCTTTGACCTCCCCCTGGACGTGCCAGAGTGCGGGTCAAGACTTGAGAGGCAGCACTGAGTGCCTCTCAAACAGCTCACTTCTCTGCTGATGGGGCAGTTAGCTGGAGACGAATGCTCCTCCGTACGTGTCCGGGCAAACAAAAGACAGCTTTCCAGGCTCTCTGTGCTGATAGCTTGGCCTCTTTGACATATGGCACCTCCATAACACACTTCAGGACCTGGATGGGCTGCAGAGAAGAGATGGGGGACATGGAGCAAAAATAACACAAAGATGTACTTTGACTTATTGGTGAAACATGACATGTATCTCAATAGTTTTGCTGTTAAGAAATGGCAAATAGGGATGCACAAAATCATATAAGCATATTATGGCTTAACAGTTGAGCTGTTATCTGCAGATAGGAACATTTCTTCTGGCATTTGGAGCTGATATATCAGCCTTACATATACTGAAATTAAGTCTGTGGAGTTTCTTTTCATCACTTTGATTTTTTAGCACCTTTTTTCAAAGTAAACAGTCATAGTATGGGTAAAATATATATTCAAGTACAGAAGACACCAAATGCCCTTTGTTATAAGAAGGCACATTGAAATATGTATTACATCAGCCAAAATGGGGTTAAAAGTATATCGAATTATTTGCTGTCATATCCTGATCTCTCTCCCCTTTCTGAAATCGATCCACTATCATTGAAACAGTAGAAGTGCCCCCAAAATGTCTTTTAAAAAATCAATACTGAAGATCCCCCCCAAACAAATGATTGTCACGATACCAGGTCTATAAACTTTGATATGTTTTTTGTAGAAAATGAAAGAATGATTATGATGTTATTTTTTTTTTTATGTTTCTGTGAATCTCAGCCTTGCTTATCTGCAGTGTGCATGCAGAGGCAAGGCTTACTCAGACACATGCTCCCAATTAGCAGAGCTTCTTCATGTAAATGCTTCATAAATTATCCCTCCTGCCTCAGGATTAGGTGCTTATAAAGAGAGTTAGCATCTCAATAAACAGCAAAGGTTGTGTAATAGAGAGCAAATGAGGAGGACAGAGAAAGAGATCTACAATGAAGATGAGCAGAAACTGTGAGCTGAACTCTGACCTGTCCCGACTTTTCATGGAAAACATAACAGAGATAGTGCTCCATCGGGGTTATTTGACATGACAAAGAAAAGTATCTGCAGACATCCAAACCCTTCATTTTGTTCCTGATGGCTTTTGTACACAGTGAAGGTGACCTGCTGGACAAGCACTGTTTTAGAAATATATAGTACAACTTCAACCTAAAGCCAATGTCTGCTCTACCTTAATGATGACCTTGTAAGACTCTGGAGGTCATAGGTTAAAAGTCAAGTTTACAGAGTCTTATGTTTAACTTTTAGTTTAGCTGTAGTAGTTTTTTTTTTTTTTTTGGTCCTTTTTCAACGTTCTCTCAGAGTCAAGAATGTGACTACATTTTGGAGGTCCAAGTTTCTAAAGTCAAGGTCTCAGAACCTCTCAGTAGTCATTTGCTGGTGAAGACGATAGCCAAAGAACACTTATAAGGACTTGATCAGATGTCCACCATAACACAAGATGATTTGGGAAGCAAGGACTAAGGTCAAAGAGTCTCCTGGCCATCCACTGCTTGTTAACAAAATATATTGAAAAAAGCCTGAGATATTTCTGTCCAACTGTTCACAGTTTTCTTCTCTGACTGAAAAGTAAACTGATAAGGTTTCGGAGATCAAAGGTCATCAGGCATCACGTTCACTCCTTCTGTAGAGCTCATCATCACAAAAATGCTTTAAAAGTTTTTTGTTGTCCACAAATTTTGCACAAAATGTCCACTTTGACTCAAGGGTGAATTGGAAAGGTATTGGAGCAACTCACATGTACCCTGCTCTCATGATCATCCCTAACTCATGAACCTGATGTCTGAGGAATTCTGCATGTAATTTTATTTCTGACTTGAAGATGAACTGCCCGCATTTGGGGGGTGTACGATCATCGGTCAAGGTATCCGGGGCTCCTTTTCATCACTTTTTGGGAACCTTTTATGAATTACTCCAAGAAGTACCACAAAACTATGTGACCCGTCTTCATGATGGACCAATGTACTTACACTGTCTGGCTTAAAAATTACAAATTTAAAACTATTTAAATTTTTTGTTTGTTTGCTTTTTCAGCCAATTTCCCAAGTGTCTGGGTCATGAGGAGCTGCTACTGCTCAAAACACCCTACTTGCTGACGTAGTTATCATTATGTATGTATTATGTTATTGTGATGAACTCATCAGAAATGCACTGATTTATCATTGGAATAACTTAAATTCAGGTAAGCTGCCATCAGGCTTCATATTATCTTTAAGTTTCTTGCCCATAAACCCCTCGGTCTAGAACAGCATGGTTTGACTAAATCCATATGAGCTGTGTCTGACCACTTTACTTTAAGGAAGAGAATTTGGCCTCTGCTTCCAAGCACTGTGCTCTTATGTTTGCCGTGGCTGCACGGACATGCATAGTGTCAACTATTGGTGATGACAAAACACAAGAGGAGTCAAAAATAGTATTTATCACAAAAATTAAATGAAAAACAATAAACTTATTGACAGGTGCTTGTCTGTCATATCTGTAGTTTGTGTGTGAGCATTATGTGTCAGTGCAGTCACTACCTGCTGTCATCTCACTCATAGCTCGTTCATCTTCCTGCTCTGAAGGACACTGGTTGGCCCGTGCCACTTTGGTTCGAGCCCAAACGTTACAGACTGAAGCTTGGCAAGATTGATCTGCCTGATTACAGACACTGAATCAGGCAGGTTCAGCTGCTGTGCAAGGTTAGTTGGCAGGGGACGCCTGGCAAAAGTTGTGTCTTCTCGGGTGGCAGCATAAATATCTCATTACATCATTTGGGGAAATATTCAAAGTGACTATTTGAACAAACATTCTCTGTAAGGTGGAGCAAGCAACAGAGGAGGAGGATGATTCATGTAATGTTTTAGGGTTTGTAGACAGGCCACGTATGTGTCTCTGTATAAAAACCATTAAAATTTACATTTTGAATGTGTGCCCTATTAGGTCAGAGCAGACTGCATAGAAAACAAGGATGCAATTTAAATTGTTTTCTTTCACAAATTACAGACACAATTGTTGCTGATAGGTTGATCAAATTTCCCGGCACTGAACATAAACACCTTTGGCAGCGCTGATGCTGGAAAATAAAAAGCGCATCAAACTTTGGAAATCCAACCTTGCTGCAGTTAAGATAAGAAATGAAATGTTTGAAAATGAGCATGGGTTCTGTTATTTGCAGCCTAAATACATTATTCTTCATCCACTAGTCAAACACAGGCTTGGGTCACGCGCGTTTCATACCGTGCTCAAGTATGTTTCCACACTTATGTTAAGTCCAGTTGTATTGTGGGTTCTCTGCTTAAGGCTCCATTTACACAACAACGTTGTCACCAGAAACAGAAAGGTTTTTCCTTTGCGTTTTCAAAAGCGCTCTGTTTTCACGCAGATACACAAGAATGACTGAAAATGCTGTAGCGTGCATGCCAGACCAGTAGTTGGCAATGTAGGTTTGTAGGGAAACAGCGGTGTTACAACACACATACGCTTTCCAGTGAAGACAAACTTTTCACAAACAATGGCAAGTGAATGTACGAGGATCCAGGAGTTTCTTGTCTGTACAACAAATGTGTCTGGATATTTTTATCTGGATAACAAACTGAGCACAGTAAGCAGCACACATGTTGCTTGGTAGACAGCCGAAGCTGTTGTAGTTGTTCCTGGGATGTGCACGCAACCTTCGTCTGAAAGAGTACTGCTCATTCGCCACGCATCATCGTTTCCCCTGAAAACGCTGATCCCTGTTTACACAGAGACGGATACCAACACGTTTTCAAAACTTTTCACTCTGGACCCTGGTTTCAAAAGTTTGCGGATTCAGGCAGGTCAGGCACCGTTCTTGTGTAAACAGGAGGTGCAAACGCAACGAAAACTCTACATTTTCAGTCATTTTTGTTGTCGTGTAAACGGGGCCTAAGTGTAGCAGTTCATTTGCTTGACCCTGGCAAGCCTGCAAGCCTGGAGGAGGCTTGCCTCAGCATGGCACACATGCAAATGCACAAGCGAAAGCTCAGATGAGTGCACACCACAAGATCACTCCTCACAGAAACAGCTCCTGATCTTTTGCTGTCAAGGATGTTTATGTTTGTATTCCTGTATGATTCTACACTGTCTGATGTTTTTAGTTGGGAAAAAAGAGGAAAATTTAAACACATTATTTCAACACACACAGAAGTTCTCTGTTTAAAGAAATAACACAGTTTATAGAACTTTTTTTTCCAGTTGGAGAATCCAGATCTTAAAACAGATCTCTTTAATTACAAATTAGATTTAATTTTCTTTTTAACACTCACTGTTGTCCACTCTGCCTAATGCAGTTACTCTTTTCTTGAGTCTGATCGACCATATGTAATCTTTAGAGTTATCATTTATAGCTCACAAAAATATCACTTATTTAAAAATGTGTCACTCATTACTCATTTATCACATTAGCTGATCAGTCTGAGGATGAAGATTATTATTGATGTGTAAAATTGCAGTGAACCAAATATAAGAAAAGAAGGAATAAGACCAGCAGCATCTGCTTCAGTAAACAATACAAATGACATTCTTAATGTTAAATATTAGAACATGATCCAATAAATTGAATGAACAGAAGGAAATCAGTGGATGCTGTTCACTTTTATTTCTCTGCATACAGGTACCGGGATACTACCTGTGACTGACCACTCCTCCAAGTAATAATCTGAATTTTTGACAAAGTGTTGGAGGGCTTTGTTTAATAAAAATGACTCAAAATATGCCACAAAATGATGAATTATATCTCTTTGTTGTGCCAGCTGTGTGGATGTGTGTCTTGTAGCCTACATGTGTTGCATGAGGTAATTAAGGCAGGGACAATGTGACTGCAAAGTTAGGGAACTGGGGAGAGGAGTGAAAACAGGCTAAAGGATAGCAATGGGATGTACCACACTGCTCTCTGATGTGATACCCAAAGGAGTGAACACATGGCTGAAAATAAGCTCATAGATCTCAAAATTCACCACCATGTTCAGGTCAAACTGGCTCTTCAGGCCATAGTTTTGACACCTCTGATCTGAAACATATAGAAATGTATTTATATATTTTTGTCTGAGTTCTGCATTTTTGGTTTTTAATAACTTTTTTCTGAATGACAAGTAGAGCTGTTGTTCATAACTTAAACTGCCTGCAAGTTCGACTTCTCATTTACGCAACAGTCGGACATAAATCTGGTGTCTGGCTCTTTGAAACTGAAGCAGACTTCTCATTTCCAGTTTAAGTATTTAAACCAAAAGAACAACAAAGCTCTTTATAGCCCATTTTTGGAAATTACTGCTGCAGAAGAACGCTCTCCTTAAACAGTCTTAAGTCAATCCATGGCTTCTGTGTAAAACTATAATTTCTTCTAAACAGCACAGGCTGTGTTTGAAATACATGCTGTGATAATTTGATAAAGCAGTGCGCCTGCAATCACTGTGGCAGACAATAGCCCAGGCATTAGATGAATTAGACCGTTTGGTTTGTGCAAAGGTGCAGGGTGAGCAAGGGCTTTTTGAATTCTGCCAGGAACGCAAAGCGTCTGTAAACACGACGCACAAAGAGTCTTAACGCACTAAACCTCGGGCCACACTGGCCGCACAATGGACTGTCATATTGAATTGGCCCGAAGCTGTGGGAGAGAGGCTGTTTAAGACGACGCAGGGTGGGAGTTAAGCTGAGAGAGAGCCCAGCATGACAGACACTTGTCCATGTAACAGCTCTGCAGAAAGTCACAATGGGCTCTCAACAACACTCCGCTTTACTGTCGATCACCAAGACGCTCAGCTACACCGGCTGTCAGGCGCACATGTAATATAAATGCAATCACAGTTTTTCTCTGATATATATATCGACCATCTCAGAGGGGCAGACAGACACTCGCACACACTCACACACACTCTTCACTTTTGAATACAGCACCATACAGACAGTCAATAACAGAATGGGGTGTGAGATTAAGCCTAAGCCCACCTTCTTTTCATGTGGCAGAGCAGCCGCTGCCCCGAGATCTGGCACCAGATGGCGCTGTGCCGGTCGGTGCCAGGAGATAATCGGGACAGATCGGGCCGCATTACTACCCATTATCTTCTAATTATTCTTGTGTGGAGCGCTGATCCTGCCGTTTGTGTAAGTGGATGGCACAGAGAGCCTGTCGCCCCCGGCAGCGCGAAAATCCTCCCCACTTCCCTCACCCCCTCTGGGGATGGAGGGAGAGATCGGCCAGGGGAAGGAGGGAGGGAAGAAGGAAGGAAGAAAGGAGGAGCTGCTAGGTAAGGCAGAAAACCTGGTAGTGAGGAGATACTCTATGTGAATACACCTCAGTGCCCAGTATTCATAAAGGGAAGTTGAAGAGAGGCGACCTTTGACCTCTGTGAAGGTGTCACAGAAGGCGACATCTTAATCAGAGTAAAACCAGTCTCCTTCTCCACTGATGACTCTATAAAAGACTGATAAGGATACAGTTCAAGTCTCACAGGCTCCATTTGTGTGGAAACAGGCCCCAACCCCCCTACCCCAAAGGAAAGCACTAACTGCGCAGAGGCATATGGCTTACCATGTGCTCGGTCCCACGTGCACACTCTTAAGCGCGTTTCTACCCAGAACATCTTCGCTTAATTATCAGCATTTTGTTCAGCATCCTCCTATTTTGCATATTAATATCTGTCAGCTCAGCGTGTAAAATGAGAAGATGAAGGCTTAGGCTACGCTAAAATACCACCGTAAACACAGGCTTCACTGAGCAAGAATATACATGTTCAACTCGTCAACTCCCGCAGGGCGCACGGTCCACGGTGATGTGTGTGTTTTCAGTGTACCTTTTAACCAGGTCTCAGGTGTACACGTATGCATATACTGTATGTTTGTAAAGTGTCAGAATCATGAGGCAAAGCTCTATGTTGGTTATTTGTGAGCGTGTGCTCATCATGCCAGCATCAGAGGTGGGTAATGTATTAAGTTTTTAGGATATATCAGTATATTGTAAAAAAAAAAAAAATACAGGGTGAAACGATATTATGTTTGTAAGTGTCCTGCTTCTTTAACTTTGAAAATGAAATAAATACAAGGCCCAGGGCTAAGAAAAATTATGATTACACTAAGATGCACGAACAGTTATATGCTTATTGTCCAAGGATTAGAGTTAAAGAGGTCATTATAGAGCTGGTAAATTATCAAATTTTCAATTACAGTTAAAAGATTACAATTACTGCCTTACACAGTTACGAAAACAGAGTAATCGAGAATTAAAGATTTCTATCTCACGTATTCAACTTGTTTCTCTTTTTCCATTAATATTATTGTCAGCACTATTTTGAGGTATTTGTAATTTTTGGATGTATGTGTATTGCCCATTCTTCAATGTTAAAAGTTACAGGTCAAAAGCATGTGCTGTACATTCAACAACAGCATGTGGTGCATGTTTTAAAATAAGTAAGTAACTGTGTTTCATAGTCATGAAGTCAATATCTATTACAACAATCATGATTACAATTTTTGCCATAATCAAGCAGCCTTAGGTCATTAAAATTTTTTTCAAGTTAAACATGCCTTTTCGAACAAAATTTGCAGCATCAAGACTTCTCCCTCTCCCCATGTTACAGTGGCAGTAGCTGCCTGACACATTATTTCCCAGCCCACCCAAAACGACCTACAGCTGTGATGTCATGCCATTGTTTCATCAGTAGTCCCATTGCTTGGGAGTAGCAAGCCTGTTGCAGAGCATAGACCACAGAAAGAATGCAGAGCCACTGAAAATATGATGCAGAACTGACCAAATACAAATGAGTAAACCAATCAACCAATCAGCGCACACTGCAACTGTGTGGGAAAGGAGGCTTTAAAGTGACAAGGAGCTCCAACAGAGCACCTCAGATTGAGAATAGTGGTGGACCAGGGGTACTCAGATGTGACAGCTAGAAGGTTACCTGAACATTAACATGGAAGGAAATATATGAACCAAAATTGAGGCAAAATATAAAAAAATAGTTAAACCAACACCTTAACTCATGAGAAGCACCGCAGATTTGTGCTCATTCTTTCCAGCAAGAGGGTTTGACTCCTTGTGTTGGTCAGGGCTAAGGTAAGGGCTTTCTGTGTCGTCATTTGGCTTAAGAAACAAGACAGGATTTTCAGCCCATACTGCTCAGTCCTTGACAGCATGTATTATCATCACAACAGACTTTACACTCTGTGGTAGATGCACACTTCCATGTGTGCCCGTGGCATGTGGGAACTAGCCATCCAACTGACATGTAATAAAACACGGCATTGTTGATCAATCTCGCCAGCCCGTGGGCCGCACAGCGAGGGCATGTACATGCAAATGAGAATAGCTAAATGCCACTGAGGGGGCGGAAGAGGGGGGCAATCACTTCAGCTGACAAACTGCAAAGGAAGGGGGATGCAGATAGAAGGAAGAAAGGGGTAGTGATATCCAGGGGGAAATTTTTAATACAAGGTGATTTAAAGAAATAAAGGCAGCAGGCTTTCAGGAGGATGAGTCAATCGTCTTTATGTTTTAAAAGTAAAGCAGGTTAAGGAGAAGCATCATAACATTGCCTGAGCAGATAGTTTTTCCTACAAGTGAGAAAAAAACGTTCAGTGTGTGTTTCTGTGTGTGTGGTAGTGGCAGAGCTGTGATTAAAATGTACGAGAGGCTGCAGCTAAGACCCCAAAACCATTCTCCGCCAAGCTGGGGTCAGGTCAACTGATCCGGGGGCCACTTGGGCAAATCCCAAACACAAACACAGCAGAAGAAAGGCAGAGAAAACATGAGTAGGCCGGCGGTAAAAAGACTGATAGAACGCATCCATGGGAAGATGAACAGCCACAGAGATCATGAAGGGAGAGCTGATTAACCAGCTTTTAGATCTCTGGGAAATATCCGCGGGATTGTGCCTCAAGCTCCACAAATCCTGACCCTCAACATTGAATCTATGAACCCCGGGAGTCCCTGTGCAACAATGAGAAGTCTATAAGCTGCTCCAAGCTGCTCCATTGACGCTTCATTAAGCAACAATGAGGACACATAACCACTGCATTGCTGTGTTGGTGGCTTTTGAGTGTCACGTAGAACGAGCTTTTAGCTTACGTCACCCCAGCTTTGAAGCTCAGGGCATTCCTCTTAAGCTAAGCTGGGACGGTGTATTCAAGAGGCGAAGACTGGAGCAGGTGTTTTTCTTTTTTCACATGTTGGAGCCGTGTAGCATGTTAGAACTGTCAAACATGCCATCTTCAATCCTTTTTATCTCCATATGATGGGGGAATGGCAGGATGGCATCAAGAGGAGAGAGAAAGAGGAAACCTTAGCTCGAGCCAGAGGCTTCATCCCGCTTCAGAGGGCCTTTTCCTGATCAAAGATGGAGCAGCAGGTCAAAGATCACAGAGCAGCTGTGAGGAGGACGAGATGGAGATTGTCCTGTAAATGAAGGTTGAAGGTTTGAGTCATGTAGAAAACAGCATGCCAAGGCTTAATAACGACAGCCCTTGACATGCAAGTGTCAGAATAGAGTAAACAAGCTAATCAGGAATAAGATGTGATCTTTCTGTAGGCTATGTTGCACTTGCGTGACCAGACACACTACTATTAAAAAGATACATAAGGCCTAACTGGACCCTAGGGCTGGGGAATGACCCCCTCTATAAATGTGTCGATGCCTAACAATTTCTTTACAGATCCAGTAAAAGCAGGAGACGTGCATTTGCTTCATACTTACATTACCATGTAAGTATTTTACCTTGCTCGATTAGGGGCCTGATTGGGAGAGGCAAACAAGCTGGCTACTCTGCCTCAAACGGGGGCAGAGGGAGACAAAGGCAGACTTCCTAGGACATGAAGGATATTATTAGTGATAAAACCTGTAAGTAAAACCATAAAGCCCTTATTTAGAGTCAACCTTCTCAATTCACACCTTTACAAAGGACACCTCAGTCTCAGGGTCTCAGGAGAAAACTTCACATCTAAAAGGCACAAGGAACCATTAGATTTCTGAATAAGATTGACCCTTCAGTTGTTCTCCTCAGCTTTTCCTTACCTGCACACACACCGAGCTGCCCTGCCACATTGCTACAGGATTTAGGGCAAGAGAGGGTACTAACTGTCCACACCTGGCCCTATAAATGCAGGAAACTCTACCTGACCCTACCTACAGAGGGGAATGTTTCCACTCTTGGCTTCAGGTCTCACACTTGTTTTGTCAATAGATTTTTACCACTGCCATGGCGGTTATGTTTTCGCCAGGGTCTGTTTGTTCGTTTGTCTGTTAGCAAGATTACGCAAAAACTACTGGATGGATTTACATAAAAATTTGACCAGAGGTGTGGTTTCATCCAAGGAAAAGGCCATTATATTTTGGTGGTGATCCGCGTATTTGTCTGGATGCAAAAAATTCCCAAAATTTTAGGAAAATCTCATAAGTTAACATTGGGCCGTATTTTGAAATGTTATATCTCTGACATCTCTTGACAGATTGGCTTCAAAATTTACAGGATAATATATGTATTTACAATATAACTCTATCATCAAGATAAATTTCATCCAGATCCCATCCAGATTGACGTCATAAAAAAAAGATTGAAGTTTGTAATGGCAAATCCCATTCATTTCTCCTCGGCTGCTGTGAGGGTTTTGCCCCCTTTACATCATAATGGGAATTGTAGTTTATTTGCAAAATGACCGCAACGTTTTTCAAGCCTATGTCACTACATTACCCAGCTTCCCTTACAATGCCAGCGGAGGAGTTCTCCATATGGACAGACATGAGCGGAGACCTGGCCGTCCAATCAAAGCGCATGGTGATCCAGAATTGTATCTTTTCCAGGGGCCACTGCTGTAACTGAGCTGCTTGGCTCCAAGTGCTTTTCTAGTTATATGTGTGATGAATGGAAATGTTAATTGGAAACATGAATGAGAGCTGTAAAGGGTGTTACAAAGTCAGCTGTTGGTTATAAAACAGTAAAACAACTTCAGACATATGAGAACAGTTTGGTTTTGAGGAGTCAGATATGGAACAATGCAGAAAAACTTAGGGCACACTCACACTTGGTAATCCATATCCAGTCCATATATATATATATAAATACACATATACACATATATATCCATTTATACACTTAACACAGTTGGCAGAGGTGAGCTACTGCTCAGTTCTATTGCTAATGCTCATGCATGAGCAAAAGTAGGACTTGTGCACTGGGGCTCAGTGTTTGACCATACTGAATGAATGATGTTGACTGAGCTGCTCATTGTGAACCGAGCACTCATTTCTTAGGTCAGGGACAAATCGTAAGCATAGTTCACTCTAATGGTGCCAACCATTCATATTTCCACAGGTAGTGAGGCTTTAGTAACCTCACTCACAACAGCCCACAGAAAGAGTTTGGGAATGGGATGAAACTTTCAAAAGTGTATCAGGAGGGTGATCGGACAATCGTTCCTCCAATCACCTTCATTATGGGCCAATCAGTGCAGTAGAAGAAGACCCCCCTCGATGGTAAATTCAACAGCAGGCAGACACTACTACTGCAGTGTAAAGTACAAAAACGTAAGCCACTTTGTAAAATGAACTATCACCAAAACAGCCAGGAAGTGGAGTGAAAATATCCTTTTTTTTTATCAAGAAATGCTGTTGTTTGTCTTTCATTTGATAAAAAACGTGGTCCAGATCTGACAAAACTACTACCAAAGCTGTTAGCATCTATGCTAATCTCCGTTCAAGCAGTCACTACCTGCGGTCATCTCTCTTGTAGCTCTCCCCTCTTCCTGTTGCAAAGGCCTCTGATTGGGCCAGATTGTTTGTGCTGCTCACTATTGTGAAGATTGGAGGTTCACAAGAGGGATCTGACTGATTACAGACACTGATTCAGGTGGATCCAGCTGCTTTGTAAAGTTAGGAATTTGAGCTTTGTCTGCTGGGTTGAACTGATGCATAGACCCTGTGTGACAGCATCCCTGTAAGTTGCTGTGAATCTTCTCACATCTGTCAAGACCTTTCAGAACTGAAATGATCTGACAAAATCACTTGGGTTCTTCACAAATTATAAGCTCCATCATCTTCACTGCATGCAAGGCCACACAAAAAAAGACTAGACCCCTGAAAGACCCAGTGGGGCCCTTAAGGAGTGATTCAGTATAAACTAAACCCATGCGCTGGATCAGAAGCGCTGGTGCCTACATGCTCTGGACAGCATTTACCCTTTGGCTCGGCTTATTGTTGGAGTCCTGTCCTTTACCTGGTAATCCCTTTTGTTGGATTTGCTGCCATCCCACACACTAAAAACTGTTGGGTTAAAAATAACCAAATTTGGGTTGTTTTATAACCCACCCACTGGTTCATTATAGCACCATGACTAAATTCTAACTAAATATTTTTATTTAGTTAGAAAAAGCTTCAAAAAATTTACATTAACGCGGGCTGCATTCATGTAGGCCGATATAACGATCCGCCATGTTGTCTACGGGTGGATTTTAGGGACAAAAAAAATGAAACTCGAATCTGTCCACCGGTTCTGAAATCTACCTGGAATGCAGGCGAAGAAGAGGAGAGAGGACGGATGTAGGGACAGTTGTTACTCTGCACTATGGATTTAACCTAAACCCAAACCTTGTCACTTTAGTAAATGATGCCGTGTTCACGATCCCTTTGTGGTCTGTGACGATCCCTTTTGGTCGTCACAGGCTTCTGTTGCTCAGCGATGTGACATTTTAGTTACGGTTGGGCTCAAATGCCAAATTCTACACACTGCACCTTTAAAAAGACAGGAGCTCTGATGGAGGTTCTAAGATAGAGTTTACAGCTGGATCAGGGGTATTCAGTAAATGAAAACTAGACAGTTTTTTGAAGATTAGGGATTGTGACCATACTCATTAGTCGTCAAAACCAAATATATGAACCCACATTACGACAAAAATGGGCCCTTTTGGATAACATACACAAGATATCAATCTTTATCTTTAATTCAACAAAATGAAACGCCGGATCTATTCAACATTGTTTTACGGCAGTATTGTTCAAGCCTCAGCTTGTTTCTGACCTGGACAGAGTTGACACTAATCCATCACATGACCTTGTAGTATATAGTAATAGTAATAGTAGCTTAAATGAGCATGTGAGGTATATACCAGTTTTGAATACTAAACTGAGACTGTGACACTCTGAAGACATCCGGTGAGCTGGAGAGAAAGTGTAACATAATTTCAACTTATTTTCAACAAAAATCTTGCTTTGTTTCACTGAATAACAGTAGGAAAGTTGGATATAAAACTGCTTTACTGCAGCAGCTCAAACTAAGCATTTGAGTTTCAAACTTGAGTCATTTAACTTGCAAATGTCTCCGCATTAGGAGAAAGAGCTCCAACAGTTCAGCTAAGTTAATCCTTAACTTTTCCAAGTGGTTTCTTTTACTCTTTTTTTCCATTCCTGCTTCTTTTTCATTTCACCCGGAGGCCGCAGGCTTACATCCACTGAGTAAAGTTAAAGCAAAACTTTACACAGTCAGAGAAAACTTTATTTTTAAATTAAATATTTCATCACACTTTTAAAGCACTCATGCTGTCTTCAGTCAAATACAGCTTGGAGAAAATAGCTGTCAGGGGAGAGTTATTTATGTTGCAGTGATGTTTTTGGAGTAAAAGCAGAATGCTGTGAAGGAGGGCTTGGCTGATATGAACCTGGCTGATATGGATTTTTCTCTTCTTTCTGAATTGCAACACACTTTATATGTTTTAAAAAAAAATCTGTTAATAAACAATGAATTCTCTTTACCGCATGAATAATTTGATTTTTATATGATTCTTCAAAAATCAAGAAATATGAATACCTATTAAATACCACTGCAAAATTTAAAGAGGTCCCAAACGCTCAGTATTGGGTTCTTTTCAGTTTTTAACATCAAGAACAGCTGATTAAGTCTGGGTCACTGTCTGAATTGGACAAAAACATTGGCAAAAATCTACACTAAAATCCACTATCCATACTAAAGTTGTTATGCATTCTTCAGTTCTTGAACACCATTTGCTTCAAAATAACACAAATCTCAAATCTTTTAAAGATCAGTCAAATTAAAAATTACGGAAACTTAATGATCTTCAGCCATTCATTTTATCAAAAAAGGAAGACAGCACTGAATCAACAGCGGGGCGAGGAAGCATTGAAATCACACATTGTATTCTAACTTCAGATAGACAGCATGACCTGATAAGCGCTGTCCTATCAGTTTACGTTTATGATTCCTCATGTTGATGTACTTCCTGTGAAAAAGAAAATACAGGCAGAGGTTTTGAATGACATTTCACATCAGCAAAAAGAGCTGAATGGGCGTAACGCTCACCTCCTTACCAGTGTCGGACAGCTGTTAGCAAAGCATAAAACCTACACTTGTTTGTAAAGGACTTCTTCTCACAACCATCATCTTCACCAGCTGTTCCTTTTGGACTGAAACGACACAGAGGGATTGATGGACAGTGAGGACTAAGTGACGAGGTGCTGCTGACAGCCTGGTGCACGCTCACCCCCGTAAGGTGTTTTAGGACACATCATTTGACAACCCCGAATTGGCCACAATGTAAATTATTTTTATAAACTTAAATGTATTTTACCATAATATCTACAACTGCCTACTGTTAAAAAAATCTATACAGTAAATTACTGTAAATGGCAAAAGATAGTAGGAAAACATTCTGATTTCTGTAAAATTAACAGCATTTTACCCAAAAAATCTACAGTTACCTACTGTAAACTGCTCATACAGTAAATTACTGAAAACGGGGTTGGATCAAGAGAAAATTCCATTTTGCCCAGGAAAACTGACCAAAAGCAGGCAAGATTTTAGTCAATGTTTCACATTTTTGGGTGAGACAAATGTTTGAGTAAATGTATATTATTGGATAAAAATTTATGTATGCATTTTTTACATAATTATATCTTTCTAATAAATGATGAGTTAAAAAGTCAAAGATATATTAATGTAAACTAAAATACACCAGGTTCATTGTAATTACAATGTATTAAAAAAGTTGTAGAATAAAATACAGTAATGATATAAATAAATAAAAATACAGTTGTAAAACTATTATAGAAAATACAGTAATAATGCTGTAAATTAAAATAGAGTAATGCTACCGTAAAGACATTCACAGTAACTTACTGGCATCTTGTTGCCAATAAGTTACTATGCAATTAACAACAACATTTTAACAGGCTAAGTTGTTACAAAAAATATGTATGTTTTTTTTTGGCCTTTGTCACATTCTGTTGAACAACACAGAGTGCTGCCAAAATTACAATTTTGACTTTTTTTTTTTTTTTTTTAACCAGAGAGTGACTTGAAGGTAACTTCAGGTGCAATGAATGTGTGTTAAAGAGCTCATATTTTCCCTTAACTCTTGTTCATATGACTATTTTGATGACTCCAAGCTGTGTTCACAATCACTCTTAAAAGGTAAATGACCATGAGATTATAGCAATTTTCTCGCCTCTCTGACAACTCAAAGCGCTTTACACCCATTTTCATCTATTCACACCCACCAGATTCACTCATTGATGGTTCAGAGGTTTTTGTTAGTTGTCCATCAGAATAAACCAACACATCCTCACACTCTCATATGTATTTATACACCATTCAGCAATGGGAGAAACTTGATGTTACGTGTTTTACCCAAGGACACAACAACATGTGACAGCCGGTGGGCTTGAACCTGCAACCCTCTGATCATTCGTAGAGCTCACTATAAGACCGAGCCACAGTGCTATTCAACAAACATTCTAGTTTTCCCATAATGAGTTCTGTCTATGCTCGGTAGGAGCCCCTACCCCTTTAAGGCTCCTTTCCCACCATGGACTCAGTTCATTATGAATGACAGACATGTCAAGTTTGTGGGGATTATTCAGTTCAGCGCTGCTCAGCGCCATGTTATCAACAGCTCTGCACTCATTCTGCAGTCTATGCTCTGCACTTGACTCATCACTCTGGTGAAACAGTGGTAAGACATCACGCTGGAAGGTCTATTGCAGGGTTGGGGGACTGGAAAATGGAGGGAGAAGAAGGGAGAGGGAGAGAACCTGATGTTGCAGACTTTTTTGTTGTCTCTACCATGTGGAGGAGACATGTAAAACAAACTAAAGGGTGTATAAACAAGAATAAACCCAATATAGGCTCTTCAAACTTGATGTTTGACTTTATGACCCCTTTAAGGTCACCTCAGTCAGCGCCTTAAATGCCTCTTCCTCTCCTCACACTCTCAGTTGTTTTTTTATTGAACAAAATGTATTTGTAGCACCAAGTATAAAAAAACTCTCAAGAAAAGAAAGAATCAAATGCTCACGAAGATTTGAATTCTCCTGAATATACTCTTGGAATCAAATAAGTCTGGATTTAGATCCTAATTTCGCAATTTTTTGTCTGCATTTAGGAAAAAAAGTTCTTGCACAGCTTTATACATTTACATTGAGGGCTTACTTTTTATTCCTTAAACCTTGGTATAATAAAAGTTTCCTTAGCTCAAAAGGTATAGAATATTTTCTAAAAGCACCTTGAGCTTCTTCTACAGCTTTGTACGTGAGAGCAGACCAAAATGTAAAGGCCGTTAATCCTTTGTGTGCATACGTGCCATCATCATACATTAAGTACTTTGATTTCAAGGCCTAAACCCTGACACAGTACCACACAAGGACATGCAATAGTTCGCCAGACACCTGTGTGAGGTCAGCCTTCCCATGAGGCTTTGTGTTCACTCTAAGATCCTGGTTCAGTGGGGGCAGCAGAGTCCTTCCTCTGACAAGAAGTCTTTTTTTCCTCTTGCAGCGAGTGTCAATCAGTGGCGTGTCACGACCTGTGTGACGGTAATCAAAGCGAATAGCCGAGTGAGCCAGGTGGTAATTGTGTATTATTCAACTTACTGGGAGCATGCCACATAGCTTTAGCCTGTTGATCGCTTATGCATAATTGAAGGCAATCTGTGCATGTATTATAAATGAACAGGGCTTGAGAAGTGGCGAATAGAGTGCAATTAACGTCTCATAGCTGAGAGCGCACAGATTGACTGTCT
Organism: Cetoscarus ocellatus; assembly: GCA_037902135.1. Taxonomy (NCBI): domain Eukaryota; kingdom Metazoa; phylum Chordata; class Actinopteri; order Labriformes; family Labridae; genus Cetoscarus; species Cetoscarus ocellatus. Next base: position 923,685 of record JBAMNC010001741.1, on the reverse strand, counting down.
TTAGCCTATTTCTCGTCACTCATTTTCCCCCCTTTCGTCCTTTTTATCTCCCTCCTTCACTTCAACTTCCCCTCTTCGTCTCCCCTGCTCCCCAACCTCTGCTGTCTCCCTCTTTCTCTGGGAGTCAACTTTATAAAGGAGTCAGAGCGAGAGTGAGTGAGTGAGCACTCTGGAGGCAGTCAATACCTTATCAGCTCCTGCCGAACGCTGACACCTTGACGCCCTTGACAGCAAATTATTACTTTTTCATGACGCAACCAGGTGCAATTACAGCAACATCTTTTGCGCCGTATCCTGCTGCTCCCTGCAACTGTCAAAAGGCGTTCCTGGTGGGATCCTGCAGGAGCTGAGACATCAAGTCTCTCGGTCCCTCCCAGATCTCGGCAAAAGACAGACTGACAGACGGGAGCGAGGCGGCAAGGCGGGGGGACGGAGTGCAAAGAGAGAAAAATAGTGGGAGCCATTCAAACAGGGCCAAAAGATTCAGTAAATAGTTGCATTCTACTCAAATTCCTTTTCTGGGAGCACTTTTGTTTAGAGGGCTTGTTGACTGACAGCAGAAAATGTGGTTGTTGTTGTTGTCGTTGCAGGTAGCGAGCTAGCTTCCGCAGCAGCTGCTAGCTGCCGCCGGTAAACAAGCGTGTTTGTAATGTCATCACACGCGCCCCGCTTTTCCTCGCCTCGCACTGTAAACCCTGTAGGCTTGATTATAAAGTTTAAGCACACTTTAGCGCTCAACAACAGTGAGGAAAAAACACCAGGTAAACCTCAATTAAGACTTCAGAGTGTCACTTTTTCCCCGTAGCGCAGCAGCAGAAAGAGAGAGAACATGAAGAGCCCACAAAGCCTGTGATGCCACCCCTGTGAATATGCCGGGGATGCTGGGTGGTGGGGGAGAAACTTTACCATCCTGGAGGTGGATGTTGCCTCATGTCTCTTTGTGTGTTTGGTGTGTCCCCTGGTTGGGAGCAGGGAGGCGGGAGGGGGGAGACATGTGGGTGGCACTGGCAGGAGAGTGTGTGTTTTTGTTGGTGTGTGTGCGTGTGTGGTGGAGAAAAAGGACAGGTAAGAGGGAGAGAACAAGCAGTGAACGTGCTTCAGAGACACCAGAGAGTCTCGCTTTTCATCTCATCTACTGATCCTCACCTCTTTTTCCTTCCTCTCTCAGCCAGTTTCCACTTTAACACTCCTTTACACATGGTGTTTTGACACAACTAGGGCTGGGAAGCATGGTCAGAAAATCACCTCCCATCATTTTGTAGATAAGGGGGCCATACATGATATAAAGTACTGGGCAAAAGCTTAAAAAAAAATTTAAAGGAAAAAAGTTACAGTGGAGCTTCTGACACGTTTTTAGTTTTACTACCTACGCCAAGGGGGTTTTGTTTTTTGCTTGTGTTTGTCTGTCTGTTTGACTATTAGCAAGATAACTAAAAGTTATAAACAGATCATGACGACATTTTCAGGGAATGTTATTCATGGCACAAGAAAGAAGTGAATTGATGTTAGTGGTGATCCGAAATCCAGATGCAAATCCAGGATTTTTTTTTTCAGATTACTTAAAGGGATACGCCAACATTTTTTTGTGTGTGTGTTTTCGTGCCTTGCCTCACTCCCAAGTCCATAACAAGCAGATAGACACCATTCTTTCAACTGTGTGTGCAGTAACAAGGAAGAGACGGGCAGAGCTCGCCAACTGCTAGTTAGCCTAGCTCAGACACTGGAAGTCATTGGGAAGTGTTAGCCTGCCTCTGTCTACAGTCATCAGGCAAACTCTTCAGCAACTCTAAACAATCCTGTGTGCTTGTTGTGACTTGTTTTTTTTTTTTTACCGTGTTATGTTACGTTCTTTATTTTTAGACTAAGATTAGCACTCGATGTAATTTTTTAAAGAAATATATATGAAACTAAACTGAAAACATGAAACTAAACAAAAACATGTAGTTCCTTCTCTATATCTTTTGGTTCAAATGATGTGATGGATGTGGATTTGTCAGTCCCTGAGAAATTATCCTCGTCCTCTCTTACAAAATCGGCCATATTCCTTAGTACCAGTCTTCTTCTACTTGTAAACAGAGGGTTTGTTTTGTTGACCTACTGACAAGCACATCAGTGGTGGTTTGTGTAAGCACCCTGTGGTTTAGTTTTGTGAAGCAAGACACGATAGCAAAAAAAATGTTGGCATATCCTTTTAACATTGCAAGATAGGGCAAATAGTGTTAAAAATGTCTTTGCGGGGTTTAGTTAACTATGTTTTCAATCCAAGAAATGTCAAATCAATGTCAATCGAAGGCTCTTGATTCTTTTGTTTATTTTTTAACAAACTGTAACACTTCAAAATGCAGCCTGCAAAATACCTAAATAAACTTGCTGGCTGTAACTTGGTTACAGGTCTTCCTGAATAAAGCAAATTTTAAAGAGGGCAATAATTGTGAAACTAATATAAAAAATAAAAATAAAAATCCTGATGCAGATCTGAGGTTCCACTACAAGACAAATATTGTTTAAGGTAGAGCACAAATGAAGCTTTGTGGAGGCATTTTGATATTAAAATTTGAGAAAAGAAAATGTTGGTTTGATAACAAAAAGTTAATAAAACATCAATAAAAGCTTAAAGGTACTTTTCAGTTAAGCAGCAGGCATAGTATGCATAACCATATTAAGGATCAGAGGGACCCATGGGCTTGTTTCTAAACCCCAACCAAGAGACATTCAGGAGGACTTGCTCTTTTTTATCAGCTGCCTAACAATGACATTAAGGAATGCACTTGGCTGAAAGTCACCACTTGACATGATAAGTAATCAGTAATCAAACCACCTCACCTGGGTATAACTGTGCTCTAAAAGCTCTGACAGCATGTGTTTCATCCATCGGTCATCAGCCTGGTCTGATCTGATACTTGTACTGATTATTGATGGATATTTTATTAGTTCTCACCTCTGAACTGAGTCCTCCCACTTCAGGAAGTTGAGCACTTTAATGTGCCTGATGGTCCTCCAGTTAAAAAAATGCAGAGTCAGTTATTTACAACTACATCCAAAGCAAGACAAGACACATGATCACAAGGAGTAGCAGTGAATTTATCTCAGGCTGTACCTTTTCGTATCATACAGCGGTGACAGAAAGAGAGAGCATCAGTGTAATGTCAGAGCAGTTGAGTTACACAAGGGTGAGGATATGGTCATCCTTTCAAAATAAAGCTCCCTTCAGTCTTTGTTATTTTAAAAAGGGTAATGAAATCATTTTTGTTCCTCTATGGCCTGGTACCAGATGATCTATGGCAGGTACTGGTCCGTGGCAAGGTGTTTGGGGACCTTTGAATTAAATCACAGCTCATTGGCCATTTCTAAAGCAGAAGTAAAAGCAAAAGTACAGAAATGACTCTAGAGCACACTTTAGTATATTAATAAATGTTTACTATAAGATATTTTTAATTATTCCTCTACACTTTGTTCTTTTGGGGTCCCTAACCTGAAAATTGGTCTTTAGCATGAGGTTAGTGTAAATATCCAACATCATTTTAACACATAATAAACCATATCAGCAGTAAATTGTATTAATGTTTGTATCTTTCCCCACATCTCATGTGAAAGTACATTCATTTAACTCAGTATATCTCCCAGCCCTAACACACACTCTGACTTATGAAGGTAATGACACCTCAGTGAGCTATTGGTTTTTCTCGGCCCTCTGTGTGTTTTTTCTCCCCCCTCTCTCTCTCTCCCTCTCCGTCTTCAAGCACTGTCTTCCCTCTCCTCGACTCCCTCAGGCCTCCCCCTCCTCCCCCTCTGCTTTTTTCCTGTGGTGTCAGATACAGATTTATTCCGCCTGTGATGTGTGTAGAGCAGAGGACCGTGAGTGAGTGGGGAGGGGGTGAGGGATAGGAGAGGGGAGAGGTAGGGTCAACGGGGGAGGAGGTATGTGTGTACAATAAGAGATAAGATCATGGCTCCCCAGGGGCTTGTTTGGCCCTGTACCCGATCCATCAAACGCCGGCTCCAAGTGCCAAGGTCAACTCTAATGAGCATTTTCTGGGGGTCTTATTCTCCACGCTGAACACCCCCAACCAACACACACACACTTACAGAAACACGAGCAAGCTTACACACTGTGTCTAAACACACCGTGGACATACCTGCTTAGCTGTAGGATGGATGCTCGTGACAGCAGATATAACATGCTTGCATGCATCCCAACAGGTCTTTTACTCCGACAGCTCTGCAGGAGGGAGGGTTACTGAAGGAAGTTGGACAAGCTGAGTGATCAGTGTCAGGGTGAGCCGCTGCAGGTGTGGGGACAAGAAACTAACCTTAATATTTTTTTCAAGGTGTAGCATCAAGAATCAGAAACATTATAGAAGAGCAGGAGCAAGAGAAGAGCAAGAGGTCCCTGACCAGTAGGCCGTAGACTAGTACCAGGCTGTAGATTATTTTGTTCCAGACCATAGGGAAACAAAACCACTTAATTTAATTACCCTTTTCTGAGACTGAGACTGAAGGGTGCTTTATTTTGAAAGGATGCCTGATTTTCAGACAGCCACCTGTGTAACTTGATTGTGCAGACTTTACACTCTGGCTCTCTGTGCCTGTCACTGCTGTGAAGAATGAAAAAGTACAGCCAGAGATAAATTCACTGCTATATCGTGTGATTTTGCACTCCTCCTCTTGTGTTTTGTAGGTACTAGTAAATAGATTTGGCTCTGCACTAAATGTGTAACTGGAGGACAGTTGTGACACACCGCAGCGTCAAACTTCCTAATGTGGGAAGATTTAATTCAGAGGGGAGAACTTAGAAAACACCCATCAGTAATCAATGGAAAAACTAGATCAACAATTGATAAAACACACTCTGCCACCACTGAATGAACAGCATTTTCCTCCTTGCTCAGAAGCTGTAGTGGTTTAATTAGTTACTGTGTCAACTGGTGACTCTTAGCCGACTTGGTTCCTAAATGTTGTTATCAATCAGTTAATAAAAACAAAGTGAGTCCTCATGAATTTTCTATCTATTGGGGTTAAGAAACAAGCCCATGGCTCCCTCTGGTTCTGTGTCATAGTGAGTTATTCTATGCACGTCGTGTGTGTTGGTCAATATAGATTAATAAATGTGCACATATGTTCACAAAAGAAAGATAACACACTCACTGCATACTCTCTGCAAAGGTCCTTTGACAAAATCATATGAGTAGGCTGGAGGGCCTGAGGCCTGTGAGGACTGATTGACCTGAATCCAAACAGTTTGTATGAAGAGCTTTTACCAAGAAGTCAAACTTGCATGTTAGTGGTTATGATGCTACAAGTTTAAGTCATTAAAGAGGCCATATTTTGTCTTAACTTAGGTTCTTATATTTGATTTTTGACGACTGCTAGAGTATAGCTAATGTTCACAAACTTTCCGTTTGTCACAGACTGAGTACCCCTGATCCATCCATATTCTCATTATGTTTGAGACCCTCTGTTACAGCTCCTGTCACATTGAGGCCTACTCCCCTGCATGGGCCTAGACTGCTCTGACTGGTTGACAGGCACTCTATGGTATTTGATCAGTTTAGCTCTGTTCAGCACCATCATTTCAGCTGCTCCACCTTCTGTCTGCTCTGTGCTGGGATTGCTACCCTTAGCCAATAGAGTGGTGCAGGTACAAGTCCAAAAACACAGACATGAGTCAGCATTTTAGCACTTTAGGCTCCCAAGGCCAAATGTTCAATTCAATCTACAAAAAGTCGATTGAATTTTACAAAGGCCTTTCATATAAACACCTGAAATAAGATCTGTGACAAACACATGAAAACAAGATTTGTGGTTTTAATTTGCAACATTAAACGCATCTCATATTGTCCTGCTTTTGTATTCTTGTAGCGTTATTGTGTTTTTAAAAGGATTGTTGCTCGCGCACAGTTAACAAGGACAACAAAAATAGTCTGGGACCCTAACGCAATCATAACTGATCATTTTTTATAAACAGCAATACATACTCCACAGCCACAGCAATGGGCACTAACTCCATTAAGTCATTTGATTGAGGGGAAATTCCCAAACAAGGGGTTACAACGAGGCCTAATACTTTGGATGCTTGGTAGTTGTTTTTAAGTCCAGCTACCGTGTTGTAGTTCCATGATAGCTCGGTAGTAGCTTTTTCCTCTTGCAGATTATGCTGAAAGTTTGGTTCATTCGTGGAGATTACCATGTTGAACAAAACGTGCAAGTGGCATATGTTTTTGGACACCACAGAGCTTATTACCCAATATGATCCAAGAATAACAAAAAAAATCAAGAAAATTAGTCAAGAAAATCAGCACAATTCTACATCGTCCCTGTGCCACTATATAGGCCTAAACTGCTGACAAACAATGGCAGGACTGGGGCTGTACACAGGGGGGAGGGAGACAAGTTCTGACCCTGCAAATATCTTGTTTTGTGCACAGTAGTACAGTATTGTGAGGAGGAGACATGTCAAACACACACTCCATAAACTTAATAAGGATAGTATTGGCTTTCTAACATCAGTTTTCTCCCTTTATAACCCCATTTTAAGTAGTTGTAGCCCACACTGGCTGTCACATGGACGTGGTAAGTGCATATTCTGGCACTTCAAGCTATCCTAAAATCCAGGAAGCCCTAAAAAAAACATTTGACGGTTTAGTTATGCTGTAGCTTTTATAGCAGGGTTTGCAAACACATCACTCACAGTATGTTATCTGTATCAAAAAAGGTAGTGGACAGGCAATAATAACATTAACAATCTTTCAGTGAACCCGCAGACATGTTTTTTTTTTTAACACCAGCTGTTCCCATTACTTCCTGCATCCCCAGTTTGGGAGCAGACTTGGACTAAAATGGGCCACAGTGCCTCGTAGGTGGGCTTTTAGTAGAAAGAGTCCCTCATCATCCCCTCATCACGCACTGATCTGCCAAAAGTTGTTAAGGTTTGAAGGCTCGTGGAGCGTGGGTGTGCGCCGCAGCATGTGGAGACTACTAATGAAGCAATAAAAGTCGCGGCAGGGGAGGGGGGTGAGGGCCGGGGGTGAAGGCATGTTGGAGGGAAAGGTAGTGGCGAGAGGAGCATTGGGAGCCGCTGACAGGAGGTGTGATAATTGAGATGTTGTGACCCCACATATTACCTGCATATTGGCCAAATTAGGAAGCAGGTAGTTTAAGGCCAGAATGAGCAATGGTGCCCCCTGCTATGATCCATGAAGTGAGTGTGTTTGAGTGTGTATGCCTGTCTGTGGGTTTATGGAAAAACCAAAACAAGGCAAGACATCTTTTTGCTCAATTAGATGTAGGAGCAGCAGAAAGGTGTGAGGAACAAATGTGGCCATAAACAGTTTGATTTAAGATTGTAGAAATAAGATTAGGATTTTCTGCTAATACTGTCAAACAGACATTTTTACACCTCAAAGCCAGAGACATCGGCCCTCATTTATCAAATGTGCGTGCAACAAAAAGTGAGTGCACTGTTATTTACACACACTCTTTGGTATTTATTAAAGTGGACCTGATTTGAAAGCAGCTATAAAATATATTTATGTCAGGTCAAATTTACATTCACTGCAGTCTCATGCTGCATCAAATAACATCTGTCTATGAAGAACAAGAATCTTTATTTCATTCTCACTGTGACTTTAAGGACTGAAAGGTTTGAAGATTTAAAGCTGAACAGTGATTTTAGATACATCAGTGAAAATGCATCAAACTCGACCTCTAATAAGATGCACAGTTTAAATGAAGGTGAACTTTTAGCAGGTTTATTTGTTAGTATTTATAACTGATTATCTTCCATGTAAATTAATTTTAAAAATTATAGAGACTACTCTTGGTAAGTTTATTAACATTTCTTTCTAAACAGTAAAGTCTCTGCAGTGAATATTGTGGAAGATTTTAGCAGAAAAACTAAAAACTGTATTCAATAGGAAACTTATAAAGGAGAGCATATCCACCATCGTCCACATTCTGATGAAAAACTATTAGTACCTAATTAAAACTATGTCTTTCACTGAGTTTCTTTTTTTATTTTGTTTGTTTGTTTGGAGGAGGGGGCTCAATTGATATCTCTTTTCAGACATTCAAACAACAATAATTCATTCATTTCTCCTTCTTTTTTGACCGTGTCAGCCTCCGACACAGAGAGGTTTTCTCACTTTTTACTACATTACATCCCTTCATGTCGTTAATTCCAGATTTTAACCTTTAATATTAAGGGGCATGCTATTTAAATGATGATTGTTTTCAACAGCTGCTTTGATCAACAGATGGTCATTAGTTCACTGGGAATGGCTAAATATGTATGTTTATGAATCACACATGTAAGATGATTTCTGCACCAAAATCTCAAGTTTCTAAGCCAGATCGATAAATAAGGGCCAATATGATTTGGGGTTATCTGTCCGTATGTACAGGCTTGATATTGTTAAACACAGTAACTGGATGTCCAATTATCTAAATAATAAAAACTGGTTAGGTTATGGAGGTCATACGTCAAGGCCATGGAGCCTCATAGCCACGACTTGATTGTGGAAGAAGAAACAGCGTCATCTTTATTTTACATCAGCTTGAGGAAGGACGCGAAGGTGAGTCATATCCAGCTGCAGCCTACTGTGTAACTGAAACGGTATTTAATGCATTATTATTGACAGGCCTGTTTGTGGTATGTATTCTCCTATATGGTAAGAATTTTAAACAAGGTGACATTTTTGTTGATGCTTTTTAATAAATTGTATTTTTAAAGAATTATCCAAATAAAAATGAGCTTAATTTAATTATCATTCAAAATACAATTAACAGTCTTCATCTTCCAGTATCCTCTCTTAAAAATATTTTTTCCTTAAAGGACTGCAGGAACTGTCAGTTTTCCATAAAGGCAAGGACACAAACCTTTCCCTGCATTATTTTGTCTGTCACTGGTGTCCTTAAGTGTTTTTGAATGTTGTTCTTCACCATGTGTGCGTAGGCGTGTTTGTGCATCCAAAAATACACTCAGTGAAAACCTGCCTCAGTCTCCCCTGACAGGATGGAGAGTAGGGGGCAAACCTGGACCCAGTGCCTATCCACCTCCCTGCTGGAGGTACAAGATCTGTCCACCAGCTTGTTTGTCTCCCCATGGCAGCTGCAGGAGAGACCCCCTGCCCAATGTGAGTCCACCAATACACAATCACTCAGGCAGGGGGTCTGCATGACAGATTAACATTGAACTGTGGCATGATGTATGGGGAAATAGCTTAGGCTGTTACCTTGCACTGGTTTGGCTTTTGAAATATCACTTCTTTTCAAACTAATGGAAATTTGTAGTCCATTACAACCCCCCCCCCCCCAAATTGATAACAACAAAAGCAATCTTTATTATAGATCAGTTCAAAGTGTTTTTCCTACTATTTATTTGGAGGGTTGGTCACCATTTCAACACAACGCGCTCTACTTCAAAATGAAAGTAAAATTTAATTGACTTAGACATACTTCTTTAAAGGTTTGCCTTTTATGCATTGGTATGGATTTTTGGCTGAGCCTATATCATATGAAAATTTAATTGTGTCCACTGTCATCCAATATCATCTATTTGCTTCTTTAAAATATATTTCTTGAAAACATCCACAATACAGTCTACACTGACTTTAATGAGTGAGGGAGTGGGTCGTGTTATCAAAGATCGTAGCTTCTACAGAAGCTGTCTGACTTACCTGGATAAAAGTTGAGCCCCTGTCCTTCAAGTTGCCATCCATATATCCTATTAACAGAACGTAATTTTCTGCATTTTCTGTGGCAGTTCAACAAGTAGGGGTAGATCCAGACTTTTTGACGAGAGTTCCTGACAAGAGGAACTCTCGTCAAAAAGTCACACCCTGCAGGGGTGACAAGAGCTGTGAACACTCACAGTATTTTTGGCTTAATGAATCAAATGGTCTGATTTACAACCCAAACAAGGAAACTGTAAGAAACTTTTAAGTTATAATTAGTATTTCTTTATTGGTTAAAACAAATGATGCCTCTCCATTTGTGGCATCTACTTCATTTTCCACGATAGAATAGACTTTGTAAGTACATCTCTATGAGGTATAGGAGTGGTGACTGTACAAAAGTACTGTGGCATTTTCACAACAACAAAGACGGAAACAGAGTTGATAGAGCTGCCTGTCCCATATGGCTTTTTGTAACAGTGTCATAATTTTGTTTCAAAGACGGTTGCAGGCAGCATATATATTTATTTCTGTGTCAGATAACCCTGAAAAGTAGTGATACTCTGACCATTCATAGGTCAGCAGTGTCTCCACATCACATTTAAGTCTCGACTCAGCTTGCTTGGAATCCTGCTGGAGGTAACACAACAAAATTTTGCCAGATATTTTGTACAACTGAATAAAGTCGAGCTGAGTCGGCCTGAGTTAAGCTGATATTGCAGAGTGGAAAATCCCCAATGTTAAAAACATATTACAACTTTTATTTACTTAAAATAGAATTGGAGCTGTCTGTGTAGGTTCTCAGTCACCCAGGTCATGCTTATCCAGTGCTATTCCAAATGAAGTGTTGACTGTTGAAGGGCTGGAAATAGAAAGCCTCTGTTGACCACGAATATGCAAATGGTTTTGGTGGTCTGCTAAGAGTCTTGGCAGGGTCGTTGCTCTGACTTCCCATGGAGATGTGACTGATGGGCACTTCCTGGGCCGTTTTTGTCACATGTTGTTTGGTCCTTTTTGTCATGATCCTGCTCTTTCTTTAGTTAAGTTACCCATTTTGTTTCTGGTTTCACGTTTTGTCTTGTACTTCCTGTTTTATTTTGAAAATTCACTCCTCTCTCCTTGTCTCCGTAGGTTTTGCTTTCCTGTCTGGCGCTGTCACACCTGATCCCTGATTGATCCTCCCCAGCTGTGTCTCATCACCCCAATCACCTCATGTATTTAAACCTCTTGTCTTCCCCTGTCTTGTTGCCGGATCATAGTACTCTTAAGTCTCATTCCAGCGTTTATTGTTTAGCTCTGTTGTGTATGTTACAGTCTGTTTTCTGACCCTGATTCTTGTTTCACCTCTTCTCGAATTTGTTTGCCTGGACCTCATAGCCTTTTTGTGTACCGACCTTTTTGCTAGCCCTTTATGGACCCTGATTCCCTGCCTCGTGAGTTTTGGATTTGTTTGCCTCGCTGACTGATTACCTGTGTACCGAACTTTGTTAATCAATAAACCTTTTTGCCTTTTAAGAGTCTGACTCAGTGTTGTGCATTTGTGTCCTCCCTACTCTGTGCCTTGATCCTGACACTTTGTTCTTGGGTGGAGGTGCTGTTTGATTGTTTAAAAAATGAATCCAAAACTTCATTATCCATAGGAGATAGGAAGGGTTTTAGTCCAGAACCTCTGTCTAGAAATGCTTTTACCATCTTGACAAAAATGGCTTCCTTGACATCTTTCAAACCATCATAGCATTAAAGCTAACTTTGACTCAACAGCTGAGTTGTGCATTACCCCTCTCAAATAAACCAACAAAACTAAAATAAACCATAAAAGCATTTGTGGCAACAAAACAAACAAACAGAAATTGTAAACAAAAGACAAAATAAAAACTTATTTTTCATTGCTGTAGGAAAAATCCATGTTAGCTGTAACGAGTATTTTAGGGTGAAGGAATAAACCTCTGAAAACAGACTTGGTGCCTATCTTGTTACAGACCACAGCAGATGATTGTGGGATGGATTGCAGCATGGCACGACATTAATGGAGTAAGTATATGACTGAACTGTACAAGCACAGTGACAGAGAAGGCTATCCAGAAGTGTTTGGATGAGTCTGTGTTCCACAGTCTATAAGTCTGCAATTCGGAGCCAGACTAAACAATTCCAGTCTAATGTTAAGCCACAATGATAGTAGCAATGGATCCTGCCAAATGTGCAACTTTTAACAACTTTTTGTGACCTTAATGTTGGCTAGTGTGCTCTTACAGGATCAATCCAAAAGCTGGCAGGAGGCAAACGCTATCAGTGACTCACCTGCAGTTATTATGATAAATGTGTGCAAATGAAACACCTCTTTGGTCATAGAGAGGCCCCACATTGGTTATTTAATATTTATCTGAGGCTTTACTGCTAATTAAAACGTTCACAAACATCACTAACCTCTGCCTCTGTCTTGATGCCTCTAATCGTCTTCTTGGTCGGGGCCCAAGTGGTCAGGGGTCAGCGAGAGTACAGTTGGCCCTGGTTTGAAGGAGCTGGCATTCCTCATGAGGGACAGTTATGATGGATGGTTGTAGGTCCTCGTCCTCCGCCTGCTAACACCCCTCTCCATTGGCTCCTCACTCACCTCTCCGCCTCTTGGCAACGTCCCTCCATCCCCTCTCATCCTCTGACCAGATGTGTTCGCTGACCTCTGTCAAGAATAATAAAACACTGGCTGCAAAGTGCATGCACACTGGGCTGACAGTGCAGGACAGGAGGGTGGGTGTAGATTTAGATGCATGTTTTCACCTGCAATTATAAAATAAACACACATTAGTCAAAAGAGCAGTTTAGTCAGCCATAATGACTAAATTCATTTTACATTTTGGGTTTGACACGATCATGAAATATGAAAAGTTTGATTTAAAGATGCTATGTAATGAGTTTTACTGAACCAGCTACACTTTCAGGATTTATTTTACATTCTTTCATTGTGTTCTGCCTGAGGATTATTAAGCCTCTGAAGATGATGGCAAATATTTTGGTGTCTTTTGGTGCCACATACAATGTGTGGGGCAAAACTTGAGCTGATATGAGAATAGATTTGGAGTTGAAAGTGTGAGGGTATGACCCAGTAAGGTTTTAATGTTTGACCCAAAGCCAAGGAATCAGGCAATAAAAGTTGATGGTATTTATTGAGACAGATCCAGGAGCAAAAATACAGGTGAATACAAAAACAGGCAGCGGTGGTGAGGGCTCGTGAAGACCTGGGGAAAAAGGGGAGCAGACGAAAAGGTAAGTTTGAGGCAAAAATCCAAACTCTCAGGCCACAAAAACAGCAAGTACGCCCCTGTATGGGGCTGAAAAGGCTTAAGGCCAGAGAGCAACACACAATTAAAGAGAAAAGCGAAGGAGCAAGCACAAACCAACGTTGTGTGCATAATCCACCCACACTGCTGTCATCTTGGAGCTGGTTTAAGTAGGGTGTGCTGATTAGGAAACCTGGATCAGGTGTGGGAGCTGCAGAGCACGGGAAACTCCACCCATGTAGCCAAGGAGAGTGAGGAGACAGAGAGGGAGGGGGGAGCAGACTGAGGAGGAAACTGTGAATCCTCACAGAAAGATTACATTAAAAGTGATTTGTCTTGTATTTAAAGGTATTATGTCACTCAAAATTCAGTTTTCTTTGCTATTAATATTGCTAGAATTGACTTGGGGAGCAGTTGAAGGCTGTCCAGATGATTTTGGACCCTGACTGAGGGCTTTTGTCTGACTCTCTGTTATTGTTCAAGTTCATCCAAAGGGTGTTGGATCGAGTAAAGTCAGAACTCTGTGCAAACCATCTAGATCTTTCAAATCAAACTAGGAAAACTTTTGTTCAGGACCTTGTTTTGTACTCAGGGGTATTTTATGGCCCTCTTGCCACAAAGTTGGTGGCACACTATCTGGATCTGTGCATCAAACGTAATGGGTGAGGATCCAAAAGTGGGTTGCTGAGCCTTTTTTTAATTGGCCTTATATGTGCCTCAATAAAAGATCTTTGAGTTTCTGTTTCATTATAATTTTGAGGGAGTGATAAGGGAGTACTGAGATAGCCAATCCTGGTTGCCATCTGCCATACCACCAAAAGAAGTCAAAGTAGAAGTTTGATATTATGCTGCCTGCTCAACATAGAACAACAAATGAACAGTATGACACCAAACAGTACATGAAACATTAGATATCCTTTTTTTTTTTTTTTAACTGATGGACAACTGAAACAGAAGAAACTATATCTGCAATCTATGAACCTTCCATCCATAAATACAATTACAAAGCATGTCTGCCTTACTGTATGTGAGTCCTGGCATGCTGAAAAACTGATGTTTTGTTTTGCTGTAAGGATAAAAAGCACCTTGTTTGATGGCATACATTTCAGTGGCTGAAATCTGTTTTAAATATGGGTTGTGATTGTAATTAAATAGGTGACTTCAGGTTCTGAGGAAAGAGCAGCTGAGAACCCCAAGGACTGGTTATAAGAAAAGGTAACCATTGTTTGATAGGAAAGTAAAGTTTCCTTGTGATGATGTTTGCTTTGACAGCAGAAACAGTGGTTAATGACCTGACTAAGAGGCAAAATATTATTAACATAGAGTATATATTATGAAACCTAAACTAAATCTGTTATTATGTTTTGTTTTGTTTTTTATACGGCATATAGCACTTCAGCATCAATCAAAGAAAAATTCACCATTAATCCAACAACTGGCTCTTTGTTGGCTGTCCGATTGGTCCGCTGACCCACCAATCAGAAAGTTCCTCCTCATAGCAGCCATTAGTGTGTTACTTCTTGTCACCTGATCCAAGTTCTTTAAGTATCTTACCATAAAATAGTGACTTTAATATTGTTTCTTCAGCATGGTGAGGAGGCGTGCCATGGATGACATAGATGACACACAATATCCTCACGCAGCAGAATTTTTACTTAGCTTCCTAAACACAAGGTTATTATAATCATTTTTTTAAGTATCCTTTCTTGGGTTCCATCGCGTGGAAGACCACACTGACAAGTCAATCTAATGGCAATTATAAAACTTAGACATTACATAAGGTAAGAAAAAATGTTTTAACACTATCAACATGTTATCTTCTAGTTATGTTAATAGCTACATTGATACTTCACAGGAAACTAGCATTGTATTGCTAATAATGTTGCCATAATGTTATATTGATTTTGCCATTCTGATTGAAAGATTTCACCTTAAATCTGGTTCATATATTCATTTTGTTAGTGATAGAGTGCACAGTTCACTGTCGCTTATGTTCAAAATCCTTCAAGTTTCAACATACTGCGAATCCCTGATCCATCTCTATTCTCACTTTGTCTGAGATGCTCTGTTGGAGCTCCTGTCACTTTAAGGCTCCCTTCCCCACATGGGCCCAGTCCACCTTAATTGGTTGACAGGTGTACTCTGTGGTGATTGGTCAGTTCAGTGCTGCTCATGCCATGTTGTCAACAACTCTGCAATCATTTCAATGTTCCTGCTCTGCTTTGAACTTGTTACACTGAGGCTGAAACTGCTGATGAAATAATGGTAGAATGTCACACTGGTAGGTCTGTTTGGGGTTTAGGGGAAAGAGATGTTTAAGTCAGCTGCTGGTGCCATCAAGAGTGGGAGAGGGAGAGGAGAAATCTTAATAGAACAGATTGTTTCTCTTCTTTATAGAAGAACTCACACAGAGAAGACATCTTAAATATACTAAAGGGCACATAAAACTAAGAAATGCAGAATATGGGCTCTGTAAGCGTTCATTGAGCTCTCAGCTCAACTTTGCTCATTTATGAGGAGAGGAAATATGTCTTAGAAAAAATAGAGGTTTTGAGTGTAACACACAATGCTTGAGGTGGGTCTCCGCTCAAAATGTTACAGGACTTTTTCTCTACCCCCCTGATACTCAGAGCAATTCATATTGTTCTCTAAAATAAACTGAAGATGGCAAACTGACGGTATCGACCATCACCTACACATGTCTCCTTGCCGGCTTCAAGTGTGTTTGCTTGGGACAAAAGTCAGATTCACAAGTGCTGCAACATCTTCCAGGAAAAGTTAAGAATGGTTAAACTTTTGTGCTTGCCCCAAAACAGCTGGACCATACCCTGTAGTAGCTGAAAAAAGTGAAAGGTGTGTGTTGTACTACAGGACAGCAGTGGTTTTGTTGGTTACTCTTTTCTAGCAACACTCCCAATGTGTTCAGGCCCTTAGTTAATCAAGCACTTTGATAATGTGCGGCAACGGGTAAGATAATGTAAGCCAACATTATAGTATTGACCTCAGTAATATTTTAAACGTTTTTGTGAAGTTTTTAAAAGCTTTGAGTTATCCTTATACACACTACAGTACATTTGGCATTGGCCACAATTCTATTTCAAGACATAATATTTACAACTTTGTGATATTTAGCATTTAGTGTAAACGTTGCAGTGGGAAAACAGGGGGAATAGATGAAATGCATCTTTCCAAGCCCTGCATTCACACCAATATCAAATCCTTGTGGGGCAATTGTGAATTTCTTGTGATTTAATTATGCTGGGGCTTCATTATGGCACTTTGTGTAAATGCGCTATGAAAGGGGATGGTGTTTTTAAACTGTCACTTAGGGCACATTTAAAAGAGTTTAATCTCTAACCTAAATTCAAGTTAGTCAAGCTATTGACTACTTTCAATGGTTTGGAATAGGAATGAGCCTGGTGACGAGAGATTTCCTTGTCAAGATACAAAGCCAAGATGATGGCTGAGCTTGACAAATACAACTTTCAAATAGAACTTGCAAAGGTCTGAAGTTGCGCAGTTAGGTATTTGAGTCTAATGTACATTGTATTGGGACATCTTAGCCTAAGCCAACAGCAACAAGAATGCCAAATAATCACATTCTCCTCCTGGCTTTCTTTTGAGGCTTTTCCATTACATGGTGTCGGCGCAACTCAGTTTAACTAAGGGTGCTTTTCCACCTATCACGTTTGGTACAAATGTTCTCTGGTTTGCTTTATTTGGACAGTTTGGCTGGTTTGGGTGGTGTGAAAGTGTACACAAACTGTGGTGTGGACCAACCCTGAACTCTGGTCCACCTCAAAACATGGAGTCTTAGTTTGCGTTCAAGTCAACCAGAGTCTTGTCCGCGTTGGTGTAAAAAATTTAAGCTATGGGCGGTGCCATCTCTGAAGATCTTAAGGGATATCAAATTCACCATGTTGTGAATACAACAAGAGGGAATGACCATATGGTCTCTTCTTATTTTTTATTTTATTTTATTTTATTTAACCTTTATTTAACTAGATAAAAGACCCATTGAGATCAAGATCTCTTTCACAAGGGTGACCTGGTCAAGAGGTCAACAGCACACGTCATGAAAGAACATATTAAATGGTAGAAATATACAATATATTAGAATACACATAATAACATATAAACACAACCTGATTTGAAGGTAGCAAAAGGGTCAACTCTTAAGTTTCTTTCACACCTAAAATTTGGTGGACTCAGTTCAGTTTGGGAGTGAAGTTTGTAAAATTATTTCATTTTTCACTTGGCTTGGTTTTCTTTCACATTGCTTGCTGTCTGACAGACCAAAGCCTGCTGCTTAATATAGCCACTAGCCACTAATTGAGGCTGTAGCTGCCATTTTTGTTTCTGCTATCTTGCCAGTTGTTGTACTATTACCCAGAAACACTCAACTGACTTTGAGGAATAACTTTGTTTGGCTAAAAGCAGCTTGGAAGTATTCTGAGCCATAAAAACAGATAAATCTGCATTTAGGCTCCGTCTTGCTGATTGACTGGAGTGATGTATAACCATCTGCAGCAGAGAATGGTAGACATTAACCTGTTAGCATTACTGTGCTTGATATTATCTGTGAATGTTACCTTAACTTGCAAACTGTTGTGATATTTGGACAGATTCAAACCACAATTTCACATTCATTTTGGTTTGCTTGCCTTGTTCGGTCCTTGTTTGGTTCAGATGGCTTTCACACCCACTGCAAACCAAATTCTGGCCCTTTTGGAAGCAAAAGGCCCCTTGTTTTCAGGGGGGACTAGAGTCCGCTTCTCTGGTCCACATCAAAGTTTGTGTGAGCTTTCATATCCCCCCGAATGACCAAGCTTTCCAAAAAAGGAGCAAACATGTTTGGTGTGAAAAAAGCCTTATACAACTCAACCACATGGACAAAAGCCAGACTTTACATTTTCTTCCCCTATGAAAAGTTTATGATTCCTCCATTTTCTCTGGTTGGAAAAAGTCTCAGTTGCCAGAAGGGCACAAGAAATGTCAAAAAAGAGCTCCTTCAGCTCTGAAAGGTCTGAAATCTGCTGCAAGACCCCAACTCTGCTGATAGAGGATGAAGAAAAAGGGGAAAAGATGAAGCAGAAGGAGAAACTGTATTT
The DNA here is from genome assembly GCA_037902135.1 of Cetoscarus ocellatus. Taxonomy (NCBI): domain Eukaryota; kingdom Metazoa; phylum Chordata; class Actinopteri; order Labriformes; family Labridae; genus Cetoscarus; species Cetoscarus ocellatus. The sequence goes on along the minus strand of JBAMNC010001741.1, from coordinate 905,628 downwards.
GGCTCTGATGTAGCTGCTCTGGAGGATCTCCTGGGACGAAATCAAAACCTGCCTCTCCAGAATCACCTCCTCCCTCTGCCTCACCGTGGGGGCAACGGGGTGACCACTCGCCCCCTGAAGAGCCGCCGCATGAGCAGCAATGGCAGAGACGGAGGCATTGATGGCTGGAGTGATGATTTCCTTCACACGCAGACACAAATGCCCCCACTCATCCTCACACTTCCTCCCACCTCCCCCTTGGCCCTGCAGGCAACACACACACTCTCTCTCTCTTTCTCTCCCTCTCACACACACACAGCATGGTTAGGCCTCCAATTAAATCAAAAGTGGTTTGTTTTTATTGGTCTTTTGCGCTGACAAGTGGGCTATCATTCTGACGGCTCTACCTGTCAGTGAGCAGCTGAAAATCCTCCGTTGACAATGCCCAATGCTTCCAATTAGGGGAGAATCAGACTCCTGGCGCGCTAGCCATCTTTCCACCCTCCCCCCCAGGCCCACCTTCCCTTCCTCTCCTTTCCTCTTCTTCTTTTTTTTTCACTCTGCACTCCACCATTCCCCTCTCGCTCCTCCCTCCTCTCTTCTTCTTCCTCCCTCCTCTCTCCAGGAGAAGGGGGTCTGTCTCCGCTGCAAATTACCGACACAAAACGAAGGTGGTGGCGGCGCTGGCGCAGGGAGCTGCCGGTCCAGGGCCCTGTCAGCATTAATGAGACGATGAAGGTTTATTTCACCCGCATGCATGTGCTAAATTCTTTCTTGTGTGACAGCTGACTGGGAAATGTGAGTGTTAACCTTATAAAAGATTCAGCGGGTTCTCATTATTTTCTGTCAACTCCACTACCTGATGGCGTTAAGGTGCATCATTTGCATCCCCGACTGGTCCGGGGTGCAGCAACCAGATCCACTCTCCTTTTTTTGCCCGCCTCTCTTGCCTTTATTTTTTTAAGGCTGTTTGTTTGTTGAGAGGAGTCATCTTTTTACATACATCACCCCCCTCCAAAGACACGCTTTACTCCATGTTCCAAAACGACAGAGATGCCAAAGTTTATTCAAAGGCGACACATTTTTACAAAACAAATACATATATATATATATATATATTTAACACAGGTGCTCCACTGTGTAAATAAATCAAATGTTTTTGTTTGGTTGTTTTTTTCCCTGCAAAAAAATCAACATACAGAGAGGCAAAGGCAGTTTAACCATAGGGTGAAGGTGGCAGCCCTAGTCAAGATGGGATGCACGATAATATTGGCGCTATACTGATATCTGCAGAAATTAGCTTGGGCTAGAACTACTGCGTGGGGCTTTTGGGAACCTGCAATGTTTACTCTGCCAGAGTATAAAGTCATTTTCACCTTTTGGCAGAGTTCCGATACAACTGGGCAATTTGTGTTCACCACCATTTGTCTGAATATATATGAGCAGACAACAATCCCTGTTGCAAACAAAACAACTGCACCAGCCCTGAAAGAGTTGATCTTGGCTTGCTACTAATTGACCCCAAAGCAGTTTATTTGCAGAGAGGACACGGCAACACCTCAAACAGGGTGATGAGTTGACTCATCACACTTTGCAGTAGTATTTGCAGAAGTAGCAATAATAATATTATACATTAGTAGCAATAAAAAATGAGCTACCCCACCAAGAACCACGAAGAATGAGTTTGTGTGCAGCATAAACCGAGGACTGGTGAGTGTTGTTTGTATGTGCTAACGTTAGCTTAGCCGACTCCTTTCAGTTTACTGGTTGCGGTTAGCCTGCTTGTTTGACACAAAAAATATGCCTGTTTCTTTAAACTGTAACTTGTAAATGAGATGTCAATGTCAATTTCAGTTTCAGCTTTATTTATATGGCACATTTAAGACAGCCATTGGCCTACCAAAGTGCTTTAAAGTAAAATAGACAGAAAAACCAATAAAAACAAACAATAAAAGCAGTAAAAACACTAAGAACCGATAAAAACCAATTGAACCCCAGAGCAATACAGAGAAACAACATACCAAATAAAAGACCCTATTTAAGGGGACTATACTCTATAGAGTGAACAAATGCGTCTTAATGGCATGAAAGGCTAAGTGTCTTTAAATGCATTCTGTGGAAGTACATTGTTGTTGTTTGTGTAATTTTTTTTTAAAGTGCCTTAATGTTAAAATGTGTTTATCCCCTTAAAGGGTTAGGTTAGCTTGTTTAAGCACTTTTCCGAATACTTTAGCTATATGACTTTAGTGTATTTATTGTCTTTGGTTATGGTCTTTGATGCTTTACATATGAATTATGATTACTAAATATTATTGCAAATGTTATGACTTATGATTTAAGAGGTATTTATTTTTATACTGTTATATAATGCATATTTGGAAATAAACTACAGTGCAACTAGTGCTATGTATTAATTGTGTGCACACTGGATTTGATATTTATTGTCAGTGAACATTGTAATTCATGTGAACTGTGGTCCTGTTGTTCAGGCCAGGTTTTTGACCCTATGGTAAGATAAAGGAGCAGGTCTAGAGTCTAAAGTCTTAAAATTGTTAAAGAGTCACACCTCTTCTGCCGAGCTATCCATACACGTCCCTCCACAAACTCTCTCACCAATATTACCCCTGGACTCAACCTCAAACCCAGACGTGGGTTTTCAGTGAACTGTGGGTGGGCTGTTGGGGCAATGATTTTGCGTTCATGCTGAACTCTTCTTTTTTTTTTGAGATTTTGGACTGCTTGACTCTCGAGATCTCTTGGTCATTTCTGGATTGTTTTCTGAGCAGGATGATTGTTTAATGTGCCTAAGCAAGTCGATTGAATAAGCGCTTATTTAGCTTGAATGGACATTCTTGTTAAGTGTTCTCATATTGATCTATTCACTGTAAGTAACTGCACTTTAGTTTTTGTATGTCATTTACTATATTTCACAATACATGATACCATCTAAAAGCAACCTCAGTCTCCTGTCCTCTCCCTCCTTGAGTGAATCTTGGACTTCGGGTTACTATATAACTACTCATTACTGTGTAATATATATCATAGACATTATTAGTTATTTATATGGTATGTATTATTCTTTGTACTATTTTTATCTTGACACAGTTGCTACAAAGTGCTTTCACTGATGATGTTGGTTCTTCATTAAATAATGGTCTAGATCTATTAAAACTGCGACTGAAGCTGTTAATATCTATACTAATCTCCTTACGAACAGTCACTTCCTGCAGTTGCCTCACTGGTAGCTCACACCTTTTCCTGTTTAAAAGGGCGTTGATTGGGCTGTCCCGCTTTGGGCTGCTCACAATCGTTGTAGATTGGTGCTTGGCAAGATGGATCTGCCTGATTACAGACATTGGATCAGGCAGATCCAGCTGTTGGGCAAGGTAACATCTCTACAGCAGATGATCAAAGGGCTCAACATCATCAATGATCAATGATCAATGATGAAAAAACTTCCCAGAATTTAGTCCAGCAGGAGTATGCATACTTTTTAACCGAACTGGATGAAAGGATCCCAGACCACCTGCGTCTGTAGTTTCTGTAGTCTAGTGTTTTAAGCATGCACTGAAATGTGCACACACAAAGCATTGCTGATCATCACTTGGTGCCTGCATGCCTGAGACAGATGTTCATGCACCATACAAACAAGGCTTTGAGTACAAAGTTTTTGTTTAGCCTTTCCCCCTCAATGATAGATAAGACATTCATAGAATCAGAAGCTGCCAACACTGGCTTGAGGAGCAGCCCTTCCCGTATAAGAAACCCTGAAAGTTATTTTGAGTAAATTCAGGAATTTCTCAGCAAAAGTGAACAGGGTTTATTAACAAAAATTGGGGATAACAAATTTATTTTCCTTAAGCACCAAACACAAGGATGACAAGGATACTTTATTCTTCGTCTTTAGTGTATTAAAGTGAAGGGATTTGGTGTGACTGGTTAGATTTCAGAGGGCCCTGGTCTTAATGGGAATGATGCCCAGTGCAGAGAAGCGGGTGAAGAAGCTGACGACTCATGTCTGCTTTCAGACTCAAAACAAGAGCAAACTGCAGAAAGCTGCCAAACTTTACAGATTAGAGGGTGATTGTGGTGCAATATGCACCGTAAGGTGGACCGTGATATCAAGCAGATAGTGCAGATAATGAGTTTGATTACTGCTATTTGCTGCCTGATCCATTTATCTTTATTGATATGACCAGCACAAAACTTCATGTTTTGAACACAGAATGTAAAAATCCACTGCAAATGGGCTCTCAGCCAAACAGAAACAAGAGATGAGTAAAGACCAAAGACTGTACAAAGGTGGGGAGTGATCATTGGTCACCTTCTCCTGCTTTCACTGTTGACTTTAGTTTGACACTGAGGAATCTATTCAACAAAAATGAGGTGCAGATTTTGTTGGACTAACATTCTTGTCTTGAAGATAAATTTCACATAATGAGGAGGAAAGAGTTAAAAGTTAACGTCCTATTTTGCACTGTGAGCTATTCACAAATTCATTTTTTTGCTCCACTTGTGAGAGCCTTTTTTCCCATGATGTGGAGTTAATCAGCAGAAAAAGAAATAGTGGTTTGCCGGTGTGACAGCAGGTCTCTACTCAACTCAAGCTGTTGAGTCTAGCTGTTCCATTGCAGGGTTTGGGGAATGGAGTTACATTTTATGAGAGAGTATTGAGAACAACATCCCAAGAACAATCCCGGTCTTCAAGGGACACATGAGGAATGTTGGAAAGCGATGACACAAGGTGCAAGGACAATCTGGCAAAGAACAAGAGGGGAAGCAGGGTTTAAATACACAGGAGGTAATCAGACACAGGTGGCACAGGAGGGACCACAGGTGTGGGGAATCAACAATCAGGGAGACACAGAGAGGGAAGATCAGGAAACAAAACCTGAAAGAGAGACAAGGGGGAGTGCTTTCAAAATGAAACAGGAATGATAAGACATGAAACAAAAGGGGAGTTTAACCGAGGGGATGCGACACTATTGTGGTCAAATTTTGTAGTCATGACAGAAATATATTTCTTAAAATCCTTTATACTATGTCTTTAATGTGGGCCTAATCTAATTTTACCATTTAAAATTTGCTGTGGGACAATGATAAACACAGTTGGTCCCTGAACCACAGTTTAGACACCCCTGATAAGGACTATCCTCACAGAAGACTACAACACCCAAAGTTTTGAGGAAATGCAGCCTGCAATGCCAATATTTGGCCACAAAAGAATTTTTGCACAGTTTGACAGATGTCAGCGTCACCATCGCTAAGTTTGGAGCATTGATGATTGTCAGGCTAAAACCATTGAAGTTTTGCTTCAATATCAACCAACCTTTGTTAAATATGAAAAAGTTTCAAACTTGCATGTGGGGAACCTCCAGATGTGTTTAAATTCATGAAAGAAAAAATGTTATCCTCCCTTGAGCCTGTGATAACCACAGACCATATGTCTGGTATCTCGCTGAAAACTCATTCAGAAATGATATAGACCTAGCGACAATAGAGGTTGAGGAACTAAACTGTAACTTTAACCTTTGTGTTTTGGGGCTCATTGCTGCACTGTTATACTATTGTCAAGATCTGGTGGCTTCAAGCAAAGTTAGAATTAAATATACAAAACTGATTGTAAGTATATGGAGTTAAATAGCTGTCAGACCAGCCCAGGGAAAACAGCCCACACTTCTCTGAAAATGGCCAACTTAGTTTTGGTAAAACTATATGTGTGTGTGTTTGTGTGTTTAATGTGGATCAATAACAAAGTTTTATTCCAACATCTAATAAAAACAGACAGCATCTCAACATTCACTGACTGTTTCCTGGAAACCATCCTGTTTCCTCTCTTTAACACGGATCAATAAAATCCTCCCGCAGCACCACAGAGAGTGTGTGTGTGGGAAAGTGTGTGTGTGCATGTGTGTTACATTATTTCAGTAATAGTTGCAGAGGTGCTCAATGCCAACAGCCTCCTGTAAAAAAGGTGGAAGTAAAAAATTGGACTTCACTTGACCAGAGAGAAAGCGTCTGAATAAAGCTGCAGGAGATCATTACAGTACACACAACACAACTTAACCCTTAACTGAGCACACACAGCAAAACATTCACGTACAGACCGGCAGTATGGCTGAACTTTTCTGCTAAAGTGTGCTCATATAGCCCATAAATGTACACAGTTTAACTTTTTTAACTTTTTCTGTTTAGTTTTAGAGGTCATCAGGCCTGATGGACAGCTCCCTATTATCTGTTGTTTAGGCAACAGTTATTGTTTACTCTTGTTTTGTTCATGTTTGTATTCTGTCCATTATTTTTGCCATCTCTTTTGTGACAGTCAATAAAAAACACTACATTTCAGTAGGCTGTAATATTATTCAACTAGAAGTGCTCTGAGAGGACAAACCTCTGTCAACACATTTCCCACACTGTCGACCAAGTTTTTGTCAAAAATGTAAAAAAAAGAAAAGAAAAGAAAAAAAAAAAAAACGCCTTATCTCGCACTATTAAAAATCATTAATACTATTCCTGGATCCATCTGAATTTGGATCAACACCAAAATTCGAAAAGTTCTCCCATATGCCACGACCAACATTCCCCGTAAAGAATCGTACTGTAGCATGTAGTCAAGCCAACAGTTTTTTTGAGTAGTTTTAACCTGTAAGTGGGTCAATATGATGTACTGCCATGTACTGGCTGGCGTCCGCCCGCAGACATCTCCCCCCAGGGACAAAACTCGTAAGTTCCTGTATCGGATCTCATATTTAATAGCCATGTGCCTCAAGTAACCCCACTACAAAAAAAACCCTGAATTAACACATTAAAAAATGCATTTAAAAAATTCCAAGATCCACATCCAACATACACAATCAAAAAAGTAAGCATACTTTTGCAAACTTTGAGTTTCTTTTTTATTATTCTGTTTACTTAAACCAGAGATAATGTACAAAAACCTGAGAAGAGATGCTTTGTGCCAAAATTGGCAGACTAATTGATTTCCATCTGTAGTCCCTGAGCAGGTAAGTTGGTAAAACACAAGGAAGACTTACACCCACATACAGAAATACACACACACACATAAAACATTTCAGAGCAAAATAAAGATATTAAAATGTATACATGTAACAAAATATGGGGAGGTTGCCAAGAAGTCTAATCAATGCAGACAAGACTGGTTCTTTAAAATCTACTGTTTGACTCTCAGGGAAAAAGGAAGTGAAGAGCAGGTTTCTGGTTGGTTTAGAGGTTTTTTTTATTGTTTTACTCCAGGGATGGACAACTAGTGGTCTTATTTTATTTTAATAGGCCTATGTATTTGTAAAGGGACAGTATGAATCAAGAGAATGTTGCCGCATACTTCAGCATTTGTAGCCTGAGCTAATTTGCAAATACATACAGTTGAAGCTGGACCCAGATGCAGATAACAACAAATATTTATTCAAACCAAAAAATCTCAATCTCATACAAAACAAAGTATCTTCCAAAAAATCCAAAAGTAAGCAAATTATCTACAAAGATAAAAACACCAGAAGCACAAACTTACACTGGAACTGTGGCACAGAGGATGTATGAACAAAGATGAGAGGGAACACAGAGATGATATACTCTGGGGGACAATGAGGCGCAGGTGAGACAAACCAGGAGCAGGTGAGACGAATTACACAGGTGAACTGAGCAGGGGCAGACGAGACAGGAAGTAAAACAAGAAATGACGCACAGAGAGAACACACTACAAAATAAAACAGGAACCGTCAAGGAATAAATTAAATACAGGAACCACATAAACAGACACACAACAGGAGAGATGATATTAAAACAAACACTAACATAAAACAAGGGCATAGTCATGACGGTAGCCTAAGACCACAACATATTGCTGCTCTCATGTGCTTACTTAAATCAGAGAATTTTTGCACATTACCATAATTTTACACTAAAACTTTTTACAAACAAACATGATTTTATATCAAACTGAATCCATTTTATGCATACACCTTTAAGGCAAATCGTAAATTATACAACTTTCATTCTTGTTTAATTTACTTCGTATGCCTTCTTTTCTTATTGCAACCCTATGAGGTGCTTCACTATCCACTTTTGGGCCACTGGCTTGCTCCACACCTCCAGTGTGCAAAAACTTAAGCTTAAATGTATAATTTTGTGATTTGAGGTCATTTTTTACACTCTTTTGGACCTGTCTCTAAAAATACTAAACACTTTTGATATGTTACTGGTGTATGTCAGTCTTTATAAGGAAGTAAATTAATATTACACCTACCTTTCTGTTTAAAGATAGAAAAATAGCTTGAAACTAAAAAAAAAAGCACAAAATCTTTTGTTATTCAAATGAAAAAGAGGGGAAAAGGATGTAAAATATGAGCCTCTCTCTGGTCTTGGGGCCATTTCCAGGCATTCAAAAGAATGTCTTTGAGCAATGCAACAGACGTCTCAATGAAGCCTAGTTTTCCTTTTTTTAATTTAAAACAAGGACAGCAAAACAAACAAACAACAGCAAAACGGAAAAAAAGATTACTAATGTTCAGTTATTTTGGATCCTAGTTGGTCATGGGCTCTTTGAATTGTCCCAGTATTTCTCAGCCTTAAGGCACTCATTCATTGGTTACAATGTCCAACATCTTCTGTGCTCAGCATTGTCCATTTTGTGTATTTTTTTATTTATTTCATTCACTCTGCTTTGTACAAAAAAAAAAATATTACTTATATAAACTTGCGCGTGGCTTTATTTCATCCCAAACGTTGTGCTTTTGGACTTCTTGCTAAGGTTTATTTATATTCCTTATTTTATACAGTTTTCTTTTTTTTCCTCACTCAAATTTGCCCTCATGGATCAATAAAGTATTTCTGATTCTGATCTATCACACGCCAAATAACGATCAGTAAAGGAAATCCGGTTAAACATTTTCTGATTTATTGATTTTACCATTAGGCTCGTGCAGACAGTGGACACGCGGTGGCCCTGCATGTACGGAGACAAAAAGCGCAGCGAGAGAGAGCATCAAACCACTGCTGCTTTTCATGCACCAGCAGAGGAGAAAGAAACAGCTAAGTCAGAGTGTGTGTGTGTGTGTGTGTGTGTGTGTGTGTGTGTGTGTGTCGCCTTATATCTGTGTTGTCCCCGCCTCACATGTGACAGCTTGCAGCCGTGATGGGACCCCATGGGAGCCGGGGAGCGGATTCACTAACCTGCCGGTGTCTGAGACCGACGCGCGCCTCCAATCTGGTGGTCACATGGGGTGGATGAAGGGGGAGGAGGGGGAGGTGGAGGGTGGGTTGGTGTTGTGGATGATGATGAGAGAGGGGTTAGTTAGATTATTAGGGGCTGTCGGGGCCGTAGCGCGGGGCAAACTGTGGCTCAAAGTGCACACAATGGTATTTTACGCATGTTAAGGTGAAAATTACGCACAATGGCACATCACGCGCCGGGAAGTCTTGCGTCATGCTGGGTGGACTATTGTGCGTAATTACCAGAGACTATTATACAGCTCTAAGTGATGACTTTTAACAACATTGTTCTTGTTTCAAAAGATTGTGCCACCTTATTTTAGGGCACTTGTATAGTTTAGTTTTTAATTACATATTTCTTTATTTTGTATCTTAGAATCTGTGAAGTTTTATATGTTGATATAACTGTGCTAATGCTATATGTCGTTATTTTCAAATCTGTGAATCACTTTAAATTGTTGTATTTATAAATGGTGCTCTTTTAATAAAAATGCTCTACAGTTGTTTAAATCTGAAGCCTCAATGCTTGAATTCAGACATATCTCCACGATTTCTCTGCTCCTCCCTTGCGCACTTTTTGAGCTCCATATAATCTTTTTATTGAACTGCTGCTTGTATCCTTTAACTCCTTAATTGAAGTGACCACTCAACAGGAGAAATGCCGTCTGTAACCGCTGTACCATTTTTATTCTTCTATCATGATCATTATTTTGCACCAAAGTTGAAATTGTTTTGTTTGCGTAAAAGTCCTTGGAAAGAAATATCGATTCACATTCTGATATCGTGACACATTACGTAAAACATTTAAACTTTTCTGGCATTGATTACAAACTTAACTTTGATTGGCTTTATTTTGATTAGCATATTTTCAGTCATAAGACTTATAAAGAGGATAAAAGATATTTGATATGTAGATTCCTTTGGTGTATGAATGTATTTTGGCGAAATAAAAAAAAAAATCATTCTGATGTCATGACATGATATAAATATGAGCCCCATTTTTTTCATTAAAAATTAATTTGGCTCAATTGGAGTCATTTGAAATAACATTATTTTACATAAATATGTTTATATATTTATTAAGACATTTCAGTTGCTGATTTTTTGCACCAAATCTTGTACTCGTATTTGTACGTAAGAGTCAGGTCTGATTTTGATATTATGACATTGCATTGCATTCTCACATTGATAATTGGTCTGATTTGGAATTTAAAAAATATTATGATAAATATGTTTCAAACAGATCTTAACACATTTTATCTTGTTTATTTTTTTAATAATGTGTACAAAACCTTGCCATAAAACTGATTGTATGACACTGAATAGAAAAAAGTTTTGTTTTATTTTTCTGATTTATACGCAGTTTTAATTCATTGGCTTCAGACGGAATTAGAATATTTTGTACAGAAGTACGATTTAAACAGGTATTGAGAGATTTCATTTATAGATTGTTGCACCAAAAGTCAAATTCCCTATTTGTTTAATTCAATGCTGCAACAAAAACAATTTTGGAAACAATGAATTGAAAAAAAAAACCCTGATCTTGAGTAAAAATATTTGCAACAATGTGCACACCACAGAATAATGATTATGACAAATGAATCAACAACTATAATAATTCTTATTATAGTGATAGATTTTAGGAAGGGTTTTGACGCATTTTCATTGATTATTTTAACCAAATTCAGTAATTTTACCCTTTTTAAGAGCAGTTTCCTATTTCTCAACTTATTTTGTCCTGATACTTTTTGAGAATCAAATCCCAAAATACAAGAGTGAAGCAGCCGGCAATAAAACATGATTATCAGAAAGAGTTGAAGTGGTAAAGCAACATAAACAAAAAACAAGAAAACTGACATGAAGATGTAATCAAAGAAATGTAAAGTTCAAAGAGCAAGTCCTTAACTCATGTATTCTTATGCTTTAAATGTCTTAAAAACATTTTAATGCACCTTGTATTGCTTTACGCATGAATGGTGCATAATAAAGTATCCTCATAGCAGCAATAATGAATTTGCTGTGCTAAACTTATATTAACTTTTACTGACTTTAACATCAAAATCAATACATAATCAATACTTAAGAGTTGCATTTAAAAAAATTAAAGCAGATTTAAAACAAATTAGATGAGTTCAAGGGGGTAAAAACTGTGTTAAAATGGTAAAATGCGTGAAAACAGGAGGTGTGGAGGTGAGGAACAGATCCACTCGGAGGCGGGGAGTGGAGGAGAGAAACAGCGAGCCGCTCCACATAATAACCCCATTATAAGCCTCATCAATGATGTAATGAAAGCAAACAGTGTGAAAATTGCCTGTAAACAGTTGGATCTGAGTCTCCTGATGAATTCAGTGTCTCTTTTATCAAAGTGAGGATGAGCCAGGGAGGAGAGGAGAGGATGGGAGGACGGGAGGGAGGGGGGAGGGAGTGGGCGTGTAGGGAGGTCCACTTCCAGCTCCCCTCAGCCAATGAAGGCTTGTCACAGGGGACTCACGTGGACGAGGCGCTCTTAAAAACCTAGCTGCTGACTTTTCCTCAAGTTCATATTTTTGGGATTCCCTCCCTTCCACCCTCCCTGATCACATCTCGTCCTTTTTACTTGCCAGTTGTGACTATTTAACCCACTTTACCTCTGCTTTTCTCGCTTACTTGCTGCGCGCATCACTCCGACCTGCGTCCTCAGCGCTCTCTCTTTACGCAGCAGCTCTCGGACTCCTCTCTCACTCTCTCTCTCTCTCTCTCGCTCTCTCTTCTTGAGTTTTGGAGGTTTTGCTCATCTTCTTCAGAGTATGCGAGCAGTTTTTCTGCGCTCTCTGAGTGCTTCCATGACGAGCTGCCCTCTTCATTTCCCTGCGCTCTCCTGTACCTCTCCATGGTGCTGAACGGCAGGTCCTTCGAGGACACTTGCGCGCTGCTCCTCAAAAAAGAATCTTGAATTAGCCTTAAAGTCTGCATCTTTTCGTGTCAAGAAGGTGAGATAAATTCAGTTTTAAGAGGCTCGTCTTCTGGTGGAGGCTTCTGAACTGAAAGCAGAGGGAGTTTGCTCCAAAGAAAGCAAAATAATCGATTTACAAGACTGCATCGATTCAAGGAGGACCCGAAATTAGAAGAACTCGGATGAATGGACGGTCCTTGTAGCGCACTCAGACTGGACATATTCTCTGTCTGATGAAGAGGAAACACAGGTGAATTACCTTTGACTTCAGCGCATCGAAGATCATTTACGCACAGGAGAAAGTGGCTTTTCTTCCTCTTCTTCTGGAGATCTAACCACTCTCATCCCTCTCTTAAGTAAAACTTGTCCTGAATACCAAATGGTCGTTTGAGGAGGGGCCCCCTCGAGCAACACAATGGAGGCGTCCGCCAACGGGTCCAGTTTTGGCATCGACTCGCTGCTGTCCCACAGGCCGGGCAGCCCCGTGTCCAAAGGGGGCAGCGTGGTGGGGGAGTGCCGCTCGCCTCTGGAGTTCAGCCCGCGATCAGACGCGGAGTCCGGCTGCTCGTCGCCGCCGTCACCGAGGAGGGAGTGCGTGGACGAGGTGGTGGCCCAGAGGCAGGGTCACGGCGTGGTGGGCCTGCCGCCGCACCTGCAGCACGCGCAGCTCTCGGCGGGGTCCCAGCAGAGGACCGTGACCTCGTCGTTCCTCATCAGAGACATTCTCGCGGACTGTAAGCCTCTGGCCGCGTGCGCGCCATACTCCAGTAATGGACAGCCGACGCAGGAGGCGGGAAGGCTGGTGTCCAAGATAGCGGACGACTTTATGGAGAAAATCCACAGCAACTCCTCCTCAGACAGCGAGTACAAAGGTAAGAGAAGGAGGCTGAAGAAGAGGGAGGTGAAACTGAGGTGGCCCTTTGAGCACTTTTGGCTCAAAAACTGACTCCTTAAAAATGTGGTTGGTTTTATGTTTGTTCACATTTTTCTCTGTTCACTTTCACATTCTCATGTTTTCTTTACAGCCTGGTTTAAATCTCTTCTGTGGACAAGCCTCGTGTATCCTAATAAATTAAATATCATAGGCACGGCTGGTACAAAATTGATGATGCAATCTGGAAAGATGGAGTAGGGCATCAAGTTGGAACAGCAATTAATTAAATTTCAATGAAAGCTACATTGATATTCAGAATATGATTTATTCAAAGAATCAGGATTTCAAGGAAATGTATTTTGTTCTGAAATATGTGGAGGGATAAGTGTGAGGAAACGATATTTGGCTTTCAGATCCCGATTAAACAAAGCACTAATATCAAACTTCAACAACGCTATAGATACTAAATAGATACAAACCAGACTCAAAATTAAAGAAGAAAAAAGACGTTTCAAAAATGTCAAAACACAAAATACTGTTGCTTTCTATTGCGTTTTAAAGGATGTTATTGTGTTATTAATATGTATAAGAGTTTGAGGAGACGAAATGTAGCATTCGTGTTCTCCTTAAAGAAAACAGGTATCACGCTTAAGTAATATAACAGATTTAATAAATGCAAATGTAGGTTCTGATTGAAATAAAAAATATTGCACAATATACTAAATTCAACAGGAAAAAGACGTGCACAATAAGCAGCCATATGGCTCTGAATGTGTCATTAATAAGGAGAAAGAAAGTGAGGAAACGAGATTTGGCACTCAATTAAAGAAAGTACTACAGTCAAACTACAGCAAAAACTGCAGATTTAAACTAACTAAAAAAAACAAGTACAATACTGTGCACAATAGGCGACTCTTTCTGGACACTTCATCCGTAACAATTTGTGATAAATATGTCGGTAGATTTTAAAAAGTAACTTAACAACTAGGTCCAGATTAAGGAAAGTAGTAATGTCTAATGCTGCAGGAAGGACAAATACAACAAATGGGCATTACTGCTCTGACTGCATAGTAGTTGCACAGAATGCCATGAGCAAAATAAAGTGTACAATGAGGAAGCATTCCTGGATATAATGTGCTGTAAATGTGTTGTATTTGTGGATTTAGGCTGCAATAAAATAAAATGTGACTCTCTGGTCAAGTAGAAAAGGAAAAATAATTTCAAACTAAAGCGATAAATGTAAACTTAGATCCTGAATGACAAACAAGTAACTGCAAAAGATAAACATTTTGTACAATAAGCAATTGATTCTGAGTATTGAATATGAAGGCTAAGGTAACAAAATTTAGCACTCAGGTCACGACAAAGAAATCACTTATGGCTGAACAATGTATTTTAAAAAAGGAAAGCAATTTTCCACAAGAAGAAGTGTGATATTTATGAAAGGTCAAATATGTACCAGCTGTCATTTGAATTTCAATATTTTGCAGCAGATATTTAGACCAGGTGTTCTGGCCTAAGTATCATTGGCAGATGAAAAATTAAATCCTTTTTTTTTTGCAGAAATTGCAAAAAATGTCACAAACTAATTCATTGTTTTTTTCTAAATATTCATTTGCATGCTTTTTTTTATTAAATTAAAATAGGTTTTTGATCAACATTTGGGTCAATCATTGAATCTGAAATATTAGTCTAAATAATGGAAATTCAATATGTTTCTAATTCATGCAGCCCTTTCACTTCTATCAAACAAAAGCAGTTGAATAACCTTTACGATAAATTCAAGTGTAGACTCTGAATGAAAAAAATGACCCAAACTACCAAACACAATCAGTAAAATATTGTGAACAATAAGTAACTATTGGTGGTTATTATATGGTTATAAATGTTAAAGGTGCAGGAAGAAGGCACACTCAATATGGTTTAAATAACAGCAAACACAAAAAAGCAGGAGAAATGCTTCAAGAGAATCAATGACCTTTGCAGTCAATGTAGGCCTTTTAGACTGTATGAAAAACATAATAATAATAATAATAATAATAATAATATCAAGAAGAAGAAGTATTGTTATTATGACTATTATTATTAAAGTGTTATTTTCCCTTGGTTTCGTCTGTTAGGTAGTGTCCAGCCAATAATCTCTGATGGTCACGTTCAGCACAGTAACTGCAAAACAAAATATTGTCATCAAACTGAAACATGTTTTATTTTTGACACAGGGACTCCAAAAGTTAGATTTTTATCCCAATTTGGTGACTCAAGAGGGCTGATTTCAGAGCCTGAGCTCACATAAATTACGTGAATACGGTAGTTTAGCATGTTAAGCCTTTATACTGGAGTGGTCTGAGCGGAAAGAAAGAAAGAAAGAAGGCAACACATATCTTGACCATTGTTGTCATTACAGGCTACTGTTAAACATCATTAATGCAGCTGTTTCCTATTGGAGACATATGAGTTATGTCTGCACCATAATGAGAACATAATATTACAATAACTGGCATTTCGTCCTATCAATATAAAAACAGGTTTTTTTTTATTTCGGTCCGTGTTTTTAAAATAATTTGCAGGGAATCCCAACAACAATGTGCTTACAGTATTTTGCTCTGCGTGAAATATTTTGCTGAGCATCTTGACAAAACAGATTTAAAAAATTATAAATAATAGTAATAATAATGATAATAATAATAATTAATTGATATAAACTAAAAACGCTTTGCTCTTTTTCCTCTCTTGAATGAAAATCATTTCCTGGGGAAATACGTTTACAAAAGGCTCAAATTGTGTCCCTTAAGTCTGGGTTTCATGTTT
Organism: Cetoscarus ocellatus; assembly: GCA_037902135.1. Lineage (NCBI taxonomy): Eukaryota > Metazoa > Chordata > Actinopteri > Labriformes > Labridae > Cetoscarus > Cetoscarus ocellatus. The sequence continues at coordinate 889,807 of JBAMNC010001741.1, read as the reverse complement.
TGTCATATTATCATCATCCATTGTTTTGGCCTTGAAAGCGCGCTCGGACTCTCCGGTTAAATTGAGATCTTCAGTATAAAACATCACATTTAAATCCAACATCTGCCCGCGTGCCTGCGCGCGCACGTCTGATATCATCAGAATATCCAGGAAGCATGTGCTGATGTCGGGACAGATGACAGGGTCGCCTCCAGATAAATGCCATCAAGGGCCTCTCTGTTTCCAATCATGTCAGCCATAACACACATGTCACCTCCACTGACAGTTTAATGAAGCAGCGCGTGCAGGGACGGTGCGGGCTGCTAAAGGGAAAATATCCAGCTTCAGATCCAAACATATAGATATGATTATATTTTTGACTGAATTTGTTTTGGTTTTATACGGAGCAGGATTGGGGCCATTTAAAAAAATAAGAGGCGAAAATTTTTCAGGGTCTGAAAAAAAAAGTATGAATTCTGACTTCAGTGTCAGATTTTCTGATGTTTTTCAATCATAATTTTGATTTAAATCTTAGCAGCCAGACTTTTTTCCACAGGCTAAAAATTGTTTTTTGACCTCTACTTTTAGCCCTTAATTCTCTTTCATAGTTTAAGCTCACAACTTTCAAGAGGTTGATTTTTTTTTTTATTAATTTCAGAATTTTTTTTTTTTTTTTACAGCCTTAAAAAGTTTAAGCCATCAAAATTGTCTGACATTAATCTAAGAAATCTGATTTGAATTCCTTTTCTGAATTTAATCACTGAATTTTTTTTTTTTTTTTTTATCACAGACTTAAAATATATAAATAAAAACATTCTTCAGTGACCTAATCCTCTTCCATAGTTATAGACCACAACTTTTTAGAGGCTGGACTATTAAGGTCTTCCAATTTAGACTTTAATCTCGCTATGCTGGTTTTTTTCAGAGACATAAAAAAAATGTCCAGACTTTTAAATTTCCGATTTTAACCTTAGAATTATGACATTAATTTCTGAATTCTGACTTTTTTCTCAGACTTAAAAATTCAACCTCAACCTGTCATTAGCCCTAATCCTTTTCGTTAGTTCTAGGCCACTACCTCAAGCCCACAATATTTCTTCCTTATAATTTTTGGCCTAAAGTCATCCATCTCCTACGTCTGCTTGTGCGCGCGCATGTCACCGCCAGGCTCGCGCTCCTGATCGACGCGCTGATTGATCGGAGGAGCCGCAGGGGCCCACAGAGCGCCCGCGCGGCTGCTTTGATTGCTCCGATCATATTTCAGGGATTTGATGCAATTTGTCCCCGGCGCTAATCAGATTTGTAAGGCTCGCGCGCCGAGGCCGCCCGGCTCTTGATTTCCGCTCATTTCTCCGCGCGCCTGTGAAGTTCCTGCGCTCGCGGTTGAAAGGCTCCGTCCTTCCCTCGTGGCTCAATTAGGCGGATTATTGTTGCTGCTTGAGACGACTCAACTATTCAAGTACCAAAGATCTCTCGGCTCGCCCGCTTCCTCTCTCTTCTTCCTCTTTTATTTCGCTTTTTTCTTTCTTTGGAGAATCCGGAGTGCAGATTTATCAATGCTCGCCCTGACATGACATCAGGCGGAACAAGAGAACAAAGACTGACGGGAGAAATATCAGATTGGATGTGTGGATATTGGAAAAGCTTTTTATAACAATTTAAGACCAAATCAAATAGCTATAGGCAAGGTTTCCAGCGCCGCCATTTAACTCTCACAGGCACAGAGAGTTCATCTCACATGTCTAAATAAAGAAGAGAGAGAGCCAGCATGCTAAATAACAAACATGTTTATTAAATATCACAAAAGAAGCTTCGTCAAGCTTTTATACTCTGTTAAAAATAAGATTTTAGCAGAGACTTATGTGTAAAGGGAAACAAAATAATGGTGCCACGAAAAAATATTTATTATTAAAAAAGATTAAATCAAAACGTTTGTATCATAAAACTGCCCTCAGCCCTCTTGGTTGGACTTTGATTCAGATTACATTAAAACTAAATGCGATTATAAGGTGTTAAATGTCGTCTTTCTGATTTTAATTACGTCAATTACGTCAAAATAAAATGTTTTTTTTCCCACTTTTTCGCACAATGATGATACATCATCGTAACAGCGGTGTTAAATCCGTTGATTTCTCTATTTTTCCAGTGGGGTGAATTTTCAGAATAAAATAGAACCGAATAAAAATATTTCACAACATCAGCATTAAACTCCAATTGGTCTCATCTATAACGACAATGAATTTCAGAATCAAATATGAATGATCACCTTTTAACCTTGACATTACATTTCAGTGGGTTTTCTCATTTCTATACGATGTTGGATTTCAAAATACATCAAACCAAATTATTAAATCAATTTTTAGTATGAAGTCTTTGGGTTCTCTTTTATTCCGTTGCAAGATTTTCAAAATAAGAAGACTAAAGGAAACATTAAATTAATTAAACATCGACATATATACAGCTGGATAAAATAAAACACAATAATACCGAAGTTAATAAAGTAATCGAGAAACAGAAATAAAACTTCTTTGATTTTTTTTTTTTTTGTGGACTACTCCAAACATTTTACAACATAATATTTCAAAATGAAATACTGTCTTAAGAAATAACCTCTCTATGAATCCCCTCTTTTATAACATAGCCGATTAATTTAAAAATATTGATAATGATAATCAATCGATAATAATTCCAAACCCAAGTTTGACTGTTATCAAATGGATATTTCTTTGTTTTAGGAGGGAGCAACGTTTTAGCCTCCTATTCCGTGTTAATCAATCAACCAGCGAATAAAGCGTAAACCTCAGAGAGAGAAGAGGACAATGGGCTGATTGAGAGTTAAAAAGAAAACCAAATTAAGACATTTTCAGAAACTGTGTTTATCCTAATTTTCTCCGTCTTTTGTTTACATTTTTTTTCCCCTAGTCTAACCTTGACTGAAGCTTTTACGCACGAAGGAAGAGCCATAGAGTCCTCACCTCTGTTTTCTGGTTTATATTTGAGTCTGGGGTCTTTTTGTCTTGTAGGATGTGGTCTTACAGGATGAACTGATTCTTGTTGATATTAAAGAGTTTTCATGGCCACGCGCAGTTGGAGTCCTGTCCTTAAGGCCTTCTGGTTGTTTCCAGCTTCTATTCTTTTTGCCTCTGCTTTGCCCCCCTCTAAATATTTGTCTCTTGTTGTGTCCAGTTAAAGAGGAGGGGGACAGGGAGATCTCCAGCAGCAGAGACAGTCCTCAGGTCCGGCTCAAGAAGCCCAGGAAGGCTCGGACGGCCTTCACGGACCACCAGCTGGCGCAGCTGGAGCGCAGCTTCGAGCGTCAGAAGTACCTGAGCGTCCAGGACCGCATGGAGCTGGCGGCCTCCCTCAACCTCACAGACACACAAGTCAAGACCTGGTACCAGAACCGGAGGTAAAGAGATATTCAATGATGCTAAAGTGAAGGGGAGGGGGGTAATCTGGGAACTCACTGATGGACTGACCAAGGACGCCATGTTTGTCCATCGGCCTGAAGGTGACAGGAGTTCAACTCATTCAGCTGCTCAGGACTCACGGCCACTTTGTCATTAATTATTGATTAATACGTGATTTCTTCCACGAGTAACTGATTAATCATTGAGTCCAGTTGGAATGACGAACATCACAATACAGTCGACGTCCATATTCAGAATGTATCCCAATTAGTAAAACTCCAAAGAGACAGAAGTGAGCAGTCATCAGGGTTCATGGCCTCTGACCAAAGTTTTCAGCCTGAAATCAGAAACAAAAGCCTTTTTACGTAATTCAGTTTTGATGAATTAAGGCGAGCCTCTGTTTAATAGGATATAATTTCCCTGTCCGATTATTCAATCAATAATTAATTTGAATTTTAGTTTTAGCGTGTTATTTTGATTTTAACCACAAGGAAAAGCACTTTAACGTCTTCAATTAGTAGATTAAAAAACTGCTTTTGAAAGGCTTGACGTTTTAAAAGTATGATATGCTGATAAATTGCTGGGATATGTCTTTACAACTCTATAAAAAAAACTGAAAGCAGCTCCCCAACATCAGTTCATAGATCAATTAGTGAGTTGTCCAAAGATTTCACTATAAGATGCTGTTTGCTCTTATTTAAATTACCGTAACTATAACCTCTGACACTTTAAAACATTTTAATTTCTGATTTTTTTTTTTTTTTTTTTTTTTAAATGTCTTAGATATATTTTCTTCAACTGCTGGACTGTTTGTTAAATTGACTAAATGTTAGTTCTGGAAGTGTTGAAACATTTTGTCTTCTAGCTGTTTTTAGGCATTTAAAAAACACAAGATTGCATCTGATATTGAAAGAGTAAGTGAATTAACTCATTTACTTAATAACATAAGCAGTAATATTCTATAATATTCTAACAAGGATACTCAGATTTTGACATTTTAATTATTTCTACTTTGTTCTTCATAAAAATATCTTTTGATAAGTTAGATTATAAAACTTAAATTGGTTAATCAATTAGCTGTTTGCCAAATCCTTTTCTCTCAACTTAAATTTAAAACATCAAAGACTTAATTCATTTTATTATTTATCTATGATATATTGTTTCTGTTATGACATAAGTAAAGATGCATCTGATTGCCAGTCCAGAAAATACTCAATTACTGACTTACTTATTTCTGTAGTCAGTACAGCTTTATCAGGCTTCTTCAATTGAACCAATGACATTTTAGATTGATAGATGGATAAATAGATAGATATACTTTATTTTAATCATTGTTTACTTGTAACTGTTTAGTTATGAACTGTAAGTCTTTTAAGCTATAAAACTAAAACACAAAAATGTAAAGTAGTTTTAATATTAAGCTCTTATTAAGTAAATAAAATTGCTTTTGACAGAAAAAAAACTGTTAGATACTCACCTTTTAAGTTTAAGCTGTAATACTTGATTAAGATCCTTAAATTTGAACCATATATATTTAGATTGTGACATTTCAGCTTTGAACAATCAGCCTATTAGGTCATATAACTGATATATAAATAAAGATATTAAAAACCTGAGCAGCAGTCGATGAATCATTTCTCTGAGCTGCAGTCCGTCGAAGCTTAGAATTTTTCAAGCATTTTTAAATTCCTCATCTAGAAGGTGATTAAAAGTGAATTTGACCTCAGTTTCTCTAAAACAGTTGACTATCTGTTAGTTCTGCAGTTCCTAAAGTGGGGCCCATGGCCCTTGGAGGGGTTGCCACAGCTATGCAGCAAAGCATGGTAAGAAGAAAAATGCAGGACTTCCATGTTAACCAAAGACTAATGTGTAACTAAATCAGGCATTACAACTTCTAAAAAAGACAGAAAACACAAGGAGACATAAGAGACACGTGTCCCACTTGACTTCCCCTGAACAATAGTCATATAAGTTATATTTTAAAATCTTGGGGGATTCAAGTCACAGTATCACCGTTGATTGATCTGTTCTTAAAGTAAATAGATTTATAATAGACCATTATTTTATTGTTTACAAATAAACATTCATGTATTGAAGTAAATGATGAGAGGCTTGAAAATTGTTTTGATCTGCCGAAGGGAGGCCCGTTATAGAGAAAGTCTGGGAACCACATAACTTTAACTTGAATTGTCAAACTTCCTGTTTCCTGTATTAAGGTCCATTTTATGAGCCTTCAGCATCACAGCACTTTATTGTCTCAACATGATTTTAACATGACCTCTTTTAAAATAGCAAATGTGAAAATATTGTAGCCTGATGGTGGATGTTTTATATAATAACAATTGTTGTTCTTCACATATAACTTTCTTGCACCTTTAGCCAGTTTTTACCTGGGCTACATTTTTTTTTTAAATCAAGGGGAATAAATAAAAATCTAGATCAAATCCCAGTCCCCCACATGAGGCGTTTCCAGCCCTGCTTTTTTTTACCTGCGTCCAAACACAACAACACAACTTCCTCTAGGCTTTTATTTAATTCAAGTTAAACTTCCTTCCAGGCTTATGGTGTGAGTCTGGAGGTGTCAACTCCACCCATATAAATAAAACTGTTTGCATTAGTAAGGTGCACCTTCTCCTCTAACGTGAGACCATGTTTCCTGCACTTTCCGCTTGAATTCACCCCATCTGCATTTATTTATTTGTCTGCAGCAGTTTGGACTGTGAGGCAGCTAAATGACAGAAATAAATATAAAAACACAACACTTTGCGGGATGAATAATGCATGGTTGCATGTGTGCATATCAATAATTCAAACAAACCACTATATCTACTCAATTATCTTTATTATGAATTATTCACCTGCGTGGAGTGCAGACTAGCAGACGTCTTTGGGTGTGAATACAAGAGGAGGGATGGTGATTTTGAAAAAAGGAAAGAATAAAGTAAACAGATGTAGCTCTGATTTCTAATTGGGCCTCTGGTTAAACAGATGGGGCTGTTTGAGTGTGTCAGGTTCAAACAAAGTCATGATAACAGGCTTTCACGGGCTGAACTATGGTGGACGGAGCACACAAGTTTATTACTTGAGTCAAAGTGCAGACACTGCTGGTTAAATATTATTACAATACTTGTGAGTAAAAGCTCAGCCAAATCATCACTTGGGTTAAAGTACATACTTCTTATTATTCAAATACTCAACTACTATTTTTTTCATAGCATTGTATTTTGACAGTGCTTTGATACATAGAGAATAAATGAGTGAACATAATACTTTGTTAAGGATATGAAGGAAATATTATTTACTTTGTAATATTTGATGATATAAATTTTGAGATTTGAAGCTTGTGAATAATAAAGCAATGATACCTAATTTTGAAAAATCACTATAGTAACACATCATGACCAAATAAGTGTCATCCAGACATTTAACTGAGTAAGTATTATTTTTGAAGATGCAAGGCCTTAATCAATAAAATTGAGCAGCATATTCTTATTACTGTCTCTCTTTGCTTTCATTAGCTCTTTGCAGCAGTTATAGCACCAAAAAAATGACAAAACAGTTATGGGGGTCCACATGAAAACCCCCATCCTCACCAAAGCCCACAAGTCAATTTTGAAAATCACTAAACTGTAATAATTAAGAAAACATGACACAATCTGCCATGAAATGTTGTAAGTTTTGTCATGGCAACCCGAATTCCAGGTACAACACCCTGCATGAAGATCAAGAGCATTACAACATGAAAATTTAAAAGACTTTAAAATGTACATTTGACCACTGGTGTTGTCTTTTGTCAGAGTTTTGGCAAATAATTGCCAATTTTTTTAAATTATTATTATTTAAAACTTTTTTTTTTGGAGCACAATGAAATTAATTTGGAAACAAACACGTGAATCAGATTTTCTTTACTAGCCGACTTATAGATACTGAGTTGATTGTGTTAAAAATTTATTTTAATTTGACTTAAAAAATATCTGACTTCAGTGTTTGCAGATTTAAAATCTAAATGACTATTTGTATAAATATAGTGAATTATAATGACAGCTAGAATGAAATCAATGGAATGATAAGAATTACCCACCTAATTATTTCATTTAAGAATAGTGGTACTCAAAGCAGAGGTCAAGACCCCCACTGGGTGGCAGATGTCTTTCAAAGACATGGATTTTTAAAAAGTGAAACAATGCAGCCCTCTTAGTTAATGAAGTTACCATCCTTCACAAAAATATATAAAAGAAAAGTCAAAGGCCTCTGTGGCAACCTCTCTACTCCTTATCTTTTCCCTCGTGCTGTAATCCTTGTCATGAGGACCTGATCAAACGTAGATTTAAGATTTGGCTATAGGAGTTCAGATGATCAGTCATGATCTCTTTCGCTCCATCTTCCATCTTAAACACTGTGTCAGAATGAACCGTCCGACATGAGTGATGGTGCTCTGCACTCAGGATGGAGACGCGCACCAGTTTTAGCGCACAGAAATAATCGACCACAATTTGCTGTGTTTTGGATTTGGTTTAAGAAAATACATTTATAAAAGCATCACCCGAATTAAGAGCAAAAGTGACGCATTTCTAGATCATTCACAGAAGTGCAGTGGTGTCAAAATGAAGAGATCCGTCTTTCAAACGTGGCGTACAGACAATACTCAAGAGGTGAGCAGGACGAACCTGCACCCAGAGGCATCAACACTGTTGCTTGGCTTGACTTCATTCATTATTTCTCCTCTGCTTATACAGGCTCCTAAACACACCGAGGCACATTTTGGTCCTGCTAAATACTTCGTAATTTTCAAAATATATTGGTAGAGCTGGTTTGACCAGATTATTTGAGTGTATTTTCAGACTTTGGGAGATTGACATTTTTGAGGTCGTTCATGTATCATTAGAAACTCCCAATTTTACCCATCAAAGTAAGCTTAAGTTTGCATTTCTGTGATTCCGTACTGATATAGATGCACTATGTTAAGTCATATTTGCCTTTTAGTTTTATCCAACATTACCAGAAATGTGCCAGAAAAAGAAAATGTCCTAATTTAGGGAATATTAACCCATTGTTAAATTAATATGTGCTGATTTTGAAGGGCCTACACTAATATAACACAATGATGTGTCCGTCATCTGTATCCAAAATATAATATATATCTAAGATGGGCTTCCCTTGGCCTTTATTACTATAAAACAAAATGCGGTCAAAATCCTGTTGGATGCCGACCACACCCTCCCACGTTAGGTCGAATAAGCTGCTATGTGACCTTGATAATCTAATTTGCCTCCAAAGCCAGGCCTCAGAGAACCAGAGATACAGTATATGCATTCTTAAGCGTCCCCATTGACCTCAAGTCCCAATTACACCTGAGTTCACTCTAAGAATACTAACAAATATACAAGTAAATTTTCTTTGTAAGTCTACTGTTGACTGTTCTGTACACGCAGCAGTCTCATTCAGCGCATTTTCTCTCCTCCAGGACGAAGTGGAAGAGGCAGACGGCGGTGGGTCTGGAGCTGTTGGCTGAAGCAGGAAACTACTCCGCCCTTCAGAGAATGTTTCCGTCTCCGTACTTCTACCCGCAGAGCCTGGTGTCCAACCTGGACCCCGGGGCGGCCCTCTACCTGTACAGAGGCCCCTCTGCGCCCCCGCCGGCCCTGCAGAGACCCCTGGTGCCGCGAATCCTGCTGCACGGCCTCCAAGGTGGCAGCGAGCCGCCTCCTCCTCCTCCTCTGCCCCCCATGACAGGCGTGCTTCCCCGGCCAGGTCAGCAGCGGTGAGCCGCCCCCTCCACTCTGCTGGTTCATCTTTACGCACGCACTGGCAGCTTTTGGACTTCTTGGACGAAATGAACCGTGCGTAAAAGCCGTGCGTAAAAAGAGAAGAAATGACTGCTGAAGGCCTTTTTATGGAGCGAAATGACCGGGAAACTGAACTCTGAACGGAGACGTGAGACTCCGACTGTGAGAGGAAGGATTTTTTTTTTTTGAGGGGTGGGGTGAACTTTATTTATTATTTATTTATTTTTAAAATGGAACAAAACTTTAAATTATGTATTTATTTGATTCCACTTTCAGTATTTCTTGTGTTATTCCCTATTTGGTGGCACCGTGACCTCCATTTCAATGCCAATAAGATCCACGTTATTATTTTTATTATCATTATTGTTATTATTTTTATTACACTGAAAAAAAGAAACTGTTGAACATATTTAAAACGTGATTTTTCCAGTAAAAATCTCAAATTAGCATAATGCATCTATTTTTTATGAATTAATTAAAACATAAAAACAATGCTTATCACCAACTGAAATATTTTTTCAAGTTTAAACAGACATTTTTTTTTTTGTTAAATCCTGACATGAAAAAAGAAATCTGCTGAAGAAAAAAGCTTCACTTGGTGAAAAAAAATGTTCTTTTAAGATAGTCTATAAGTTCCATATTTTATATTTTAGTTTAAAATTGTCTATTAAATCAATAAACTTGATCTAATTACTTGCTGAAAATTAAAGCATTTTGAAAAAAACAAATCACAGCAGTTTCCTTTTTTCAGTGTATATACAACAAATACGACATTTTTGGGTGAATTCAGGTTTATTGGAACATTTTTCTGAATTTCTGTCTTATTTGAGCTCTTTTGCATTGAAAGAGGGACTCCAGCACATGATGCATTTCTGTAATTATGAAGATATTTTATATCCATTCCAGCTGAAAGTAAAGTTTCATCATGCTACTCTGAGGAATGGCTCAAACTTTTATTCTGAAACATTTGGTTGATGGGAACAGGAAACATATTCTCTGATAAGGGCAGCTGAGAGCATTTATTTGATAATTTCATATTTGCGTCAGTCAGTTAAATAATGCTTAAAATTAACATGTAATCAAAAACATTTTTCAGTGACAAGGTCAGGTTCCTGCATCAGCAGGGGTGTAAAGTTACTAAATACATTTACTTAAGTTACTGTAATTAAGCACATTATTTGTGTACTTGCAGTACTGAAGTATTTTTTTAAACAGAATTTTTACTTTTACTTGAGTGGTTTCTGTGAAAAGCACTTACTTCGCTACATTTAGCGCATCAGACTACAGAGTAAAATAATTAAAGGAAAGAATAAAACCAACCAGGCCAAGGATATATTCTAACGGCAGAAGTAATATATTTTGTCTTTGTGTCACACACATATATAAATGAAGTTACATTTTTCAAAGATTCGAACATTTTGACAGATCAGGAAATGAGATAGTTGTAGAAAATGTATTTGCTTGGCATGTATTCACACATGACTGCTTAGACACAAACATTAACTCGCCATTTGGTGCATAACCCTCTGACATTTACCAGCCAAACGGAACATTTACCCACATTTGGTGCTCGGCGTGTGTAAATATTGGACCCTGTTTATACTATTATGATGAAACAAATAACTGTTTGACTTATCAGTCTTCAGCTTTTGCTCTCTTTGCACCACACAGAAAAGTGTACTCAAAATACTCAGTATTCAAGTATATTTGTTTAAGTTTTCCATTAGTAGATTCACAGATTTCTTATTTTACTCAATAAATTGTACCAAAGAACTGTACTTTAATTGAGTACAGTACTTTTGTGCTCTTACCAGCCCTGTTTATTAGTGTAAAATATACCAAAATGATCACTTAGGCATTTTTACTGCCTGTAGAGGTAAAACACAAACATAAAGCAACATCCAAGTGATACATGAACATTTATGGGGTATATTAGAGGTCTGCAGACATCAAGAGGATGGTAGCTACATATTTGGAGTAGAAAGAGAATATAAAATATTTTTCTGTGGCAAGGTTGATCATTTTCTTCACATTTAAACCCTTTTCAGCTCTACCATTCAACCAAACGTGTACAGTCTCATTCAAACAAACCCTCTTTGATTGGAAGAGACTGATTTAAAACAGCTTCATACATAAAATCAAATAAATTCAGCTTTACATCGCTGCAGATGAGGCCAAGAGCGCTGGGTAATTTACTAAATTTTAGGTGATTTTTTTTTTATTTTTTTAAAAGAAAACAGTTTTGAGGGGGTCGTTCACCAATCATTTTTAATGTTTCATTTTCATGCCCCCTTGATTTGGCTCTTCACTCCAGATAGTGGAGTCACAAAGGCTTTGCAGCTTTGCCAAAGCTGCACCAAAACAAAGAAGCTTATAGCAGGACAAACAAGCTCTCTAAATATGGCCAGTACAATATGCAATTTCATATATTCTATTTTTAAGTTTTCTTTCTCGTTAAATAGTTAATTAGACTACTCAGAGCTCTTGGCCCCATCTGCAGCAATGTATGGCCAAACTTCAGAGCCAGTTCACTCTCTGCAGGAGCAAAGCGGATCAGAATCACTCTGGATAATGTATTTATTACTGAAATGATTATCATATAATGCCAATTCTGAAACAACAAAACTATACATTTAAACAATTTGAAAGCCAGATAATCAAACTCAGACAAAGCACACACCTTTTTCCTCAGTTCACAAATTTAAAGACCAGCTTCCTGTTGAATTCTTACCCGTCTGAATGATTGATGTCACACTAATAAGCCCATTTTTACCATAAGGTAATTCAGCTTGGACTCGGAGAACAAAGCTTAATTTCATTGAGGGTTATAGAAATAAAGCCTACTTTTTAAAAGCTGCCTATTCAATCATGTTCCACCCAACCTGAATTCACCTCAACAAATTGGTAAAACATTTCCCTTTTGTTTTTACTTTTTCATCCTGAATATCAAGTTGAAGAGCGGTCATAAACCTGTAAATAAGAATATTTTGCATTTTATTGTAAGGAGACTGATTTTAAAGAGCTTCTTTTGTTTTTATCTGACCTGTAAGAGCGTCATTTTCTGACGACGTCAGTGATCCAGTTTAATCAGATGGGCTAGATTAGCCAACAAAAAACTATACCGGCGAACGACTCGGATTAAAACCATGAGGGAAAACGTTCCTGTGTGGAGGCGGATGGACGAAAAACGAGAGCTACAGAAGAATAAATCTATATAAAGTCTTTTCTTGTTCTTAGTTGACGTTTAGAGGCGTAAAATGTCGAGTCATTTATAAAAAAAAGAAGCAGTTTTATCCTTGTAGAGGAGAAAATGGGGACCTCAGTGAAGTTTTATTTTGTATTTTTTAACAAACAAACCAACATTTGCTCTAAATGTATTTGAAACAAACGTTGTGCATTCCTTATGTTATTTCATATGAAGCCGTGATAATTGTTCTACTCTCCTTTGGTGAAAAAAAAAAATGTATATTGCAGATATCAAACTTGTGGAGTGGTTCTCGTATATTTCCTGGATCGTTTCTTTTTTTATTTAAATTTGGATTTTTTTTTGTTTCCCCTTCCTCTAGCTGCCCCAAACGGACTTTCTTCCCCTACATATGGTGATTTTTTTGGATAAAATTTACAGCAAAAGTTTGACAGAAAAAAAGTGGGGGGATTTGATGTAAAGAGAAATACTTTTATAAATGTGGAAAATAAAAGTCTTTCATTTTATATTATGGCTGCGCCTCAGATCTCTTAAGTAATCAACACGTGGATTTAACATGGTCATTATATTGAATTTTTGATTTTATTTGATCAGTTTCTGTCTGGCGTGAAATGGCGCTACTGGAGTTTTAACTATGTTTTAAGCGGCTGTTTTGCGTCACATTTTGGCGCAAATGTCAAACTAGGGCTGGGCAGTATGGCCAAAAATCACATCATCATAATTTTACTTGAATTGTGAAAGCTACTACAAAAGAGTATTAGGGCCAAGAAGGAGAGAGAATGTAGATATTAGAAAGATTTTTATGCATTACGAGAAAAAGAGTCAGAATGTCGAGAAAAAAGTTGAAATTTGAATTTTGAAAATAATTAAAACAGAAAAGTTTTTTTCTTTCTTTTTTTTTTTTTTTACATTTTATTTAATAAGTCATTAATTTAACAAAGGAAGGAATTTTTGTTATTTAAAAATCATTCAAACAGTGATTTTTTTTACTTTCCCAGACATTTGAGCCCTTTTCTTGTCATGCATAAATATGTGTGTGTGTGTGTGTGTAAAGAGAAAAAAACATTATTGTCGTAACACTTTTATAAACATTGGCATGATTCTTGTAGTAAAAAGTCCTAGCTGATACCACAGCAAGTAAATAAAAAGGTTGATCGATAAATAATTAAAATAAAATAAAATAAAATAAAAACAGAAACAGCTTTTCAAGATACCCATCTATCCATTGTCCATTATCTGTATTGTTTATCCCATTCAGGGTTCACGAGGGTTCGAGCCTATCTCATCTGGCTCAGCAGCCAATTACAGGGTTTGCTACACAAACTCCTACACACACTCTGCACAGTCTAAACTGTACAAAAACATTGTTAACATTCTGGCATATTATGAGTTATTTAGGCAGGACTGGGCCTTGCCTTGAGTGAAAGATCATTTTCTTTAGAGTAATACACTATGGTGAGATAAAACTTGATGAATGAATTTCACTGTATATAAGCTATCAGGTATGATTAAATCCAAACCTTGTGAAACTTTTATAGTAAGAAGTTCTTTCATGACTTAGAGGTTGTGAAGAAATCATTAAAATCACTCCTGCAGCCTGCTTGCATCTCAACTTAATGCTTTCAGGCTGCTCCGGCCAAATATGTAAAGTGGAAGTTTAATCCTCTTCATTTAAGGTCACCTCTTCATGCTGTATGGTTCATGTTTGACAAAAGTGTAGAATATGATTGCAGACCAAAGTGAAATGATCTGAAAATGATTTAGTCTAAAGGAATAAATCAGTTAGCATTAGGTGTCCTTTCAGTGTGTGTTTTTTCTTTCAAAAGAGTGAGACTGTGTCCTTGTATTTCACATCTCTGTGGTGCACTGTTTTGTGTGTAATCTAACAATGAGAGTCAGGGATGGTTTTCAGCTTCATAATGGGAACAGGAGCACTAGCAGATATTTGGAGCCCCATGAAATTCTATCAAATTGGTGTCTTTCCCAAAACAGCTCTGCACAGTTTCTCAAACCAAGCATCTAAAAAACATTGATAAACAAAAATTATGCTATTCTTAATGCACCCCTCATAATTATTACAGCCACATTTTTTCTGTTTGAAATAACAAATAAGCTTCAAACAGTGGAGGAAATAATCTTCATCAGAATTTATAGAATTAATGGTGAATTAAACTCTGCACTGTACGAAACATTCTGGCAATTGGACCATTTCGAGCATTTGTGAATCCCTGGTCCTTTAACCCTATAAAGACTCAAAAACTCTGCAATTTGTACATTTAACTTCCACTGTAACTTTTTTTTCTTAAGATTTCAAAATGTTAACATGCTGTTTGGTACAGCAAAATGTATAAACAGAATAATATATTTTAAACCCTCTGGAAACATGAGTTGACATTTTTAGAATGTGAGAAGAATATTTAGTTTTTAGTTTTAAAGCAGGTTATTTCACAGTTAAGAGGACTTCTCAGGAAGGTGTGGGCATGGCCACCATCATATTGACCTTAAGAGACAGATAGGGTTGGAGTTTCTGCCTTTGAGTGGGTGATCTCACTGTTTAATTTTTTATTCACCAAGTTATTTAGTAAGAATAAATGATTGTCTAAAGCCCACCCACTTTACATCCAGTTTCTGAGCAGCCTCAAAAAGTTAACTGCCGATACTAAAAAAGAAAAGTTCAAATATCAGTCCTAAGATTTCCAGGTAGCTGATAGGAAGCAGGTATGATCAGAAATATCTTGGGAAGAAAGATTTTGTTGATTTGTGTTCCAAGGCCTTTAAAAATGGCCTCTTTATTGTAAGTGATATTTTATGGCAGGTACTCAATTTAAACGATGGCTTTTTTTACAATTAAAAACAAGATAACTCTGGGATTTTTTGTATGTGAAGAGAAAATAGATCTTCACAGACATATGGCAAAAAGTTAATAAACTGATATGTAGAAATGCTGATAGTGTAACATGTTTAGGGGCCCCTGTCAGTCAAATGGACCCTTTAAATCTTCCGAGCTGTAAGTGGTTCTCACAGTAAACAGTCTACAGGTCAGGCATCCAAAATTACCCCATCAACATCAATACACATCAATAATTGATTTCAAATATTTTTCTTCCATTCAATTTTGTTCAAAAACATATGAATATATCTTTAAGAAAAACTCAATATATCTCCCAGCCCTAATGGGAAACAACATTTTTCTTCCTGACTGGTATTTATTATTTCTATCACACCATTTTGAAACATTAAGTGTAACTATTCTGAGCGAGTGAGTCGAAAATTTGGTTTACAAAACAAAATAAATTTTAAAGTAGCTAAAAGGCCTGCCTGAGGTCTCACTGCCCTCTCTTGAATATTAAAACTGATGTGAACACATGTCAGGGAAAATGAGCAGAGGTTCTGGAGATGGTTGGAGCAGCTTTAATTAAACATTTCCACTTTTCCACAAGCAGCTCGAAAATAAACAGAATTTTAAAGGGCTCTGAGGTTTTTATTAGAGGAGGAACGTGTTGGAGTGAATCTGAACATGCCTCTTTTTCTCTGTTTGGTTTGTAGTCATTGGTTTAATTTGTTTAATGTTGAAATGAAGGTGTGTTTAAAAAAGTTAATAAGGCTGTCAGCAGTGGAGGCTAACATCTGTTTTCTTAACCTTTACAAAGGAAGGGAAATAAGTAAAATAGAGTGTTACAGGGAAAATCAAGCTTAGCATACTGATTTTCTCAACAAAAAGCCAGTAGACCAGTTTTGTGATTGTACACAGCGACTTAGTTTGAGGACGGAGCCCAACTGGTGGCAGATCGTTGGCTTGAAGCTGCTCGTGGTTAGTTAACTTCATGGAGATGCTTTCTTCAGCAGGTTGAATAGTTTGTCAGCAGAAGGTGAGTTGGTTTATGGTGCTTGTCCATAAATCGGCTCAACTCTGTTGTCCATTATATTATACAGACCGTATCAGTCCCTCTTTAACATAGGTGGGACCATCATAGTGTGGCTAAAACTTTGGTGGCGTCCTCACAGAAACAAAGGAGTAAACAAAGGGGATAGAGCTGCTGGCCCCTTTGTGGGTTTTAGGATCAGTTATGAGATTTTTTTTTTTTCAAAGACGGCTGCAAGCAGCAGAAGAGAGTTTGGGAAGTCACACAGCATCCCAGAGCCAACAAGAGGGGAGGGGGATGGGGGGTTCAATTTAGTCGTCAAAACCCCCGATTTGTGGCGATACTCTGACCATTCAGAGATCAGCAGTGTCTCCACCTCATGTTTAGTCTCAGCTTAGCTTGAAATCCCTGATGGAAAAACTGCAGAGTCAAGCAGGTACCATGTGGTGGAAAAGTCCCATCACAGCAACGAGCTAACACTGAGCAGTTCGGGGACATTTTTTGAGCCGTACTCACTGTTGGCTTTATGCATAAACCATCCAACTTGGGCAGCTTAGTTTAGATTTTAAAGGATCCAAGCAATGAGAACAACTCAATGTACACAGAAAAGTTTGTTTTATATATTATGTATGTTTCTATTGTATATTTTGTATTTTTTGCTTATCTTATGTATTCAGGCTGAACTTGGGTCCGTGCATGTGATTTCGATAACTGCTTGAGCGTGTGGTAGATCCAGGGGCAGGAGGGATCAGCTGATTCAGGTGGCTATTGGTGGTTCATGGGAGGAGAAGGAGAAGTCAAGATGGCACAAACTTTGTTGTCTAACACACAGACGTACAACATCATGCAAATAAGGCATGTAAGAGATGCTATAAAGATTATAAAATCTGAAATGACAAAATATGACCTTTGAACTTTCATTACTTTTAAAGCTGAATCGGAGAGAGTAAAACGCTATTATTAAGATACTATTGAAGTACAACCTGGCGGTTCCACTTAGAGGCAGTTACAATATCAACAACATATAATGTCTTTTTGACCTCTTGTTTGAGAATTTTGACCTTGTCAAGTTGGTCTGTGTGGTTGTGGCAGTGTTTTATGAATTATTGATTATTAAAAATAATTAGATATGATTGCATTACGGTCCTCAGCCATTTACATAGACCTTAATAGCAACCATCCGTTTAAACACACAACTATGCTTTCAATTCAAAAGCAGGCAATCAGATGCACACTTACAGCCTTGGGGACCAGGAAGTACAAATGCTTATTCCTGCACCGCTCTATATCCATAACTGCTGTGATGTTATTATGGTATCTGCTCCAAATTGGTCCATAGAGTGAGTCCTTGAGACAAGAAAGTGAGTAAGCACTTTAGCATTTCCATTTCCCAGATTTTTAAATATTTCTTGTATAAATGCATGAAACAAGGTCTGTGGTGATTGAATACATGTATAGGGGAGTAAAACATTTATTTTTCACAAAATAAAGACACTTCCAGAAATGCCCCACAAATGATTTTTAGAGCGGTGTTGTTTCCTTAAAGGATGGTCTTTAAGATACTGCTACCAAGAAACCTTAAATGAGACCTTAAATGTCACCTTTGATTAACAAGGTTATGTACACATCACATCAGGGCTGCCCACAGACATGGCTGGGACCTTGAAAAGCTCAATAAATGGACCCTGGACTGGTTCAAGCACACCTACACACACTCTGACCCGGGGTTACTGACCATAGATTGTGGAAAGAACTGGGTGAAGCTACTGTACGTGGCATAAGCCTTTGGAACGCTGATTGTAATGGACGTTGCCAATGTGAATGCCATCTCAAGCAAACTTCAGCTCAACCTACTCACACATGAGGAGGCTGTATTGATGTGGGATTTATGGTCATCTGATCAATAGCATATCCACAAAGACTAGACATGTCAATCATGTCCCAATTTTTTTAAAAACGGAAATCCTCAATCAAATAAAAATGGGCGTGATTTAAAAAAAATCACAGTGTGCACATGTATGTGTGGGATTAGACAAATGCTGTTTTTGGAACCAGGCTCTAAAGTTGTTTAATTAAGCTGTAAAAAAAACGTCTATTCCCCACACACAATCATAACACATCCAGGGTTTCTGCAGCCATCCTCAAGTGGACACTCGAGGGACTACAGCTTTGACACTTCTGCATGGGCCTCCATTTTTGACCCATCTTCGCCAATCTACCAACTACTTATTCACTGTCTCTGTGACACCCCTCAGTTATTTTTTTATTGAATTAATTCATGGTTGGGTAGACCCGATGGCATACATAAATTGTTTGATTCTGATATCCTAGGCCTCCCAACAACATCAGTTCTGCAATGCAAAGTGTTCAGATTTTAAGGAAAGCTAGATGTTGCCTGATTTCAGATTTCTTTGCTTACTCTTTGTGGGCCCCTGCATGGCCCTTGGCCCTAGAAAGCTTTACCCTTCCCCCCCTTATGGGCAGCCTCGATGGCAACAGCCACAAGAAACTACTTTGTCAGGCCACACTAAGGGGAACTCTGAAAAAACAAGAGGTAACGGCGTGACAGATAAGTTGAAAGCATGAAGTGATTCTTAGTCAAACTGCGATGTTATAGTTCTATAATAGCCTCATTAGCTTCTAACTCACCTAGATTATGTTTACACTACAAACTGCAAATGTTTGTTCATTCGTTAAGATTGTTGTGATGAACAAAACGTGTAAGTTTCAGGAACTTCAGATCAAATCATCAGCAATAATCCCCCCAAAAATCTCCAAGGCATTCATTTGGGGGAACTAGAGAGATGCAACCAGCAGAGTGGCCTTCAAAAAGGTCTTTTCTACACACCTTCTGCACTGCAAAAGTCATAAAAACTGTTACTCTCTAAAATCAAAGCAAAAGAAAAATATGCTACATTTGTTGTCACACAAAGTTAGAAGAATATTGGCTTTTAATGTAAATAATTTAAGGGTATAATTACAATTTTAAAAATGTGTAAGAAGGAAAAAAGTTTGATGTAAAACTGAAGCACAGTTTGGCACGGCCACCCCCTCTCTCTTTAATTCATGCACAGGTTCAAAAGTGCAATCAAAGATCAATTCCAGCTAATGTCTTTAAAGAAGGGCCAACAAAGCTGTCCAAAATAAAGCCCCTCCTCCTCCCACCCCCTCCTCCTTCACCATGCCCACTTTCCTAAATTAACGGCAGCAACTCCAATTCGTTTTCTATAAACAATGCAGGAGATGAAATATTAATGTTATGTGCGCAATTGTTTAAGTGCCCTAAATGATCCCATTTGGAAATTGATTGTTTCCATCCTTCTCTTCCTTGAGGGTGCTGGATGTGCGCTCCTGTGCCAAACGGTTCCAACAGCTGGTGACCGCGCTGGAGTTTGACTGCAGACCGGGGATCAGCGTGGGGACAGCTGGTCAGCGGCTCCACCAGCACCCCCTCCCTCCCTCCCTTCCTCCATACAAATTTCAGCCACCTAACTGTCTCACCCCCCTCCCCCGAAATCCACGAGGACTCAAAGTTATCCGTGCGCGGCGCGTCGGGGGTTAAAGGAGTTCAGGCTGACGGACACGACTTGGCGTGTAGGATGTTAACGATTAGACAAAAGACTTTAATAGGTTTTAATTGAAAGTCGATAATGGGTTTGATAGCCAGCTCCCCCTGCTGTCATCCACGCATGGCACCTGTTATCTGGGGCCTCCACTTAAAGGCTGACCACGCCGTGAAATATCAGACTGACGGCCCGATAGCTGGCGCGTTTATGATGCGTAAAATTGCATTAAAAATACAGAGAGCCGTTTGGACGACTGGGAAAGTGAAGAGAGGGAGAAAGAAAACAAAAAAGGACAAAAAGTCAAATACCTCCCAACGTGTCAAAGATCACGATCATTTGCAGGAGCGGCTTTAGACATTGTGCAGCCCTAGACCAATTCTCTAGTCTGGAGGGATGTATCAGAAAATAAAGATCATGTCAAGGGTTTTTGAAGATGAAAAACTGAGAGGGCGCTGTCTGAATTCTGTCATTATGTTGGCAATGTTTGGACCAGTGGGTATAACAGTGTTATGTGAATTGCTCTATTCATTTTTTTTTTCTTTTTTATGAGTAATGAGTAATTTTGAGTTTTATTCTAGTTTAAATATGCCAGCTTCTTTGTTTGATTTAAAAAGCGTTTTCTTTCTTTTGGTCAATAATATACTACAGCAAGAAAATTCATGCAAACTGTCTAGATTACACAAATGTTTGATATATCCGTCAAAAACTGCAATTGGCGAAACTGGTAAAAAGTTCACTTGTTTGTTAAATGGTTGCCAACTTACTCGTTTCATATGCTCTCTCATTCTATCAGTTTAATACATTTCTAGGTAATTCTTGCAAACTTTTGCAATGACACAAATGACAACACATTTGGAAAAGAGGGCCACATACTGCAATTATGCTTAAAGGCAAAATAACCTAATGCAGGTAAGTTGGTCTAGAAAAAATGCATTGCTTTAATGAAAAAAAAAGATAAAATTTCAAATGATTAATAACAAACTCCTGCAAGTATGGTGAAAGTGGTAAGGACTGTTTTTGCTCCTTGCTTGATTCAAACACTTGTTCCAACAATGTCAACCTATATGTGTTCATAAACAGTGCCAGGAGAATTTATCAAAATGTCTGGAAAAGAATATCTTTATGTATATATATATCTATATATCTGTATCTCTCTCTCTCTCTCTCTCTCTCTCTCTATATATATATATATATATATATATATATATATATATATATATATATATATATATATATACACATATATAAATATATAAATATATAAATATAAGTATATATATAAAAATAATTATTATATCTGTGCAATTTTGCTATGACTTTCTTGCACTTTGTAGACAGATCATTAACAAAGAAATTGTAAAATCTGAATCATTTTGATTTTGTTTAATACTGCCAAATTTGATTGGTGCAATTTAGAGAATTATCTGTCCCTTTTGGTCAGAAATATTGAAACCCGGCTGCCCATCGACATAACCCACTGAGCTATCAAAGCCTGGTTTTTAAGTTATTTTTAAGTTGTTGCAGAAAAAATTATGCAACCTAAACAGAGTCACACGAACATTTAGAAAAGGAAATGTGACCTTATTAATGTCAGTAGATGATTCTCTCGCTAAAACTAAACATTGCGAGAAAACTGCTCTCTGTTTCAATACTGTGAAAAAGAAACTTTTGGAGAAGTGGGACTGGAAACTGTTCTTAAACTTAGCACACAGCACCAAACACTGCTAACATGTTTGTGCACCTCTGTCTGAGCTCCTCTATTCTGATCACAGTTTTAGACAAATGTAAAAGGTCGTCATATTTGTCTTAACCATGGGCCTCAAAATGGCTATGACAGGGGCCTCCACTTTGAGGCTGACCTCCTTAAGAAACTCCAGCCTGTCTGCCTGATAACTGGCTCGTTTATGATGCGTAAAATTGCATTAAAAACACAGAGAGCAGTTTGGACGACTGTGGGAGTGAAGAGTGGGAGGAGGGGACAAATCAAACACCTCCCAACTTGCCAAAAGATCATTATAGTCCCATCATGAGACTCCGTGACCGATTCAGATAACGACAACCCCCCTCCCCCTTTAATGAAAGAGGGGGTTATTCTTGCAAAGTGCACAGCTGATTATATAAGCAGAAGCCCCTGTGTGTCTTGTTGGATGACTCTGTGATTTTTTTTCCTCTTTTCTTTGCATGTGAAAGGCTGCTGATAAATCCCCTGGCTCTTAGCACGGATTGTCCCCGGCTCAGGGTTAATGAAGTGCGGATGGAGTCTCGTTGAGCTCCCGACAGACAAAAAAAAAGAAAGAAAAGGCTCGGACCCAGAGGATCAGTGACTCTGCTTAATCCCATGGACTCCTAATAATAATAATAATAATTCAAACAAAATAAACTCAATAAAAAAACCTTTTGATGAAATTAAGAGAGAATCAAAGCGTCATTTGCATTGTGCTGGAGTAGTGAAGCTCGTAGATTTGTTTTCAGTGGACCAATGAGGAAAATCTGCAGCTGGCATTGACATTATTTTCACACTGCCAGCGTTTTGTTGGAAAAATCCGCCTGGGAAGATGAAAAATAGATCAATTAACATGTTCAAGGAAATACATGGCCTATTTTGCTGTTTTTCCTCCTCCAACAATAGCCTTTAACTGAAAGAACTAATTTTACTCTTCCATGTGCAAATGTACATTTATGTGGTTTGCTGTCATAACATGGACTTATTCCCTCATGCCTGTAGCCTCTGTATGTCTTAAATGTATTTAGGGCATTTTGGTGTAACCTTTGAAGCCATCATAAGCACACAGAAGAGAATCAAACAGAGAAAAGACATGGAAAACCTCATGTGTAATTCTTCAGACAAAGTGTTTGACTTTGGTCCTTCAAAAGAAAAAAGTTAATGCTCTTTTTCCTCTAAATCCATCCACTGATAATGATTTTCTTCTTTAAGGAAGACAATCCAAGATTGATCAAAGATGGAAAACACAACAAATGCTTTTTGACGGGGAGAGAAGAACAAAACTTGCTTCTTAATACATTATTGAGCCCTTTTCACACATGCAACCCTGAAATTTCATGGGAAACACCCCAGGGCTTCTCACTTGTCTCCAGGGGTGCTGCCAAAACTTTTGGGTCCCATGAAAAGATGTCATATTAGGCTCCAGACCAGCCCTGCACAGTTTCTCAAAACACAAAAAAACACAAATAAGCTTCATAAGTCAGAGAAAACACTCTTTAGCTAAAAAATTAGGCAATAAATGGCAAATTTAACTTTGCAATATAAGTAACTACTTGGCATTTGGGCCAATATAAGCATTCAGCATGTTTTTTTATTCACCATTAACATTGAAGGTGTAATCAGTCCTGTTCAATCAATCACTAATCTTTGACACTGTAAAATATTTAACATTTTGTACATTATACAGATTTACACTCCATAACCTATTATTCTCAAGGCAAAACTATCTAACAGCATATTCAAGTATTTAAATATAAGTCAAAAGCATAAATGAAACTATCACCCTTATAAGTGATCTAACAGCTTCTTCTTTGTGTAATTGTTATTTTATGGGAGTTTAACACAATGCAAAAGATGCCTGATTTTTTCTCTTTTTTCAATTAAGCTATTGTTAAGTAAGGAGTGAAGAACTGCTGTGTTTGCACTAAACAGGACTTGACTATCTGACCTCATGCCTCTGTTTGTATTGGATATGTTGTGTGTCTATTGTTTTATGTTATGATTGTTTTATTATGGTTTTTTATTGTTTGTATTGTGAGTTTTTACTGCCTTATTGTGAGTGTTTTGTGATTATCTTATGCACACTTTAATCACCCTTTAAGGGACAATTAATAAAGTGAAGTTTAAGTTTAAGTTGAAGAGGAAGAAGATTGAGAAAAAAAAAAAAAGAGCGCAGATTTTAATGGTGGCCTGTTGAGGAGCAGTGGCTGCTGCTTCTGTACAAAGGTATGTGGGTGTGGAGTGTGAACCAGGAGTGGTGGGATTGTGACATGAGGGGCTTCACTGACTCAGAGTTCATCTATAATTGTTTTGTCCATTGTTTACTGTGGATTTTGCTGCATCTCACATCCTCTGACACAGATTTATGACGTTTATCTCCCTTCAATAATGCAAAAGTCAGATGAAATGTAACATGATTGTTCAGAGTGAGATCACTTTGAAACACATCAGAGATGTGTCCGATTCAGGAGCACATGAAAGTGGCCTGGGTCTGATTTGAAAAAAATCAGATTGTGCTGTTCAGACTGTCATAAAAAGACCAGACATGGGTCACGTGGGCAAAAAAGTTGGACTTGTGACACTTTTGCCTGCAGTGTGAATGTCGCCTTAGTGCATTGCAGACAGAGGAGGATCCTGAAATAAACAGCTTTCTATATCAAATAGGAAGTGTTTTGGGAATCGGCCTCAGCTGAAGATTCACACACCTACCATTAGCCAAAAGAGAGCACTGGCTAAATTGCACAAACATTTTGGCTACAACTAGAAAAATGAGCTGAATTGGTCTGAAGCAACCTTATTCTCAACTAGTACCACCCACTTTTCCAAATGTTTCCAACACATCTGTGCTGTTAAGACTGTGTTAAGGAAAGCTCCGGCAAAATTTGAGTTTTAAATCAGTAAATCATCTCGTATTGGGTTCTTAGGCTTCTGATTTTTACTGCTGTATTATCAAACAGATTTCAACATCATTACTGCATAATGTAATCTCAGTGAACCCATGAAATGTTAGTTTTCCATTTAGACTAAGCCTTTTAAATGGGTTATCCCATCAGTAAAAATATCACTGTTTGTGGTTACTACTGTACACAACCTTTTCAGAGCATTGGGTTATCTATATTAACTTAAGCTTAATCTCATCTGGAAATATATCAATATTCTAAAACTCAGTATACTTCCTCTTCTATTCCCCTGCCTTAATATTCTCCGGCTCAGCAGCTGAATAAAGGAGGAGAAAAAGGCAGAGACTCTGGTGTTAAAATGAACCTGACTCAGCGCTGAACAGAGACATTTAGAGCAATGAAGAACATGATGAAGTATCAGTGAGAGTAAAAAGAGGAGATGAGTGTGGAGGAGTGAAGGATAGAACAAGCAGCCTCCTGGTTAGAGATCCAATCCTTGCCTGGAGGTACAGGGGGCTGTGAGGAGGAATGAAAGCCATGGAGTGGAGGGGAGATAACCCCACTAATCATTTCCCCAATATGACGGGGAGGAACTACAAACTTGGGTCAGGGGCGCAGGGATTGACATCCCAGTCTCAGCAAATAATGAAAGCTTTCCTCTTGGATCAGGAGGAGGGTTTAGGAGCGGGAGACAGGAGAGGAGAGGGGATAGAGAGAGGTGGGGCCGCCGCTTTCTCAACCGCACTCAGAGCCAAAGCCGTAAACCTCGCTTTTCTACTGGACTGTGAATATGCCAAATGACTTTCTCAGATAAACAGAGGCAGCAGCTTGGAGATGACCCTCTCAGGCACCCTTACAAACATTAAAAAACTTCAGCAACATCGAGGAAAATCACTAAAGGTGACGGCAATACCTATTCTAGAGGAAGTTTACTGAAACACTTCATAATTCTCCTCATGTAGCAATCATTATTGTTCAAAATTCAACAAGCTAAGTTTTGTTAAACAGATTATTTATCCGGCTAACATTATAGTCACCAATAGGAGGACTTACTACAGTAATGCTACAAGTTCATGACAAATAATTCAAGAACTGACATCACGGTTAGTTGGGTATTTGAGTGGGGGTCACTTCTTTGCAAAGGATCTCATTTTACTGTCCAAGATTTGATTGACTGATGATTTGTTAACATATAGAGAGATTTGGTCTGGTAATAACAATAAAAACCCAAGAACTTTTTCTCAGTTTTTGTATAAAACAGTGGTATCATTTTGCAACAAAAATATGTATTTATGTTTATAACCTTTACCAAGGAGGTTATGTTTTTTACAGCATTTGTGTTTATTTGCAAAAAGGATAACTCAAAAACTGATTAACGTATCTGAAAGGAATTTGTTTGGGAATGTTGATTATGGCTGGAGAAAGGAGTGATTAGATTTTGGTGGTAATATGAATCTGGACGCTGATTGAGGAATTTTTTAAGGGTTTTTTAATATGATGAGATAGGGTGGTTTTTCACATTTTTGTGAATAACTCAATACGTTCTCCACAGGCATTGTTCCTTTTTTAGAGAATGTTGATTATGACACAAGAATGAACTGATTAGAATTTGAAGGTGATCCAAGTCTGGATGGGGATCAAAGATTTTTTTTAAGCATTATTTAATTTTGGGCAGTTTTCCACATTTTTGCTTGACATTGTTGGAAATAGAAGTTTTTGCTCTCAGAGCACTTCGAGTTTATAAAAGAAACTAAATATCAAGCCCATTGCTCCTACTCATCTTCTGACATTATTTTTAAGTATGTGGTATTTTAAGGATCACACACACCTGTTCAGGTTTCTCTGGGTGACGGACGCACTAATAAACAGGGATTTTGCAGAGTTGTAACAAAGTAAAAGAGTTTCATATGATGGCCTCTTTGTGCTACCAAAGCCTGCTTATGTTAGCATCTTAGCAAGACCTAAGAGCAAACTCAAGACCTGCCCTTTTAATCTTGATTTTAAATGAGCCTTACTTTACTTTAGGTAATTCTAGTTATCCATTTTAATTTCAGTTGCGTTTTATTGAATTATATATTTTAGCTGTGTTTGCTTTAATATTCTTAGAAATCTTTTACCATTTAATTAAATCTGTTAATGCTATGAAATTCTAATTTTCAGTGTCTAGTGTTTTATTATTCAACAGATGTTTTTATTTGTTTACTGGTTTATACATGAAGCTTTTAGTTCATATTGTCCCTGATTATTTTATCTTAAGTTCTTATTGATGGATGTATTATTACTATTACCATTTTTAATTTATTACTTCTTTTCTTTTATTTCTAGTTTTACTGTTTTTAAGGTCATGGCCGGTGTTTTCTCATGATGAATTCATTATGAACTCAGTATGGCATTTCCCCAGTTCCTCATAGTTTTGTATAATCGTGGTCTTTAATATGGTCATTTTCTTTGTTTTTGTTCAATATAGGTTTGTTTGTTAGTTGACTTTATTTATGTCTTTCTTGTATGGTCTATCCATGTACAGCCCTTTGTGATTCATTCTTTTTGTATGAAAAGTGCTATACAAATACAGTCTGATTGTTAAGAGCTCATATTGTGCTTATTGGAGTTTTATATGTGCCTTAGTGTGTGTTTTACATTTCACCTCCATGAGAGTTCTCCTACTACGACAGCAACAAAACTGGAAGTCCCGGGAACCCATCATTGGGAAATTTGTTGGTTTTAGTTTTGAATATTGCATATTGGGGAGGGGGGAAGACTGCCAGGGAGGGAGGTTGCTCCTCACCTGGTGGGCCAATTTTCCAACTGAAGATAAAATTATAGGCTAATCAGATGATGCAGGGGGCAGCAACTGCTGCCACGAAGTAAAATACATCATACAAGCCAGATGGTAAATCAAAGTCTTGCTGAGAGCTGTTGGAGGAGGAACAAAAATATTTTTCCATCTAGAAATGATTTCAGTGCTGTTCTCTGCTCTCTTGATGAAGAAATGTTGTTGAGCTCTGCTAAAACTAAACCTATGGCAGCATTCACTCTAATCTTTTCACAAGTGGCCATAATTTAAAGGCTTGTGGTCACTTCTCGCTGTCATTGTGCCTGTAGCTCCCACCTCTTTCTTCCAGAAGACCTCTGATTAGTCAGTGTTTTTAGTCTGTGCTGTCTCTTGGTTAAATATGGAGAAGGTGATTACATTTCTGTACTTTTTGATACTATCAACTGTTATGGTAATAATGATGATGTTTTAGTTTATGTATACATTGTGAAGGAGTTACCTGCATTGTTTTTGCTGAATAAAAATGAAAAATTTGGCGGATTTGGAAAATTGCCAAATGTTAGTGTCTTTAACTTTTTTGTTTGCCAAACAGGAACTGATATTCTTTGATTTTCGAAATTACCATATTAAATATAATCATTTTGTTGTCACTACAACCTCTTGTGGATATTTTTTAACCAAATCAAGGAGATGTGGATATAGTTTTTTGCCATAATGCTAAAACATTATCAATAAATGATTTTTGGTCCACATTGTCCAGCCCTAACCCTGAGCAGCCCTTAGACGGTGCAGAGGGCTGCCCTAATTCAGCAATGCGTGGTCTTTCTGTGCTCTCTGGCCTCCACCAGGAGACAGAGTGTGAGCGAGCTGCCAGACATCACACGGAAACACTGTTAAAAATACATGTATACCACTCCTCATCATTTATTGATGCTCTCTCCCCCCTTTATGTTTATGAGGTGAGAGGCCTCCCCGTGGCCCCGGTCAGTGACCCCCCGGGGTCCACACGGTTGTCCAGGAAAGTGCCTGTTCCCTTTAATTTAGAGGGTTTTTAAATGAGTCCAGATCATGGAGAGTCTTCTTCGTATACAGTATAAGCTGTATGCTGGGACCACTTAGAAACAGCCCAATGCTGCTGTGCTCAAAACTGATTGTAACTTTGATGGAGGGGAAGAAAAAGGTTTTTCAGGGTCTGGAGAATCAGGTTTATTATTTGATAGAGCGTACACACAACGGGCACTTTATTAGGTTCACCTTGCAGGCATCGTATGGACCCACTTTTGCCTTCAGAACTGCCTTAGTTCTTCATACCATGGATTTAACAAGGTGTTGAAAACATTCCTGAGATTTTGGTCCATATTGACATGATCACATCACACAGCTGCTGCAGTTTTGTCAGGTGCGCACCCATGATGCCAGTCACTTGTTCCACCACATCCAAAAGGTGCTTTACTGGACTGAGACCTGCGACGGTGGAAGCTACTGCAGTACGGTGAAGTCATTGTCATGTTCAGTAAATTGGTTTGAGAGGATCTGAACTTAGTGGTTTGGTGTGATATCGTGCTGGAGGTGGCCATCATAAGATCGGTGTGGTCATGAAGGGTAGGGCATGGACTGCAACAACACTCAAGTAGGCATGTGGCACTTAAATGATGCTTAACTGACACTGAGGGGCCCAAGGAGTGCCAAGAATATCACTACACCACCACCACTAGCCTGATTCGTTTATAAAAGGCAGGATGGATACATCTTTTCATGATTTTGTCACCGAATTCTGACCCGAACATTTTAATGTGGCAGCAGAAACTGAGGTTCAACAGAGGAGGCAACATTGCTTCATTCTTCTGTTGTCCAGTTTTGGTAAGCCAGTGCCCTAACTTCCTGTTTCTAGCTAACAGGAGTGGCAATCAGTGTGGTTGTAGCGAGTGTTTATTTGAGTAATGGTTGCTTTTTAATAATCTCGAACCACTCTGGCCATTCTCTTCTGACCTGTGACATCAACAAGACATTTTGGCTCAAGGAACTGCTGCTTGGATATTTTCTCTTTTTTCAGACTATTCTCTGTAAAACCTTGAGATGGTTGTGTTTAAAAAATTCTTGTAGATCATCAGTTTCTGTTATATTTAGACCGTGATCTGCCACCCACAACCATGCCACATTCAAGTTTGTTAATTTTTTCACATACCTGTTTTAAATCCATATTTTGTCAAGGATGTCATTGCCTATATTGTTCTGATTTGATTGCTTTAAGATAAAAAAAATAGTGTAATAATGTTTTTTTCTTGTTGTGGCCTATCTGATAACACTTCCTTGACCTTTACTAGACAGCTTATTGACCAGAGAAGGCAAAGAGGGTTCAGCATCTCACAAGTTATGAGGCTAAAATCAGGTTTGTATTCAGGTACATTCACTAAAACAATAATAGCATACATTTGGAACACCTTCTTTAAGGGTCTTCTGCTAACAGTGTGCGTGGGCCCCGTCCACCTGGATTTAACAGAAAAAAAAAACATTTTAAATTTATGTTAATTTTGCAAAGCAGTGTGTCCAAGGTCTAGTAAAGGTCCAAGAACAACTGGTTGGGAACTAACTTTACATTTTCTTTCATCAGAAACATACAATTGAAAACTAGATAGCAGGTTTAAGACATGACTTTATGGTTGTTCCCTGAAACACCTTTGTCTGGGAGGCAGACACACATCAGTGTGGGATTCACTTATCCCTTCCTGTGGTCGTCTGCTCCCAGAGGTATTTTCAGGGCTGGTTGGCCGGTGGGGGTCAGGGCCTCAGGGTGTTTTTTTCTCTGGTGGAGGAGGCTGCTGAGATCGCAGCGTGGCAGGCAGGGAAGTCTGCTGTAGCACAACAAGATATTGATTGAATAATCTCTGTGTCATCTGATAGTGATGTGGCTTACACGGACCCCCTGCTGCGAGCGACAACAGCTTTTATCAGTGCCTGGGAAAACATGGAGTCAAGGTGTTTCAAGAGGAAATCATGAATTTGGTCATGAGTAGTTGTGTTCTTATATGATCCTTATTCGAGTGGATTTTAGCAATTTGGATGAAACGTCCTCATGCAGACCAAGCATTATAAATAGATTAACTTGTAAGCACAAGTATACCACTGTTAGTGTATTTTTTATTTTAACTGATCTTTTTACAGAGCATTAGATACAACACTAACTCAACCCATGGATCGTTATAAACAACACTGTCTTAGCCTTAATCATGTTTGAAAATGTACTGATATAACTTTAGAAACAGATGCATTTCCCTGTCCTAGTTGGGGTGTGAAAGGGGAGCAGACCGACTGAGCGGGGGGTGCAGGTGGTCCTACTGAGAGGACACAAAATGGTGTCAATGTCTAACAGGTCTCTGCTTGATCCGGCGGGGTCACTGAGGTTTGTGAGTGTGAATGGGAGCGTAACCAAGTGGAAGTAGAACGGTCGTAGATGGTCAACAGGATAAAGGAGGGACAAAGCAACAATGAGATGCAGATTGTGCACAAATCTGCTGATAAATTTGCTTATTGTGCATGTGCAGCACCTGCAGGGTTATGGCCACTGAACCAGGAAAAAGGAACATCCTGATAATGTTTATGATGAAACTGACACAAATATATTTAAATGCGGGTGGAGAGACGACAGATTAGGGCTGAACCACTATGAGAAAAAAAGTGTTATCTTTTCTAGGTTCAATAAAGTACATGTCAAATTAAAACAAATACAGAAATTATTCCAGATAATGCAATTTCTTCAGGTTTTATACAGGTAATTGACATTAAGACAGTCATTATTTATTTATTTTGAGCTTTGAATCAGTTTTTATGCTTCAGACTTGGATGCCTGTTAGCTGTGCAATAGCTGCAGAATGTGATGATTTTCATTTTGGCATGTATATTTCAAGTCAGGCCTTTCATACTGAGATTGTGATTGTCCCATGACCAAGAACCTGGAGATTAAAAGGCTTACATCAAATCTACACTTTTATCATAGCATATCCATATACAGATTGTGTTGCAAGCACTTCTGTTTTGTGTTATTTAGGCAGCTGATATTCTGCTTTTTTGATTTTTTTTTTATGCCCCCCTGTGTGCTTAACATCTCCACTCCATCCATGTGGTTTAGTACTTTTAAGCACAAAACAAAAAAAGTCTGTAAGACTAGGACTTCCTTGCCCTAAAACGACTCGGCCTCTCCACCTTACCAGTGTAACATCCAACCATTGTCTACCATGCAGTGCCACTGACAACATGACACCGGGCAGTGCCGAACTGACCAATCATCACAGAGTAGACCAGTCAACCAATCAGAGCAGACTGAGCCCATAGAGGCAGGAGCTCTGACAGAGAGTCTCAAACAAAGAGAGAGTAGAGGTGGATCAGGGGTACTCTGTCAATGAAACTAGAAGTTTGATTGAGTATTTGTGATTGTGAACATGCTCTAGCATTCGTCATAATTGAATGCATGATCCTGAGTAAGGACAAAAAAAGGTGTTGGGGGGGAAGCTGTTTTAAGCAGCTATTATCTCTGTAAAAAAGAGCAGGGGGAGGTTTTTGCCATGTTGTAGACTTTTGATCTTGTGCAAGTACTCTGCGGAGACATGTAAAGAGCACCAAAGGGCAAATGAAACTCAAAAAAGCATCATACGGGTTTTAAAACTGTCAAGACAGAAAAATTTCCCCCCCAAAACATTTAAGTTTAGAGATACTTTTGCATGGAAATCCCACTGATAATTCTGACAGAGCTCATGGACAGCTTGAGTTTCATTTGACTTTATAAAATCTACATAGGCTCGGTGAGAGAGCATTGCTTTTCAGCAAAAAATTGTATTTACTGCAAAATATTCAGACTCTTGTCATTTGTTTTCTGCAGTTTCATATAGTGATTATAAACCTCTGACAATAACACACTTAGCCCGTCAGTAAATGGATGATTTTTACTCTTGATAAAAAAACTTAAAAGAAAAGAATTTGAATGCTGAAAATACTCTTATATTTGTAATAAAATGCATAAAATAGTATTTGACAATGCAATTTAAATGAACTGCCATTCCCACCGCTGTGTACGTTTGACAGGCATCATGCTTTCAGTCATGGAGGTGTATTACGCAAACAGCACACTGTCAGGTCAGGTCTGTATTACACCAGTAGCTGCTAAGAAAATAAAAAAAACAAAAGTAAACTGTTGATTTCTCCTTTTTTTTAAAGAAATGACAAATCAAACATTGAAACCTGAGCTGTGGATAAATTATGTGAAAGTTGCAGCGATGCAGAGGAAGAGACAGTGTGCTTTCTGGCAGAGAGGAGATGATTGATGTTGCTTGTAGCCTCCAGGGGAGCGAGCGAGCTCAACGACAATCGATTCAATCAGTGATGGCAGGCAGGAATAACAACACGGCCTCCGTTTGATTTGCATGTAAGAGATTTCACTGAATTATTGTCATAATCAAAGTATGGACAGGCATTAGGCTGAAAATACATCACCTCCACACAGTGCTGAAGTGTTGAGATCTTAATTATTGCTATAACAAATTTATAAGTGATAGAGTTTATCTGAAAATAAAGAAATTAACAAAACGTCTGCTTTAATATCAGACCACCAATGATAACATCAGCAAATTAGGTAGTTTTGAGTATAGTCCATCACTGAGCAATGAAAAAGGACAAAAAAGTCAGATTGATTAAAAGTAATTGTGGAAAAAATATTACAAATTATTGTCAATATCATTAATTGCATTAAAGTACTTGACTAGATTAGGGTGTGGATTTAAATTCTTCTATTTGATACACAGATGGACTGTGAAGACAGAACAAATAAAGGAAATGGACAGATGTTTCAGTCCATGTTTGACTCTCCAAAGTGCAGAAACAAGAAATATGTCACTCATCAGATCAACAGATTCAAAAGATCAATTATAGGTCTTGATTGATTACCCCTGAAGCCAGATATTACTAATTAGTCTATGCAAGAGCAAGCTCCTCCTTCTGAGAAACATACAAGGCCTTTAAGACTCACCGGGTAATTCACACCAGAACAAAAACAGATTTTAACGGTTCATTAAAAGAGAGGTCAAAAACATAACAGCTGCAACCAATTTTTAACACTATACCCTGAAAGCACGTCTATTCAGTCTGACCAAGTGACCAAATACCTGCCATTTGTCATAATAACTTCACAGTGAAGATTTCAGAGACATAAGATCTGACAGACTTCTGTGATCAAACAAGACTTTAAAAGAAAAACGAATAGGGTCGATGGTAAACATCATCTACTGGCTGTAGGGCTTATTGTGGTGTAGCTTGCATGAGACTCTCAAACTCTCATTGCCTTTTGCAGATATCCTGTTGAAAGTGACCTAATGTGGAATTTTAAATATTTAAGCATATCTGATATTTATGATGTGACATTGGCTCCAACTTAATCAGCTGCAGCAAAATCATATTGACAACACACATTTGAGTTTCACACAGAATGTGTGTGGCGGACAGGTGAGCCAGCTTTAGCTACAGATGCTATGGCTTTCATACCAGGCCAGTGTGTGAGCTAAATTTCACCCCAATAAAAAGTTTTTATAGAAATTTGATAAGGAACCACCATAAATCTCCCCACAAGTGACCTGATACATTACATAACTGATTTGGGAAACCTGCAGAATGAAATCATGCTGAGCGAACAAGCAGAATGTATCCACAGAAGTGGCAAATTGAACTTTTACTTGAAGAGGCACAGACAGGAAGAGTAAATGTGACACAATTCTTCCTCTTTGGACACACACACCTGCAGGATTTAGGCCAATATGGTTCTCTATTTTTCATTTTCCTGTCTGTTCTAGACAAAAAAATTAGGCAAGTCATATACTCCTAGTTTTTGGTGCAGGAGACGTACTTGAGATACTGTATGTGGATCATGCTGGCAGTCTGAAAGCTCTGACTTGTTAACTTGCTTGTGGATATGAAAACATGCACCACTGCTGTCCTGCACCCAGAGTAAAACGGCTTACCCCCAACTTCCACATAACGCAGCGCTTCAGCGACACGGTGCTGCCGCGCTGGAGCGCAGGCAGTGGAAATGCTCTGATAGACTAGAGTGGGAGCGAAGTGCTCCGCAGTATGATTCAAGACCGCAGCGCAGCGTGGCGCGGCACTTTCACGTCATGTGGAAATTGGGGATTAGAGAGTTAATTTGACTATTAATTAGTTGTAACAAGTTTTGACTCAGGCCACCAGGGGGACAAATCAGGCAGGAAATTGTTCAAAATAGGTGTATCCAAACCATGGCCTGGGGGCCAAATGAAGCCAATGGTTCACTTTTTCTTTTAATTATATTTTTGGCCTTTTTCTGCCCTTATTTGACAGAGGTAGAATAGTGCACAGACTTGGAAAGGGAGTAGAGAGCAGGGGAGGACACACAGCAAATGTGCTCCAGATCGGATTACAACACAGGCCACTCGCACAAGACAACAGTCTCAAGACCTGGTAAGTGTGCTGCTTCTGCAACCACCCCAAATCGGTTTCCCCAGTGGTCCACTTTTAATTGGCCAAAAGCAAACTAACAAGATAAGGTGGGTTTTGAGCTGAGTTAGAAAATTGTTGCTGTCAGGCATAAACCTCCATTCTCTATGTTTTTTATAATTTACATAAAACAGTGCAATAAGTCACCTTCCATGTTGGTGAATGGGTTTTATGTATTTTAACCAAATCAGAGTACAGAAAACAATTATCTGTCAGGACAATACTACATTTTTCCATGTTTTTGCTCAACAGTGACAATATGAAAGTTGTGCTCGACTGTTTACTGTTTGGTCTCAACATTAGACTAAAATGAGTGACAAGGTAAGGGGTAAACTTACTGACAACCAAAATAGCATTGATGATTCATAACAACCTAATGAATGAAGACACTGAAAAGTGTTAAGGTAACTTTTCTTTTATCCAAAATAGTGTATGAGCTTCTTTATACCTCCCTGCTCTCAGTTAATGTCAGTGTGTGAAATATAAATAAACATGGCTGCAGATGACACCAAGGAATCATCCCACTTTGCCTTTTGTGTTTAATAATTAAAATATTTCAGTGCAACACAAAGTTAAACAGCTTTGTGTTATTTTAGCACAAACAGGGCTTTCGTGAAACAGAGGTGTGTGACTCTGGGTTGATCTGGATGATTGTGATCGGGCTGAGTTTGTTCTCCTTTCATGGAGCCCTCAGCTTCTTGTGGCATCCCCTGTATATTCACAGCAGATAATGATTGAATAAATGTAGTTTCAGCACAAACATGCTTCTTCAGTGGGCAGTTTTTATGTCCATAAACCCCCGTGTAACATTTGTGACTACTCACATATATGCACTGACACGAACACATTTTCCTGTGTGTGTTTGAGCTTTTGTTGCACTCACAGTGTTTCTGTGTGCCTGCTCTCCTGCAGGGTGTCAGGTGTGTTCACCTAGAGGCCAGAGATCCTGGAAAATAAGTCAAGAGTGGAGGGGTTGAGGCCTTAAAGGGGGGCCAAAAAGCCCCTAATTGGACAAGTGAGACCGGTGTCGGTGAGGCTGACTGTGGGGGAGACAATCTACCTCAGTGACCACTCCTTGACATGCCATTTGCCTCTGAGGACCCCCAGGGCTGGCCGAGCAGCTGCCCGACGGAGCCATAACTCCAGGCCAAGGCGAGGACCTCAGGCTAACAAGCCGATAAGGAAAGGCTGGTGGAGTGTGAGAGGAAGAGACAGCGCGGAGCGGGGGAGCAAAAGTAGGAATAGACCAAGAAGTCAAGAGGAAGCGCAGATGTGCCGAGACACTTTTCTGCTCGTGGAAACTTTATTCTCTAACACGCAGATGCCAGAGATCTCACACTGCCGAGAGCATGGCTTTAATCGCAAAAGAAGCGATGTGGTTTCCCTGCCTCGCCGTGGATCCTAATGCTCATTTCATCATCAGACAAACTGACACTGATATATTTACATGGAGCTGGAGCATCGGAGGAATTTTGGAGGCATGACGCCAGGGAGATCAGAGGCCTGGTTTATAGAATGGAGGCAACACAAACAAACAACAGAAAGGCCCCTAGCTCTACACTCATATATAAACACAGACGCCCACAGACACCCACGCCTCACCTGAGTGGAGGGGGAACACACTCTCCCAGGTTTGAAGTTTGTCTGGAGTGGCAAGCCGAATAAAGTGTGTGAAGCATGACGCTGGGTAGGAGAGGAAAAGCAGCTTCAAACGGTTATCAATACAATTGGCTGTGCCAGGCGCAGCAGTTTAACCTCTTTAGCGCGCCGGATGTCTGCTAACTGTATGTGACGCCTCCCGCGGAAGGCGCCTTCTGTGGTGTCGTCTTCACACGCGCTCACAGGGGCCTGATGGGTACTGAGAGTCCCAGTTTAACTGTGCGGCGCGGCGTCCCTTTGACAGTCCCCAAACTCTGCGGTAAGAAAACACAACAAATTCTCCCACTTGCCTCAGAATAATAATAATATTAAAAAAAGGAAAAACAGGTTGTGATGTGTGTGGAAATTTGCAAAACAGTAAATAGTGATTCAAGTGCCTCTCACAACAGATGTCTCAAGTTAGCCTGTTTATGGGAATCAACTTTTCCTGACTGCTCTCATAACACTTTTTCCTAAGAATATCAACATCCTCTTACACACAGTAAAGGACAAACACCGGGAGCCATACAAAATAATTCTAACATATTTGTCAACATTGACACGAGTACAAAGACAAACAGGCTCCCTATAAAAATCCAGCACATCAAACATTTCTCTACACTGTGCTGCGGCATGATTTATAATCTGCCACTCCATCCGGCTTGTCGTTTTTTATTCGCTCCCCCATTACTTCCAGTATAATTACCCATAAACACATGGTTTTAGCAGATTTAAAGGCTGAGTGGAAATCATGTCTAATCACGCACCCGCTGGTCAAACACTATCATCAAATGGCATGAATGTATGTCAAAAACCGTGGCGTGAAACCTGAAGAGCAGGAATAAATTCATAAGGAGATTCCAGTTTTGCCAAGACGCAAATCCTGCAGAAGAAGGACGAGGGCGCCGGCTGCCAAGGATGCGCTGGAGGCATTAGGGATTGCAGCTGGTGTGCACTCAGGCTGGCTGGGCCCCCCTCTCCCCCTGCACCCCTTGATCCTGCACAGAGGCAGGTCTCTGCAGACCCTGTGGGTGCCAAGACACTGCCATCCAAACCTGGAGCCATCAGCCTCCACATGGACACATGAACAACAAACAGAAGGGAAAAAAAACAGAAGTGCACATGCGTGTGCTGTATGTATATGCATGCAGGCACACAAACATGTCCGCCTTTGAGCTTTGGGTACACTCCCACACACAAACACAAACACACACCTCTGACAGGCCATACACAGATGTTCCAGTGATAACTATGACAGTGTCAACAGACACTGCTGCCTAACTCACATCCTAGTTCATAATGAACTAGAGAGAGCTGGGTGTCCAACGCTTCTCCTGGGCTTCTCGCTGACAATTTGTAGATGCTCCTTCAGGTTAGGATCTGACCTCAAGGTGGAGAAATGGAGAAAAGGCTCAGACAATAACACCAGCTGGGTTTATATATGAATGTGTCTATGTATCAGGGCTCACGGATATGGACCAAAATCATTTCTCAGCGCAGTGTTCCTCACAGGGAATTGACAGTGAAGGTCCTGGTGGGTTTGGGAGGTTCACGCTTTGTTTGACCAAATCAGTGATCACTCCCAATCCATCACTTCTTCATACACAGCAGATTGAGAAGAATTAAAGTATTGGTGTTGGCAAAATTTTAGCAAGGGCAGAGTTAATTATCCCTTGGATGGAGTCGAATCCCTGAAACCAAACTAACAGTTTTTCAGGGAACTGAAAATTTACTACAAGTTGAAAAAGAGCTGGTGTCAAAAAACAAGTATAAACATTATATTTCAGAAAATCAAATCCATTGTTTTCACTATATAGGAACCTAATAACTGGATTTTTCACTCTGAACTCTGAACATGTAAGTGACAATTGTACAGTCAATCATCCTGCCTGCTCCTCATTAATGGACACGCAGCAACAGATGCAACAAGCCCACTTCATGAAAATTGCAATGGAAATGATATTTTAGATATATATGTGCTGTAACCAAACATGATGTCTTCAAATCAGCTAGTTTTCCTCATCAATATACAGCAAATAAATACAGAAATGTTTACACTTTGCAGTGTTAATATAAAGTTCAAACTTAAGTAGTTAAAACAAGTTATCTTAGAGAGCATTCCTAACACTGGATAGAAGTGTTGATCAAAAGTCACACTGTTGGGTCTTACAGTTTTAAATAGGATATGCAGACATTTTCAAACTCATTCAACTGAACTCACACTATCAACATCAATATTTTATGTCAAGAACTCAAAGTCTTTACTTAACTGAAATAGAATTGTTCATTTCATGGTTAAAGTCCATTTGTGGTAGAAACAGATGTGAAGCAAGAAAAACAACATTTTATACTTTAATAAATCATAATTTTGATTTATAAAAGTTAATATTCAGTGATGATCAGGTAAACCATCATGGGTTCACTTTACATTTTTCCTATATTACAGCCAATATAAGAGATATTTATGGCCATTTTGTACAGCCTGCAAATATAAGCAGGAAATGACCTATCTACCAATACTGATAATCAGCTTTTTAAATTTTAACTCTGGAGAACTCTGGAAACTGGAGCACATGGAAAAACCCAACCATGCACAGGAGAACATGCAAACAAAAATCACAACAAACTTGTCTTAATATGATTTTAACCATAAATACATAAACAAAAGTGCTATTAACATGTTGGTAAGGTAAATGCCTTCTCAGAAGTGATGTGGAAAACTGTCAATAGCTTTGTTTCTTTTTTTTTTTTTTTTTTACTTTACTGTGTTAAGTATTACATATATATATATATATATATATATATATATATATATATATATATATATATATATATATATATATACACATATATACATATATACATACATATATATATATATATATATATATATATATATATATATATATATATATATATATACATATATATGTATATATATATACATACATACATACATACATAAATATGTGTATATATGTATGTATATATACATGTATATATATATATATATATATATATATTTATATAGATATATATATATATATATATATATATATATACATACAATCTTCCTCTGTAATGGTTGTCAGAATACCATAATTATACACTCTGATATAATACTATTTAAAACTTGGCAAACAAACCCCTTAAGGGCCCCGAGAAAATTGTAAAATTTGTGCAAATTTTTGTAAATGCCATGTATACATGATTTTGTAATTCATATTTTTACATATTTATACTTTTTTGACTTCATATTGTTATATCTATATTTTATTGTGTAGAATACTGTGTGATGTTGTAAGCTACTGAATACCCGAGTTTCCCCATGGAGATTAATAAATTATTTGCCTTTCTACCCACTGATACTTGTTTGATACCAAAAAACAAAAGATAATATAAAAAAGAAGTCATTGTCAAAAATTACCAGAGAACTTCTACACACTGGTTAAATCAGTGGTCTATCCTCAGGGCTCACCATCAACTCCTTGACAAGAAAAATATTATTGGATATTAGATAACAGTTAAAATACAAACAAATACATGACAGAACAAGCAGGCTTGATTATGGAGCGCTGGGAGGCTGTACATACATGAATTTTATTTTACTCTGTTTCCAGAGAAAACATATACATTTGGGTCCTTATCTGTGATCTTGCTGAATATTATGGGAAAGAGAATCTTTTTCACCTAAACATATCAAGATAACTAAGGTAAAATCTTTAGAAAGACAATATGTTTTTTTTTTTATCAGTGGATCAAAAAAATTAAAAATATGTGGATGTCTGCTTAGGGCAGGGGTCTCAAACCCCATGGGCCCATGGGCCACCTCCAGATACTGACACTCTGAAAGGCATTTATTGTTGCACTTAACGATTTGAGTGACTCTTAGTTAAGGTGAAAGGACTGTGTGGCCTCAAGTTAATTTGAGTTTGAGACCCTTTTTAAGGGTATCCCCCATTTATTATAGACTTTTAGCTATATTTTTTATTTCCCAGGCACACACACAGGTCCCAATGAAAGTATCTTAAAGACCCAGTTGTGGATCCTGACCCACCAGGTGAGAACCATTAGTCTAAACTGTGCTATAGCATTGGAAACATTTTCATACTTTAGATGTCAAAGCTCTTAATACTCCGAACCATCACGTGTTTTAAGCCGATTAAATTGGAATTATTTGAATGACTGATGGTATCAAAAAGTACAGAAATGTAACTATCTGTGGTCATGTTCTCAACCAATGTTAAACTGGAAACTCAAGTTGTTCCACTTTCCCAAATGTTGCCAAAATGTTTGTGTAATGGAGATTCCTTCTTTTGAAAGGATGGGACTTCTTGCCAGTTTCATCCACGTGTTAAACTGTCGCCTTGGTTTGTCGTGTGTGTAACTTGAAGTGTGTGAAGGAGTGTTCTTGTGTTTTTTATAATCAAACAAAAAATGAATGTGTATTGAGTGTGTAAGGCCTCTTTATTTGCTTCTTACTGTAAACTATCTTTTTTCTGATTGTTGGGCCTTGCAGCCATCCTACATCAACACCAAACAAAGCACAGTGATATAAACAATATTACCTATACCCCACCTATATTTTTATTGGAAACAAATCAACATAACTAAATAAAACTAAGATATGTAAATGAGCTGATCGAGATGGAGAGACATGTCACTCTGTACCTGCTGCTCACTGTTTGAGCGTCACGTCTGCGTGTAACCCTGCAGAGCTCCTGTCCCCTTCAATTAGGCCTTGGAGAGGATTAGCAGTGAGGGGAGGCAGAGGTACAGGAGCACGGGGGAGATGGTCTGCAGAGATAGACTAACTGACGTAGATAACAGGGTATTAAAGAAAGGGGAGGACGAGTCATAAGACGCAGAGGAGGGAAAGGTGAGGAGTCAGTGGGGGGTCGGGGAAGATAGACGGTCTGATATGAGGGACCCAGGCAGAGTGGGTACAGCAAACACACAAACAATCCGGGGAGAGGAGTAACTATAGCCCAGGTGCTTCATGATCTACAGTAGATCGTATAGAAAAGTGACACACACTGACAGAATCGTCAATGTCTGAAGGCAGAAGGAAAAATGCATGAAAAGGACATGACATCTGTGTATGAAAACAGAAAAAATAAATGTTAGCCATAACTACTAAAACTATAAAGTAATGGTAAAAAAATAATGGTAGCGTGATTGATCTATTCAATTTTGAGCTTTATTTTCTTATATCACTTTGTACCAAAATTATTTATATCCTGATGAATCTTATATTTTAGAATATTGTTTATTATTATGTTTTCTTTGATCAAAAGGTATTTCTTTCACTTTTGGATCAAGGTCAAGGTAAAAATACATATAAACAGTACAGTTGGTACTTTAGCAGCAAGACATTTTTTTCCAGAGAACTTCATAACATTTCTATTTTTCATGTTGCAATGCATCGTCCCTGTGGTGACATAGTGGCAAATCAGGATAAAATACATCATGGCTGATTTTCCATCTTTATGGTTGCTCTTTTGGACATTTGAAATTGACTGGCGGTCAATGTCAAATGGAGTAAGGAAGTAGACAGCATGTGGCCCCTGGGCTGCCAGTTGCCCACCCCTGATTTACAGTACGTATATGTCATGGCAACTCCCTCTGAGTAATAATTTAAATTCTAATAATTTATCTTTAACAGGAAAATACCTCTGCAAAACCTTGAAGATGCTTTTAGGTTTGGTATTTAAGCTCTTCAGTGCTTTTACTTCACTTAAAAAGTACTTTGTATTGTTTTAAGACAGATTTGCACTTTGCCTATCCTGTGGGGAAAAGCAGAGATAAAATAAAGACAACTACTTATTCAGAAACAAATAAAGACTGTTTTCAAATGAATTATTTGTTCTTAAGATTGCAAGATGTGAGGTTTTCAAAAAAAAGCATCAGTCAAAATAAAAAAAAGGATAAAGAAGCTTTAAGGCCATTCTCAAATAGTAAATTGACTTGAGCTTACAGCACTTTCCAAGTCTCTTTGACGACTCAAAGCAGCTTTACACTGCAGGTCACATCATTCATATTCATATTCTACCCACCCACTCACTCTCAGTTTCTATGTATGTCTGTTGTCCATCACTTTAAACAACACCCTTTCATACCCATTTACATGGCACTGACGCAGCAGTGGGAGCAATTTGGGGTTAGGAGTCTTGCCCAAGGACACATCGCCATGTGACAGCCAGAGCTGGGCTGGAACCAGCAACCATCTGATTACTGACCAAACACAATATCAGACTGCGCCACCAAAGCTCTCCCCCAATTTGCCTCTTCAATACCTCTGTTGTGACCGTCAAAGCCAGTACAGAAGAGAAATCACTTGATAACCTCATCATCCCCTTTTTCCAGT
Source organism: Cetoscarus ocellatus (assembly GCA_037902135.1). Taxonomy (NCBI): domain Eukaryota; kingdom Metazoa; phylum Chordata; class Actinopteri; order Labriformes; family Labridae; genus Cetoscarus; species Cetoscarus ocellatus. The sequence continues at coordinate 847,085 of JBAMNC010001741.1, read as the reverse complement.
GTCACATTCATACAACTGAGGGAACATGACACCAGTTTGCACGTCATGTCCTGAAATGATGTGAATTAGCTAGTTTGCAACATTTTAGTGCCCTAACCCTAACCATAACCCTGACCCTTAACCCTAAACCCAACTGTAACCCTGTGGCATCTTAGTGCATTAAGTTTTTATTGACACTATAATTAAAGTTATATGTATTTTATTTTGGTATTTTAAAACAAACTTTACAGGTCACTCACTGTGACCTTTTTTTAACAAGCTTACACTGGTCCAAGGTGTCCCCAGAATGTTTTTTGACAAGTTTCCTACACAAAAATCTTTTCAGATATTAGATTTAGCATGCCTTTAAACCCTTTTGTTTCAGCCCTGGTCAGACTGAACTGTTTCAGTTTGAATACTCATGAGTTCTCTCTAACCATGCCCCTCTGAAGAAGTGGATGGGGTTTTGGCTTTCAAGTGCTGTGTTCGAATGTCTACTGTCGCGGCACAGATATGCCTAAACATGACCACACCTGGCAACATGGGTGTTACCCATCTGTGGGATTGGACTTATTCCCTGATTACCTCTTAAGCGTAAAATGTTAAAATGGACTATTTGGGCACACACTATTTCGAAAGGTGGAGCAAACAAAAGAGGGAGAGGTGAGATTTCTTTCATGGGGGAAGGGAGGCTTATAGACAGGCCTTGGACAGATATTTTTGAGTAAAAGCCATTAAAAAAATTAGCAAAATATGGGACCTTAGAGATTGGTCTGCACCCTGTTTTCTGTACCACTGCAGCATACTCTTAAGCCATTTAATTGGATTCTGCAACAGTTTAATGTTGATGTCCACATATGATAATTCACATTTCATTGCAGTGTTGCTGCAGCGCAAGAGAGAGCATGGCGCAATGGAAGATCCAACTATAAAAACAGCAAGACATGCAAACAACAACACATAATGGTGCCCTCCCCCACTGGCTCTGCACAGTTGTATCTCTTAACACTTTCGTTACCACCTCAAAGGCCAGCACTGAACAGGAATAACTTCACAGCCCCTTTTTCTCTCTCTAACATCCAATTGAAAGGAGGAACATAACAGGCACTTGTTCGGGATGCCCTGAAATTATGTTATCAATTATAAGCCAGTTGGCAACATTTCAGTGCTCTAACTCTTACCATTATTTTAACTGCCTTATTCTTAACATAACCAAAAATACAAGGTGTCTCAGGATCTGAGGACACATTTACTATTGTTTAAACAGAAATGACAATGTTGTGTGCAAAAGTTTGGGTATGGATCTGCTTGTAATTGTGTATCATCAAAAACAAGATGTATACAACAAAATGAGGTACCTCTGAATCTCAGTTACAGAGCTAAGAATTAGCTATCTAGATTTTATGCATGAGATTTTAAAATATGGTACCTTGACTTTCCTGATGTGCATGAGAGAAAAAGGATTTGATATATGCCGTATATCTGAGCTTTTGAGCTCCACTTGTGAAAATCAGTTCCTCCTTGACCTGAAAACCCAAATGAACAACAAAACACAGCTCAGCTTTCCTGCTGCTCATCTCCATTACAGCAAGCCTCAACCACGATCACCAACAAGGGAGCACTGTGAGCCCTCGGCGTGGAGAAAAAGAGGCTCTGACAGCTCTACTAAGCGAGATGGAGAGGAAGCGGAGGCCACAAAGAGCTATTGTACAGCTTCCAGCATCTACGTACACACAGTTAAATCAACGGCTGCTTTTTATTTTGGATGCTTTTATCACTTTGGATGGCTCACCTGAGCTCCCTGCGAAGCTATTAATTTTAAGCCTCAAAGTTTACTGCCAGTGCTGCGCCTTACATTTCCGCCTCCGCTAAAAAGAGGGGAGGGTAGAAGAGGCGGACTAAAAAAAAAACAGGCAAAGAGTAACTTATTGTTTTTATATGAGATCTATTCCCCTGGTGTTCTGGTCAATAATGACTTGATATATCAGTGACTGCCTTGCTATTTGCACTGTTTTCGGCGTGTTTTCTCTGCCTGTGATTGAGCGGAGCTATTTTCACGCATGGAGAGAGGTTCTGGAGGACCAGGGAGGCTAACGTCTGTTTGATCAAAGTTTATGTGAAATTTCCCGGGGCCGCCGGGGGAGTCGCTGTTTATGAACTGTAATAAAAAGAGTCATTTTGACGGCATGACCCCGGTGCACGGGGAGGAGGGGAGGGGGAGAACGGATTTGGTTATGTCTCTGTTTGCAAGGAGGAGGTGCTCTCAAAGGCTGTAAAGAAAGAGGAAGAACTGAATAAAGAAGCAAGAAAGAAAGAGGAAGAGACATTTTTGCACAAGTGAGAGGCTGAAAAGACAAAATGCACCTGTAGGAAGAGTGAAAAATTAAAAGTGAAGTAAGGAGGGGATTACACCCCCCGCCAGCAGCTCTTAATGAAACACTTTGGTTCAATATCTGACTCATCTCGCACAGCGTGATCAGCTTTGTCCCCAACAATCCTCTTCTCATCTGAATTTAATGCATCGTAAATGAGAAATTAGCATGCACGCTCTCCCACAGATGGCTCTCAAATACAAGGACAAAGAAAAGAAGATGAATATTCGCAGATATGTGTGCCGTTCCCCCATGCTTAAGAATGTTATGAGAAAAGAGCAGTCGATAAATACGTATAAATAGTAACCTTTGAGGAAATCAAATAATGTTGACCTTTCTGTGAGTCGATGGAGTAATCCTGTGTGCTGCCAGCTGCCTTCAGAGACACTTGAACAGTATCACTCTTTTAATGAAGAGATGATTGGTCTCCAGGTTGAGAAGCTTACAGCTGGACTAAGACAGATGCTCTCCCAAAGCATACTAAATGATAGGTTAATGTCATATTAGCTATTCCTTTCACAAGGATGAAAGAAAATCTCAGTTTTTATTCCATTTTCTTCTCATTTTCTTGCTCATGTGAGGAAAACTGGAGACCCAGAACGGGGGCTCCTGCATAGGTTTTCCCTTTGTAGTATCTAGTGCAAAAGTTGAGCCAAAATTTGTTATTGAATCAGATTTTTCATTAGATTGATCAACACTGGGTATGCATTGACATCGCCATATGTGTGCCAGACAAGCAGTTTCACCTGCTGAGTGGCAGAGAGCAACTTCTGATTACTGAAATTAATGGGAAGAAACAGGAAAAGGCTTAAAGTTGCTCAAAAAGTGCAATTAAAAAAAATATATATTTATCAGTAGGCCATTTTAAATTTGATGCTGTTCATCACAGGACAAGTAGACTCTAAGTTGATGTTAAAATATGACTGAGTAAAACTACTGGAGCCATAAAGTTACATTTTAAATGCTACATGTATTAGCCTGAGTTACGATGTAGCCCTGTAATGGCTTTAACTCTGTATATGTGAGATTTTGCATATATTAAAAATGAGACAGAAGCACCCAAACAGGTCTGACGGACCAAATAGGAGTCAAATTAGTTTAATGATTTCATTAACGTTTGATCAAAATCTATGGACTTCATTCTTCTTCAAATTGTTCACTGTTAAACCAGCCATTGTAATTGGGCTTTGCTGTGTTTAATGTAGGCCACAAGCATGAACACATATTCTGTTGTCCTCAATGCCTCATCATCTAAGAGAATTACAATTAATTTGCTGAAATTTAATGTTGGGATTTTTCTTCAAGGTAAAAACTGGAGGACAGATATATACACTGTGGCTCCAAAAGTTTTTATAACATAAAATGAGGATCTGTACTGCCCATGGACAATATTATTAAATAACGATTACAAAAACATTAAACCTTAGTGACTGCAAAGGGAAAATGTTCTGTATGTTAGTTGGCAGGTGTGACAAAAACACCTGCCTACACATCCACATGAAAATGCAAAAATGCACAATCACACTGTTTAACACTGTTTATCACCACGTGAGAATGTCCATCATATGCAACCTCTACTTCAGTATTTCTGTACCAAAGCAGTTTAATTTCTTTTCTTTTCCTACACAAGTCTGACCGATGTTAGTAGGTGTATTGAGTATATATTTCTTATTATAAACTTTCCAGGGTATCTTAATGGCTCCAACATCTGTTGTTACTATGGAATAAAAGACACAAGCAACCATGGGTCACCAGTCAACCTGGTCACTTGTGAAACAATTACATTGGGAATCGCCCAAACCATGGGCAGTGTTTGCATCAGTGGAGTGTTTTCAAAGGAGCGTCATAGAGAAGGAGCGACACAAAGAGTGTGTTAGCAGGGTTAATAGTCCAGTGACTGCTTCAACACATAAACATGATGATGCTGCATGGTGTGACGTCATCCTGCGACGAGGTCAGGTTAGTGGGACGTTTTGTCCAATCTTGCCACCCCTTTTACTTATTGTTAGCGTGTAGAAACAGAAAATAGCAGCATTTATTTTCCTTTTGATATCTACACATGAATCATAATTAATATTCTAATCCCCATCCCAAATTAAGAAGATAAAATAAACAAAGTGGCAACTTTATGCTTTTTTTAAAGACTCAAAGAAAGGATTTAAGTCCAGAGTCAATTTAAAGTTTTAACAAAATAAAAAATTCCAAATGAAACATTAGCCAAGGCCATCAGAATCTTGCTGTTAAACAGCCCACATTTATTTTTTATATACAGTAGATCCCCCCACTTACATGACAAGCAGCCAATCACAGTTTCTGTGACAGCTAATGCTGGTGTCCACATATGATAATTTTCTGATTCTGAGAGTGTACAGAGTGTTTCTCTAGTGCAAGAGCGGCCTTGGTGCACACAATTATGGATTGGCAATTATAGTGGCCAATTAATTTTCCAGGGTTCGAGGTCCCAATCCGGCCACTCCCCAGACCACACAAGTTACGACCCCCTTTGATGGTGGCAACGACTCATTTCAGGGGACCCACTATTTGAAACACTGCCCTAAAATGAGTTTTCAAAAATCTTCACCTTAAGTTTTTCAAAATACGTGTTTTCAGTGACCTAAAATGGCATTAACCTGTTTTAATTTTCAAAATACCTGCCAACATGACAAAGCCATTGCCTCATTGTTTTTTAAACTCTAAATATGGGTCTTTTTGTAATATTGCAACCAGTGAAGGCCACTCTGCCCTCACAGTTTTAAAGTTTGGACTGTGCTTTACTATTCCAGGACTTAAACAAAAGTTAGGCTTGAGAAGAACAAGACAAGCCATCTGGTCATTTTTACTCAACAGTAATCTACTGACAACCTCTTAACCAGACTGAAGCTTCTTCTGGAGGGAAAATGTAAGTTTACATTATGAAATCACATCTGAGGGCGGGCCCCTGCAAGATTTTTCAAGGACCTTGCTTTTTCTATTGGGCCTTCATGTGACATCTGAAATTTCCTGCAGCTTTACATTTTATTGGATACTTGTGCCACTCATTTAATAACCAAATAGTATTGGCAGATATGAAAATTTGTGCCAATATCTACACCTGTGCACATCTGCAGAATTTACCTATAAACGATAATGAAGAGTGAGGCGTTTTTAACAGAATTGACAGATCTGCCAGAGATTTGCCCTCTGCAGCTTGATTCTTAAAACTTTAAGTTGTGTTGTAAAAACTGAGGTTTCTGGTATCAATTGGAGCTGGTTGATTTCTTTTAACCTGGAGGAATTTGTTTTACGTAATTGTAAGAGCCTTTTAAAGATGGTTGCTGCAAAGCTGTTGTTCGATGAGGGGAATTTATCTTTATTAGAAAGTTTAGGCTCCATAAAACATGTTGCACATTGTACTTAGTGCTCTGTGTTGGTCACTATCTGTCGGCAGGTTGTTACAGTGCTGTCTGCTGCAAAAAAAAAAATAAATAAAAGCTGAAAAACATTTAACGTATCATATTCTTTTTGATCATTGTTGTATGTCTTTATTTGAAAATTATACATACAGTGTCCAGCATAAATGAGTACATCTCCTATTAAAAGTAATGTATTAATCAATATCTGAATGAACAAAAGAACAATTTCCAAAGTTTTGACATAACTCAGTTTAACATAACATTTTTTTACCATAAGATGAAAATAAGGGTAATATGATAACTTAAATATAGCTTTGCTCCCACCCCTTTGATTGAGATGTACTCATTTTTGCATCCTGATCTTAAATTGAGAAAAATACCTTTTTGTGTGCAACATTCAAAAATCCTCTTTGCAATCAATGGCCCCACGTTTGGGGGAGTATTTTGTGGTATAGTATGCCATAGAAAATGTTGATTTTGAAAGGAAACTAAAGGTTTTCTGACAAATCTGAAGGGGTGTACTCATTTATGCTGAGCACTGTATATCATTTGAAATGATAAATGGCTGTTTTTCAAATAGACTGTCATAATACGACTAAGGTAAATTCCAGCACAAAGAAGACATGAAGTTCTTCACCATTAAACGTTGTGCATGTATTGGTATTGGCTAAAAAAGTTTGGGAATATTGGCATATCTAAAATGGGCAAATATCCAATAATGTACATTCTTATGAATTACTTTTCACATTTGTTTGAGTTGATTTGAGTAAATTTGAGTAAATTTAATCAAAGCAACTGTAATTTTGTATGACAAAATATCCTGTATACCAGTATAACAATGTTCTGGAATGATTTCCACAAGTACAGTCTTTCAGCTGATGTTTGGTGGCAGGTAAAATGTTTAGCATTAATTAAAAGAGTAACAGCCGACAGCGCACAGTTCCTCTCTGTCTGCTTCTCTAAATAAACGTCCCCGGGTCAGCAGAGCTGCAGCAGAAATCACGGCGTGATCCAGTGAAGCTTTGCTGTGACAACACTCCTGTCTAGTTCCTGTCTAAGATTTATCAGAGGTTTCACAAAATCAATGCAGCTCTCTGTAAGAAAGATCACAGCAAACACTTGAGACCCATCAGCTGTAATAGCCATGTCGACACAGACGAGGGGGGAAAAGGATGTTTGTCAGAAGAGAAGACTTACAGAGAAATGCAGCAGACGATGAGCTGAAATGTACAGTATGTCGTTTTATAATGCTTCCCTTCGATATATTAAAGTCTGAAAGGTGCAAAAAGATAAACTTCAGGAATTCAGAGGAAGAATCAGACTGTGTTTGTGCATCCATACGCTGCATCTTTGTGATTAAAATGTGTGTAATGTGCCCTGGACTTCCTGCCAGTCCCAAACACAGGCACACACATCCATCACACGGCACACCTATGGGTCTGTGGCCGACTGCCACACACACACAAAAACAGGAACACACATACACACTCATACACACTCTGGCAGGCAGGCGAAGGATTATTGAGGTAGTATCAAACAGGAATAATAAAGCAGGTTCTTAAGATTTTAATAAGAATAAAATGAAACAGTAACTACCGAGGGGCCAGCAGGGTTAATCCCTTCTATATTACTGAAAATAAAAAAAGGATAAAAACAGACAGGAGGGCAGAGCTGTAGCCGGAGGAGAGAGAGAGAGAGTGAGAGAAGGAGGAGAGGGAGGTGTGGAGATGAAATATAAGAACAGGAAGTGGTCGGCTGATATCAAAAATAGAGTCAGTTAAAAGGGATTTAAATTAACAAAAAGGTTTAAAATAGAACAAATTAGAGCTGGGGCATGAATTGAGATTTTAAAATTATCATAACATATTTTAAATTAGATACAGAGTTAGAGAATACTCTTTATATCAATGTACTTTCTATCGTTGTTGAAAATAATAAAGCATGTTTTCTCTGAATTTATCAGATCATTTGTGAGTGCTATTTAGAATAAAACTGATTAATACTACATTGTTGCCCAGCCAAATACACTGTAAAAAATGCTTAGATTAAGAATCACTAACAGTTAAATGCTTATTTACCACAATATATTCTAGTTTAAATGTTTGGTATAAACATGACATTTTCATTTTTTCCATCACAGCATGTGTCCCAACTTTGGCCCGTGGTCTATTTTTTTTATTGGTCTGCAGCAAATTCTACAAATAAAGCAAAACATTGCCCACATAAGGATAATGTTTCAATGTGTTTCATCTCTGGCTAAGGAGTAAGCGACAACATGGTTCGCATATTAACAAATTAAAATGACCAAATATAGGTTAGGAACAGCATGATAAATAAATAAAGGAGAAACACAGCAAGATTTGTGTTTGTTTGCTCAGCTATCTGCCCCTTCCTGAAATCCAATTTGCAATGCATGTAAATTGCATGAAATTGCATTGTTGCACTACTACTCTTAAAGTACTTCTATCAAGACTGGCAGATCTGAGCAGGTTTCTCTTGTTTTGTGTCTGAATGTGGAAATTAGCTGCTGTGTGCCACCTCTCTGCTTCACAAAGCATCTTTCTCTCTGTAGCAGAGACAAATCTAGTGAGAAGTGGGTCCTAACATCGTAAGTTCCTCAATAATTGGCCTTGTACAGAGTCATGTCATGAATTTAAAGCTGTGATGTTGGCTGCTTTTACAGACTGGTTTACTCATTTTCCTGCTTTTTGGTAACTAACCAGAAGTCCTTCTTTAACACAAACATCCATCAAGACATTTCTGGCATTGTTAGTAGCATTAGTATCGAAAATGTAGAAAACTTTCCTGATGCACAATGTTAGAAAATCCTTCAAGAATTACTGGATTTGCATCCAGACTCAAATCACCAACTAAACTGAATCACTTCTCCCTTGAGCAATGACCAACATTCCCTGAGAATTTCATCAAAATCCATATAAAACTTTCTGAGTTATCGCACTCAAAGACAGATTGAAGGAAGCACAGAGAGAGAGAGATAGACAGACAAACATAAACATAAACATAAACATAAGTTCTTTGGTGGAGCTAAAAAAAAAAAGTTTATATTGGGTGCTTTGGTCCTTGGTTGATAAACCCTCGCTATTGTCAATTTGATTCTCTTCAAAAGTCGCTTATTTATGCAAATCAAACAGCGCTTTTTGACTACGACAGGTTTTATGGTTTTGAAGCACAGATTATAAAGGCATAGTCAATTTTGACCATCCGGAAATGTGGAAAAATTGCAATTTTTTTGTGATTTAGACAGTGTGTAGGAGTGTTTCTGCCATTTTATTTTACCAAAAAATAATTCATCATCAAAAATTTGGTGTCTGGGACTTTTACATAAGTTGCTATAGTATCGAACAGGTATCAGTATTGCTTGATTTTCACTAGAATCATCTAGAAAATGAAATTCCTGCCGTTGTGACTAACATATTATTAATTTCTCAAATATTCAGATACATGACCTGTGTTGTCATTTCTCTTAAACAAAGCATGATATGGTTACTTCATATTCCCCAGCCCTAGCCCAAGCCAGTTTATTATTTCCTCCTTTTACAGCATTACTCCCAGACTCACACATTTAGATGTGACACACACACACAAAGACACTGACACTGTTTGACTGTGTTTAGACTTGATGAAAGCACGGTTCATTCCCTTTGCGTTGAAACACCCGTGTCAGTTCAGCAGCATATTTCCAATGTCAAAGCACGTGCGCCGGCAGCAGATGGCATGAAACAGTTGGCAAGAGTGAGCGAGTGTGAATATCTGTTTACTAATAACCCTTTAATTACTTCAGATGGGCAATGGGATCAAACATCCAGACCCACACAGGAATTAGCCTTAAATGAGACTGGACTGGAAATCTAGGCTAACCCCTTATGTTGCTCTAAAGACCTTTGCTGTGAGAAAAAGGCCTTACAGACAGAAATCAGGGCTGGATTTTACTGTATTACACTAAAAGAGACTTCTTAATCATCAAACAACAGCAGATGCTTTAAGGGAGGGGAGTAGATTCCTCACATGGGGGTCAAACTGTGGGAGTATTTTTCTTTTATTTTCGATAGATCATTTTGCTTTTAATTTTTACATCTGTATGATTAATTCCATCATAAACTGATGTCAAGATTGTAAGATATTTCTGTATTTATCAAAGGCAGTGATAGGGTAAGACAATATTGAATCCATTACTGTTAATCAAAACAAATTTAGTTATCACTCTTATCATCAATGTAAACATATATATTGATCATGCTGAATCGATTTGAAATGCCTGGTCTAATGAGGAGTTGTTACTTTATTTATGTAATTTAACTTAATGAGCATTTTAATAGAATATTGTTCTTATTTCACAAACAAGTGTTCAAGTCTTATATTTTATGCACATGTTGACCAGCTGCAAGGCAAGGGGAGTGGCAAGGGTGGCACAGACCCTCTTGAAAACTGTTTGGCTAACCTGCATGCCATACTCAATTTCTACACTATGATGTACAATTTTGCTTGTGACTGGCAGGGTTTATATTAAAATCATCTATTCATGGGACTTAAAACATGACGATGTGATAGTCTACCATAAAGAGTTCTTGTTTGCACTTTAAATTAATATTAAATTCTTAAATGTATCTATAGGGTGGCACAGTGGTGCAGGAGGAAGTGCAAGTACCCCACAGCAAGACGGTTTCTGACTGTCAGCCAGGGCCTTTCTGCTCAGAGTCAAGTCAAAGTTTATTTCTAAAGCACGTTTAGAGACAACCTCTGTTGATCAAAGTGCTGTACAGGGGTACAATATAATCATGCATACACTAAATAATAATGATAATAAAATAATAAAATGAACAATTTTAAAAGCAGAGTCTGCACGCTCTCCCCTTGCCTTTATGGGTATTCTCTGGGTACTACCATTTCCTGTCACAGACCAAAAATATGCTTGTTTGAACTTGCTGGTGAATTTGGTGCCTCTAAATTGCCCGAAGGAGTGAGAGGGTGTGAGTTCAAATGGATGTCTGTCTCTCTATGTGGCTCTATGATTGGCTGGCGACCAGTTCAGAGTGTACCCCACCTCTCCCCAGTGTCAGCTAGGATGGGTTTCTGTGCCCCACAACCATGAAAATAATAAGTGGTATTGATAATGGAAAATACATTTTGGTCAGACCTCCACCAGGGTAATAAACCCTCCATGAGGGATAAAAATATTAAACCCTACTCGTCTAATTTTTCATGATGGCACACCAGAGCAAAACCTACTTATTATATCAATAATGAGATCAGCCTCACAATGTCTTGTTTGATCATTGAATCAATTTGTAAATAAAAATGGGCAATGCTCATTATTACACTTTGCTTCCTTATAACCTCTATTGTTCAGCTCTAACAGATCTACTGTCATAATTCTATCCATGCTTTCACATATGCATCAACTTTTTGTTTTTGCCATGCACACATAACATAGAAAACAAGACTGTATAATATTGTTCAGTTTTGTCAGACTGAGGTTGGATGTCCAAGATCTGTAGTCCACACAATATTTACAGTTTAACAGAAAGATAAATTTGTATTTTTACATTTTTCCATATTAAAGTGAATTCCTTTTTATTGTGCTCCTCACTAAAGTTGCATTTAGGTTAAAGTAAAAAGGTTTTAGGGATAGCATTAGCATCACTACCGTAAATGCACTGCACAACATTGGCAGCCTAAATGTACATTTATTTCTCTATACAAAACAAAAGAAATCTTTTGTTTCCTTCTGTAACAACACATTTATGTGATACAAACACTAATTTCATAAGTCAACACGTGTTAATGTGTGAGATTCCTCTAACATACCTACAAATAAGGACAGTGGCGGCCTAGCAGTTTGTTGGACTCTATGTACTTAGACTTCGGTCCATCAAGTGAGCAACTGAGTAAAAAATCAAACCTGTTTTTCCTTTTCCTTAGGTCGTTCGTTACTCTCTTTTTTTCGGTTTCCTCCTAGTTTATATGTATAATCATGTAAAGGCAAAAAGGCAGGACAGTTAATGCTAAAAAAATAAAAATCTGCCAATAACTTGTTTACTTGTATGAAACAAAACTGCACGTTACCATTCTTGACCAGAATAATAAGTATTCACTATATTCCCTCATATATCATGACTATAGACTCTAAGATGTTTAATATGGCAATGAAACATACAAGAAACCCAAAGAACTTCAGTAAACAACATCTCGTTTAAGCATAAGAGAGAAAAAAAGTAAAAGACATTTCTGACAGCACTTTTCTGTTGGTTTGGCTTTTTTTCTGTGAGCAAGATAAATCAAAAAGTTCTCAACAGATCTGGATGATTAATTAAGGCTTTTGTAAAGGTGGTAACTTGAATATTGATGTAGATGTTTGAATTTTCACAATGATTTGTTAACATGTATGACAGAGCATTTATTCACTTTTTTAATAATAACAGTAACAATGTCAGAAACGCCTTGGCAATGGTATGTGCTGTCCAAGCAATTCAAGTTTGTGATGTAGTAACTTTTGAAATATCTAATTTGCTAAAAACACTTGATTTTTTAAATAATGTTTTGCATCAAGAATTGTCAAAAAAGGGAAAAAGCTGAAAAGCCAAAATTGGTATACTTTTAGTGCATGAAAAAAATGTAATATTTGTGTAAAAAACAACTTTTAAAAATTATGAACCAGATAACTCTCTGCTTTTACAATACTTTCCCTGTGTGGTGACCCTGCAATATCATTTTACAAACATTATGACCATCCCTTTTTACCTCTGAAAACTGGTGGGGGTTCGTTGTCAAACGTGTACACAGATCTAATCAAAGAAATTCTCTTGGCAGTGACATAAAGAATGATCTTTTTTTTTTTTTTACACCTTTATTACATACATAATCTATGGAGTGAAAGACCATAAAAAACAAGTTTATATGTGAGTAATTATCTTTAAAGACCCCATTTTAAAGAAACTTGTTGTAAAAGATTAGCAATAAGTGTTTTAATTGCAACTTGGTATAAAAACAGCTTGATTCACTTATACTGATAACCTTTAATTATCCATTTCCCACATACATCTCTCCCTGACCACTGTTGTAAATGAAGCAGACTGAATCTTCAGGAGTGTTTATGCCTCCCTCAGATATGTTGTCTGCACTTTTAATATTTTGTACACTTAATGCACATGCCACTGCTCATTCGCTGCACGGTCGAGTGTTATGAGGGCAGAAAAATCCCTGCTGTGTGTAAATGTCATGAAAAATTCCTTCATCTGCCAGAATAATGTTAACCTTCTCCATTTTGTTCCACTGAACCCACCTCTCGGGCAAATGTGTTACAAAGGCGCGCTCCGTCTCCGCCGCCTGCTCCGCGTTCTCCGTCTACGCCTTTCATTACGTGAACAGGGAGTGAATGCAGTTCGCCGGCTGCCCTTTTCCGGTGCCTGTGCATAAAGAGAGCATACATTTTAATGACAGGACCTTTATTTTTGAATAACAGTGAGTGGGGAGGAAAATAAATTGCTGTTCAAAAGGAGATAATACTCTGGGCATTGTGGGATTGGTTGGGATTGGGCAGCTGTGTGGCGACGACCCCTACGCTGAGACCAACCTGTATAAATTAAGATATAAATAGCCTCATCTAGAGCAGTATTACCAGGGGTGTGCTTGAGTGCTCGAGCACATGCTTAATATATGCATGTAGGTGTGTTTGTGTGTGAGAGCTCTGATGAGGGAGGCTGGGAGGAAAAAGAGCGTGCATATGTCCATAGCACAATCTGGTAGCATGACGTTCCTGTGTGTGAGCACGGGCACGTGAGCCCACACATACTTAGCGGCAGAGTGCTGAAGAAACCTAAATCCTCCTCAAGTGTAAGGCAAACAGTGGTGGCAGTGTGTGGTTATTGTATTTTCTTTGCCGGGATCCCAGTAAACACCCCGAGGCCTGCGCTGCCTGCCTGCCTGTCACCACGGCCATCCTGCCATCAGCGGCCAGCCTCTACGCTGCAGCCGGAGTGCTGGCGTAGGCCCCACAAGGAAATTAAAAGGGGATTAGGGCTGGCTGACACTTTGTGGCCAATTACTCATTTATTTTTTTGTGTGAGGGGAGCGTGGGGTGGCAGGGTGGGGTGGCATCTTGTCTTGGCTTGGGAAGAGTCGGGTGGGGCCTGTGGGCCAGATACACTAGATGAAGGTGCAGAAATCCCACTGTGACTGCAGCATCCTGCTCATATATGAAGGCTGAGCACTGTGTGAGATGTGTAACAATGTTTTCTGGCATTGTTCGTGATTCTTGGTATCATTGTTCAATTTGAGAATTCTAAACCCTGTTGTGATCTTTGTTTGGTGTGTTAAAGCACAGTTTTCCCTGAGAGAAGTTTACATTGTAGAGCTAAGGAGAGAATTGTTATAACATTTGATTCAACATCATTTTAGAGCATTAGAGGTAAATTTGTTCTCTTACAAGTGAATGTTTTTGTTGCATGACAAAGAGAAAATAACTACAACTGCCACAAACTTTTTTGTTTTTGTGGCTACACATATACAGCTGGCTTTTTGTGGACCATCTTTGGACAAAACTATCTGTCCAAAGAAGAGAATCACAAATCTTTAACAGACAGCATTGAACAGCAGTAGACAGTTTCATAATACTTTATGGTAGAAAACACTGTATCGGAAGTATATGGGTGGCATTAGTCTTTGTTGTCTGTGTTATTAGGGCCTGCAGTCAAAGACAAAACCTGCGGAATATACAGGATATGGCTATTGAATAAAAATACTGTGCTTATGAGGGAAAAAGGTGGTTCAGTCACACTGAGAGTTACATATTAAAGGTTGGGCATTCATGCACAACTACTGTAAGTTTCCAATAAGTGACGTCTTTAGTTCAATGCTAACTTCTGATTAAAGGCACAACATCATTTGTGAAAGCAGAGAGGATGTTCAAGGAGGTGAATGTCCTGGCCAAACACCCATGCACATCAACAATTCTGAAAACATTCAACAAATTGAACCAATCGTTAGCAATGATTGACGACTCAGTGCAGAAATGGTTTTCATTCATGAAGAGACAGCAACGTTTTCATGAAAATTTGAACTTGGTAAATCTGTGTGTCAAAGTTGTCCCAAAACACTCTGTAATCACTCTTTCTAAAGAAAAATTGGGCTTCCCTTACTTTGTTCCAAAATGTCTCCACAAATTTGCATGTGTTTCTCCTTTCAGGAGTCAGTATTTTTGGGACAACTTTGGCACACACTTTTCCAATCATTTTCTGATGCCTTAGCAAGAATCACGTGCACTTTTAATCAGTAGCTAGCAGTGAACTACAGATGTCACTTTTTGGAAACTCACAGCAGTGGTGCTTGAATACCAAACCTTAATATATGACACTCAGTGTGACTGTGATACACATGGTTTTATCCTCATAAGCACAGTCTCATTTGTTATTAGCCATACCGCTTGTTGCACAAAAACAACAGACCAATTGCTCAGGCTAGTGGACGATCCAAAGTGTTCGAGATAAGTCTCCTATTTAGGCTCGAGAATTCCTTCCAACAGCTAACCACCAATTTGGTTTTAAGAAGAACCTTAGCATAGATATTTGTATGTACTGTATTTTTAAAGGTTTCTGTTAACACTTACAAACAAAAGTTTCCTGGAAGCCTCCAAAGCATTTGATAGGATAAATCGTGGTAAATTATTTATATAATTGCAAAGCAGAGGACAACCCTGGTACTTAATGAGAATATTCCAAATCCAGTATCTGCATCAATCTATGAGTGTAAGAATGGGCAGAAGAACATCTGCTTCCTTTCCAGTGACTAATGGGATCTGAAAAATGGTAATCTTGTCACCTATCTTGTTTAATCTGTATATGATGATCCTTCCGACCTCTGGAGAGTGTGTAGGACTGGCTGTGTGGTGAGAGATAGCCTTGTTAACCATCTGATGTATGCTGATGACTTGGGCATCCTTTCACTTTAGGGGGCTGGCTTACAACAACTTCTTAGTCTTTTCTAGCTATGGTGTACAGTATGATATTAAGTTCAACAGCTGATCAAAACTTTAATTTCCCATATTTCATTATCACAGATCAAGCTCTTTATGTATTTGACAGAGTAAAATATCCGAGGCACATTATCAGGAGTGATTTGAGTGATGATGTGCAGCATAAGTGGTTCTGTATGTACAAGCTAATATAATAGCACAAAAATATTCAGGATCCACAATGCTAAAATGAAACTTTTAGAGCTTACTGCACTCCTTTTATGCAGTTCACTTGTGATGTAATTTCAGAAAAGCTAAAATGATAAAGTTACTGGAGTCATGCAATGATGCTCTTTGATTTTCTTTCTCAAAATACCAAGATGGTCAAGTGAAAGTTATTTGTTTTTCATTTTTAATGCCCCCACATTTCATGCTGTCCTTAGAAATGTAATGAATAAATATATGTGTCAATAACTGACTCAGAAAATGAATCATAATGTCACTCACTCAACCCACATTAAGTGATGATATTAAACTTTGATTCTGAAATTAAGTTTATCTTATTACAGGGGCAGTTTGGGATTTTTTAAGTGGGGTTGTATTAAGTACATAGCATCAGCCTGAACAGCAACCACAGTGATGGAGATCAGTTCTGCATCATGACAGAAAGAGCCTGCAGAGAAGTTAAGGCTATACAATAATGCAGATGGGCCATCCACACTGCATAATTTAAAGAGATCGAGGTGAAAACATGCCACAAAAACAGCAAAGATTAATTGCAAGCTGTTTTACACACATTAGCAACAGCTAACTTTTCGTCTATCAAGCTGCTTTGCTTCAGCACTACTTGGTACATGGCACAGCCTACGTGTCCTTCCACCAACAACACGCTGACCAGCTACAGTCCACGGGCTTCACACAAGAAAACAACTAGACAACTAGAAAAATGGGAGATTTTTGGAGTACACACGGGAAAAATAAAGATGGAATGTAAACAGGTCTGAATAAAAAATGGAGGGAGCTGCTTTGGGAACTGGTGGACCAGAGAAACCCACATTTCCTGTTAATGCAGGTGTGTAAATTGTGAGTTTTATGTGGTCAAACGGGACAAAATAAGTCTGTGACTGGAAAAACACTTCAGGATATTTTCAGGATAGGAGGATATGGCTTTTATACATGCCTCTGCAGTCTGCAGCTCTCATCATGCAGAGCCTCCCTGCTGTAATGAACATTTCTCCTTTCACAGACTAGATTCACAGTTTTATAAACAATTCGGGGAAACAATAAATGGGCCACGTGAAAGTTTATTTTTAAAGTAAGTATTCCACTAATACAGACTGTTTATTGTATGAAGACATGACCATGGTTTTGATAACAAGTTTACCTGATGAAAACACACTGCATATTCATTGTTGAGGAGGTAAACTGAGCTAAAATAACACTTCATTATAATTACTCATTAATTTCTCCTTTTTACTGAATGACTAGACAAATTGCATCAGGAAAGAAAAGGAAAATAACTTTGGAATAATCAATATGACATACAAAGATGCATGTATACCAGAATTGTGACAAAACGGCAACACTGCCCTTAAA
Source organism: Cetoscarus ocellatus (assembly GCA_037902135.1). Lineage (NCBI taxonomy): Eukaryota > Metazoa > Chordata > Actinopteri > Labriformes > Labridae > Cetoscarus > Cetoscarus ocellatus. The sequence continues at coordinate 829,779 of JBAMNC010001741.1, read as the reverse complement.
AACGTTCTTTAAAAAAAGCTTTGTTTGGACCAACACCTATTGCCATGTTGTCTTAGACCTTAAAGTTACTTCACATCATTATAAAATCCTGCTCTGCCTTTTATCTGACCTCTGTGGTGCGTGATCCTGGCTTAAATCATGCTTAGCAGCGAGTCCCCGCTTTGTGAAGTGTGTCAGGCAGCTTAGATTTTACTGCCTCTTTGTGTTAGATCTCAGTATCATCGCTGCAGGGAAAACAAACTGTACAGATGCCAGTGTTTGGTCTACTAATTAGCAGTTTGTATTAGTAATTAATAGGCATTACCAGTCAGACAGGCTTGTGCTCTGCAGCCTTCAACAGTCTGTGAAGGAGATCCAGGCAGAACGCTCCCCCTGCAGTGCTACCGAACTACGGCCCAAGGAGAAATTTCAGCACTGCAGTCACTCTGTCTCCTCTGTGGCTGCAATGACAAGGTCCTAAAAGACAAAAAGTTAGGACGCGTTAATTCGCTGCAGTACTTTTGCAGGACTTGTGCCTCTATCATGAACTACAGAAGCATACAATCACATATCTGAGCTTCGTCTGATTGACATATTTCTTGGAAAAATTCAAGCCTGGTTCAGTTTCAGGAGAGTTTTGGATATTTTGTATTAAGTTGTTGTGTGGGAAAGGAAAGGAGATAAAGAAAGAGGAGTACAGTGTTTTCAGTAGCATTCATATGTACTGATACCCCCCCACCCCACCCCAACACAACTTACCACAACTCCAAATCTACAAGAAATATTCTTTTCAAGTGGAGATCACCATGATTCTGAGCTAGTCTGGTGTCTGTTTGACTACTGATGTTTGCTTATAAGTTCTTACCTCTGAATAGACAAGTAGTCATATACAGCCTGAGCTCTCTCATGATACTGTGGAATCTTACATTTTCACACTGGTTTGTTCGTCTGAGGGCAAGATAACTCAAAAAGTTCTCTGCAGACTTTAGTGAAGTTTTCAGGGAATATTGGTCATGGACATTCTAAAATAGGTCTGTTTTTCACATCTTCGTCAATAACTTCAAAAATTTTCAACATTTTCAGGGAATGTTAGTCATGGCACAAGGGAGAAGTGATTAGATTTTGGTGGGTTATTTGAACAGGGATCCAGGAATTTTTAAAGAATTTGTTAACATTGAGAGATTGGGAAGTTTTCACATTTTCACAAATAATTCTGCTAAAAATGTCAGAAATGCCTTAGCAGAATGTTTGTGCTCTCAAAGCAAGTTCAGCTTACCATTTAGATTCCTTCAGTCAAAAGAGGGAAAAAGGGTCAATATATGTATCTTTGCAAAGTCCAGTACCGCATAATCATCAGTCAGATACTGGTCAAGACTCTGGTGAGAGCCCTACTCTAATGGAAAACTATGCATTACCCACAACAATGAATGTTATGAGAGGCAGAGAATCAAGGTACTAATACCCTGCTACCGTAATCCAAGTGGTCAATGGTAAAAATAAATTAGGGGAAACTCAGCAACAGATCATACAGCCAAGGGCACAAAACCCTAATCATGATCAATCACAAAAAAACATGAAATACAACGAGATACAGAGACAGGACAACAGCTTTAAGCAGAGTTCTCTCTTCCATATTTAGCAGACATTACATCTGATGTTTCCACAGCATGTCTTGTCTGTCATGATGGACAACCCATGTGTGTTACAATTAGAGCAATAAATGTTTTCTCTGGCTTAAGTCTGATGGAAATATTTAAAGTATATATATGTAAAAAATATCTATATATTGGTTTAGTCATGTGTTAAATCAACCTCTGCTTTACTCTAGTATGAAAAATGTTGAACAACTTCAAAGCCCTTCAAAAAGAGGAAAACCGCAGTAAGCCTACATACTGATTTTACTTTTCACACTTGGAGTGAAAAAGAGCATTTAAGCAGAGCAAACAACCTGACAAGCTCTTAAATCTGTACAGTAATGTGTCCACCACTGATTCTGGTGGATGCAGAGCTGAGGCGTGGTGAGCGCGAGGTGAGGCGGGGTGTGGCGGAGTAGCAGAGTTATCAATTATCCAGAGCACTGTGGCACTCTGGCTTCCTCCAGATCTGGTGTTAAATTAAGTTGTCAGTGCTGTCTCTCCAATTTCCCCCATCACACGAGCAGACGGTGATAGTGCGTGACGGCCGCTCGCCGGAGCTGCCGCACCGCATCTTGCCTGCAATTCATCAGCTCCCGAGCACACTGGCCCCTGCCTCGGTCCAACGCCAGCGCACGCCGCGTTGCTGCGGAGCCAGCCAGCCCGCCAAGTGCTGTGGCAGAGGAAAGAGGATCGGATCACCTTCCAAAAACCAGCTGTAGAGGACGGGGTGTGGTGGACTTTTGCCCCTGTGTCTGAGGCAGGAGTGGACTTTGTGGGTTTGAACTTGAGAGGGGTGATAGTGTGGCTGTAGGTCTATTTGAGAATAAAAAGAATAAAACAGAGGAAAATGCTGATGACTGTTGAAGGGCATTGTCTTTGAGAGATTACATTCGGGCTGGGTGATGTAGGCCAAAACTCTCACCTTGATCTTCTTAAGGCTGAGCTGGTGATATGGCATGTATACCTTGATGTTTTCTTTGGGAAGTCGTAGACTGTAGTAGTTGTACATCACGGTCAGTCACAACATTCAACATGGCCGCCTGCTGGGATGTTTGTTTTAGAGCTCCCCATGTTGTTTGACCAAAGTCATTAAAATGGCAAGGATAATGAATTTAAAGATAATTTATGGGGGAATTGTTGCTGTAATACCAACATGGTGAGGGTAGACCCAAGCTTCTACTGCTGTGAACAGCTGGTTTTAAGGCAGCTGTGATTTAGTCTGAGCACCTGAATTAAACTGACGTTCTCCTCTCCTCTACAGATTCAGGTGGACTTTTTTAGTTTCTGTACTATTAAAATGAACACTGGGGCATAGCCACTTGATGTTGAGACTGGTTTTCTTTTTTACTTCTACAGCATTTTTGTTTTCTAAAATAAACACAGTAAAAACATGTCACTTTTAATGTGAATGTAAAGGGGTTAAAAATCACCTTAAAAATATTTGCAGATTTGTGCTGCTTTTCACAAGGCCCTTCATGTCCAAAGGCTTTTAGACACTGAAAAATTGTGTATTGCTGCTTTTAATGATAAAAGAGAACAGTGCATCAACATAGAGTAGGGCAAGGTGGTGCAGCAAGCATTGCTGGTGCCTCACAGCATAAGGTTGCTGGTCCAATTCCCCAAACAATGGGATTTTTATTTATTTTATTAGCTCAACTACTACTATGTATGATTAATCCCCATCTACACACCCACATTTAGGTATGTATGTTTTCACACCTAAATGACCAGGGTGTGCACCGTGGTTTGCAGTTTTGGTACTTTGTACAATTTGGTTCCTCTAGTTTTGGTTTCACATTGCAATTTTAAAAGCAGACAAACAGACTTTTCACGACAGACCTACGTCATATCATCGTTAACTATATACGTCCACGCACATTGAAAATGAGCATGCAAGGTTGTCTATGTTTACATACTAGAAGGATGACAGGATTCATACTGTTGCCAACATAATAATATTACAGTTGCTTTATTGTAAACACCATCTGAAACTACTACAGGAGCAATACAGCAGAGTAACCCAATTCCGCAGTGTGAGATTTCGTTGTCAACAGGAAAGAGAAGAGAGCTGCATGCAATCCTGCGCCCATGGTGACGTTGCGCTGGGAAAAAATTAAGTAAGTGTATCCCCTCTCTGTCATCCTCTCTGAAAACAACTGAGAAAGTCTCAGCATTCTTATAAGTCTTTATGAGTTGGGCTTTCAAAAAGTCATCAGACCAAAATTCAATCAAACATTTGGTCTTCTCCCCTCCCCATACACTTCTGTGGCTCATTTTATTTTGGAAAAAGTTACGGTACATGTCCTTTTTCTGGTTTAGATTATGCTACCTTTCCGTCATCAATATGAAGGTCTGGACCTCAAAAAATAATGCTTTCACACTGGGCATGAACCGAACCATGGTACAATTTGGTTCTGACCAAGACCACCTCTTTAGTTCAGACCAAAGTTCAGATCATGGTCCTGGAAGGTTTCACAGCCACCATTTTGGTCCAGATCAAACTGAAAAGTCAGAAAGCATGGACGAAATGATGAAGGTGTGAAAGCATCCTCAAAGGCATGTGCTCACTACAGAGTTTTTTCTGGCATTCACACAAAACACATATTCTAAATCACATAGACTTTAAGACAAGGGAACTGAAAGTGCTGAAATGCTAGCTCTCTCCCACATTTTAGGATTCATCTGTGCACCAATCTTTCTGTATTACTGATATCTTCTTATTGATAATATCTTGTTTTGAAAACATTAATACAGCCCAAAACAGGGGAAAAAAAACCCTCTCACCAAAGGCACTGGCCCTTCTGTCCTTTCAGGGGGAAGGCCTTAGGTGAGGGCAGGAAAAATGGGCCACAAAGCAGGGAGGCTTGGCACATGGGCACCAGCCACCACCATCGCTCCCAGCACACTACTGAGTTGAAGGGCACCGGAACGTTCAGTCATGAGCGGGAAAATGAGGCTGTGAGGGGAGAGACACAGAGAAAGGACAAGCAGGTGACAGAAATAATGGATAACTGTAAAGCAGCGGGGTGCTAAGCTCTCAGTGCTTAAGTATTTATTTGTGATGAATAGTAATGACGGCACACTTACAAAGCACTTGTTTAATATGAAGAGGGCTCAAGAGGGGCTGCAGTGGTTGCCACACTCTTTTAACAGGGCCGGCATGCTCGGCGGCGACCACGGGGATATGCCAAACCCTGCCCAGCCCTCCACCTCCTGTCTGCATTCAAAAACACTTGCCGTCCCATAACACTGTCCCTGCCTCACTGCTAAATAAAACATTAAACACCATTCTGAGATATTAACCTACTTATTGAAAAAAGAGTCTGTGATTTATGCCGATTTGGTTGGCGTTCAATGCTGCCCAGCTGTCACTGCCGAGCCTGTAACCTAAATTATCCAGCAATGCTCTTTCACTCCAGTTAAGGGAATAAGCACTCCTTTAACACTTCAAAAGGCCCGACTGCGCTAACTCTGAGTTGTTGTTTCATTTTTTCCATGCTTCTTAAGTTCAGTAATTATTCAATCTGGGCGATAATGAGTGCGTAGTTGACCTTGCAGATAAGGAATATTTCTCTTTTATGTTCTTGCTTCATGTTTTCCAGGCTAATTTAAGAAAACAGTGCTTAATCTTTCACCAAAGCAGCAAAACACCCAACCCTCAGATTCTCAACGTAGCGGTGGGAGGACCCCTCCTGTTAATAAGCAGCATCCAGGCCCCGGTGTATAACTGGCAAAGGGTCTGGCGGCCATGGATCAAACAGTTATAACCTCCTGTTCCAAAGGTAAGCCGCAATCAGATCTGCAGGGGATCTTTAACCAGGGAGGAGAGTGTGTTTGTGCGAAAAGAGGCACAACAGACGGGGGGAAGTAGGAATGAAAAAGAATAAGCAGGAGGGAGTGCATGAGTGTGTATGTGCGAGCAAGGTTCACAGGGAAGGATGGCAGCCTGCTCATCAGTGACGTGCCTGAACGGAACCCAGAGGGGGGCCCGGACCGAGCCCCTGCGCTTAATTGGGCACTCAAATGTTACCAGGTCCCTTCCCAAACGACTTGGAGGCGACACATGGCCAAGTGAGGGAGCGGAGAGGAGGCTTGCAGAGAGAGGAAATGGAGCAGAGGGTTTAGCACCTCCCACGGCCAAGTTTTTTCTCTCCCTCTGGGTGACGGGCAGACCGCGTGAGTGATAGTGCATTTGGCCTCTTGCTGTGCCAAAGATGACGGGGCAAAATTAACCCCTCGGTGGTGAGGACAGATGAAAATCAGGCTAGTTTCACTTTCACTTTTGTGTTAGTCCTAGGCTGAATGTGTTCATCTGTTGCAGTGGCAAGTGATCAAACTACTATCATAAAAAACATCTCTGAAAATCTATTTGAGCTTTAAAACTAGCTGTTGAAAAATTAACAGCCTCATGTGCTCATTTAATCACAGAAAATCAGGAAATAAAGTGTGTTTTTTGGTTAAATAGACAAGGATTTAAGAGTGCACTAGAGCAAGATGGAAGCAAAATCATAATTTTTTTCCACTTCATCAAAGCCTCCACCGGCTAATCCCTTTCTTATATAAATAGCTCTTTTGGTGGAGAGGGTATCTGCCGCATAGAGCTCTAACCCTTCTGTCCCTGAAGCTACAGCCAGGATAAGCTGTGTGTTGGATTGGCACATCGGGCTGCCTGGGGCCTGCTGCTGCGCTGGCCGCCAGTACAGATGGAGGGCAGGGCTGGGCAATGCCAGCTTGTCAGTCGGATTAAAACGACTCATTTATTCACTGAAGTATCGTGCAAAGCGACCGGGCCAAAGCGGGGTGGGGCGAAAAGGGGGAAAGGAGGGTCGAGCAGCGGCGAGAAGGGGGCAGCTTGAGGTCTTCTGCTCTCTGGCCCTCAGCCCTCCCTCCCTGCCCGTCCCGCTCTCCTGCCTTTTTTTGCCTGTTACTTATCTTTCTAGGGCTGCCAGAAGCCATTACCGCAGTGTACGGAAGGCGGCCGGCAGGGTGGCATCTCCTAGTGCCCGGGTGACAGATTGCCGCTCGGCATTGGCGGCGGAGGAGGCAAGGGGTGGAAAGTGATTGGCTCTGATGGCCAGGAAGTGGGCACTGAGGGCTTTAGAAGGAGGTGGAGGCTGAGGGCAGAGAGTCAGGGGGAGGATGACAAGACCCGGCTGCGTGACCTTTGGTATCGCTTGAGTTACTTAAAGGGGCACAGGCCCTACTTTTAAGAGCATGCTTGGCAGTGGTGGCCGCTGTGGTGGTTGTAGGCTGAACACGAGTGCCAGGGCAAGAAGAGGTGGCCTCGATGCTGACTTCTCTGGTCGTGCCCAGCACTCGGCTGTCACTGCAAAAACCTCAGTGAAGATAAGTAGAGGACGACTGGCTGCGTCTGCAGATTCATCCAAGATAGTTTACTGTGGACCGACTCACCTCTGCAACTTAAGAGGAGCTGCCAGCATCAATCTCAAAGTCCTCAAAGTCATGAAGTGTTTGGATGTCAGACTCTGACCTAAAAGAGAGCGGAAACCCTCAATTCAGAGAGGAGACACAATATTTTATCATATCTCTTACAGTAATGGGCAGTAACATCAAAACAAATACCATCACATATAGTTGTAATCACATTTTCCAGTAGCTTTGTGGTAGTGTGGTTGTTTTGCAAGTCAAATAGCTTTGTAGTAGCTTAGTTGTTTTATTGCTCAAGCGGTGAGCTACATTTCCCACAGCACAGACCAGGAGCAGTGGTGCACAAAAGAGCAGCAGCAGAGCCCTCTCACAGTCCAAAAACACACTTTTTGGACTGTGACAGTGCACTCTGCTGCAAAAAAGACATGAGTGGACACACAGAGACAAAGACTTAAGCAGACAGGGTGTGTTTTTTTCTTCATGACAATAATGCAGCAGCTTGTCTCTGTACTGCTGCCAAAGAGCCTGAAACTGCAGGCAGACAAGCACTGGCACACATACTATGAAAACACGCATAAGCATTTTGTAATAAAATAACATAAACACATTTAAAGTTCACTATCATCAGAACAGCCAGCAAAAAACAGCTGACTCTGAGGTGCTCAATACAAAAGGAAACAATGGACAAACTGTATATCAGATTAGAGGAGACAGGGATACTGTGTGCCACTAAGGTAAGATGAGCAACATCCTACTATTGGGTGACTCTGGATATATTTTTGTTTGTCATCAACATAAAAGCTGGTTATTACACAGTTCAGCAACAAAACATGACTTAAGATGCCAAAGAAAGGTTTCTACATATTAAGTCTCGCACACACATAAAGATTTTGAAAATGAAACTGTGAGAAACTCAGCACATGAGGACAATGAGGACAGATTCAAGAGTTTCGTTCTTCTAGAGTGTGTTGACACATGAAGGTAGTAATAGCACACCACACACTGACCAACTCTCTCTCAAACAACCAGGGCCTCTACTTTCGCAGCTTGTAATCTCACATCAAATGCAACTTTAGTGTAAACAAATATGGCAGAGAAGAGCAGGAGTAATGGAAGTTAAAAGAGACTAGGGGTTAGCTTCCAAGGACGACCTTGGTGGTTGTGATTTTCATTTAGCTCCTCTCCTCATCACTTTGTTATGAATAATTTACAGGTGATGCTGTATATATGCTCATGTTTTGCCACAAATAAACAAGTTGGTGCTCCATTTCTGACGTCAATCTAACTTTATACTTTGCATTTGCTATCATTGCCACGTCTATGTTTGCTTCCTGCTTCAGCCAGCGGGCTCCCTGATTGGCTTTGCTAATTTCCAAGTGACAAAGCATTGAGGTCATGCTGGGCTGTCCTCTATTCACTGCACACACATCATGATTACTGTTCATTATTACCGAACAGGTTTAATATTTACGTTTCTGGAGGACAAAATAACTCTTTAGCTTAACTTGCTATCTCAGAGTGTAGTAGCATTAGTGTAGTGAAGCTTTGTTTTCACAACTGGTAAATTAGCTCATCACATTCTACAAGTAGCTCATCCATCACTGATTTCTTAAGACCAAAACTGCATAGATACTGAAGTTTTACCAAAATCTGAGCATGACTGTCAGAGGCCTTTAGCCTCCTTTCTCAAAATGGCACATGCTCGGGTCACTGACAGGCCAGATCTGTGTGTGCGTCTGCATGTGTGTCAAGGAGGGGTGAGGCTTGGAAGGGTTTTATCGGGTCTAATTACTCCCGATAGCTGTAATTTACAGGTTGACAGCAGGGAGAAATCGGCAAGATTCACACTTCTGCGGGTCAGCATCTGTCGCCATTACGGTGCGGTGCACGCTGCCGGCCAGTCAGTGAGCAGGAGGAAACAGTAAACAACAAACGGCGTGTGACAGATTAGCAGCGCGGGCTAAAGGACCTTCCACTGACACATCATTTCTCTCGCTCTGCGAGTTTGTTTCGCGGCAGCTGTCACCAATAAAATAGAAAAGCAGGAGATGGGGAGGGGAGGTGGTGGCGGTGGAGGTGGCTTTTGTTCCAGATCCAAAGAGGTGGGAGGTGGATGGAGAATAAGAGGGAGGAGGATGAAGACGTGGTGGAGGAGAAGAGAGAGAGGTGGAGGAAATGGAGAGGGGAGGGAGGGTAAGCCAGAGTGACCTGCTTTAAAAGTCTGGCCTCACTTTTTAATGGAGTATTAAGGAGAAAACCAGGGCAGGGCATCTTCAAACTGTAATTACCCTCACTCTTTCTCCTTTTTTAGGCCCCGAGTACAAATTACCACTGTCACCCTGAAGTGGTTATTTTAAGTCCGTTTGCATCCGCCTGTGTGGTGCAGTCAGCAAGAAGCACAGAGTATTTCTAGCGGATAAGCATTATCACAGTATATACAGTATGTGAGCACATTTGTTAACACTGCAGTACTGCACACCGCTCCAACTCACTCTCTGCTTTCCTCACATCCCATGTGGCTCTCCTTCTCCTGGTCCCATGCAGCTCAGAGAGGAGCCAAGTCGGTCTGGTGCCAGAGAGGGCTAGTGGGCTACGAGCTCTCCCCTATGTCCACCTCATTGCCCACGCATAGCCTCTCTGGCCAGCACCATACACGGGGCTATAACACCACGTACAACCTGGCAATCTGATTTTTCCTTGACCTCCACACAGAGGACATTCTCCAACTTTTTGGCTCATCAACCTGGACTGGTTTTTCTTGACTAGCTCCACAGAAACTAAAGTGAGGGGTAGGCAGAAAAGTCTGAATAAAATGTAGTATGTGACACTATTACTTTACATTGTGATCAACTACTTGCATTAGTTCTAAATTTTTCAGCTATAAAAATCATAGTAAGATAATTAACTTAAGAACATGCATGAATGAAAAAATGCAAATAGTGTCATCTTACTAAAAAGATTTGTTTGCTACTAAGGTGCAGCAGTCCCACTGTGGGTTCCTTTTGTGATGGGAATGTAAATATATCGTGGTATCACATTTGGCGGCATTTCCACATCAGGTAAGAATCCCTTGTACCACGCCTGAGCATGGTTGCTCTCCTTGCTCTCTGCCTGCTTGTCAGCTTTCATATCAGTGACATTCTTTGCTCATACACCAATGTGGGTGTTCACAGTCCACTGCAGTAGGCGTATGCAAGTAGCTGATTTGCAAATCTGCTAATAAGAAAATGAAAAAAGTGTAGCAACATGGGATGGAGGTAAAAAATCAATGCACCATGTGTTGCATATATTTGGTGTGAGATTTTTATAATGCTTCACTGCTGCCAAGTATTGATGTTTTGCTGTGTTAAATTCCAACATTTAATAAAGCTTTTGGGTCTATCGTAATAAAACAAATACCAGGTCCACAGCTGGAGCTGTTGAGCTATTTTGCAGGTGAGGTTGGCAACCAATCATGGCAGCACAGAAGGACAAAATGAATGCACCAGCAGCATTTAAGCCACTGAGTGGAGTTATTTTAGGATGTCTAAAGAAGAAAGGGATATAAGAGATGGACAAAACACATAGGAGTTTATAAGGAGTGATGCATAAAAATTAAATACTGTGGAGATGTGGCTCACTTGAAGGCTCACCACACTCAGTACCACTCAGGGGAAGCAGAATCTGATGACAGTAAAGTTAATGATACTGTAAGCTGACCCTGCTTAAAAAAACAAACAAACCTTACACTTGACATGATTATCTCTTTATAGCTGTCCCTAAATTTCAAGTATTGCAATACTGCCGAACTAGGACTTAAGTAAAGTGATGTCATATCGTAAGCCCAATGGTGATTTAACCCCCTTGTAGTGATCACCAATGTCTTCAACCAGGTAACACTTTTTTTATTTTAAATGGACAGCTGACTCTCTCCTGCTATGTTGGATGTTAAAATTATTTTCAAAGCATGGTTCAGACCAAAGATATGCAACAAGATAAGTTGAAACGTTGAAACAGCATTCAGAGTTCACACTGCTGCAACTTGGAGAGACAATGTACCATTTCCATACCAACGACTCACTGTGCTTCAGTTTCCATTTCTGCATTTCCTGGTCATGTTGTTGCTGCAAATTCTCTTAGTATAGGGATATGGATGAGGATAGTGATAGAGATTTAGCTGATACTGATGGATAACTAACATAGATACTCTGAACCATCAGTGAGTGAATGTGAGAGCGAATGGGTGTGAATGGGTAAGTGTGACCTGCGGTGTAAAGCAGCTTTGAGTAGTCAAAAGACTAGAAAGGCGCTATATAAGCTCAAGTCCATTTACCATTTACCATTTACTTTCTACAGTTGCAGGTCTGCTTTTATCAGAGATAAAAAAAATTAACGATGAGTGAATTAGAGGGCTGCTTGAGATTGAAGACTGCAGAGATTTATTAAACGGATTGTATTATTCTCTTTTTTGTATTTAAATCAACTCCAAAACTCTCTGACACAAAAACTATCAGGAATTATGACATAAACTTAATATTTTAAATGAAAATCATATCAAACTTTTATCATTTATGTAATTAGACCATAATTGCATTAGGCTATAGAAAGCTAAGATTTGTGGTGGCATAAGGGGCAGATTGATTCTTCACGTGCACTCTTCATTCTCATCAGTGAACACATTTATAATGTCTGATGGTCGCGGGCTTATCACATAGGTCTGGCCCTGTCCTGTTTCATTTCTAACAGGAGACTGCCTGGTGACTCTGCGTGCCAACCTCCAGAGCCCCCTGTTCTCTTCGCAAGTGCCATATGGGCGGCTCAGCCCCATTCCATTAGCGGGCCCCGAGCAGAGGCAAGAGCAGGTCTGGACCCCAGCCCTCCTGGCCTTCCCCTGGCACTGCCACAGGGCATGTCCTGCCCGCTGCCAGCTGCCCACGCTGGGTCAGAGGGCGCAACAGCCGCTGACTACCTGAATCTCACAACAACCAGCCACTAGTCAGGATAAGACACTCTGAATGTGTGAGGGCAAGACAAATGGAAACTATTTATTATAGTAGAATACAGTAATGCAATTTGTGTAGCCATATGAAATATAAAAAACTTTTTTTACTCGCTGACAGTGAAAGACAGCCTTTGACACATGGACTAAGAAGTATCAGTCAACAATAGTCTCCAGTTCCTTTATGTCCTTGTGTTCCCCCCCAGTTGAAAGCAACTACCACTTCTAAAGAGACATTCCCCACATTTTGCCTTTGAATAAAATAGCGCAAGCAGGGAACAGCAAAGGTGGGTGAGAGAGAGAGTACTATGGAATGAAGTGAAAGGACACAGACAGATAGGAAGCACAGATGCTGCTTTAGTTCTCAGACTTAATATTTGATAATCACTGCTAACATGAGCTGTTGGGATTTCCACAAGAAAACTGTTTTTTTATGACTGTGTGAAATAAAGAACATTACAAAGACAGCGATTAACACATGACCAAGTGATGTGGGGACAGATCCATCTTGCCAAGCTCCAGTCTACAATGATTGTGCTCGGCCCAAAGTAGCACAGCCTAATCAGTAACTTTTTGAGCAGAAAGAGGTGGGAGCTACAGGCAAAACAACAACAGGACTGGCACAGTACAGGGATTAGCATAGATGCTAACAGCTTCAGTAGCAGTTTTATCAAATCTGCATTTCTTTATTAAATGAAAAAAAAAAATAACACTGAAAGCACTTGATATGCCCACAGCATTACTGATCAGCCTGTAATGAACGTATAACTGACAGAATGATCATTCATTAACTGCTGGATTTGCTTCTGAGCGGCTCCGCCCGTTTACAAACACTTTTCTGGGCACTTTCCCACATAGACTAGTGAAATATATTGAACGGTCCATCTGGTGTGTCAGGGTAGAGAGCTGTTACCACCAATTTCAAATCCGTCTTAGAGTGTTTCATATGGAATGATGGAATAATCTTCAAATACGTGTGCTAGATGTGTGATGCCCTGATATTTCTGCCCGTTGAATACTATTGGTTTGTTTTTATATGAAAGTCAGGGTTGTGCCATATTGGAATAAAAAAAATCTACTTATTCAACACAACTTTGACCTGTTCCTTTTTCAAATGTCAAATGAAGCGTATGAGCAGATAAACAAAAATGTCTAAGAAATTAAAGAAATGTAATGTAATGCAAGATAATTTTTGCAACAAAATGATGTTGAAGACATCAATGTGACAGAACCTGCAAAACCTTAAAACCAGACTACACCTGCTATTAACCATTTAATTAAAAAACTGTGATGGCCTTGGTTAGCTTTTAGTCAAAATTATGCCTTTTCACAGGTAAAAACAGCTTTTTTAAGATTTTAAGGCCTTAAATTTCAGAGATCAGTTGTTGACATCTTTAGATGCATTAAAGATTTGCAGGAGCTGCAATTTTGGTGATCAAATTTTGTTAGTTTGTTGATTCTGTTTGATGATCCACAGACTTTTAAAGATACTATGGTCCATTACAGAGGCCTGCCACAGGAGCAGAAATGATGCAATCAATGTGGGATTTTTTTTTAATTAAAACTGTTTAAGCAAATCTGAAAAATAGATGATGAGATCTTTTGGTACATTTTTTAAATTAGGTAATAACTTAACTGGATGCTCCACTTGTAAGTATTAGACTTGTGATTTTAATCCACCATATGTTAAATATCCCAGAGCCCATATGGGATAAATCAAACATTGAAAACTGTTTAAACTTGACCCCAGTACATATGATAACCAGTCCTTTAAGTATATCATCCTGTGTATCTGTGAAGTAGGTTAAAGTGTTAGGTGCATAGACATGTAAAGTGTGTGAGGGCAGCGTCCCTGAAGACACAGAGGAGAGCAGGATGAGGCACAGACATCCTGCTCATCACATGGGAATGTCAGCATGCTCCTCTGCAGGCTGTACCTGCCACAGGACCCCGGGCCTTTTTTAATTAATCATCACACAGGATGAATAATTCAGCCATTATCTCCAGAAATAAATAGAAAGGCTGCTTTTCCTCCTGCATTCTGCCCAATCAGTTACCATGTTTCCACTAATAACACAAATACAGATGAGGGCCTGCCCCAGGTAAAATATATTCCAGCAAATAGACAGTGGCAGGATTTTGGAAATATAACAAATGTTGCTTAATTCAGCATATGGAGAAAGTTTCCTCTCATTTGTTAAAGTTGAAGGGAAGAGCACTCAGTACTGGCAGAGCGGGTTGACTGTTTGGCTGGTGCTCATCATATTTTTCCATAAGTTCAGTGCAAAAAATGAATCTGACAACTGAGGTCGGACACATTACTTTTCTATGAGTTCTCCATCTGTATGTCTGATTCAAATACAATATATCATTTGACTTTCTTTCTTTTCTCAAATGGTAAATGGTAACTGGACTTATGCTTAAACAGTGCTTCCCTAGTCTTTCTGTCTAATCACAGCACTTTTACACTGTAGGTCACATCCACCCATTCACACCCATTCACTCACTTTCATTTGCTGATGGTTTCGGTTTTCTATATAAGCTGTCTGTCAGTTTTAGCCAGTACATCCATGTCCTTTTATACCCATTTACACAGAGGGGGCAACTTGGGGTAAAGTGTCTTACCCAAGTACACATTAACATGTGTGTCAGGCATGGAAAAACAAGATGAATATAAAAAAATATATATAAATAAAGTGTCTAATTCTCTTGTGTGTTCAAGCTTCAACAGTTTTACAAGGCCTTCAAATCTGACAGGACATTTAAGGGTGATTATGCATAGATTTTTCTTGATTTTATTTGCTGGCTTGTTTTCAGCAAGTTATGGGTTACATTTGTGTCTGTAGACAAAATAACTTGCCCATAATAATTATAAGCAGTCCACTTTTAAAAATCTTGTTACATCATATGCATTTCTTTATTTGTTTGACAGACATAATGAGAAACTGTGCTGTGTCAGTTTGGGATAAGGCCCTGATTTTCGACCATAGTCAGCCCTGACTATGGTTACATTTGTTTTATAGAAAAAAAACGCTTGACGAGCGGTCAAAGGCATACAATGATGATATGACTCATCGGTGCCTTTCAAGGACAAAGGATGAAGGTAAAATCCAAAAAATGGTAAGTGATTCAGACTATGAACAGACAAAAGTTCTCGGTAAAAGGACTGTTGTCGTTGAACGTCTAAGGGAAACATTGGAATACAAATCCTTTATTTATTGTAACAGGGATCAGTCAATGCATTTCGACTATGCTTAGTTTTCAGGATAAAAATGTCCTGATTTAGACTGCCTTTTTACAGAGAACTTGTCTGTTTATAATCTGGACAGTCTTTTGACATTTTTTTGTTGTTTCAAATAGTGTTCCTCCCACCACTGCTAAGTCTTGTGTCAGCCTACATCTGTTTTTGTAATTTGAGTGGCATAACAGATGTCTTTATCTCTTTTGCTGCAAAACACACATATCTACAGGTATGAATCTTAACATTAACATGAAATTCAAGCCCTTTGTAAGCACTTTCAAGCTGTATTGCCAAGGATTTCTGGCACCTAAGAGTCATCATACATAGTGAATTTATAGAAATGAAAGTACACTACAAATAACTATGTCCATACTATGCAGCAGATATTTCACTAGTTCATCAGGGTAACAGCCCTCGAAAGTGTTTGGGGAGGACAGAACCTTTCAAAAACTGATCCAGAAGTTAACTGGATGATCATTCTGTCAGTCACATTTTTACAGGCCAGGCAGATGTTGTAGGCGGGTGTTAAAGGAAAAACGTGAGACAGTTCATACAGCAAACTCTTGTCAAAACATCTTAGGAGTGGAGCGAAGTGTATTTTTTATTGAGAAATGTGTTCAGTATTGTTATTTATTATTTATTTAATGAAGGAATGTGGTCCAAATCTGAAAAAAACTGCTACTTAAGGTGTATGCATCCATGCTAATCTTTATCCCTGTACAAGCAGTCCCTTCGCACCATCCTCAAGCTCCTAGCTCCCATCACTTCCTACTTTAAAGGATGTTGATTGGGCCGTGCCTTGGTAGACCAAGCTCAGTCATTTTGCCGTGGAGCTTAGAAAGATAAATCAGCCTCATTCCAGACTTTGAATTAGGTGGACCTTGCTGCACTGCAAGGTTACTTTATTCAAGATCCTAATTGACAATTCAAATATTTTTATGAATTTAAAGCACCTGAAACCTGAAGGTATTTTTTGTTTTTGTCAGAGTGTATGAGAGGCAAATGTCAAATACGGTCGTAGGAGTTAAACATCAAAGCATATTTCCATGAACTTAAATTTAGTTCTATGAGTAAAGCAACCTTTAGCAGTGCATGGTTATATCTAACCTGGTATCAATATTTTCTGTTCTGTCCTGCATCCTGTTAAAAGAATCCTCAGCATGTACCATTATTCTGGCATTGAAGCCCCCTCTCTGATCCTCACATCCTCTCACCTTGACCTTTAACAGGTGACTGAGCATCCCTGAGGCGAGCTGAATAAAAGGCCAGCGCTTTGTTTCCTACCACTGTCACTGATTTGATATCAGTCGCTTTTCATGGAGAGGAGAGTTTTGCGTTTCTGGTGAATGATTCTGAGAGCATCATCTGTGAGAGGCTGTCAGGATGTATAGCAGAGGAGGAGAGCCCTGTTGTCTCCCCTTGCACTCCAAGGACAACACAGGGGGGCAGAGGAGTGCTGATTGAGAGCAACACCTGTCAGGTGAAGCGTTGGCAGTTGATGGCGCAGAAGGAGCACTAAGCTGACTGCTATGACTGCTAATCTCTGACGTGGCAACCTGCTGGGCACTGCAGGCCTCCTGAGGGGGAGCACCGGGGGCCTGAGTGGCTTGTTTCCTTTCTTGGGCTGAAGTCCTGCTAATGTCTCCCTGAACAGAGTGAACCACGCTGATATGCTCTAAATACATTTCATTATCATCATTATGATTATATCACTAATTGTGTGTACTTGGTAATGTGCTGCAGCAGCCCCCTCCTGGGAGGTGTCTGAGAGACTGAATGATTAAAACATGTATGATGAACCATGCATCAAAACCTCCCTGCGGGCTCCCTCACAAGATACATGTAAGCGGCTCCAGTGACAATGAGCGAGCAAACAGCGCAGGATGTGGTCTTCAGAGGGTTGAAAGGCTGAGGAGGAAGCTGCAGGCAATAACAATACAGCAGGTGGATATTAGAGATGCTGAGGATTGACCTGAGCTGACCCCATCCATATCTATAAGCCCACACAACACAACCTACATACCCTCAGACAGGACTGTAGCTCAACCTAAATAATTCCACAACTGCGCTGTACACTAGCTAGAGGCTGAGGTTCAAACATGGCTGGGCTACTCTGGCCTGCAATGAGGCCTGTTTCTGTCTTTGTGTGCACTTGACAGGAGAGGATAAAGTTTTTGTGACAGCATTTGATGAATGTTTAATCCAACATTCATACATCCCAGGCTGGGATTGGGTCCCCAGTCAAAACCCACCAAAGATACACAGCAGGTGTGTGAAATATTCATTCACTACACGCTTCATTAAGAATGAAACATACCATGGTCCCGTTCATTTATTCATTTCGATTATCGGAACAAAAGACAGAAAAATGAGAGATTAAAACACGGTGGGCGCGCTATTCTATATTTGTCCCACAGATTTGTAACAATTTGTTTTGTGACAAATAACTCTGCCTGTTGAAATCCCGCTGTCATCTTGCTGAGAGTCAGGCAGCTACAGCTAGAGGAGCTTTCATGTGAGGGCTGTAACAAATCACTTCCTGCCTGAGTATCTCCAGCTCTGCATCCCCACCACTGCAGCTTGACCTTTATCCCGTCCAGGAGCGTCCACTGACTCCTCACCTATAAAGCATGCTAATAAATCTGTGAGCCATCAGCTGCAGACGGGACAGTTGCCATATTTCAATTAATTAGCATTGAAAAATTACAATTAATGATGTGTCTCAGTGAGGATGAGATGACTGATGTGGTCCCTGTCACGGATCGGGTTCATTCTTTTCTTCTCTGAGCGGTGAATATGTCACTGTTGAGCGTCAGTGTCGTTTAAACGCAGACCATCAGTCTCTGAGTGGATGTGTCACATGGATTACAGAATCTCCCCATGGAGATCATTAAATTTTCATCTAATCTAATCTAATTAAAACATGGATGTGCAAGTCTTGACACACTGTCCATGGCTGCATGGGCTGTTTCGTTCAGAGACATCGAGGGCTTTGCAAAATACAGGATGGAGGTACATGAGTTTAGCACTCATCTGAAATTTAACAAATACAGTTTTACAAAAGGTTACTGTGTCTGCACAGAACTTGAATTTGCTTAATAATGAAGGTCTTGGCTAGTTTTTACAAACTTAATATGATTCAGTACATGAAAATATTGAAGAAAGTAAGAGTTTTGACAGCTGTTTGGTTTCTTAAAGGGGATAAAATGGAGGATTAATTGAGGCAACCCTCATATTAGTAACACTGTGTCAAACTATCTCAAATCAGTTTGGTAAGAGACAAAGAGGTGAGGCAAGCCAAAAGCCTCCTAACAAACAGCTGAACCACACAGGCTTGTAGTCACACCAGATACGGCCCAAATAATGCAGAGCACCTAACCTTAATTTAATCTAAAAACAATGATTAGCCACTTTATTAAGTACACCTTGACAGGGTTGAGTTGGAGCCCCTTGTGCCTTCGGAATTGCCTTAAAGGGCAACATTTTTTTTTTGTTTTTATGTCTTGCCTTGCTCCCGAGTCCATGACAAGCAGATAGACATCATACTTTCGACAGTACTGCAGTACTCATAAACAGAGGCTTTGTTTTGTTGACCTGCTTACAAGCACATGCACCCTGCAATTTAGTTTCATATATATTTCTTTCAAAAACTGAATCAAGTACTAATCTTAGTCTAAAAATAGAAAACGTAACATAACGCGGTAAAAAAAACAAGTCACAGCAAGCACACAGGACCATTTAGAGTTGCCGAAGAGTTTATCTGATGACTGTAGGCAGCGGCAGGCTAATGCTACCTTTTGACTCCCAGTGTGTGAGCTAAAGCTAACTAGCAGTGGGCGAAATCTGCCCGTCTCTTCCTTGTTACTGCAGACACAGTTGAAAGAATGGTGTCTATCTGCTTGTCATGGACTCAGGAGTAAGGCAAGACATGAAAACAAACAAAAAATTTGCCGTATCCCTTAAATTCTTCTTGGCATTTTCAAAAAGGTAATGGAACATTTCCCTGAGATTTTGGTCCATAATGACATGACAGCATCACGCAGTTGCTGCAGATTTGTCAGCTGCACATCAATGATGCAAATCTCCCATACTGGCACACCCCAAAGGTGCTTCATTGGATTGAGATCTGGTGACTGTGAAGGCCACTGGAGTACAGTGAACTCATTGCATGCTCAAGAAACCTTTTAAGATGATTTGAACGTCATGACATGGAGAATTATCCTGCTGGAGCAAGGCACCAGAAGATGGGCACACTGTGGTCATAAACAAATGGACATGGTCAGCAACAATACTCGAGTAGGCAGCGGCATTTAAACAATGCTCAGTTGAGACTAGGGGGCTTAAAGTGTGACAAGAAAATATCTTTCACACTGTTTTTCACACTCTATTGTCCATGTTTTGTGAACTCATGAGAATTGGAGCTCTAGTTTCCTGTTTATAGCAAACAGGAGAGGCCCTGGTGTGGTTCTCTGCCCATCTGATTCAAGATTCAATGCATGTTCCCTCAGAAAAAGTCTTCTGCACACCTCGGTTGTAACAATTGGTTATTAGAGTTACTGTTGCTTGCAGCATACCCAAAAGAGACAAGTGGTATAGATAGTGGGGCATTGGAGGCTACGTCTAGTAGATCGCTCTGCCATCTGAAGGTCAAGGGTTTGAGCCCAATTCTGGCTGTTGATGTGTCTTTAGGTGAGACACTTTACTCTAAGTTCCTCCCAGTGCTGGGTCAGTGGTGTGTTAATGGGTGTAAAGGGGCATGGATGTGTTCACTTAAACTGATGGACAATTTGCAATTTGCAATGGGTGGATATGATCTGTGAGTAGTTAGCGAAAGAGTCCATTGACCATTTATCATAATGGATGAATTATAATAAATCAACTTACCAAGGGGACACAACAGCAGAGCACAGACTGGAAACAGTACACAGGCTGCACCACTCAAATCTGCAAAGACCAGCAGGGACAACAGAGGGCTCTTAAGTTTCATTAAGTACCATTTGCTGTGAAAAATTATGAGAAAGTGTTTCAAAATATTTACACAATCAAAATAGTAAAGTACTGACAAATTGTGACAAATATTTACAATGTATGCCATAGCAATCATTACTGATTACAAAAAATGAACACAGCTTGGATCCCAAGCTCTTGCAATTTGCCGGCAAAAAATGGTCCACCGTGTGTTTTATTCCTTTTAATCTTGACCTAAGGGTTGAAAATTATTGTAAAAACACAGAACCTCAGAAAAAAACAGTACATGCAAAGAATCAGTGCTAACAGACATGGTGTGTATGGTTCATTACATCACTTATTAGTAGATCTGTACAAGGATATTGATTGTTATCGCTTTAGACAGCTTACTGACAAGCAGTAGGTTGTTCCTGATTGACTGGTGCTTAAGGGAAGCAAAGGGTTCAACAGACATGCTAAGTCTTATAATATTTTTGTAAAACTGCAACAATTACCATGGAAATACAAAAGACACACCTCTTTCATATTTTTCCATTATCATAAATGACACATAATGTGACACGGATGAAGAAGTAAATCAAAATGCATTAATGTCCACATGATCTAATCAAATCCTGGCCTCAGAGAGTATGTATCATATTTGTGGCTAAATGTAGGATTTAAAAATGTCTGTAGTCTTCACATAGACCCAAAGGGTGACATTTACACCTTTTCAAGCCAAGGATTTAAAGATAATAGGACAATGCAGGAAGCTGCTGAAATATCAGTGATGCAAATATGTCTTTATTTCAGTAAATGCACACCAGGGATAAAGAGCTACAGTGCATCCTGAGGTAGTATCAGAGGCATAATACTGGTTAGAGGGGAGCAGGTGGACACAGCAGGGCAGCGAGGCACTGTAAGTGTGTGTGTCTGCCTTTGTTTACCTGTTTGCACGTATTGTCACGCTCTCTTTAGCTCTTCCAAGGCCGTACAGCAATGTGAATTGAGACAAATATCACATCCTTGTGGCATTAATGTGAATATCCAAGAAAAAATGTTGATAGTGCTTTGTCATAGGGATGCACGCTATTATCAGTACAATATCTATATCGACAATTATTGGTCTAAAAAGTTGAATAATGGTATCGGCCAACATTGCTGCAGATATATAGAGCCAAAATATACGTCATACAAAATGGCCATATAGTATGTCCCTTATAGCAGCTGTAATATCTGCAAAATACACAATTGTACCATAATGCTTCACCTAATCATGGGTACATTTAAAAATCAAGAGATTCTTTTTTTCAAGTGTGAAATGTTGTTTTTCTTGTATTGCATATATTCGTTATACAAGTCGACTGTCACATTGAAAGCAATAACTCAATTTTGGTGAAGACTTGCGCTCTTGATGAAAAAAATTAGTATCAGTATTGCCGTTAGTGACTGGAAATATTGGCATTTCGGATAGCAGCAAAAATTCAAAATCATGCATCCCTAGTTGCAGTGCTTTTTCATACTGTGAAATGGGCTTGAATCTGTGTTCTAAGGTCAGAAAATGTGGCTAAATAATTACCTTAATATAACACTGCTAATGCATAGATAAATATTTAAAAAAGCATATGTACCTTACACATATTTACCTTATTTAAGTAGTATTCAAATTATACCTTTAAATAGTTGGCCCAAAGCAGTGTAGTCCATCCATTTTTTAATTGAGCCCCTCTCTCGTCGTATTGAAGTAGTCAGGACCCCTGTGACCACTAAAAATAAAAAGAAAACAACTGAAAACAAATCAGTCAAACATAACAATGCTCATTCATTTTTCTTTGTGGGTTTTAGGTTTTTAAAGTACTCATACATAAGCAAAGTCAACAATGAAAATGTCAAAAGTCTGGAATGACTTGGCAAATCTTAACATCTTTAAGCTGTTAAATGCGTTAAGAAACAAAGATTTTTCCCGAATTAATTCATTAATGCTGCTTGTTGGTATTGTTATTATGATGTAGTTATTCCCATTTTTGTCAATAGTTCTCTAAAACACTGTGGTATAGCACAGCACACAGCATTTTGTCTCTAAACCTGTGAACTATTCTAAAAATGTCCCACAGGAAGTCCCTCCTTCCTCTCGTCCCGCGCGGTTTACACTCTGACGTCACTTCCTCCGAAAACATGGCGGCCGCCAGTCCGTCTGCAGCAGTGAATCCACGACCGAGAAATGTTGTTATCAAGACGGAGCCAGAGACCGAGGATGGTCAGACCGTTGTCCCGGACGCAGAGCCGCTCAGACGGGACCCCGTGGTCCCCCTGTCGTCCCCGGTCTGCGGGATACAGCCGCTGTGCTGGTCTCAGGATCACCGCCTGGCTGTTTGCACCAGCAGCTCTCTGTCTGTCATGGAGCTGGTGTGTGACGTCCACAGCAACAAACAGGACCTCGTGCTGCACAGGACCTCCATCTCCGTGCCCTCTGATGTGTACAGGATACGGGTAAATATCCGAGAATGCTCTGCTGTTTCCACAGTGAAGGGGGGACGAAGATAACGATGTTTGCTCAGCTGAATGTCTGACACTTACATTTGAATTTACAGATTATTCACAAAAATCATTAAGTATACATGGTCTTGTGGGATGGAGAGAGAGATAATTACCACCCCTGCAGCCCTCTGAGGACCGAGTTAGCGCCCCTCACTCTCCAAGTAAAGGGCAAGTTAAAGGGGGCGTGTCATCGGACCACAATGTTGACTCAGTAGTCTAGAATTTAACAGAATAAACAGGGATGGACAACTTTGGTTACCACAAGGGTCACATCGATGTCGTTCTCAAAGGGCCATAATGTTTCAAATAAAAGGGTAATAACAAAACCTATAATTTAGTAGAATGATAAGTATTTAGCTTGAATTAGAAGTTATCATACAAAGCTCAAAATTAAACTGTTAGGTCTAGGGATGCACAATATTATCAGTACAATGTCAGGATGGGCAGATATTGGCCTAAAAAGTTCTATATCACAGTTGGATAGATTAAGATTAGATTAGATAGTACTTTATTAATCCCTTTGGAAAACTCCTCTGGGAAATTAGAATTCCAATAACAGTTACAAAAAATAGATAAAAAGATACATAAAAAAAGATAGATATAAACAAAACGTAAATAAAAAAATATATAAACAAAACAAAATAAATAATATTAATTATAAAACAAAATAGAATAACTAAAAAATTGCTACTGGCTGGCTACTGGCCACTGCTCCTTCCTGTCCTCCTCCCTCGGAGCAAGGAGCCACACAGCCCAACAGCCCGAGGGACAAAAGAGTCCCCCAGCCTGCTGGCCCAAAACTGGGGAAGCAGCAGTCCTGGCTCCTCTGGTCGCCGATGACCGCGTGTAGAGGGTGACAGGCATAGTCCAAAATGTCCAGCAGCCTGTCGAGAGCTCTTTCCTCTGCTACCATCACTAGAGAGTCCAGCCTCACACCGACCACAGAGTCGGGTTTCCTCCTCACTTCCGCCAGGATGTGTTGTCAAATCCTAGCTCGTCTTTTGGTTTTAGAGCTAATAGTTCCTCCCTCGAAAAGCTGATGAAACTTGCTCTTGGTAGCATTTTTTGAGAAATAAACAGTCTGCCGCTAACTTTAGAAATGCCTCCTGGTAGTGTTGATAGTTAAAAAAAAGAAAAAATATCCATGGGAAATATGTAAAACACAAGAAATGTCTTCAAAGAAGAGCAGAAAAGTCAGAAAGATAGGGAAAGGCTAGAAACTGTACAAAATTGAAGCAAAAACTAAAAAAATTGCGAACAATTGGAGAGGCAGCTGTTTACATCTAGCGCCGTGGCAACAACTGTTGGCCAATAATTAAGTTTTTCCAGGTATTTACAGCCAATATATCTGCGATTCATATTGGTCTTATATCCCATATATCGGCAAAATACTCAAATGTAACATCGTGCTTCACCCTGTCATCACTGTATGGGTGCATTTAAAATCAAGACTTTAATTTTTGTTCAAAAGTTAAATGTTGTTCTTGTTTTACGATCACTCCTTACTCAAAGAGAGGGTCACACTTGAAGCAGCGGGTCAAATTTCATCAAGGAAAGACTTTGTGCTCTTGATGAAAAATATCAGCATCAGCAATAATAAGTTCAGATGTATTGGCATGTAAGATACTAGCAAAACTGTAATACAGTGCTTCCCTAGTAAAGTCAAATTAAATGAAGAATTAGAATGAAAGTCTAATAAAAGTAACTTTCCCACTGCAAAAAACTACATAATGTTTGGCTTAATTACACAGTTTTTCTCAATTTCACTTTACCTTAAAGTAAGCTTGCAGTGCAGATGCATCAGCCTGATTTAATCTCTACAATCAGGCAGATCCATCGTGCCAAAATCCGCTCTACAACGGCTGTGAGCGGCCCAATCAGCAGAATTTACAGCAGGAGGAGGTGGGAGCTACAAGTGAGTCAAGGAGGATTTGCAGAGATTAGCATAGATGCCAGCAGCTTCGGTTGCAGTTTTATCAGGTCTGAATTGCATCCCTTTATTAAATAATAACGACACTCCAAACCTCTCAATATAGAGGACATTTTCACTCCACTTCCAACATGTTCTGCCAAGGGTTTGTTTTACAAAGTGTCTCATGTTCTGTCCCTAACACCACGACAGGAGCACCCGCCTACTACATTATCTGATTTAAGTGTAATAAGGCAATTGACAGAGCGATCATCCAATCACCTGCAGGATATGCTTTCAAAAGGTTCTGCCCATTCCCAAACACTTTCTATGAGCTCTTTCCCAGATGGACTAGTGAAATATATTGAACGGCCAATCTGCTGTATCAGGTTAACTAGTAAGTCCCATGAGAATAAGTTTCTTTTACAAATGTGACCTGGCAAAGTAGTAGTTATCAAATTGTGCTGTTGGTTATTTGACTTCATTTAATTTAATTTTTTCCCCTTAAAAGTATTAATAATGCATAATAAAAGACCTTTACAGAAATCATTGCAGCAAATTATATCTACTAGAAGAATCATGGAAACATTCCATTTTGATATTGTATTGTGATATTGTAGTGGTCACTCAGACCCAAAAATGATTTTTCTTCTTGGTGGTTGCAAATTTGGGGAATTTTAAATTGACTGGTGGGCTGCAGTGAGCAGGGAGAAGGGCCAAAGTTTGACCCCGGATCACCAGTTGTTCACCCCTGCCTAAGAATATTCAGAGGTATAAATAGTGCAAGCGTACTGTACTCAAGAAAAAGGACCTCTACCTTGTTTAAAGCTTATCTAGTAACAGGAAACATTCTGGTCCATAAATGTACTTTAATTAACTGTGATAAACAAGGATGCACAATAAATGGATTTTTAGCAGAATTCAGTATACAGAGATTTCAGTACTCATTACATCAGAAGGGGGGTTGAGTTGACCCCCCTCCATTTTGTTTCCAGATGTGAAATTTTGGCACATGAGAAGAAATTTTGTTGAGAAGGAAGTTGAGCCCCTGTATTGGTGAGAGGGGGTTAGGTGGACTTAGTGGGGGACAGGAGCATTGTGGGGTTTGTGTGCTTTTGTGTGTATGTGGAGCACCTGCCATGTCCTGCTCTCAACTACATTTAAAGTCATATTACGCCATTAATTACCAAACATCTTGGGTTGTAAGAAAACATAGATTCATCAGTACATCATGATGTTTTGTGGAACAATATTGTATTGATATAGTAAGTGCAATGCCGTGATATTTTATTATTTCATAATGTGTAAAAAACATTTTTGTATTTCAGTGCAACTTCCTGATGATAGTTGGCAGTAGACATTCAGACACATTTTGGGAGTGAAGTGATGGTATGAGGTACGGTGTGTATGAAAACAGTGAACCATTGCCCTGTTTACTAACCTGAAACACCAGATGGACCGCTCAATATGTTTCACTAGTCCATCTGGGAAAGAGCCCATAGAAAGTGTTTTGAGAGGGTAGAACCTTTCAAAAGCATATCCAGCAGGTGATTGAATGATCTGTCAATCACTTTCATTATGGGCCAATCAGACAATGTAGTAGGCGGGCGCTACTGCTGCACTGGAAAACACCAAACATAAGCCACCACGTCGCGCAAACTATTGTCGATACACGTCTGAAGAGGAGTGAAAATAACCTTCGAGAAATGCTTCCAGAGTTTTTGTTTGTTTTTCATTTAATAAAGAAATGAGGTCCAGATATGATTAAACTGCTACTGAAGCTGTTAGCATCTATGCTAATCTCTGTACAAGCAGTCACTTCCTGCTGTCGTCTCGCTTGTAGTTCCCACCTCTTCCTGCTCTAAAGGACTCTGATTGGCCGTACGGCTTTGGGATGCTCACAGTCGTTGTACATTGAAGCTTGGCAAGATGGATCTGCCTGATTGAAGACACTGAATCAGACAGGTCAAGAAGCTGAGCAAAGGTAACCTGTTTCTTGACAAATTGCGATATATTGTGTCATCACCCATCTATCGCTATGCATATCCTATTGCCAGATTCTTGCCAATACACACCCCTACAAATATCACGGTGATATCATGGTGATTTTGCATTGTCGAAAGGGCTTCATCCATCCATCCATCCATTATATATACCGCTTATCCCTTTCAGGGTTGCAGGGGGCTGGAGCCTTTCTGTTGCTGTGCAGCAACAAAAAACACACTGATATCTGTCTTTTCTGCTTCAAACACCATTAGCTTCACTCTCCAACCTAGATACTCGTACTGGTATTATTAAATACCAACAGAAATGGTCTCTTTTGTTGACAAAGTCTTTAAATGTCTTGTGTATTATTTGCTAATAACAGATTCGATGCTGTTTATATTCTACTTCCCTGTTCATGGACTCACCAAAGTCTCTTATTAAACTCATAAATTATTGAAGTTAACTTGTAGACATTAAGAGGACATCAAAGGTTAAAAGATTTTTTTTAAATAAATAATTTATTAGATAAACTGCCTTCCCTCCATTTTCCAAGTCTACCTGTGATCTTGAAAGGGTGATGCAACTGTGATGTAAAACCTGTGTTTACTGCTGTTTTGTTGAGGTTTAAACTGTCCAGCTGTCACTAAATAGAAACTATAAATAAACTGCTGAAGCATATTAAACAGGTATGAGACAGAATTTATCAGTGAAGTAAGTCTGCAGATGAAAGAAAACCTTTAAGATCCCCTCCAGACATGAATAATAATCCATCCTTTGCTGTGAATATGAATTTGTGGCTGACAGGAGGTTTCCACCTCTAAATTATTAAATTGCAACCATTACTTCTGTCTCGTTGGCATATAGAATCTATGAATATACATGTGATCTAGTCTGTTTTTTTAACTCAAAGTTTTAAAGTACTGAAATGTTGAAGTTTATTTTATTTTGTCATCACTTCTTGTAAAGAAATCCTCACTGAAATGCTGGCAGCTCATTAGCATTCACTCATGGCATACAGTTATTTTGCATCACGTCATATAATAGTTTAATTGTTTTATTTCAAAAAGCCGATCCATTGCCTCCTGTTTTAAAGGTAAAACACATCCATGTAACATTAAATGTGCCGTGGGAGTGTTTTTTTTTTTTTTAATTTAACCTCAAAAAGTTCCTCTTGAGAAAGGGGTCAAACTCATCCCCCAGTTCCACCCCTGCAACTATCATACTGGAGGCAAAGCGTCAAAGGGAGGTAAATATGGCTTAAATGGTGGGGGGTGCGGCAAAGTGTGACTCACCACAGTCTTTTCATCAAAATAAGGACACCGCTACTCCTTTGAATGTTTCATTTCACTTAGAAATGTATAATAAACATTACATATTTATATAAAGCTGGGGGGGGGTGTCAAACAGAGGTAGAATACTCAAAAAATTCCAAAACGTGAAAAATAACTCTGAAAAGTCTCTTAGATTCATGATTAACTGGATAATTTGAACAGACAAAGCTCCTATGTGGAATAATCTCATATACATACCATCAATCATATATAAATCTCAGGACGGATGTTTGCCCGTCTTTTAAAATATCAGCAGTTAAGTTTTTGAGGGTGCTCAGGCACTGTGTTTAAAGGTGGGCTGTAGACAATCATTTATGATGTGTAAATAACTTGGCCAAAAGAAAAACAAACGCCAAAGGCAACAAAACTACTCTACTTATGTCTAACTGACCTTTTCGCGTCAAAGTGACAGTGATCACATCCGCACAGTGTAAAATAAGCTAATTTAGAGCAAAATTTCCTCATACTAACAGATGCTTTTTTCTCTCAAATTTTCAAGGATGTTTAATGACACATTGGACTTTGATATTCTAATAAAATTCTAAAAATTACAAATCATGTCCCCACAGGCTTTAATGTAAACCTTCATATTTCCTGATGTGTAAAAGTGTTGACTGCTGCAGCATTCTTTCAAATTTAACAGCTAAAAGTCAAGATTAATTACATTTCTCTGCATTTGTTACAGCCAAAATCAAGAAACTGGAGTGGGAGGTTGGAAAGTTGTTTCAAATAATGACATTTTTTAGAAAAATATGCAGTTCAAACTTTGATTTATTCTGCTTAAAAAGATGGTTTTGATGCTATAGGTGTAACCCTTAAGTTTTTTTCAGAGGCTGTAGATTGTAAAAAAAAATCTTGGGCATGTATCCAAGAGAAACAAATATCAGCCAAGATCTTCTCAAGTTCACCAAGCTGAACTAACTTTTGATTTGACAACAGTTTTAGGGGGATTTTCCTCCCAGGTTGCCTTTTCATATGAAAATATGACCAGTGATGATAAGAAACATAACTGTGGTGATAAATAATGACATCTGTGACTCTACAAGATTACATCGTATTACTTTTATTTTTTTTGCTAGAGTAATTAATCCAAGATCAACCTTGCTCATGTGCGCTAATTATTTGGTAAAGCAAATTTTAATAAAAAAGGAAACACAATAATAATTTGGCTGTAGTAAATGTCTCTCAGAGCAGCTGCTCTAATGTGTAAACATAATTGTTTAAAGGTTCGTCTGTACACCAGAAATCCACTTGGCAGTAAGAGGCTGGCTGAGGCTGAATTCTATTATCGACTAAGCCCAGTGGCAGACAGGCAAAGACTGTTTCCTGCTGTTGTTAGTTGATATTATTGACTAATTAGAAAAAGAAATAGAGCAGGAATGAGTAGATAGTAGCATTTAAAATAAGTCATCTGAAAAGGCCACAAAAATCTGTTATAAGGGCCTGTAAGGAACTGTATAACAATGTATGATGCATATGTTTTTTTGATGTTATTTTTAATCATTAAAATGTGCATACATATTGCAGCACCCAGCATAATTTATTTGAATAAATGAGTAAAATATCTGGCAATATTGGCAAAATACACAAATGTTCCATATTGCTTTACTTTCTCATCACTGCATTGGTTCATTTTAACCAATAGGCGGCCCCGGGGAAGACCCAGGACACGCTGGAGGGACTATGTCTCGCAGCTGGCCTGGGAACGTCTCGGGATCCCCCGGGAGTAGCTGGACGAAGTAGCTGGGGAGAGGGAAGTCTGGGCTTCCCTACTTAGGCTGCTGCCCCCGCGACCCGACCACGGATATGCGGAAGAAGATGGATGGATGGATGGAGTTTGATTTTTTAGTCTAGTTTAGAGAATATTGTTTTTCTTGCTTTACACATTTTCCTTACACAAACAGAATGTTAAATTAAAACAACAAGTCAGGTTTTGCAAAGAAAAGACTTTGTGCTCTTGACAGAAAATATCAGTATCGGCAAATGTGATATCAGAAATATCAGCATATCAGATATCAGGAAAAATCCAGTATCTAATATGCATCTCTTTTTCAATGTTTTAAATCAAGTTTAAGATATAATGATAATTTCCCAGTTTATTGAAGTTATCTTGTGGTTAGCAGTTCTCACTAGAAACAATCTTTTAACTGAGCAGGCCTGGCATCTGTTTTTCAAATCCTTTAATTTATTGTACACATATTTTAACCTTTTTAGCAATTTTACACTAGTGCCAGATATACCATGAACTTTTTTGAGTTTTTTTGTTTGTTTTTTTTTATTTAAAAGATTTTAGCATACCTATAAACCCTTCTGTTTCAACCTTGCTCAGAACAGTCTGTTTTAGTCTGAATCCTAATGGCCTCTGTCTGACCATGCCTTTCTCAAAAAAGTGGATGTAGCTGGAGCTTCCAGAGCTGTGCTCTAATGTTAATTGTGCTGAATAATCACCCATCTCAGAGAGTCTCATCCATCAGGGGGAGGTGGTTTATCAACCAACGACAGCATTGGGGGAGAATTTTAAAACTAACTCGTCAAGCAAACATTTTCTGAAAGATGGAGCAACAACAAAGTTTGGAGGAGGGATTATTCATGTTGGATATGGACACATTTGTTAAAGAATATAAAAAAGTGCATTTTGCATAACGTGACCTTTAACATTGCACACACCTATGCTGTTATTTCAGTACAATACATCTTGTTACCATGTCCAAGGAGGTTGTTTTTGCAGGGGTTTGTTAGTTTGTTGACAGAATAATTCAAAAAGTTATTAACTGAATTTGATTCAATTTTCAACCAATTAGATTTTGGTGGTGGTCTTAATCTGATTGGAATCAAAGATTTTTTGCAAAGGATTTGTTAACATTGTGAAATTGAGCAGTTTTCCACATTTTTGCTAATAACTCAATTAGTTGTGAATGGATTTGGATAACATTTTCAGGCAATGTTGGCCCTGGCACAAGGGACATCTGATTAGATATTGGTTGTGATCCAAATACAGATGTATATCCAGGAATTTTTTCAAGGATTTGTGAGAAGTGTGAGATTGGGCAGTTTTCCACATTAACTTAGTGGACAATGAAGGAAATGCTTTGGCAGATGTTTGTGCTTCTGGAACACTTTTAGCTTGAAAATATGTTGATACATCTAAACAATAAAATCAATACACTGCCCAGCCCAAAATGCAGTTTGAGATTTCTTTTTGTCATTTTTTGATTTTGCTAATCTATTAGAATTTGCTTGACTTTTATACAAACTATTATTTTTTTCATCCACAAACACATTGTTAAATAGATATTACAAATTTTGAGTGTCTTGGGGTTTTCATATGTAAGTGATTTCCCATTTAGCTAAGAAAGTGCTGAAATATGAACTACGATAAATGGTGCTGATATTGCTTTAGTTGGATGTACTCTTTTAAAGCTGTATGGGTTTTGGCTGAAGTGACATCAAGACACTTTCTGAAAATGACCTTTAACCTGTATTATCTTTTTTTCCTTGTGTTTTGTACCTCTAGGTTGAACCGGCAGCAGAGTTAGCCAAAGCGATAAAGAAGTTCGCTGATCACCCAGACCCCAAAATAAGGCAAGAGTTCCTGGCTGACAGCATTGTAAACCCTTTAGTTGGACCCCATAAAGGGATCAAATATGCCAGCTGGTCTCCATTAGGATGTGACTCTAGCGGGCGCTGCTTGCTCGCCTGTTTGACGCTTGAAAACAGACTTACCATTCACAACAGCCACAAACGTTTGGAGTGGAACATGATGGTGGATCTCACCAGGAAATACGGTGAGAGGCTACAAGAGCGATGCTACGCCAAAAAGGACAACAAGCCTCCTGAGGCAAACCTCTTTAACTTTGACGAGCTACAGAGACGTTTTGGTATGCAGACTCCTCTGAGGATGGAGTGGTCGAGTGTTTACACGGTGAAACAGGTTCAGCCTAACAACTCGTGCTTAGACAAGGAGATGGTACTCCTCGCTGTTCTGATGGAAAACGGGGATCTGGTTTTGTGGAAGTTTGTGTTGCCATTTTTAAATGGAGCTGATGTTTTGTTCTATGACATCATTGAAACAGGAGTTACGAGACCGAGTGACTTGGCGTGGTGGGAGTACGTGAACGGCGACCGTCGCATGAGTGGACTTATCATTGGCAGCGAGGTTGGACCAGTTAAGATAGTTCCTGTCAGCCTTTCAGGAGTGAAGGGCTACTTTACCCTCCGCCATCCTGTCATCCTGTGGAAGGAGTGCGACGAGATAGCGGTCCAAAACATCAAATGTGTCCCGATGATGCACCCCATCCAGAAATCCAGCTGCAGCCTTATTGTCGCCACGCGTGGCTGCTACGTCTTCTGGTGTTTGCTCATGATTTCACCAGCTGGACTTAACGTGCACAACTCTCATGTGGCGGGGCTTCACTCGCTTCCTGTGATCTCACTGGCGGTCAGTCACCATGGCGTTGCAGTGTACACTTGCTCATTGGACGGGCAGATAAAAAAGCTGACGCCTACGTTTACAGAGAACTATCTTATTTTCAAACAGGAGGACATGTCACAACCTGAAAACCTAACAGGGAGAAGGATACATGGGATCTCAGTGAGCCATAATGGAGCTTATATAGCGCTTGCCACCACACAAGGAATGGTTGATGGTTTTCATCCAACAAGTAGGACCTACCAGGTTCACTTTGTGGCGCTGAAAACACCTGAAAAAGCAGCAACCCTTCTGCTTAAGTCCCCCTCTCAGAGCCTGTACAAAATGACAGATTTGCTTGATCTTGTCCGGTGGGAAATTCTTAAAAACAAGTTGATCCCCGAGTCACTGCAGGAGGAAATCGACCAGAAGATCCAGGAACCAGACTCTCTTTACTTCTGGCGATTGAAGCTCTTCTTGGTGCGGGTATTTTACCAGTCACTACTGAAGCCTCAGTCAGATCCCCGCTGGAAACCGACACACAATGTGAACAAGATTTTTCTGAGGGATGAGACGGATGAAGAGTCGACGGAGGAAGAAGACGGAAAGGACCAGGAAGATGCTGTACAAGAGGCGAGTGAGTCAGGGGGAGCAAAAGAGGAGAGGCAGGTCAAAGTGGAGGAGCAATTGGTGGAGGTTCGGACATGGATCAATGCAGTGGAGACGCACCTGGTGAGAGAAAACATAAAGAAGGTGCTGGGGGTGGTGTACCTCAACACTTTAATCACCCAGAACACCAGCATACCCACCTGTGGCCTGATGGAGTATCTCTCCAAAGACACAAATGACCGAGCTTCAGAGGTAAATGTCAATGAATCAGCTTTTATTTACCAGACATGGTTTTGAGGAGTTGCAAGATATTCGATTTTCATCATTATTGCCAATACTGATATTGTAATCTGTATTTTTGGGGCAAGAGTTTAAATCTCTACCTTACAAAAATGGACCTGGAAGCAGATCTAAAAAAAAAAAAAACCCAAAACATTTAATTCTCTGCTAACTGATTTCAACATTCAGTGGTAATAAGGTGAGGCATCTTGGTATATTAATCCCTCCACCCAAACATAGTATACCGCTTATCCCTTTCAGGATCGTGGGGTGTATTCATGTATTCTGCAAATGTTACAGCAGATGTATATGGATTATATGTGGCTAATGTGTTAAACAGATACATATGCTGCAAATATGGGCAAAAACTTCCACATTGGCCGATAATAATCAGCTTTTTAATGTTATCTGCAGATACAGATGCTGTGCCAATGTTATAATGTTTGCATGTTTCGTTATTCTAAAGGCCTTTACACCCCTAAGGCGATGCAAATAAACAGCATGAAATTACAGATATTTCAAAGGCAATTTTGACGTCCCTTTCCATTCTCTGTATGTGACTGTATGTATTGTGCACATTCAAAAATAAAGCTGGATTGCAGATGTCAAAACGTGACATGATGTGCATATGACCTGGTACTCGTTTTAATGAAACAGACAATGAAGTGGTCCATATGGTTGCGTAAAGGAGAAGAGAACTCAGTAAGTTTCACCATTTAATTGAGAAGCTTAAACTTAACGACGTAGAAACTTGAGTATATACACTCACCAACATGATACTGCAGCTCCAACGCCATCTTCCTACATGCATTATGTTTAAAATTATTAGCTCTGTCATTTTTATGACTTTA
Source organism: Cetoscarus ocellatus (assembly GCA_037902135.1). Taxonomy (NCBI): domain Eukaryota; kingdom Metazoa; phylum Chordata; class Actinopteri; order Labriformes; family Labridae; genus Cetoscarus; species Cetoscarus ocellatus. The sequence continues at coordinate 795,698 of JBAMNC010001741.1, read as the reverse complement.
GTCATGTACACTGGTCTGTGAAAAACATGCCAATGAGTGTTCTGATTGGTCAGATGTGGGCTTGCCGCATGCAAAAGTTTAGAAAAACCAACCACTGTCTGAAATAAAAGCCATGATTTCGCTTAACAACATTACGTTGCGTTATGTGTAAGCTTACGTTGACTGGGTGTAGGTTAAAAAATATATATTGACATGCAAATTACTTTTGCCAAAAAATTGTGTCTGGTGTGCAAAGGCCTTAACAGTTTAATGAAGACCTGAATGAACTTAGAAAAACACTGGCATTGTAATGCCTTTTCTTTCTGCTGTTAAATACAGAGAGTTATTTCATACACTTACACATTGAAACCCCACTCACACACTGATGGTTGGGCTACCAAGTAAGTTGTCCATTAGTGTAATCAAGTGATGAGTGTAAGCTTTCATACTCATTTAAATGCAGCAGTGGGAGCTGCCCAAGAGCACTTTGGAAACTGGGGTGGAACCCGTTACCTGCCAGTTGAAAGATGTCCAATTTTACAGCTAAGACACCAAAAACTAAGACATTAAAATATAAATGAAATCAAAGGAATAAACTCTTGTATATTCTTTAGTTTTGACCAAATATAAGTAAACAACTTAAAATTAAAAACTTCAGAGTTGTGATTCTTGTAGATTTAAAATGCTGTAATCTAAACAGGTAAAAGGTCTGTTATTTGTAATGGGCTAAGATTTTCTGGAAATCTTTCCGAAATCTGGGAAAATGGAAAACAAGCTGTTCAGTCTCACGTTAATTGTGTAATGCATGTAGCTTTGTGCTGCAAAAAATAACAATTTCACTTTTTGGAGGTCTTAAAATGTCTTTAAAAGCATTATATTTTATGTTTAAAGGTCATTCAGGTCAACTTTTTTAGATTGACAAAATGTCTGTTTATGATATGTATCATGAAGCGATGAGTTGAAGTTGTCGTGCATGTGGGGGAAACATATTGGGATCAAGCTAACGTTCATACTGCTTTTCATTGTCAAACAGGCTGTAGGAAAATGAAGCCAGTGCAGTAGTTGCCCTCACTTGCACCCTTTAATCTGTGTGACGTGTGTGTGTGTGTGTGTGTGTGTGTGTTTGTGTTTGTCTTCTCTTTTAGGTCCTGATTGGCCACATTAAGAAAAAAATGAACAAGCAGTCGTTCGCTGAGCGTTGCAGCCTCTGTCAGGCCGTGCTGCCCTTCTCAGACCACAAACAAGCCACTTGTGAAAACGGTCACATGTGGCTCAGGTACTGAAATCCTTCTTCTCAGGGAGTTTCTAATCTGAGCCACCAAAAGATGTTTTTATTAGCTTTAGCCTCAGCGTGCTCTGTAGGTTCAGATGCCATAGTTGAGCCTGATGGGACATGAATTGAATGTTAATGCCAAATGCTTTCTTTGACGGTTTATTTATCCTCACAGAGCTGTAATCAAGCCTCCCACCTTCTGATATTTACACATGCACCACTCTCATCATCTCATAAATATCCTCTGTCAAACATTTCTCCTGCCTTCTCTCTAGCTGGAGCGCAGTGCCTCTTGTGGGCACCGTGAGGGAAATCAGTGCCCGTCAGTCGTACCTCAGTGCTGTTTCTGCTCTACTTTTCCGTCTGTCTGTCTGTGTGGGGTTCTATACATGTGGATGTGCATGTCTCTGTCCCTGCCAGCCACCTCTCTAATGCCTTCCCCTCGCTCTCCTCCAGGTGTGTGTTGTCATACAGAGCCTGCCAGACGCTGACGTTCAGACGTTGCCTCCTGCTGGATAGCATCGCCAGACTGCCAGAGCCTGAGGGTAAGCGCCACTTTCCATCTCCCTCCACCTCTGTTTCACAGCCTCACTCTCCGTCAGCCATCCCTTCCTGTCACCTTCAACGTCGGCCTTCATCCCCCTCTACCGCTCAGATCTGTACTCCACATTCTGGGTCACAAATCTGTCAAAAAAACCTCATATTTGAATATATCATTGATTGTTCGAAATTACCTGTTCAAGAACAATTAATACTTAACCTATTGCTCAGAAAGCTGAACTCTGACTGCCATAAAGTTTTCACTAAAAGAGAATAACTAATAATCTAGGATGTCCCAGCTCAGTGTGCTCTTGACATACGTTTAAGAAGGTTAAAGTTGACTTTCTTCAGCATCTTAATCTGTTAAAGCTCATGTTAACAAGTTATCCAGTCTTAAAATTATCAAGAAAAACTCCAAGGCACCCTTTTAAACAATCAAAGTGCCTTTATTTCATGGCACGTTCACATAGACCTAAAAAAACACAGTTTGGTGGGGGTCAGTGGCCTGGAGGTTGTGTTCATGCACTGGGGATAGGTGAGTATTCAAGAACTCCAAGAAACAGCACACACATCATTTTAGGTTACAACATTCAATCTCTTTTGGTGTCAGTCGATCGTTGTAGACTTACTTAGCTGAATATCTGGTAAAAATAAATAAATAAATAAAATAAAAAGAAGGGAGAAAATCATAAACGGTTAACAAAGACACTGCTTCTCTGACCACAGCCTAAGTATTATTTGTAATGTGAGCCAAAAGGCTGCTTTATGGCAGCAATGAAAATAGGGTCATATTACTCAACAAACATTTGCACGTGTCAAGATGACAAAGTCTTCATTTTAGAGACTCATGTCTGTCACAGTTATTGAGTAAACAACCGCGACAACGTGCAGTCATGAAAGCATGCTATCGTTGCTAAAACCAGCTAGTACGCGTTGTTGTTGTCATTATGCGAGAGAAGGGATGATTAGCCTGCCAACATTTAACTAATAACCGGACACTTGGCCCTTTGCACTTCTGACAATTATGGGGCTCCATCGACAAACACGTTCACAGCGATGTAATCAGTTTGACCTTTTTTGTTTCACTGGGAGACCTCTGGACCCTCAGACTGACTACTGTCCTCGCTTTATACAGCCTCTCCATGCCTGGAGAAAGCTCTGCATCACTGGGGCTTTTAATTTAGTGGAGGGGCTCTAGGGAAATATTAGCATGGGGTTTGTTTTATTAATTATTTCACAGCATCAGTTATTTAACATGTAAAAAATAAAACAGAATATATTTAAGGACAAAAACTAGTAAACAACCCGCTAGTTGGTATTAGAAAATAAATACCGACTTACACTTAAGGTTTTATCATGTAACCACATGACAAGAACAACATTTTTTAAGCAGTTACTCTTTTTAGATAATTAAAAGCACACTGGGCAGTGATGAATTTCCCCATAACTGTAAAGAACTTCAAAATTCAATACAAATGTATCCACCAGACAGTGTGTCTATTGGTCTGTCTAAGCATGTGTAGGAAAAAAAAACAGATTTCTCCTCTCAGTGTTTGAGTTTAGGCTTTATCTGTCTGCTTCATGCATCCCAGGTCTTTATCAGTCAGCCTGAGTGCCTGAGGCACGGCTCCCCTCGTCATTCCAGCCGATCTGAGTTAAAGACTGACAGCTCTGTGCACTTTTGGCATCTGTCAAAATCAACATCATCACAGCACCTGTCTGAAAACATCTTACACATTCCTGTCTTCTTCTATTGATGGATTTTAAAGCTGGGCATGGCCAATTATTGTAGGGCTTTACAGCAAAACACCTTTTCTGATGGGAAGAGTAACACTGGGGTCTTTATCTGTCATGGGTGATGATACATGTGAATGCATTTAGGCAGGAGAGAAGGGACAGTACTTATTCAATAGCTGAGATTTGTGCAAGAAGAAACAGTATCGAGTTTGCAACATTATTAAGTAGAAAGTTGATCCACATAAGTAAACAGTTAAGGAAGGCAGAGATGGCAGCGGGTCACTCTATCTCTCCACAGTAGGGTCGGTAATATTTTAGCTATGAAGTGCTATTTTCACATTTTCCTGTTGCTCAGTGTGCTGTCTCAATATCAAGGTAAATCAAGTTAAATCAGAAACTACAAAAACATTTAAATCTCTCATGGGTCTGTGCCATTATTCTTTCCAAAGAGGAAAACAGTCAACATCACAATAAAAAACAGATTTATCTCCCATTATCTGTACGTTATAATGGGAAGAGCACTAAACAAGGTTACCACATCTATGAAAACATCCACATTAAAGACAAAAGCATTAACCACACCAACCTAATTATCAGTGATTTTCCAGAGCTAATTTAATAATGAGTTTCTGTCAGAATTTCAAAAAGAAAATGAGGTTGAAGTTTATTTGGGGGGAAAAATAACAGAAAAAAACAAAACATAGTCTTTTTTTTTTGCTTGATTAAAAAAGAATTGCGTATCTCAGGTTTTTACGAGTGAGCTGCCAAACACAGTTGAACCCATAATATCTGTTGTTCAGTTCCAGAGATATACACCAACCAGGCCTAACATTATGATCACTGAAGGGGAAGTGAATAACTCTGGTTATCTCCTCATCATGGTACCTGTTAGTGGGTGGGATATTTTTTCCATTTTGTCCTCAAACTTGATTTAAGAAGCAGGAAAAATGGGCAAGCATAAGGATTTGAGTGAGTTTGACAAGGGCCACATTGTGATGGCTCGATGACTTGGCCAGAGCAACTCCAAAACTGCAGTTCTTGTGTGGTTTTCCCAGTCTGTCGTGGTCTGTGTCTAAAAAATGGTTCAAGAAAGGAACAGTGGTCAACCAGCAACAGGGTCATTGGCGGTCAAGGCTCATTGCTGCTCATTGGGAACAAAGGCTGGTCCGTGTGGTGATCCAAAAGAGAAGCTACCGTTGCTTAAAGTGCTGAAGAAATGCTGGCTCTGATAGAAAGGTGTAAGAATGAACAGTGCATCAGTTTGTTGCACATGAGGATGCATAGCTACAGACGTGTTAGAGTTGCAGGTGGTCATGATGTTGTGCCTAATCGATGTATTTACAAATATGACATTTAGAGAAGAAACAAAGTCAAAAATACAAAAAAAAAAAAAAAAAAAAAAAAAAACACAGTAATATTATCTGGATTAAAAAAATTGAGTCAGAATGAACTTCCAAACCCAGTTGGCCCTGGAAAGACCTTTTTTTATGGTTCCAGAGATAAAAGTAAAAACTATTGGGAACACGGGGGTCCCGTGATGTTGCGAGGGTTAATTGCCTTTATCAAAAACATTATTCATTTCTCTTTTCTCAGATCCAGACTGGATAAAGAAGATCCTCATGGCTCCCTGTGCACTCTGCGACTCTCCGATGATCTAATTGTGACCAAACCAACAAACCTCAGGGCGTCCCTGCAACCGCCAGAGCACCCCGCTCTGACAAGAGGGTCCAGTTTTGTCAGAAATAAATGCAACATTTTGTTTATTTGAAGTACTTTGGTCATGTTTGTATGGCTTTATTTTGGTATCTTTAAAGTGACAATAAAGACTTTGAATATACACTCTTAAGTCTCATTTTTCTCACAAGTTTATCCCATAAAGATGCACACAGATTGTTTTGAGATAATATTTTTCTGAGGTAAAACAGTTTGGACTCAAACTTTAGAGATTTCTTCATTTTCTGGCATCTAAAATTAATTCTCTGTCAGACGGAGTGTTTGCATAAGGGTGCAGAGAAACAAAGTTTTAAATGTGGAGGTTCCTATTACTCAGTAGGACTTTGGGGCACCATAAATAAGCTCCCTCATTTTCCTTATGTTGATGATATTTCTGAACCTTTGGTGTAGTTTTTATTGCAAGTAAGTGGAACTTACTCTTCTAGTCCTATTTTAGTGAAGCTTTTTCTTCTTCTTCCTTTTTGAGCCCAACAAATAATACACTCTGAATAAAACATTCTCCGGGGAAAAACTCAACATACCTACTTTAATTGGCACTGTAAAACAATTTCCAAGCAGTGGGAGGAGGAGGAGGGTGTTGGTGCTCAGTCATTCTCTCAGATGAGGACTTCCGCTAATGTAAACGCAGAAGAGAAGGAGCGGCGAGGCAGATGAGATGAGGAAGAAGCAGGAAGAAAGCGAAAAGTGTGCTTAAAAACCCGGCGTGCTCCCTCCCACGGGAGCGGCATGTAATGAGATTCAGCAGTAATGAGGGACAGAACATGGCGCCAGATGTGATTCTAATTCTAATCAAGGAGGGGAGGCTGGTGCTGATGGAGGGGGGTTAGAGAGCATATTGTTAAATACAATTAACCCTTTTTTCCTATTTGGAGGGAACAAGGGCTGATGGGAGGGGATACAGGCTCGGCGGCGCGTTCTCCGTCGCTGCTCCTTGTTCTGGAGACATGGAGGTCGGCGGTCGGTGATCAAAGAGGGGATCTGGACCTGAGAGACCAGGCCGCAAGAAGAGAGGCTCCTCTACTCAAACCCGCCGCTGCCTCTCATCCCTCACATCCCCTGGCCCGGCTGAGGTGGGGTGGGGTCTGCCCTCCTTCTGGTGTCACTGGAGATGATAGCCTGCCCCGGGGCGAGGAGAGAGGAGGCTGCTCTGCTCCCAACACTCAGAGACGCATGAAAGAGAAACTTTTTATTTTATTATTTTAACCTCACATTTCTTCACCCTGTGACGGCTTTTATTTACTGACAAAAGAGTCAGGGAAGTTTCAGTCTACTTGGGGGAAATGGGATAGTCTCCCATTTTATGAAAAACTGAATCATTTATCACATTAACATACTAAGGAGATGGGTGGGATATGTCATGAGATTTGCTGACTTGTAGTACAGTGGCACAAAAACGATCATTTGAATAATTATGATATACTATTCAGATAATCTAAGGTTATTTACACCTTCTATGCAGATATTTTATATTGAACTAGAAAAGCACTCAGAGAGCGCAGACCTCCGCCAAGCAGCTTCAGTACACTTTGGCGAAATAGGTCCTGGCAATGTTAAAGAATCCTTTAAAAAAAATCCCTGTATCCGGATGGTGATCTGGATCAGTCCCAAAATGTAATCATTTCTTCCTTATCCCATTCCACACATTTCCTGAAAATTTCATCCAAATCCGTCCATAACTTTTTAAGTTATCTTGAACACAGACTGACAGACAGACTAACCAACGCCGGCAAAGACGTTGGCGGTTAAAATAACAGGAACTGCAGATGTTTTCCTGCAAATCATTCCCCACTTTCTCTCCCCTGCTTTCTGTCTCTATCCACAATCCAATCTACAAGTCTTAAACAAAGACAATAAACTGCATATAAAAGCCTTTGGTGGATATACATTGAAACATTTTATTTTGCTCCAGTGTATGATTAATAACTCTGTTTTTGTGAAGAGATCAATTTATATATCTCTGTATCCTGACATAAGAAATATTCTCATCTCTTGGCATGAACAAAAAATACTGTACGAAAATATTAGTACAGATTTAAAAATATCTGCGGTTGAGCAATTACTATGAACTACTCAACATGACTTAAACAGCGGTGGATCTCAACTGGTGGGTCTGTGTCAAAAGTTAGTCATAAGACTGTTTTCAGTGTGTCCAAATCCCACCCATCAGTCCATTGTCTACAATGCTTGTCCCTTTCGGGTAGCGAGTAGCTGGAGCCTGGAGCCTATCCCAGCTATTAACGAGAGGCAGGGTTCCCTGGACAGAGAGAGGCAGACAGCCATTCACTCTTCCTGAGGGCAGTTCAAAATCACCAAATAAACATAATGAACATGTTTTTGGTCTGTGGGAGAAAGCCAGAATAACCAAAAAGTGCTCCTGGGAGAACTTGCAGACTCCACAGTGGAAGGCCCTGACCAACACAGGATTTCAACCGGCAACCTTATTACTGTGAGGCATGTGCACTGCCTGCTGCAGCACCATGCTGCTTGGTTAAAAGCTTTGTTTCAGACAAATGTGGTAAAACTGCATGATGTACAGACATATACAAGTACATATTGTTATTTTACTCATATTTGTGGTGATAAAGACTAAATTATGGTTGTGAATCAGCAAGGGCAAAAAGCTACTATGGCACTATGACACGGTCTTTCGACTTGGAAGCAGCCATTACATTTCCAACATCTAGTGCCAGGTTGTAACCTCTGGTTTGAGAATTTCCTCTTAATCAAATGACCTGATAAAGTTATTCCGTATTGTGGCTATGGTGTATGTTATTGTCAATAAAGAACAATCAGAAATGCTTGCATTATGGTCCCTGGCCATTTTTGTAGTCAACAAAGCACAATGATTTAAAATTTTAAAGTGGATAATATGTTAGATACTTTTTATTTTTTTATTTGACACCTTAAAATCTTGAACGCACGTGTTCATCACAAACTTAATTTCAGGTATTAATCTGAAAATCCTGTTTTGAAATCCCATATATTTTCAGCCTTGGTAATCGGAAGGTGCTCAATGCCTAACTCACTTTCACTTTTTTGGAATCATTCATGCACCACTATATCCTAAAATTTAGAAATAAGACCTGACTGTTAAGAGACAGCTGATATAATTCTGAATCTATACGAAAAAAGGTCAGGATTCAGTGATAGAAAAATAAAGTTTAATTTTAGCATTAAAAATAGCAAAACTAGGAACTGAAATTAGTACTTTATAAAAACTATAGCACTAATATCTTAGAAAATCTTTCAACAAACTGCTATAAAAGTTTTGAAAACACTTGGAATGTCTGTAATGATAGATTATTACTCCTGCAGTCGTTGGTTGTTGATTGAAATTTTATATTAACTATTTCTGAACCTCCCTCAGAAAGGTGACAAATCATCTTATAAAATATCAACAGGAGGCTCATAAAGGCAGCAGCCCTGTTTCGCCTGCACGCTCCACATGAGCTTGAGCAGTGATTTTTTTTAACATAACCTTTAGTTTGGTCAAGGCTTTTGTTCCATCTATCGCAGCATCTTTCATCAAATACATTTGCACTTGTCAAAATTCTTGGAAGTTTGGGTTTATATTAAGGAGGGGGTGGTGGGTCTTGAGGGTTGACAAGTTGAGAAACAACTGTTAAAGACAATAAAGCACTTTAATTGTTGCTTCACGAGATTTAACCACATTGGTGCCTCGTATGAGGGTGCTCTCAATGATTTTCAAACAAAGATGAAGAGGTTCAAAGAAAAGCAGGAATCCTCCTGAATGTGCCAAAAACAGCAGGACTCTGAGATCACTTCCCTGTTAAAGAAAAAGAGCTGAGTTCAGCTTTTTTACAACAGTGTGCAGGTTTAATATCAAGTTTCTAACAGTAAGTAAAGTGGATTGTAACTAAGAGCTTTTCATCAGCTGTCTGTGGTAGGTTTGTATCGTTGTGTGTTACAGTTTGTCGAGTCGAAGTGTCTCCTCAGGTTGTAATGTTCCTGTCACTGATAGGTGGAGAGCGGCTCTGTTACAGAGGTTAGCTGTGTTTGGTTGATCCTCCTCCTGCTTTAGTGTAATAATCCGTCAAAGAGCAGCTCCACCAGTAATTACCTGCTTCCCCTCCCTTCTTCTCCCGCCGTCTTTGCTCTCAAGACTTCAAACGGGGGATTTTTCTCTTTGCATACAATATTTATATCCTTTATGTCAGTGGCTGGATGGCATAAAACATTCATGGCACCTTTTCACACCTTAATTTCATGTGATATTCCTTTTGTTTTGTTTAGATTTTGAACAAGATTCGAGCCTCTGTGTTCTCTCAGGAGCATCCCTTCATTTTGTAGCTTCACAATATTCTAATTTACACAGCGAGACGAGTGACTGCTTCAACCTGCCGGGATCACTGCGTTGTTTTTGTAGAGCTGCTGCCTTTATGAGCCTCCTGTTGATCTTTTATTATATGATTTGTCACATTTCTGAGGGAAGTTCAGCAATAGTTTAAGACGATACAAGTAATGAGATAATAGAAATTTGCGCACCGTCAATCAACATCCAACGGCTGCAGTGGTAATGAGCTATCATTACAGATATTCCAAGTGTTTTCATGAGTTTTAGAGCAGTTTGTTGAAAGATTTTCTGAGATATTAGAGCTATAATTTTATAAAATAGTCACTGGAGTACATAACTTTGCTATTTTTAGGGCTTTTCTTAGAAAATCTAAACAGAAATTTCTTTATCTTGTATCCTCACAAATTTTCCTTTTTTGTCAAAAAAGTTATAATCTTGGCATTACTTCATCTTTTTCTTTAGAGTCAGCTCTTACTTTTCACATTTTAGGATATTGCTGTGCATACTGAGAAACTCCTACAGGTTTTTTCTTTCAATTACTTTTTTTGTGTGTGTTGCAACATTTTACTTTATACATTTATATACAGTAAATGTTTTGCATTTTATATCAAAAGAGTAGTAGTATCCATAGTTCTTTTCACATTATCAGTTCACAGCAAGATGTTAAGACACTTTTATCTTATTTATCATAACACTGGAATCATACAGTCTTAATTCTGGTGATAGAAACATTAAGCCTGATTTACATCCCTGCATCAAATCTATGCCATTTGCCCATATAGCCCATAACCAGCACGGAGACCTACACAAGTTGTCTGAGGCCCCGTTTACATGACGTTTCACCAGAACGGAAAGGTTTTTCCTTTGCGTTTTCAAAAACAATCAGAGTCCACATGGAGACGTGAGAATGACTGAAAACGCTGTAGCGTGCATGCCAGGCCAGTAGATGGCGATGTAGGTTTGTCGAGAAACAGCGGTGTTACAACACACATACGAAGAAGACAAACTTTTCACAAACAACAATGGCGAGTGGATGCACAAAGACGCAGGAGTTTCTTGTCTGGACAACAATTCTGTCAGGATAGTTTTGTCTGGATAACAAACCGAGCACAGCAAACAGCCACATGTTGCTCGGCAGACAGCCGAAGCTGTTGTTATTCCTGGTATGCGCACACAGCCTTCACGTGAAAGAGTACTGTGCATGCAGTGACGTCAGCATTTCACCCTGAAACGCTGAATCCCATCTACACGGAGCCGGACACCTATATATTTTCAAAACTCTCCACTCTGGACCCTGGTTTCAAAAGTCTGTGGATTCAGGCACTCTGGGCACCGTTCCCGTGTTAACGGGAGGCGAAAACGCAATCAAAACTCTCCATTTTTGGCCGAAAACATTGTTGTGTAAACACAGCCTGACATGCAACACCTAAAAAATGTAACAAGTTGAAAGCACACAGACAACAAGCCTTGTGACTGGTCTGCCAGGTACCCAAAGTTCACTATTGGTCTCTAAGAACATCTAAGGGGCCCATCACCCAGGGGTGCGTCACTTAAAGTGTAGACGCACCAAAAACACCCTCAGGGGAAAAAACCACAGCGAGCGAGGACAGTAGTGAGGACCTGCGTCCACACACATGCAGCCAGTAAAATAAGTAGAAAATGGGCTTGAACAAACAAAATGGTCTCACCTTTGTTTGAACACACACTGTGTGCTTTAGGTGGATTGTCATTCTGCAGTTTGAGTGAAGGACACTTTTCTTCCTCCTTCAGTCTTAGTCAGAATTATGCCTAATATTGGCAGAAACCATACAGCTGGATCACTGGGGCATCAGTAACCACCCACACTCGTGCATGTGGCTGTTTTCATCTTATTTCATGACTGCTTTGGCAGAAAGCGACAACTATGCGTCTTCTGCTAAAAAGTTGAAAATATTTCGACTTTCATGCATTCTCAAAAAATGCCGGAAGACCGTGTCATGCAGAGGCAGAGAAAGACATCCTGTATACGCACTGTTACATAGGATAATCTTTAGGACCACCAGATAATTGCACCTTTGCTGATATTGGTCGGAAGCAGGTATCCGAGCTGAAACTCGGGGGGATTATCTTGTAGTGTATAACCTGCTAAAGAGGAAACCTGAGTAAGAGCATGATATCAGTGTCAACGATTAATGTTTAGCATTAGCTTATATTTTTGAATAATTCTCCCCCACCCAGCTCACCATACACTGTGGCTGTCCCTTACTTAATGATCTCAAAAATCTTTACTTGCATCATACTTACTGCAGACCAAAACAAGCTCCAAAACATACAGTGCCCAGCATAAATGAGTACACCCCCTATTAAAAGTAATGTATTAATCAATATCTAAATGAACTAAAGAACAATTACCAAAGTTTTGACAAAGCTGAGTTTAACATCACATTTTTTACCATAAGATGAAAATAAGGGTAATATGATAACTAAAATTTAGCTTTGCTCCCACCCCTTTGATTGGTATGTACTCATTTTTGCATCCTAATCTTAACTTGAGAAAAACACTTTTTCTGTGTGCAACTTAAAAAAAATTGTTTGCAATCAATGGCCCACATTTGGGGGAGTATTTTGTGGTATAAAATGCCATGGAAAATGTTGATTTTGAAAGGAAACTAAAGGTTTTCTGACAAATCTGAAGGTGTGTACTCATTTATGCTGAGCACTGTACATAGTCCCCTGTAAAGTTAGGACCCTAAAATAAACCACAGGATACACTTTTGTTCTCACATTGCCTTGCATCAGCATCTTTGCATCCCTGCAGCTGTAGACTGCCTCCTCGCCCCTTTTGAAGCACCTCTCCTCCGTAGGTCCTCTGAACTAAACCTCATCCCCCCCGAACATGTCAGTGCTAATGAAGTCAGTATGCAAGCTTGTCTCTTCTCTGTCTGAACTGATGGGGTGAACATGCTTGTCTAACTGGTTGACCCCCTCCCCTGCCCTCCCCAGGGAGATAAGGGAGGGGGGGGGGGGGGCAGTGACCCGAGACCATCCGTGGTTGTTGGGAGGAGGACGAAGGGGGGAGGTAGTATGTCCATCATTAGAGTCACTATTTGTTCGTGGCTTTAGGAGCACTGGAGTGGAACTAATACTGAACAGCAGAATGGACACGGAGAGGGAGGGCCACTTTTTACTGCTACATTAATTAAGCTCATTCACAACATGCTCCCTGTCTCCACCACCACCACTGCTGCTGCTGCAATTAAGTGGAGGGGCCGCTTGAGTGTGTGTGTGTGTGTGTACACTTTATTTAACCTTTCCTGACGTTTAGATCAACATCCCTCACTTTCAGAGGTGAGAAGTGGATTAATGCTTTTACTCCCGTACTTTGCTTTAGTGTAGTTTTCAGGCAATTTCTGCTTTTACTTATGCATTTTGGGATGAATTAACTGAACAGGAACTGGAAGTAATGTTAAGTTTCTTGATCTATAAATTATTCATGCAACTAATAAACCATGTGGTCTGAAAAAGGCACAAAATGGAAGCATGAAATATGAACAACAGGGGTATAAATTCAAAGATCTCGTATTTACAGTGTCATAAGTGGGAAAAAAAAGGATAAAGCCCACATTAAATGAGCTGAAACTGGGAGATGTTTGGCTATTTTGCTTGTTAAATGCCTTAAATAAATGATGAATTATTTCAAATGTTTGTGATAAATGATTCATTTGCTGTTGATCCTCTTAACTTTTAACCCATTTGTTTTAGCATCATTTTTACACCATTAGTTACTGCTACTTGCAATGCGGATTTGCATAAGCTCAAAAAATAAGGGGTAAGGATGAAGAGTCTCTCAAGAAACAAACAGAATAGAGACCCAACAAGCCTCAATGATTTATAACAGCACCACTTCAGAAAATTTTCCCAACCTGTAAGAGAACAATACAGACATTAGTGTAATGTATATTTGTCAATGAAACTACAACAAAAATTCTAAGGGAAGGATGTCACACTACTTGGGGAGGCAGTCAGCATGAACAAAGAGAGTCAGTGAAGTACGAGGTGTGTCAGAAAAGTTCCAGGACTGGTGTCACAAAAGATTTATTTAGAATCCAAACTACAAACTACAAGTTTTCCCCATCGAAGTAATCCCCCTGGAGTCTAATGCACTTTTGCATCCTTCTCTGCCACGCTTTCATGCACTCCTGGAAGGATTCTTCCGGGATCCTCCGCAGCTCCGTCGTCACGGCCTTTTTGATGTCGTCCACGTCTTCAAAACGGGTCCCCTTGATGACCCCCTTGAGCTTGGGGAAGAGGAGGCCAGGTAGGGTGAGTAGGGAGGTTGCTCCAGCACAGCAATGTTCTTCTCAGCCAGGAACTGTTGGATGCTCAGGGCATTGTGAGCAGGCGTGTTGTCATGGTGAAGCAGCCACGACTTGTCCTGCCACAACTCTCGCCTCTTCTTGCACACTGAACGAAGCAAACACCACAGTATCTCTGTGTAGACATGCTGGTTGATCGTCTGAAGGGGAAAACTGTTAGTTTGAAGTTTGGATTTGAAATAAATCTTTTGTGACACCAGTCCTGGAACTTTCCTGACACACCTCGTAATCATGGTGGACAGGAAACAGAGGCAGTCTCAAGTGTGGCTTAAAAGGATAGTTTGTGTTTTCTGAAGTGGTGTTGCTTGAGGCCTGTGGCACTTTTAAATCTACAGTAAGAACATTTACAGCATTTCACGTTTCCTTGACAAAGCCCCTGAGTTAATAACTTTTGTGTAATTTGACAAAGGTGTTATGCATCCTTCTGCCAGCAAACACTGCTTTCCTCTCATCAGCTATTCCGTTTGTCAGTCTATAGAAGAAACAATAAACACTAACTTGACTAAAACTGAACTAAAATTAGCAATTTTGACTTGAGTGATGACATGCCATTAGTCATTGGTACGAGAGGATATCTTTATGAACCAAAATACACATAGGAAGACCTTTTAGATGGAGTCACAGGTAGAAAGAGGGTTCGAAAAACTGTTGTGGAAACTTAGGAGCAGGGATAGATCTCAGGTTACCTTGTGATGCAGATGCATGAACTGTGAGCCCATGCACACAAACCTGGAGGCCCATTGCTGTCTCAGGTTAGACTTAGTAACAAGGCCTCCTCTGGACCTTTCTGATCCCGATAGTTAAAATGGGAACTGTAAACATGACATCCTATCATCACAGAGTGGGGAATCCTGATGTCAATATTCTAATAACCCAAAGTTGGCTGGGATGGGATGCTGTGAAACTGTAACTGAGACCATTTGTTTCCCTGGTTTTACACCTGGGATAAATACAGGATTGACCCATCTTCTAAATATTCAAGACAGTATATTTCTATCAGTTTGTACTCTAGTGACCACTGACTGACCCCCAAGCAGCAGTCTGACCTAAACAGCTGATAAGATAAAAGCAGTGCTTTGCTGGCAGAAGGATACATCGTCCATATGTTGAATTACAGAACAGTCCCAAACACAGGGGCTTTGTCTTGGAAAAGTGAAACACTGTCAAGATTCTTACTGTAGCATCTAGACAAGTCAACACTGTTTTTTTTGTAGTTTTAACCTATAAGAGGGGCATTTATGAGGCTTTTGGTAACTCCAATTACTGCTATTTATCACCTAGTGTCTGTACCTGGCTAGTTCCTCACAGGGGCAGAGTTGGCCAGCTGCTTCAGTGGCTGCGTTACATTTACAATGCCATGGGCCTCGAGCTATCCCACTTCAAAGAAACAGAACTATCCCTTTAAATTTACACAGTATGATGCCAGTAGTACTGAGTGCAATGTCTGTGACTGTGTAATTTTAAGCAAGTGAGGAAACACCAGCAGCCAGTTGAAATATTTGTCACATGGCAAGGCTTTCAGTATCAGCATATGCCATGTCTTTGACGTTGTTGACACAGTAAGTCTGTGTGGGGAGATTTTATCCACAGAAATTCACATGAATTAGTGATGGAATCAACAATAAATTGGTTCAATTTGCAGAATTGAAGTCAATTCTCATCCCTGTTTAAGACTTAACTGTTATTTAAGGAATGATATAAGACAAGCATATTAAGGCACATTGCAGATGCAAGTCTGATTGTTGTACTTTTCAGGACTCAGGAGACCTAAGACCACCGTAGCTCAACCTCTTTATCAGTCAAAAGGATCTGTAAAAGTTAAAACATTTTATGAAAACTCGTGGCCTAAGTCAATGGCTAATGCTCTTAATTCATGCAGTACTGTAAGTAATTAATTGAGATGGTAGGTTCATATCACATAGTAGCATTACACAGGCTCAACTTTCTACAGTAATTTAGTATTACAACTTCAACTGATAAATGACCCCCAAGTTTATTCTGTCAGTACTTCAAGTGCATGAATTTCCATGCAGCTGTAAATAACTCATCTTAAATAAAATCTATAAAACCATCAAATGTGCAGTGTCATTTGGAAAGACCAAAATTAGTGGATGGAGGAAATAGTGACTATTTTGCCACTCCACTTTATCATATGAACTTGTTTTTAATATTCTGACTTGTCGAATTTAAAAGTGGTGCTGAATTTGTAAAATTGAACAAAGTTTAAGTTAATTTATGATTGATTTTTGTCAGTAAATAGTTTCATTCATAGTACAGTCATAATCTTCCATGAGGCAGTATAAATTTAATTAACCTGTGTAAACTAATATGATACATGTTGTAGAAACTAATATGCATGAGTTTAAATATTGTGTGTGATTCCAGCTTGATTTCATGGCTCACTGGTCAAAAATACATTGATTATTACCACCATAACTGATGATTTAACCTCTACAAAACATTTTATATATTCTTATTCATATTCTTTCTCTTGGTCAAAATCCAGAATAGGAATCTAAAAATGAACTCATCAATAAACGATGATTAATTTTTGTCTCAGTAAAGGGATCTTCGTGAAACAGCTTTGAGTTTGATTTATGGACAGTTTTTTTTTCTTTTATCCCTTTAGAGCTGTATTTTCTTTGTGTAACCTAAAAGATGACAGGTAAAAGTGAACATAAAGCACCGGTAGCTGTGCCTGAGTGCCTTCTCAGCAGATCTTAAGTGAAACATACTCTTCAGCGGGCCTGCAAGACATCACGTAGTGTGTTCATAAATGCGGCGGATGATGGATGTCTGTCTCCATCAGCGCTGGCACCGTGAAGAGACAGCTATCTGTTAGCAGTGACAAGTTAGGTTCCAGCGCAGACAGATTGCCTTCAGGTGGCTCCATTTTCAAAATCGCACCAAGGACTGGGAGCGCTTAACTTTCCTCTTGAAGGCTGAAGGGCTCTCTGCGCCCTCTTTTATATTCCACATTTCAGCAGGCAGAAAGAGCGGGGAGGGAGAGGGGGAGAACGGCTCATTTGAGTTTGCTTTAATATGTGTCTTTCAGAGATCAGAGGGTGTCATATCCTCACACCTCATCTTTCACTGCATCTATCACAGGCCATGTAAAATTCCCTTAAAAGTGCATTATGCAATATAATAGCAGGTTTGGGTGACATTTATCTGCCAAGGGGAGGAAGCCTGGTTACAGACCTATTGCCTTTTACAAAAAGGATTTCATCACACAGGGAGGCTTTGTGAATTTCCTCGCTTTGTCTTGCTATTGCAGCTGATGATTGATATTAAATATGAATTTTAAGCCTTTCTCACAAGTGGGGTTTCCATCCAAATGTATAGCAAAATTTAAACAGAATTTATCAGTAGCTGGGAAAATTTTTCATGGACTGCAGACATATCGGATGATAGTGAGTCCAATCCAAAGAAGCAAACTTGTTGAAAACACTCGCCCAAACTAAGTTTTGGTCAGATTTGTAGAAAAGGGGTAGAGTTTAGACTGGCCTTAAAGAGCAATTTGCAGGTTGGTGATCACAATAGAACAATGTGTTGGAGAATAAATAAGAAAAAATATTTTATGTGAATTTTATAAATTGATACACTACAGTGAGCTCTGGAGTTATTTTGCACAAATGGTTTTACTTCAGCTGTAAAAACAGCCAACTAGCTGTGATGTAACTACAGAGAGCATCGTCAAGTTTGCTTATATTTTATATTATAAATATGGATAATGATAACAGTATTATTAATGAAGAGGAAGACAATAGTCAGTCTTCAACAGATTTAAATTATGGACCTGTGAGGTTTTAAGTAGAGCAGAAACAGGCTCAGGACGAAGAGTAATAAAGTTTCAGTGTGATGTGAACCAGCAGAGGACAGAGCAGGTGTCGAGGTGAGCGAGCAGCATCAGCTAGCAATACCTGACAATGTGCACATGTTAAAAACAGACATATTTCCCATTGAATTTTTTTTAAATTTTGTTAAACTAAAGTAGAGAGTTGTGATAAACAGAGAAGCTGCTTCTAAAGTGTTTGTGTTTTTATTCACCCATCATGCTTTTATCCCTGCTCCCATGGTTGTAATATTTCCCTTGTGTGTGTTAATCAAACCAGAGGCAGATGAGTCAGTAAAGTGCTGGTTTCTGTCATTGTCAACACCCAGAAGTTCAGGCTGTTGTGTTAAGTTACACCAGGCATCAATTGACTGTCGTGTCAGTGACATGTAAATGATCATGATTGTGTAGCTGAGACTGATTGATAACTGATAGAAATTGCAGTCATCAGTGAGTGAATGGGTATGAAAGGGAAAGGTGTTATCTGTAACAGTACTTTCAGTGATCAGAAAAAATAGAAAGTCATTCTACATGCTAAAGTCCACTTCCGATTTACCAAGTGATTAACACTACCTATGCGCACGTTGCAACAGTAATAGTGTAGATGGAGCTGTTTCAGCCCTGCCTTTCAGAGAGTCTTATGGACTTCAGTTGGATTACGTTGGATTACGATTATGATTGATTTGATATGGTACTTCTGTGAATTAGGAATGCATGATTTTAGATTTTTGCAGATATCCAATATGATGAAATTTCAAAACGCATTCAAGCTGAATAATTTGCCAGAATCAAAATAATATTGATATAATTTTTCAGTCCAAGGAGAGTGAAACTGTGGCTAATTCAGTCAGTTTGTCTGCTAGCCGAAGGGCCTAAAGTTCGATCTCCAGCAGTGGCAGTCACATATTAATGTGTCCTTGGGCAAGGCAAAAAACAAATTTCTCCCAGTGCTACATCAGTAGATATGTATGAATCTGAATGAATGTGATAAGCTGACATTGATGGACACCTTGCACACAACCTCAACCATGATTATCTGCAAAATTACATCAGTGTGTGAATGGGTACTGTGACCTGTAGCGTAAAAAGCATTTTGATATGTCAGGCGCTAGTCAAGCTTCAGCTCATTTACCATTAACTGAGGTGGTTTTAACCCCGACAGCTCAGTTGTTCTGTTCCAATTCAGTTGAAAAAAAAAACTACCCATTGGCATACTTGCTTTGGATCGTTTCATGTTCACACAGCAGTTTTTGAAGCAGGCCAAGTCCAGGAAAAGTCACATCCTGCAAGCATTGCTATGAGTACGAGTTGTGCTCGAAGGGAGCTAGCAGGCTAACCTATCTACACATTACCAGTCATTGTTCAGAGAGAAGGTCAACTGTCTTATAAACGATAATACATATTAAAATGTTTAGCGATTTGTGTGACAAACCTCATGATAAAACTGTAAACAAACTCAGTGCATGAACAACAGTGGCTTTCAATGTTTGCCGGTGTCTACATCAAACCACAGGAGACACCAGATAGCATTGTAACTTATACACTGTAACACCCTGAGAATTTTCCACAGAGAAACTGTCAGTGATGCGTAAGGTATAGAGCAGTTTAAAAAAAGGATCAATTATCCTGCTTGAACAAGCTGAACTAAAGTATAGGAACTAAACAAGTTTTTGAATCAGTCAATGTTGTTGAGTCCTGTGATGATCTGCTATGGTGAGTAATGTTACTATTTTCATGGTGGATCTCACGGTCGGTCATTGCCTGTCTCTGTGAGATTGATTATTACTACCACCACTGCTTATACTTCAAAAGCAGTGTGATTAATTTACTTGTCATCCAGTTTGTATTGGTTTCTAGGTCCATTGCACTCTCTCTTTAAACTAAACTAGCTCCAGGGTTCAAGTGGAAGCAAGCCAAAAACACCGCTTTCAGGTGAGCTTGGCACCATTGTTTGTACAGAAACAGGGACTGACTGCTGTGTTCATATAAACTCAAATCATCTGTGCCGGACAGGAAAGGCCCACTTGTATTGAAACAACTCTCCCAAGCAATCTAACTGTGAAAGCGACCTCAAGCTTGTCAACCCAGATGCCAAGGGCTTGCAGTAATATCTTGTGCTTTACTGTTTACTGGTTTAATGTGTTCCCAGATTCCAAAAGTTAGTATTTTGAGTTGGTTCATTTGCAGCTTTTCCTCTCTTTTCTCAAGTGCAAATTGAAAATATGTATAAAAGCTGGTGAATAGACACTCCAACATAGATAAACGTTTTTTTTCACATGCTAATAATTGCGCCTAAAAGCAAACAGAAAGTTGTTTTGGGAGGATTCCCCTAACAGTTCTGTTGACTTTTTGTTGAATTTCTGTCAGAGCAGTTGATCTAGATAATCTCGCTCAGTCTTCTGCATGAGAGAGAGAGAAATTATTTCAGGGCCTGGTTATGCAGAAATTCTAATGAGTATTTTTGTTTTCATAAAAAAGGAAATACTGGTAATAACTATGTGCAAAACCATTAGAATGAATATTTATGCTCCTCGTTATGAAATATTCATTAAGTCGGTATAAAAAAAGAACAACGACGAGGAGACCAGGGAGGGAAATTGTGTGTTTACTTATGTGTATTTGTGTGTAAAATGGGGGCGGCGGGGCCCTCAGCACCTATTGCGCAGGAGTACTGACAAAACCCCTGGATTGAATATCTGACATCTCTTAACAAAAGCAGCGGCAGAAGCATCTTCCTCCTTGTTTTGTAAATTTTTCCTCCACTCTCTCTCTGTCTTTCTCTTTGCCTGAGGTGATATGAGTCCCTTCGTTCATCCGATCTCCGCTTCTCTCGCTCTCTTTCTCCACCTTTCATTCCCTCACTTCCCCTTGGTTCCATCTAGCCAAATTAAGAAATTAATGAAGGATAGGTTCTTTACCAACTGCCCCCGCAATGTTTACCACTGATGAAATTATAATGTAGGCCCTGCTGTATTATTTATAAGCCAATTAGGGGAAGTGTTACTTGATTTGATGGGGAGCCGACACACAGAGTACATTTAACTAATGGAGACCAAGAGAGTAAAGAGAAGGAGGGGAGGGAGGACAGCTGAGGCGGACTATTCCGTACCATGCTCTAGGATTACGTGGCTAATTGCCCTGCTTTATCTGTCTGTCACGGATAGCCATGCATATTTTAGCGTTCCCAAAGACTTTGATTGTTTGCACTCGTGTTGGGGCTGTAACAAGTAGAGCAGAGGCCAGAGTGGAGTGTAGTTAAAAACTGGCAGCAGGGGAGGCAGAGGAAGAGGGGGGGCGATGGAGAGAGGGAAGAGGAGGGGGCACGCGCAAAACTAAGATAGTGTGACAGGTGGAGGAAGAGTTTTGACAAGGAGCAAAGGGGTGTCGAGGTGGGAACGAGTAACAGGAAAGAAATAAAAAAAAATGTCCTAGTGGTTCACCGAGAGGCTGCAATTAGATGGCAGCACAAACAGTAATTAATTTCACTTATTGTAGCCTGTAGCCATGTGCGGCTCCCTGACCTCTGCTGCATATTGTTAAAACTATTTCATTATGCTGCTTTCTCATTTACATGGCTCATTTGCAGAGCAGCATGGCAAAATAGTGACATCCAAGGAGGCAACAAGGGGCAAAAATCTTACCTATGAAATGCCAGCACAAAGAAGCTATAGAGAAAAGACCCTTTTTAATATGCAAGGTGAAATTTGGAAGATTTTCACACAAAGAATGTAAGCTCTGTTGGTTGAAACTTAAAAAGTTATTCTATATATGAGCATAAAAACTCTTAAGTTATGCCTGCAAGTCTGTGGATTTGTTAAAACAAATGGATGAGACCACCATGTCTTGACCTTAAGGATTATGGATGTATCTTTTGAAGCTTTTTGTTGGCATTTTGTCTGATACCATCTTGGATTTGGAACCTAAAGGGAGCAACAGCCCCATCCTTATATTTCCTAAGGTCTTTCTTGAATAGTGCATTCATCAAAAACAGATTTAGGTGCAAAACGGTGCACTTCCAATTTGTGGTATCATCTTAAGTTGGCTTGACTTTTCCACTTCCTTTTGATTTTCCATCATGGATCATACCTAATAGAAACTGTGGCCCAGCTGGCTCTAGGTCTGCAGGGTTTTGTTCCAGAAAGAGGACAAGTTTTGTTCTAGAGATGCTTGCTGGATGTAAAACAACATGCTTTTAAAAACAAAGGAAAGTTTGGAAGTCATACAGTATTACAGAGCCAACAGGAGGCTTTTAATTTCCATGTCAATCAGAGGTCAGAAGTGTCTCCACATGTTACACAGTTTAACTTGCTTAAACCACTCCACAGCTGTTTTAATAAAAAGTCCCAGGTATGTTCCCAGTTGATAACAAAAATAGCCAAGAAGAGTCATGTCCAGTCCAATTGGGCCCTTACCATGTTGTGGAAATAAGTATACAAGGGGCCAAAACTACTCAGAGGTCAGTTGGGGCAGTACCCTATATGTTGCTTTTTAGGGTCCAGCAGACAAAACATGGCGCTGGCAGTATAATGTTGTTCACTGTACTGCTGCCAAACATGACCACTTTACGATAATCGATGAGGCTTTTTTCTTCTTTGTTGGATGTGTATTTAGCCCACACCATAGGTCCATGTAACCCTGAACAGATGCAGAGGCCTACATCTGGAGCCTGATGCACAAATCCTCAAAAATACACCTATGCACTGAAACAACATAGACAAGCCCTGTGATTGGTCATCTAATTGCCAGTTTCTGAGCACATCTCAGGCATGATTTTGTATAGAGGTTTGATGGAATGGCTGCAAAAGACAAATTGTGTTGACTACTTGCTGACATATTTAAAGGCATCTCTGGCTGGGAGGGGCCTTTCTGTTTATATGTTCTCATGTTCCCTTTGTGTATATATTGTCTTCCTAAAGGTATATAAGGATCCAATCACAGACCAAAAACCTGCTTGTTAGGTTAACTGACTTGTCCATAGGTGGCAACTAGACCAATGGCAACCAGGCTGCAGTCACTCCATTGCACTACAATTCACTGATGCTGATCATAAATTAGCTTTATACTCCAACATCACACGCTCCATTACAGCTTCTATGGTTGTCCGCAAGTGAGAAGACAACACATCAGGACCTGAATACACACTGCTGTTTTGGTAGGGTACTGCGGAAAACACCAATGATATGGGTATGGTGTGGCTTCACTGCAGAATTTCAAGCTAGGCTTCGCCTTCACGTAAGAAACTCTTGGCCATGACATTTATCTCATATCCTGGGCAGAGGTGTTTCTGTGCCTCACACAGCCACCCACTTAACTCATTGGGCCCCATGCAGGCATATTAACAAAAGAAAGTCACATCTGGCATGGCATATGTAGGTGAGCCACAACTTAATTCACAAAGAAAACGCTGATCCCAAGGGTAAGTTTCAACATGAAGTGTAACATCTGTTGGTCTGGAGAGTCAGCATAGAAAACACTTGTTTCAGAACATTTGTTGTCTGAGTTGTATTAAATTGTAAATTAGCATGTTTTGATGTGGGCGGCATGGGGCGCAGGTAGTACAGCTGCCTCACAGCAGGGGTTGTCGGTTCGATCCCCGGGCTGGGCAGGAGTTTGCATGTTCTTCCTGTGCATGCATGGGTTCTCTCTGGGCACTCCGGTTTCCTTCCACAAGACCAAAAACAAGCACGAGGTTGATTGGTGACTCCAAATTGCCCTTAGGTATGAGTGTGAGTGTGGATGGTTGTCTGTCCCGCTATGTTGCCCTGCGTTTGGCTTGTGACTAGTCCAGGGTGTACCCCACCTCTTGCCCTGGGATAGGCTCCAGTCCCGCGACCCCAAAAGGGATAAGCAGAATAGATGATGGATGGATGGATAGGTGTTTTGACGTAAGCAGAGGGAACAGTTTTGTGGACAACGGTGCAAAAAAACATCTTAGCTCCGATCAGCAATGTTCTAATGATAGTTTATTGATCTGTCCACATATCCATGCAACTGCTAATTCATTATGGATCAGATATTTCACCTTCCATTTGATAATCAAGAAGGTTTGAGTCTGCTTGATGCTGTATTGTTTATAGGCAATCTAGCATTTTCATCTCCATGTACATCAGACCAACCTCCATTCAACAAAAATTTACAAAGTACTTATCTTCTCTTCTTGTGGGAGCATCTGACAAAGCTTCAGTTTTTAAGTTTTAAATATTTGCATATATACGCAGATACTTTGGCAAACACACAACCCCTTGATTGCAATTAAATCATGAGAAAATCTGTCCTGCTTTTCTAATTGAAATCCAAGCAGAGTGGTCTGGTTTGGTGTACACATGCAAGAATCAACCTATGTTCATCCAGCCTTGAGGAATTCCTGTTTGTATAATTTCATGTCGACTACCTTGTACACTTCTTTTTCATCACTCTTGTTTAAGTTGGAGTAACATAATCAAATATTTTTCATATCATGCACATATAGAGTGTGGTAGATCGACCCTGGCCATTAGATTGGAGGTTTTATGTGCACTGGTATTGACTTTACTGAAAATAAGGAGCTATGTCCCCTTTTTACATACAGTCCATGAACAGTTTGTTGTCTGTATCTAACAGAATTAATTTCCTACTAAAGTATCTGGGTTGTCAAGGGCAAGCGGAGGGCCAAGATCCCCTGGTGCAGAGTTCCACACAGAGAGACAGATCCTGGAGGATCGTCCTTAAGCACCCTGCAGCGAAGCTCCGGGTAACAACTCTGACTGATGAGCTTTTTGAAAGTTGATCAGACACTTATGCTAAGGAGGGGAAACTGGAGCAAAGGCATCCTTAATTATCTGATGAGAGGAAGCTTATCTGAACGGTTTCTTTTTCTCTCCTCTTTTATCCAGCAGGATCACATTCAGATCTTTACATAACAAAAGAGCTACCTAGCCTCATTTAAAACTCAATCCTGATGCAATGAGAGCCTAAATGAGGCTGCGATCTGGTATAAAGTCAAGCCACAAGGACTACATGCTTTACACTAACACATTCATAGGCTTTAACATCCCTAAAATATTGTGCAATAAAGATTTCAGGCCTGAGCATATTGGAACATTTATGGGTTCTCTCCCTGCAATGAGTGTGTAATTAATTCACGATTAAAAGTATTAGTACAGGCTTTGTGTGGTGATTTATTTAAAAGCTGGTACTAACGCTGGCTCGGTTTCCTCCTTTAGGAAATGGGTAATAAGATCCGATGCCAGCCTTCTTTAGCATTGCTCTGCACACACACATCTTGTATTAGTGTGTCTCCTCCATTAGAAACCCACACATAAGCACAGGAGTGCTGTCACCAGCGCCGTCACAGTCACCATGTTAACTTATTCATCCCTGTTAAAGCCCATGTAACTGGATAGCTGTTAATTAATATAGCTGTCGGGTAAATGTTTGCCGCCGGACCATCGCCACCATCCATCAGTAATATAATCTCAGGCTTGTTTTTATGCCAGGCCTCAGGCTCAATTAAGATAATGCTATGCAAACGAGGTCTCCCGCCATTAGCCTCATCACTGAGGGGCCGTTTACTGGCATAATGGGGGCACTCCAAAGAACAATTACCGTAGGACCTCCTCTCAACCTATGAGATCAGTGATCATCTGTGAGCATGACTGAGGAGTCACAAGTCGTGACTGCAGGGTGACAAGTCAGAGCTGAAGATTGACCTAAGAGGTCCAACAGGAGCGGTAGGAGAGCAGATTACAGAGCACAGAAGCTGAGACTGAAGGCAAACGGTCTGATAACTATTATCACCAAATCAATCCTAGAAACTTATTTTGTGGTCCTTAATAGCAGTTCATTAGCAACTGTCCTTTAAAACATACAACCCTTAAAATTCAAAAGCCGGCAATATCAGTTGCACCTTATTTGTTTAGAATACAAGTTAAAAGTCATGTGTGCATGTATTCATTGCCAACCTTATTTCAGGTATTTATCTAAAAGAATATTCTACGAACCCATACTTTCGGCCTTGGGAACCAGGAGGTGGAAAAATGTGAACCCATGTTTTGGGACTTACTCCTGCACCACTTTTTGAAGTCACAATTGATAATATTGTGCTTACAGCTGCCTGTACGTCAGTCCCCTCCATGTCTCTCTTTCTGATTTGCTGTGGGGTCACCATATAATCCATTTAGACTGGAACCATCTCCTTTAGCTATGTGTCTAATGTCCCTTAAAAACTATAGTACACTAAGATATTGGGATGGGTATTGAACATGTCTGATACCTAACTGAATTACAACACAGATTTTGGTGTTATATTTTGGAACCAGTTCCTAAATGCCATACATCATCCCTTAAGTCAGCTGTCTGATACTGCACTTTGCGTAAAGAGATACACTGTCATGATCCCGAATCCGTTAGTTAAGTTCCCTTTCTGTTTCCATGTTTCATGTGTGTCGCGTGCTTCCTGTTTTATTTTGAAATGTCTAACCCTTGTTTCGGCTCTCAGGTTTTGCATCCTCTGTCTGGTCCTGTCACACCTGACCCCTGATTGTGCCTTCCTCAGCTGTGTCTCATTACCCCTCATTACCTCATGTCTCCCTCAGTCTCGATGCCAGATTGTTGTACTCTCATGTCAATTTCCAGCGTTTCCTTCCTTGCTCTTGTCTGTGTGCCTGACCCATTTTGTCCTGACTCTGTCTTTGGAAACCTTTGTGTACCAAAATCTGGACTATCCAATAAACCTTGTCTTTTGTCTCACGGATCAACTGGTCTGCTCATTGAGTCCTTTTGTGCCTAAATCAGTTTGACACACACTGTAGACAATGAGCTGATGTCACATGGGCTGCGACATAAGTAAACATTATGACTGCAGTTTTTTTCTCTTAAAAGTTACATTTCCAAGAATGGTTTAGTAGTGTTTATTTAGTGCTGATATCAGAAAATAAAAACAAATATCAAACTCTAATGATATGTCTGGGACATGAACAATTTTTGTTCTGGTTTAAACCAGTTTCATCAACAAAACAATGCTCTGTGGTAGTAACACTGCTTTGTGTATACATACTGTAGCCTATGTATGTCAATCAAGGTAATTGCCGAGGCTGCTGCTATTTTTACTTATAAAAAACAATATTCATGCAATTAGTGCAATTAAAGTCATAAACTGATTTATCTACGCATGTGTCCATCTATTTCAGCTTGTAACGGTTGCAGTTATCCCATCTTTTCATACTGACATGACCTGCCGTGTAACATCAGGCTGGCTACCTGGTGTGCGGAAAAAGATGGCACCATACACTGACAAACTCTCGACAGATACAGCTTCCTTTGAAAAGTATTAGGCAATGAATATGCTGTATGTTGCACAAGCTATAGATATCTATTTTGAGTCAACCACCAAAGAAATATTAAGATAAATATAGTTTCAAAAGAAACATTAGTGCAAGAAAACACAAATAGAGGGCACAGCCTGGAGGTAAACACTGTTGCAACCTAAAACAAATATGTTCTAAATGCCTATGAAATCCTTGTGTTTTGTTTTTCTTAAATCACTTTTGGTTTAACCACGTATGACTGCAGAAGCTGAAATCAGAACCCAAACCTCCTCTGACTGTCAGATGACAACTATCAGCTGAGTCATCATGACCAACAAAATGTGACATTCAAAGGAGCAGCGGTGATGTTATTTTCCATCTCTTTGGGAGAGAAAGATGCCACAGTGAGAAATATTCAATCTAGTCAGACTTGTCTTTGCAACAGAATAACACTGTTTATATATAATTTTACGGATCTCAACATAGAATATTAAGAGCATCAAGAATGTCATTACTTAATCTAACTATGCAGCTTTCCATCCATCCATTATGCACTTCTCTTTTTTTTAGGATCACAAGGAGCCTATCCCTGCTGACACTGTGCAAGAGGAGGGGTACACCCCAGCCAATCACCAGGCTGACATATAGAAGCAAACAACCATCCACACACATTCTTATGCCTAAGGGGACTTAATCAGTTAAGCTAACAAGCATGTTTTTGGTCTGTGGGAGGAACAGTACCCAAAGAGAGTACACGAAAACAACGCTCCACAGATGCTACTGAAAGATTTTTCACAGGGTTTAACTTTTCCCCAACAAAACCCCTGTGTTGAGAAGTTTTGTGTGTTGCGATGCAGGGGTTATATATCCTTCTGCCATCAGCTGGTCAGGTCTTCAGAAGAAACAACAAACACCAATTTTCTAAAAACAACACTAAAAATTTGTGATTTCACTTGACCAATGACTAAATACCATTAGTCGTGGACTCGAATGATATGTCTCTTCATGAACTGGAGTAAACAGAGGAAAAACAGATTGCAGATGGATGGTGGTGCAGTGGGACTTAGTAACACAGCTTCTCCTGGACATGTCTGTAGATCTCTTTAATTTCGGCAAGTCTTTAAAAGTGCTGTCATGTGTCATAGTCCTGACCAGTAAAATGGGCGAACATGATGTTCTGTTGCTGCAGAGGAGTGAGTCCTGATGTCCATATTTGAAACAATAAGACAAAGCTGGCAAAGGCCCACTTCACATGATGTATTGTAGATAAACTGATTTTTTTCCCCCTTTCAGACATTAGGGATAAGGAGTAACACATCACTGCAGGTAGTCATAAACATCTTTTATTTGTTAGTGTGATTGTCAGTGTAAATACTGGTATGACTTTAACTTTTATTTTAGAATACTGATCTGTTAAGTTGATTTTTATTTACAGTGGGTACGGAAAGTATTCAGACCCCTTTAAATTTTCCACTCTTTATTTCATTGCAGCCATTTGCTAAAATCAAAAAAGTCCATTTTATTTCTCAAAAATGTACACTCAGCACCCCATCATGGCAGAAAAAAACAGAAATGTAGACATTTTTGTAAATTTATTAAAAAAGAAAAACTGAAATATTACATGGTCATAAATATTCAGACCCTTTGCTCAGTATTGAGTAGAAGCACCTTTTTGAGCCAGTACAGCCATGAGTCTTCTTGGGAATGATGCAACAAGTTTTTCACACCTGGATTTGGGGATCCTCTGCCATTCTTCCTTGCAAATCCTCTCCAGATCCGTCAGGTTGGATGGTGAATGTTGGTGGACAGCCATTTTCAGGTCTCTCCAGAGATGTTCAATTGGGTTTAGGTCAGGGCTCTGGCTGGGCCAGTCAAGAATGGTCACAGACTTGTTCCGAAGCCACTCCTTTGTTATTTTAGCTGTGTGCTTAGGGTCATTGTCTTGTTGGAAGGTGAACCTTCGGCCCAGTCTGAGGTCTTGAGCACTCTGGAAGAGGTTTTCTTCCAGGATATCTCTGTACTTGGCTGCATTCATCTTTCCTTCAATTGCAACCAGTCGTCCTGTCCCTGCAGCTGAAAAACACCCCCATAGCATGATGCTACCACCACCATGTTTCACTGTTGGGATTGTATTGGGCAGGTGATGAGCAGTGCCTGGTTTTCTCCACACATACCGCTTAGAATTATTGCCAAAAAGTTCAATCTTCGTCTCATCAGACCAGAGAATCTTGTTTCTCATAGTCTGGGAGTCCTTCAGGTGTTTTTTGGCAAACTCTAGGCGGGCTTTCATATGTCTTGCACTGAGAAGAGGCTTCCGTCGGGCCACTCTGCCATAAAGCCCTGACTGATGAAGGGCTGCAGTGATGGTTGACTTTGCAGAACTTTCTCCCATCTCCCTACTGCATCACTGAAGCTCAGCCAAAGTGATCTTTGGGTTCTTCTTTACCTCTCTCACCAAGGCTCTTCTCCCACGATTGCTCAGTTTGGCTGGACGGCCAGGTCTTGGAAGAGTTCTGGTCGTCCCAAACTTCTTCCATTTGAGGATTATGGAGGCCACTGTGCTCTTAGGAACCTTGAGTGCTGAAGAAATTCTTTTGTAACCTTGGCCAGATTTGTGCCTTGCCACAATTCTGTCTCTGAGCTCCTTGGGCAGTTCCTTCGACCTCATGATTCTCATTTGCTCTGAAATGCACTGTGAGCTGTAAGGTCTTATATAGACAGGTGTGTGCCTTTCCTAATCAAGTCCAATCAGTTTAACTAAGCACAGCTGGATGGCAATGAAGGAGTAGAACCATTTCAAGGAGGATCTGAAGAAATGGACAGCTTTGTGAGTTAAATACGAGTGTCACAGCAAAGGGTCTGAATACTTATGACCATGTGATATTTCAGTTTTTGTTTTTTAATAAATTTGCAAAAAATTCTACATTTCTGTTTTTTTTCTGTCAAGATGTGGTGCTGAGTGTACATCAATGAGAAATAAAATGGACTTTTTTGATTTTAGCAAATGGCTGCAATGAAACAAAGAGTGAAAAATTTAAAGGGGTCTGAATACTTTCCGTACCCACTGTATGTGTATCTTTAACTTAGCGATATTTTAACATACTCAGATGGAGGCTTCAAATAAGCTTTTTGAGCTTTTTGCATCTTCCTGCACTGTATATTATGTATTCTTCTTGTTTCTGTGTTTCTTACTGTGCAAAATAAACCACTACACCGTTAAAAAATCAGGAGAATTACATTTATGTCAATGTGTGTGACATTGACTACTTCCTGACCCTGCTGTAGTGTGCAGCACTATGACTTTAACATCTGATGAAAGATGAAAGTTGGTGGTGTCAGGATATGTAGCCCATATGTCATAGCACAAAATAATCGGGATTTTGTCGAGGAAAAGGGAAATGCTGTAAAAATATCTTACTGCAGTGCCTAGTTGAGCCAACATAGTTTTTTGTGTATTTTTGAGAAAAACTGGGTTAATTAGGAGGCTTTTGTGGCACCACTGACTACAATATCATTTTACTAGTGCCACAGACCTCGAGCAACCCCACTTCAAAAAACTATGCCTTTAAGTCAGCTGTGACTTTATCAGTTTTGTGCTTCTTACAAGTTGATACTTTCATTTGAAGAGTTTCATGTCCAAAGAAAGGTGTTTCCACTGTAGGTCACAAACATTAATGAAGCAAAACTGGAATGTACTACTCTTAGTGCCCAGAATAACTTCCTCCAGAAAAAAAAAAAATACTTCTTAACAATGAGGATAAAGTTATTCTGGGTACTTTAAACAGCCCATTGGTCCAAAAAATTAACAATACATCAGCATTAATGGTAAAAACATTAACCTAATGTAAAATTTAGGACTTGTTTGAATAAAGCAACAAACACAATTCTTAAGTATTTGCATTTTAAGCTCACCATCCAAATTTGTAAACCTCCTGGAGATTTTCACAGTGCTGAGTCATATTCCCACTCATTTTCCTTCACTGTGCATTTGTTGTTGATTTGCAGGTTTTCTCCCTTCAGCAGGAGTCAAAAGCCACATTTCTGCAATACTGAGGCCCCTTCCCATCTGTTGTCTGCTCACACCTCCACTTACATGACTCACACACACAAACACACACATTGGCTCACCATAGGTGGGCTTCTGCACTAGCACTAGCTATAATGATTCCTCTGACACACATTGGGGCACATCATTCCACAGCACAGCACAGCTTTGCAGCTCAAGGCCTCTAAACCTCGCTCACACTCTCACTAGCAGGATGCTTCCTGTGTGCATGTGTGTGTGTTCATGGCCATGAGGCTGAGAAGTGAATGGCTCCTTGGGAATTTTAAGAGTCAAGCCCCCCTAAATCTTCTTGTTTCAACTTTAGAAAATCAATGGGATAAATATCCTGTTTGCCCCTCTTGTCCTCGGCCGCCTGCCTCCAGCTCGCTTGGCTTACTGGAGCGGAGAATCTCGCTCTCACCTCAGGCTATGTTTAAAACAATCCCTGTTTTTTTCAGCTCTCAATGGCCATGGATCTCAGGTGCAGCTTTTTTCCTTAACAGCGAGCAAAAGGGAGAATCATGTTAACATATGCCATCGAAGAGCGCCACTGGCTAAGTCCTCCAATCGACCAGCTCCGTGTGTGATTAGGCTAGTGAAGCTGAGCCCGAGACAGGCACAGATCGAAGAGGGTGCACTCTCAATATGGATGCGCAGCGTGCCTGCAACGGCCACATCCAGCTGCTTCTATTGATTTTCTTGTCCTCAATTATATAATAGAAGCTCTGTTCTGGATTTGAACTTAAATCACATAGTTTGGTGAGCGAGCATGTCCCATAAATCAAGAAAGCTTTCTGACTCATATGAAATAGGATTTTTATCGACAGCGTTTGGCGTCCCCTCTGGAGAGATTTGCGTGACGGCTGTGTGAACGTGTGATAGAAAAGTGTGTGTCTGTAGGGTGTTTTCTGTGTTCCAGGTGGTTGAACTAAAGACGAAGGCACTGACACAAAACTTTTGAGTGTACAGTTCAGCAGGCCACAACTCAAGCTCTCACAAATCTGTTTTGAAAAGCCCTTGGATTAGTTCTCCCAGTACACAGTTGACTCTTCTAATTGGAAGACACCCACTCCTTTAGCCATCTGATCCATTGGCAACTTTGTTGAAATACATCCCTTAAGTCTTTATCCCCCCAGGCATATCGATATCGGCAGGAAGAAGCAGGTTAGATTTCATTGTGAGCTGGATCACAACTGAACACAAACACCAAGAATATTTAACTTATCCTTTCAGCTATCTATACTGTAGCCAGTTATAAAACCTTTTACTACTGACAATAAAAATGTGGTTTTACAATATCATTACATTTTTTGCAGCAGCAAAGTTTTTGTATGACTTAAATCTATGTTCTGTCTACTTTCTTTTTTGGCTTTTTTTTTTTTTTTATTAACACTAATATCATCATCAATGAAGGCAAATTAGAAGGTCCTCCAATGGTTGTATTATCAAATAAAGAAATTTCCACAAAAAATGTAGAGTTGTAGTGTATCTTACAAGAAATCCCCCGATCCATGTCGCCACTGGAAAAAAGCTTAAAATATTGTAAAATAAAGAATAAACACTCACAGACCACTTTGTTGAGTGTGCCTTCCTCCTACTTAGTGGGCTCTGCTTTTGGCCTCAGAACTGGCTATTATCTCCACCAAGGAAGTTATGTTTTTACCAGTGTATTTTTGTTTGTTTGTCTGTTTGTTAACAAGATTACGCAAAAACTACTGGACAGATTTGCTGAAATTTTCAGGAGATGTTGATAATGGCCCAACTTAAAAATGATTACATTTTGGTGGTGGCCCAGATAACCGGCACTAGCGAACGATTGTTTTTGATTAATAACTGTCTAGCTAATAATGACTGAATGAATGAATCAACATGACTCTGAGTGCTAGGTGTGGGTTTTCAGGGTCAAGGACTCATATTATGATGGTAACTTTGTCATGGAACTAATGCTCATAGATGTAACAGCAATATGTGAGCTACCTTGGCGGAGATTTGCGCTCTCCAAGTGCTTTCTACTTGATGTGATAGCATCACACATATGCTGCAGATTTGTCTTGACTCATCAGACCAGGCAGCATATTTCAAGTCCTCTACGATTTTACGATCCTTTTATAACTTCCTGAGGCTATTCCCCAACCTTTTGGGATTTGTAGCCTCAGTTTCCTGTATTAAGCTGTCATGAGTGGCACCCTGTATGGTCTCCTGCTGATGTGGTGCAACTTCTTGATTTTCTGCAAACCTCGATTCTAACAAGGTTATTTGTACTGCTGTTGCCTTTCAGTCATCTCTAACCACTCTGGCCATTCTCCTCTGAAATCTGGCATCAGCAAGCCATCTTTACAAGAGACCTGCCACTCACTGGATATTTTCTCTTTTTCAGACCATTCCCAACCAACCCTGGTGGAAGTAATGCATGAAAATCCCAGCAGATCAGCAGTTCCCAAAATACTCAGAACAGCCCCTCTGACACCAAGAACCATGCCATGTTCAAAGTCAATTAAATCACCTTTCTTCCCCAAAATGATGCTTGGTTTGAACTTCTGCAGGTCTGTAGTTGTTACTATGTGATTGGCTTAATAGCTATTTATTAGCTATTACTTAAAAGGGTGTACATGTTACATGTTAAAGTGGCTGATGAGTGTAACTTGTATTCTATAGAGGGGTGCCCCAGAGGACAAAAGGTTAGTCATCTTCCCGCACATTAACCTTCTAAGTGTTCAGCAAAGTCCACAACATGCAGTTTCTGTGGAAGTTTTTTTCATTGTTCCATCTTTTTCTGCCATTAGAGTTCACAAACTGGCTAGCTGCTGGTATTCTATAACGCTTACATCTTCTGTCACATCATAACTGGAAAATATGAACACTCAGGCTGCAAGTCATGCAACCAAACTCTTTTCTGTATGTCTTTTTCCTGTTGGTTACTTTGCATGGTTCACTTATTTCTACCCATTTTCACAACCTGACTGGACATGCAAAAGGTCGGCATGGCATATTTTGTACAGTTGCTTAAGCCATTTAGTTTAAAGCTTTACTAAAAGTGTCCGATCAGACCTATTCTATCACACTTTACAAAACTCACAGTGAGCAGACTTTAACCAGAAATAAGATACTTCTTCCATTACTACAGCTTTCATCACTGATATTACTGTCACTGTAAACCACAGTATTTCATGCCTTATAGACCTTGTAAACTGACACATCACACTCTGCTCATGGGCCACAAACATCAACCTAATTTATCATGGCCCATCCCTCCTGCAAACTAGAGCACCATCATTATCACCGATTGCCATCAGATACCTGGAGGAGGAGGACGGTTTGGGAGGCGGTGGCTGAAGATGGCCGGGGGTTCAGTTCGGTGGGAGGGAGGGTAACCCAAACCTCAGATGCTAATCTCTGTACGCTATGGCATTTTGGGGGATAATTGTAACCCAGCTCAGGTGATGGTGCAGGCGATGAGCTGGAGTTAAGCCTCGTCGTTTTGGCCAGTTTGCTCTCCTTCCCCTCACCTGTCCTTGAGTCTCTGTTGAGTATTAATTTCTTATTCCCTCCCTATATCTCGTCCCCCTCCTCCCCCAATATGAATATTCCCCAGAATGCCTGACATACTCACAGTAAGAGGTGGCAGGGAAGGGTCGTGGGCGTAACTTTTAGCTGGAGTAATGAGGCCTAATCCCCTGCTAGCCGGGGCCTGTTTAAACAGCTCCTAGCTGAGCCACCCAGTAATGGAGTAATTAACCCTGGCGCCCTTTTCTGCCCACCAGCTCTGGTTCTCTATAACAGGCATCCCTGTGCTTCACCCTGCCACCATTTCTGCTTTGTCATTGTCCTTGATATAAGTTAAGGCCCCTTTTAACACAAAAAAAAAAAAAAAAGTTGCAGGAACTTTTAATTCATGGACACTCGCCTCAAAGGAACGAGATCATATTTGTTCTTACACGGGCCTGTGGGCCTGTAGTCCTTGGAAGACTTGGGTCCTGTTGTACCTCAGTTTTAAATATCGCTCATGTTCTCCACATGAGCATTGAGGAGAGAGCTCTGTTTTCATGCCCTCAAACAGCTACTGCCCTGTAGCCTGTTGCACAAGCTACGTGCAAGTTCTATCTTGAGTTCTGGTGTTGAATCCACAATAAAGTTAAAACTAGTTCTGGCTTATATTGTATCTTAGTTTGGTTGCACCATGGATACATAAGGCTTACTTTAACTAGAAGATTATAACATTCAGACAAAGCAAAATATTGTTGCAAAAATGACAATATACCTTTTTGTGGCCAATCAGTATAAGCATTTTTCTTATTTTTATACAGCGTAACCTCTGAGTTATGACGCAGATGGAACAACACTGAGACACCGTATCTTGGTGCAAAACATTATGATAACGAGTTTACTAAAGCAAACAGTCTTAATCAAATTATAACAAGCTATATGGTCATATGTAAGAACTTGCGTCCAGACTTGGCTTTGTTTGAACTTACACACAATTTGTGTAACCCACAGCTGGACTTATCAACTCTTTTCCAACCAACCTCACAGTGACATGATAAGGGATAAGTATTGAGAATATTTTATTGATATCAGAGCCACCATTGATTCTGCTTCATGATTCAATCCCTTTATCAACTCCTGAGGGTTTCTGGTGTGACAGAAGTGGGCCTACAGAGACTTTTAGTGGCAACAACATCAAACACATGACATTATTGATATCTACAGCAGCATAGAGGAAGCCTCACTATGCTGCTGGTGTTTCCACTCTTGCTTGAAATCACACACTCTTGATGCAGTGCAGTTAGCGTCATTGTTAAACTTAGCCCCATTGTTTACCATTTCTGTTTCCTCTCTGTTATGACCAAATTTTTGACTTCATTGCGGGAGACTGTCTCTGAGAGTGTGACATCCTTGATTGCCAGGATATACAGAACAAAGTGGAAGGAATTGATAATTGAATTGAAATTGTTAAGCATCAAGAAAAATTATGGATTTTCCCCTTTCCTTATTGGATTTGCATGAGACAAAATATGTCAATATGTCAATATATGTCAATAATACAAGCGAACATGAAGTGCAACTACAGGCTCTTGCCATGCTCATGACAATGACAGAAACATGTCATCTGGATCAGCTTAATAATAGGAGCTGGTCTCTCAATTGATTCTATATTTTGTAACATTTCCGTTGATTTTTTTTGTGTTTGTTTATCAATTAGCATTTAAAAAAATCACTTTTAGTCAGGTAATAGTGTGACCCAAGTCAGCACTAGAAGCTCTATAGCAACTAGCTGAAAAGGGTGGTCACCCTATGTGTAGGATTCAGATAAACTTCAGTAACTGAAATTCATTTTCCACCTCCACAAGTATAGCAACAGTGGTTCAAGGGCAGTGCCTCAGTTAAAGGGTCCATATTTTGCCTCTGCTTTGGTTCATAATCATTTTTGATGACTGATATGGTAGGTTCACAATCACTAATGATTGGTATTAGCTCGGTTCAAGTTGTTGTTCAAGTGCATTCATTCTAAGGTCCCTGTTCTGCATTGGGCTTGCCACTCCAAGCCAATGGGCCTAAACTGCTGACAAAAAATGGCAGGACATCACACTGTAGGACTAATTGGGGGCATCTGGGGAACAAACCTTTTTAAGCAGCTACTGGCACCATAAAGAGGGGGAGAGGGAGTAGTTCTGATTGCCGCTGACTTTTTCTTGATTATTTAAGCACTCTTTCATGTGGAGGGACATGCTGAACACACTAAAAGGTATTAAGAAAATCAAAATAGCACAATATGGGCTCATTAAATTGCCAATCAATGTATTACCATAGCTTGATTTAACTAATGACCGAGTTAGGACTGCAGGTCTTCACGGGAGACATATTGTCACTACAAAGTGTAATTTAAAGCTGCAAGCACTTAACCAGCCACAAACGCTTGGCACTGCAGGCCCTGCCCCAGAGTTATTGGTCCATCAGGAAGTACTA
Organism: Cetoscarus ocellatus; assembly: GCA_037902135.1. NCBI lineage: Eukaryota > Metazoa > Chordata > Actinopteri > Labriformes > Labridae > Cetoscarus > Cetoscarus ocellatus. The sequence continues at coordinate 758,637 of JBAMNC010001741.1, read as the reverse complement.
TATGCTTTGAGCAGGGGCTCTTCTGGGGTAAAATGATGCCCCCAGAGCTAAGTTTACCCAGGTTAATGTTGCTGGAACACACAGAGCTTCTCAAAATTCCCTAGTTCCTGAGGAATAGGCCTTTAGGAAGAGGCTAGAAAAGATAGAAAAATCAAATCAGTGCTTATGGGAAAGAATCCCAAGATGGTGCATACAAAAGCGAGACAGGCCTTAACAGCCTTTAGCTGCACCTGCCTGACATTGACTTTGTAGTGGCTTGTCTTGATATGAGGAGGCAATATCACATCTGCTCTGAGAAGAAACAGTAATAGGAACAGTTCAAGGGTCATTATAAGCACCGGGAATCACTCGAGGCAGACAGAGCGTTCAGTCGCAAAACACATCTCCCTCCACTGATCTGATTTCCAGACAATCATACACGGCAGATTCTTTGTATTTGCTTAAGGTGGGCACACAAAACAATCAGCACAATCAAACAGCATACTCTAAACACAGGCATCCCATCAAGCCAATGGGAGAATCCTTGTGTGTTCTCATCCCGGCTCTTGCTGTCTCTAGCTGGCTTATCGCGGAGAGGCGCCGGAGTGTTTGAAGTAAGCAGCCACCACACATTATGCCAGATGAAATGATATCATGCGTGGTCGCTGAATGGTTTGTGTCATTAAGAGAATAAGGCAAACAGGGAACCAAGCGCAAGAACCTGCCTTGCTCGCACGCCTTTCTGAGGGGGAAGGCGAGATTAAGGGGGATGCTCAGAGGCTCTCGTCTGTCAAGACTTCAAAGATGCCATCGACACTCCTTGTTTCTGCCGGCGCAGCGACCAAATCGCACACACTCTGCCGCCTCTGTGGCTGTCAAAGCTCCTCTGACATCCCCTTTATCAGGTATACAGGCTTTAATCCACACACAGATAAATAAATCAACACATGGGGGTCCTGCTCTTTTCAGCGCCTCCTGGTGGCAGGGCATCTACACAGCTGAGAAAACACAAAAAAAGTCATTAGTTGTCTGCTGGGGACAACAAAGATGGGCCAATTACAGGGATAATTAATGTGTAATTGTCAAAAACGGACGTGCAAATAAGCAAATTAACCAGTATGAAATGTAATTTTTCTCTTGGCAGACGTGTCAGAGGATTCACAGCAGATAACAAGCGAGAAGTGAAATCAGCGCTGGCATCAAGGCTCTCACTTTCAGAATTGGGCTCATCTCCTCCTACATGCCTGAATTGAATTTCAAAGTGTATCTATCAGTTTCTACAAACAGAGAAATGTGTTGCTTCACCACTTTTTTTCTTCTGCCTTAGGAGCAGGGATCCATTTTGACACCCAGTGCAACATCTGGAGCAGACAGATGAGAGGAGAACAGAGGAGTTTGAATTAGAGCTGACACGTCGACATGCAGGCAGACACGCTGCACATCAGAGCCCGGCAGCTCCACGCGTCGCAATGGACACATCAGTCTGTTTGGATATCGGCAGGAAAACACAGACCGTGGGAAGCAATCTGAAATATCGACAATGAAATAAATACAGAGGAACAAACCAAAGAAACGGCAGTGTGTACCCAATATGACTGCTTTAACTCACAGAGAAGTTCCCGGCAAGGAGAGGAGAGAAAACACACACAAGCTGGAAAGACGCAGTGTTGTACTTGTCTGGGCGTGCTTCCGTTGGTTTCCTTTTATTTTATTTTAACAGCAAAAGTGAAGCAGACAGAGATCACCACAGCAGAAATATGATGTCTGTACTGAGTAGAGAGATCTGTTGTTTCATTGTTCTGTTTGTTTGTTTTGAAGACCAGTCTGGCAGCGGAAAGCACATCCCTTTCAGAATACAAAAGATGCCTTAGAGGCAACATAAGTGAAGTTTTATGCTGATGACTGACTGTTTGACAAACATCAGGGGTGAACTGCAACTCTGAGAAAGACAGCATAGAGAAAAATATAACAAGGGTACCTGGGTAATGTGTAAAAGAAATGAGGGAAAAAAGGGGGTTTAAAAACTAAGGGAGAGAAAAGACAAAAAAAATCTAATTTATATCCTATAAGAGGAATGTGAGGCACCCAGGGGGGCCCTGTAAGTTGTGAAAAATTAAAGGAGACGGATTCAAACTGTCCAATTTCCACATCAAACAAACCCTGGGCTCCGTGCTCCTGGAGAGGCTGCCTCATATCCAGCACACAGCCTCAGAAAAAGGTGGCCCCCCCTCCCCTCCTCCTCCTCCTCATCCTCTCTTCATCTCCACGAGTCCACTCCGCCAGCCGCCATGCTATTTTTTTTATTTATTTATTTTTTTAAAACTGGTACTCTCCATTTCCTCAATAACCCCGCTCTCTAATTCCCTTAAGCACTGTACTGGTTACACTAGCCACCATCTCTCCCCTGCCTAATTATACCCTTGTGAGTCTATTAATCAACTTGTGAATTATTTAAGAAGCAGAGCTCCTCTGCCTGTAACTGGCTTTGACACTGCGAAGGAGACGAGGGGAGAAAGGCAGCAGAGAGGTGGGGGTAGGGCTGGGCAATATATCAGGTTTTTGGGAAACATTGATATGGTTTTTAACAAGACATAGGGTCAAATAATATCATCCATATTTGCTAAGGCCCAATGGTCAGTAAAAAGATTGTTTACAGTAAGAACCACTCACAGTAATGTGCATATTGACCACAAATCTATTTGAGATATCTAGTCTAAATGAGATATTATCATTTTATATAACATACTAACATTCCTTGTTTCTCAGTTTTTCATGAACTTCATATCATAGTGCCATCGTTTATCTTTCACATAAGTGAGTGGGTTAAAATGATTATTTCCACATTACTTAAAATTACTTGTTATTTCCCATATCTATTTATCCATACAGCATATCAAGTATGGTATCAGTGGGGTTGAAGCCTACTCCATCTCTCACTGGGCAAGAGGCAGAGGACACCCTGGGCTGGTCTCAATTTAATCACATGGCTGACATCAAGAGTCAAATTCTTGACCAGGATTTGCACCAGCAACCTCGTTGGCAACAGCCCACATCGTGTAGCCCCCAACCCCCAAAACACAGTCTAAAACAATGGTTCTCTAATGGTGTGGTGGGCCACACTGTTGTGCCTTTTGGCAATTCTTGGTGTGCCTACAGACTTTGCACATATTTATCAAGTACAAACAACTAATTAATGAGTTTTAAACCTACTGTCTCAATACTTTACATGCATTCATGTGCATTCAAATGTTGTAGTTTTAAAAAACCTTAATAACACTGTAAAAAGGATACAGTCTTTGGAAGTACCAGCAGAAGAGGGTAATGGGAATCATTTCTTTTGCTGTCTCTTTCATGAATCACTTCACCTAACCTAAAAATGTTACCTGCCCAGTTCAAATGGGTGTTCCTGAATTTGTGATATAAAACAAATTTCCAAAGGAATTCTTGAGTAATTTCATTGATATTGCAAAACTATCATCCCAGTTTGTCAATTGTATTAGGCATTGTAAGATGTGTCAAAGAGACTATTTTGCATTGATTTAATTATGGTGTGCCTTGAGATTTAGGTCTAATTTTTAGGTGTGCCTTGATCATAAAACTTTGAAAACTGCAGGTCTAAAATGTTAAAAACATTGATTATATCTTTGAACACTGAAAGCTTTCAGTCTGGTTAAAGGCGGAGAGGACTCAAAGGTAAAAAAGTGTCAGCTGGCTTATCCCCCATGTTAAGTTGTGGTACAGCTATCTAAATTTCATCTTTTCAAACAAGCTAACATCCCATGACAACCAATAAGCAAAGATGAGCTGATAAATTAATGTGAACTTTAAGTTTTACATACTTTGAGCACTTATACAGCATCGTGGATACTACTTAAATCATCAAACAGCAGTGTCTCTCAGGACATCTCATCTTCTTAAGGTGCATTCACACCATAAATGGCTCACTTTGTCACCGTTGCATCGATCAGTGATGTCAAGTCCACTTGAGTTTCACTGTGATCATATCATAACATATATTTATATGTATTAACTGACATTATTCCAACTGTATCCTTTTCTCTCATCTACCAACCATAAAACACTGCAGCTGATGCAGATGAGGAAGGACAGGACCGCAGAAACGCCACTTCTGTTGAATAAGGCAGAACTGATGTACTCACTAACTAATGTTTCCACACGGACATGGATTGTCACTCTGTGAGCCAAAATAAAAACAGTCTGCCACAGGTGTCGTCACATACCCACACAACGCTGATTGGCTGTCGCAGTACGGCCACATGTGAGGTCGCCGGAAAAGTGACATTTTTTAACTTTGGCGACCAAGCGACGCAACCTGGTCGTGCGTTCAAAGCAACCTGGTAGCGCGACCAAGTCGACCAGATTACGTCCGTTGCATCGCAGGAGGGTTAACCCCACCCTATCGCGGCTGTACATTGACTTTACATGGAGAGATGTTGCCCAGGTCGCCCAAGTCTTGTTCGGTGTGAATGCAGCTTAAGACAAATGACAGGATGAAAAACTTTACATAACAATGTATGTGTTTTTCAATGTGTCTGAATCAATAATGCAGCTGTTTGGGAAGTGAAGGATTAGAAATGCTTCCTGATTAAAACAAAGGTGACCACTAATAAGGGTAGCTAAGTGGCACAGCAGGTCAGTGTGTGTGCCTCACAGAAAGAAGGTTGCTGGTTCGTTTCCCAGGGTCAACAAGGGTCTTTCTGTGTAGAGTTTGGATGTTCTGTCTGTGCTGGCGTGAGTTTTCTCCGGGAACTCGGGTTCCCTGACACCGACCAAAAACATGCTCATTAGGTTAAATGGTGACTCTAAATTGCTCTTTGATATGAGTGTGAGCTGTGATGGTTGTCTGTCTCTCTATGTGGCCCTGTGACCAGCTGGAGAGCAGTTCAGGGTGTACCCTGCCTCTACCTAGATGCCAGCTCAGAAAGGCTGAAAAAAAGGGATAATAAGCATAGATGATGGATGGATGATTGCAAATAAGCTAACATCAGCTTATTATCTATATCTAATATTAGTAGTTATGGTGGTAGCAGTCATTTTTCCAAAGTTATCACAATATTTCATGTATAAATTGACAGAAGATTGTTTGGCATTATTATTTACTGTAACCTACACAGACGGTGGACGATAGGATATTAGATAGGAGTTCAGCAGAAGTTAAGCCTAAGCTTCTGTCATTTAATGTATCCAATAAAAAACCCTTAGATGTTAGAAAAACATTAAAACAGGTTTCAACGTCACTCTAAACAATCAACTATTAGTGTAAAGAAGAAGAGGAAAGTGTGTCTTGCCTGCCAAAATGGGCGTTCTATAAGTGTGGCATCACATTACAACTGTCAATTAAGCCCATCAGATTTTTTACGCTCTATACTATGTCTCTTTTAATGATAAAATCTCCATTCTTTGGGGCACCAATAGTCTGTAGAGGTCATGTTTGTTTCCACTTATTCAAAAGTTCATCCACAAATGACCTGTAAAGAATGTCTGAGCTCCCCAGAAAAACAATAATTACAGTGTTCAGACCATTTTTTTTAGATATGTTGTGTATTGCCTTTCAGCTTTAAAATACTGAGATATATGAGCTATATGTCCATATTTCCCAACCCTAGGTGGGGGCAGGTTAAAGAAAATGGGGAATTAATGTTGGTGAAAAGAAGGAATGATGGTTAGATGGGTGAAAGAAAATAGAAAAGATGAGAAATAAAAAGAAAAAGGAGACGGAATCGAGGTCTTCTTGCACAAGTCCCCTGAGAACACTGCTGCCTGTGCAGCGCTGCACCCGGACCAGACAAAACCCCCATCAACATTCACCCTTTTTTTTTGTTGTTGTTGTTTTTGTTTCTCTCTCCCCTTCCCACCCTCTATTTTCATGCATAAGTTTTCATGGTAAACAGGAAAATTCATGAATATATGGAGTGATACAGTGAGAAATGAAGGAGGAGGGGGAGACAGAGGGTGAGGTGAAGGAGGAGAAAAAGGAGTGAACAGTCAAAGCCAAAGAGTGAGCCGAGACTGGGGAAGGAATTATGTAGACAGCAGGATGCACACACACACACACACACTCTCATGCTCGCATAGATACACAAGCAGATGCAGTCACATACATTTACACACACACCACTTCGCATTGCAGGCAAACCGGGGTCCTTCTGCTGTTTGACAGGAGGCAGCGTCTCCCCAGAGCAGCAGGTATGCGTGGCGATGGCCATGATGATGATGGTTGTGGTTGTTAGCGTGCCGGAGTCTGTCCTCCTCTGGCTCCCCTGGTCCCTCCTGCTGCAGCCGCTCCTCATCAGTCGAGAAGAGAGCCCGACCCTTCTAATGACTCCCATCGACACTGATGCCCACCATAAGCAGCTGGGGCAGGAAGAAACAAGTGTGAAAGTGAGATCATTATTATTTTCATAATGTTCTGTGCTCTGAGTCGGACCCCTGGTACAGCACCGCGTCGCCTACAGAATCGTAATGACTTTGTGTCTGACGAGTGCGTTCCGGGAAACAGAGAAAAGTTTATTTCAAAGGCTGTGTAAAAGTTAAAAAATGGGTTCATCCAATCTCCTAGACTATATGTCTTCTCATTGTACTCCTGTGGTCTGTACTGCTTTTTTTAGTTTTACATGATGGACATTTAAGACATCCCCAAGACAACACTGATGAATCCAGTTTTCTCATGTTTTCAAGTTCAGTCATGTTTTATTAAAACCAAAAGGTGAGTAATAATTATCAAAGATAGTATTCCTCAGGTAGCACTGCATTAAAAACCAACATCATTCTCTAAAGCAATTACCACATGGGAGCCCTTCAGAAAACCATTATCAGAAAACACAGTTTGTTGATACATCAAGTGCAAGTTAAAACTATACCATGCGAAGAAAAAGCCATTTATCAACAACACCCAGAAACACCAAACCTGACACATTCAGTATTTCACTAATCCATCCAGCCAACAGCCCATGCAAAGTGTTTGGGAATGGGCAGAACCTTTCAAAAGCATATCAATCAATCACTCAATTGATCAATCTTTATTTGTATAGCACCAATTCATAACAAGTGTAATCCAAAAACACTTTGTAAGGAGTCTGGAGCCATACTCTTCATAGATACACATATATGCATATATAAAAATAAAAAATACACATATACACATACTACACATATATACATATATCCAAACCCAACATGAATCCACCATGAGAGAAGCACTGGTCCAACCTACAGGGCAAAGCATCAAAAGGAGGCTAAGAGCAACACTGGCAATAAAAAACCTGCTAAGCAGTTGGACACCTTGAGCAGATCCAGTCTCATGTTGATCAGCAATCCATTAAAGCTGTGTTGGGGGTTTGGGCGAGGAAATGAGGTGGGCAGAGACAAGGGGCAAGGTAAGAATTGAAGGTAGTGCCATGGGCCAATAGATCTATCCTCATCACATTTGTCTCTGTTGAAAATAGACTTATTCAAGGTTAGCCCCTTGAGATGCTGCATCCCGTTTTCAAGAGGGTCTTCATGTCTATATAGTTGTAAAGGTATTTATTATGGAGGGATACTCAATCACAAACATGGAAAGAGAGGTTACGCTAATATTAACATTCACATCTACTATGTTCTGATGTTGATTAATATGGCAGCATCTAGCTGAACTGTTGTTAAACTGTTAAAATATTAATGTATTGATATAACATAATAAAGTATAATATAATAAAATATAACATACTATAATAATATAATAAAAAATATAATATAATAAATCTGCTTTTAGTGTTATTTGTTTTTCACTAAATAAAGAATCTGAATCTCAATCCGATACAACTGCTTCTGAAGCAGTTAGCATTGATTTAGGCGGCACAAAAGACTGAAACTTGGCAAGATGGCTCTGACTGATTACAGACAATGAACCAAGTGGATTCAGCTGCACTGCAAGGTTAAGAAATGCTGCCGGCTCCCCTGGGCTTGGGCTGAGATGGGCTGACGTGAAGTGGAAAAGTGTGCTGTGGCCTGACGAGTTCACCTTTTAAATAGTTCTTTTGGAAATCATGAATGTCGTGTCCTCTAGGCTAAAGACGAAAAGGACTATCCAAATTTTAAAAAAGCTATGTTCAAAAGCCAGCCTCTGTGATGGTATGGCGGCACCGTTAATGCTGGAAGGTAAATACAGGTTTTTGGAATAACATATCCTGCCATCCAAGCTAAGTCTTTTTCAGGGATATCCATGCTTATTTGAGCAAGACTATACAAAGCCACAATCTGCTGCAATAGCATGGTTTCACAGTGAAAGAATGTGGGTACTAGACCTGTCTCCCATTGAAAATGTATGGGGCATTATAATGCCCAAAACACAACAATAGAAATCAACAGTTAGTGTTCTCAGTTCCCAAACGCTTACTGAGTGTTGTTAAAGGGAGGGTGATGCAACACAGTGGTAAACACTCCCCTGTCCCATCTTTTATGGAATGTGTTGCAAGCAAGAGTTCATCACAGGGTCTGAGGATTTTTCAAAGAGATCAAAAACTACCTGGCTGCTATATGCCTGCTCAGGGTATGCACTTGCCCGAAAATAAATGTACAGTTGGTCAAGGAGAATGGCTGTGGTGTTTTTTGTGGTATTGTGGGGCGGCATTGACCTTTGAACTCTAACTCTAATCAGTCAGCACCCTCAAGTCCAACTGCATGTTTCGACAAAATTTGAAAGAAATCTCTCAATGCATACTTGTTATATTGTGTTCACAAGAGTTGAGGTCAAAGTGACCTTGGTCTTTGACCTTGTAAAATCTAATCAGTTCATTCTGAGTGAGTGGAATGAACATTTGTGTAAAGTTTGAAGAAAATTACATAATGAACTCTGGTTATATCAGGGTCATAAGCAAAGATAAGCATGATTAAGGTTGTTTTTGCACCTAAAGTTTGTCGGACTTGGTTGTGTTTGGGGGTGAAATTGCAACATTGTTTCATTTTTCACTTGTTTTTATTTCACAATGCACCTTGTCAGTGTGACTTCATTCCTGCCATTGGGCCCATTATTGTACTATTGCATAGAAATACACAACCGGCTTCGAATAATAATTAATAATAATTAAATGTAAAAGCAGTTCAAACATATTTCTTTAGGATAACCTGTTAGGAGGACTTGAAACTGGCAGTGCTAGCAAGTAACACTAATCAAACTATTTTGCACTATTGTCTCCATCTCACTGTTCTGCTTGCAAATCACACTCCACTTTTGATGTCAAGCACCAAAAGTCTTCCGGAGCTTGGTAGTTTATTGCAGTTTTTTTCTTCTTTCATTTCTAAATGTAAAGACATGCAGTTAATTCTTAGACTGTGGAAAGAATGCATAACCATCAAAATGGCACTTAACTCTGCTGAACTGACCAATTACCACAGAGAAGTCTGAACAACAAATCAGGATAGACTGGGTCTGTGTGGCAAAGGGGGCCCTCAAGTAACAGAACATCTCTGGCAGAGAGAACAGAGGTGGATTTCTTGAATATTAGTGATTGCGAACATATTCCAGCAGCATTCAAATTGAACATTATGAACCTAAATAAAGGAGAGATTTTACCTCCTTATAACTATATTAAAAATAAATTTGCTTCCTATGTCCTGGGAAGGGATTTTTTTGATTAGTATTTTTTATGTGGACGATCTTTTAAACAATCAATATAACTTAAGACTGTCCACAGAAAAGGGCTGTTTCTCCAATACAAATAGCAGAAGTATGCTAAATCTGTAAAATTAGATTAGATTAGATTAGATTAGATAAAACTTTTTAATCCCTTGGGAAGACTCCCTTGGGAAATTAGGATTCCAGCAGCAAGTACACAGGGTAAAAAAAAGTACACAGGTATCAGAAAAATAAAAAAGTAAGTGTTTGTTCACTCCCCAAGTGGGGTGTTGTACAGTTTGATGGGAGATGATTAATGAGCCAGTATTTTTCTTTTTCAAGTTTATATCCAGTGAGTTTTACATGTTTCTCGGAGTGATGGAGTACTTCTAAGTACATGACAAAAAGTCCCGGTGTCTGGACTTTTCCTTCTGCCCCTGTTTAAGGCACCAATAGCTGCCTAATCAGCCAGCACACCCAGACCCCTGAATAGGCTACCAGCGCTGTATCTCATCATTGTTTCATCAGCAGATTAAGCTCAATGACTTAGGCTGGCAAGCCCAGTGCAGAGCATAGTTCATGGAATGAATGCAGAGTTGTTGAAAACATGAACCAATATCCTACAAAGTGGACCATTAACCAATCTGAGCAGAAACATCAACATGGGGAAGGGGGCCTTAAAGTGTCAGAAGCTCCAACAGATTGTCCAGACAGAATGAGAATGAAGGTGGATCAGGGATACTCTGTATGTGAAAGTAGGTTTTTGTGACATTTAGTGTTCTGAACATACTCTAATCTAATTTATGAACCTGAATTTAGAAAGATTGAGACCACTCTGACACATGTTCGCATCATCATGATAGCAAACTAAGATGTTCACCATGGTCCATTACTTAGAAGCTTCAGATTTCTGTGAATTTCTGCCAGTGACTTTTTAAGAATAACTTTCTTTGAAATATACATCCATAAAACATACAAAAGTGAGACACTGATCCCGTCAGCAGATGGTATGTTTGGAGCTTCTCTGTATAATCCACAGAGTAGTGAAGTGAATATTTTTCTGAAACAACTTTCTACCAAAGAAAAGTTTCTGGTAAAGAGATGTCAGTATTTCCAATGCTGTAAGAGTGTCAAATGATATTCCATCCTCCCTCTGCCTATGACGAATCTCAGAATCAGATTTCTCAAAACCAAACAATCTTCAGGTCCAGAGACTACGATGTGCTGGTAAGAAAATGCACATTTTGTAATTGGAGGATACAATCAAAAACACCCTCCCTCTTACTTGTTTAGTGAGCAGCCAAGTCTGTTTTTTCAGAAAGAGTGTGTGCACATTTCCTCTTATATATGAATATGTGTGTGTGTGTGAGTAGCACATCTCATTAGGCCTGAGTGGTGCTGTTGTCTGCAAGGGTACGCGAGTCCACGCGGCTCTGTCTCTGTGGGATGTTTATTAAATTAATAAAAAGTTGCTCAAGGCAAGCTGTACCAAAGAATGCCCAGGGCTCGGCTGTGATTGGCACTCTCCGCCGCCCTGCGTTCTCTCCTGGGTGCGCCTCCGTTTGCTTTAACTAACTGGCCGTGACTTAGGAGAGCGGGCTGACATGAAGCCCCTCTTCTACCCTCCCTATTTCCATCTCACCCCTCCTCCGTCTGGTTGGGCTCTGTTTGCTTTAAAAGGAGAAGAGTGAAATCAGTGACAAAAGGCGTTGAAACCTCCAGTTGATTTCTTGTTTTGACAACAACTTACTGCTGGGTAATGGTTTTAAAAAACAATTTAGCGATGTGGGATCCAGTAATTTGTCTTGGCCTACCCTGGGTATGAATCACAGCAAAATGCCTTTAAACGCCATGACTTAGAAAGCAAAAGGAGCCGTTTTGAGCAAATTTGTTCATAACTGCCCAATACAATCAGGCTCTGGGTCCATTCTGGATGAATATTTTAATGTTTTCAAGTTTATGCAGCTGTTTCTAGTGTTAGGACTAAAATTTTCATAAATAAAACTCTATGTATTTAATAATTGCTGTTTTTACTATCTATCATTGAGGTTAGCTAGGATACTAAGATCATGAGTTTGTAAGAAATACTCATTATTTCATACTCCTTTTCTGTCATCCTTAGGCTTTTTTGTAAGTGTTGAGTGCTGATGTTTTTTTCTGTCTGCAAAATCTTTGTGTCCTAATAAACTGGTTGTGCATAAGTATGTTGGAAACTTTATCTGTTTGTATTAGATTAGATTAGATTAGACAGACCTTTATCAATCCCTTTGGAAAACCCCCTCAGGGAAATTAGGATTCCAGTAGCAGTTTAAAATAACAGATAAAAAAGATATATATTAAAGATAGATATAAACAAATATATAAATAAATAAAAATAAAAATATGGCTACAGGCTGGCTACTGCTCCTTCCCGTCCTCTGTCTTCCTGTTACTCCTCCTCCCCCCTAGTAAGGAGCTGTACAGTCTGATGGCCTGAGGGACAAAAGAGTATTAGTATTCCCCTACCCCTAATAATAGAGTATTAGGGGTAGGGGAAAAATTGATGCACCATAGTATTGCAATATTTGGCATTGTAATAGTTATTCAACTTAAAGTCGCCATGTATTGATATTTTCAATGTATAAATTTCCAATATTTAACAAAGCTTAAATTCTTTAGACATGAAATCAATTACTTTCTAAGTCCGCATAATGGTGCTGTTGAGAAATCTGCAGGTGAGTTTGACAGAGGTGATATTCTTTGTGCAGGAGCAAAGTAAACACGCGACTTCAGAGGAGAGAGACATATGAGATAGACACGACAGACCAGGTTTGTGAGGAGCGATGTATGAGAATCAAATACTGTGGTGATATGGCTCATCTCACTTGGCAATACCCAGGGAAAGCAAAAGCCAACAACAATGCTAAGCTAACCAGCTGAATAGCCGGCTAACACTTGACATGCTTTGCTTGTCAAAGCTGCCTCCCAATTCTGAGTAAGCCAAGAAAATAGCCCAAATCTATTACTTCCTTTATGTGCAAAGACTTAAGACCTCACCATGTTGTGGAAAACAACGGCTTTTGTGACATGCTGGCTGGAGCACAGGTATGTGCCTCCATCTTTGAATTATTTCACCAACACAGCAGTACTGGAGCTTTACAGAGTAGTGAGGCTAAAAGTTGAAGAGAGGCTGAGAACAGCAGAACAGGCGGCATAACTGGCTACGAGTAGACATCAGTCTGTGTGTTTTACTCCAGTGTTTAATTAAACGGACTGAAAATACGTGAATATACTGATATGTTCTGGGTTTTTTTCTAGATGTAAATGTAGTCAAGAAGAGGTTGTAAATAGCAATACAGCACAATGTAAAGTATCGCATTACTAAGCATATCATAAAATATACAGAGTTGCATAAAATCAAAAAGGACTCAAGTATCCTGATTATATGATATCATGGCCACTAGTGATTTCCACCCCTAGTTTTTAATCCCAATTTCATCTGACAGTGATGTTTGCCTAATATTTTGGACAAGCTGAGAGTGTGGCTGAAAAATATGCAGGGGGGCAGAGGTCAAGGAGAGGCAAAAGTATTGACATCAATGCAAAAAAAAAAAAAGAGACTGTTGGAGGAGGAGACTCCTGAGGGAAAGATGAGTCTTGTTTGTCAGGGAAAAGCAAAAACTAAAGTCATTATACAACCATTTCCAACTTCACACAAACACTTTATTTAGACTACCGGCATTATGTTCCAATTAAACACAAAAGAAAAGTCATGCATTTCAAACTCATCAGAGAATCTGCATATCGCCTTTCAGGAAAAAAAAAGAGAAACAAAGGGAAAAATTAAAATATATTATCATCTTTTAAAAATCCTTTTAAAAATAAACAAGACAAACACAAACAAAACACAACAAAAAAGCCCCACTCTGTCTCTTTCACTTTATATCTCTCCGTCTTCCTCTCTCTTTCCCCCTCGGCTGGCCGACTCTCTGAGGAGGAGGAAGCAGAGAGAACTCATTTGCATATAAACTGTGAGAGGCAGGGATTGTCATCGGCGGCACATTAGACGCAAGCAGCGCGAAGGGAGAGGATTTTCATGTGCAAATTTCAGCCTCGCCAACTCTCTGCATTATTATTTCATCAGCTCCTAAGAAGGAAACCCCTCCAATCCCCAAATCCTGCCATCATCCCCACGGACACTTCAAGATTCAGACCAAATCCCCCCGTCGAGCCTCTTCCCCAGAAGGCCCCGCTACTGGGTAGCTGTTTACACCGGGGCCCACAATGCAGGAGGAGTCAATCCGCCTGGAAGACGGGCGCAAGATCAGATAAGAGGGAACTGCAGGAAAGCAGGAACACATATACACCAGTTGTGACCAGCAGTATTGGTGTTCCTTGCATTAATTGCTTGTAAACTGCGAGGCTGGAGGCTTGCTGGCTTTCAAGTTTAAAAAGGAGATTACAGCCAATTAGCAGGGCCTCTGAAAACCCTTTACCGCCTGGGGAATAGCAGCTGATCCCTAATGTGGGACAGCTGTGAGCAACAAAGGAACAGTCGCAGTCCTGCTTTTGAAAACACACTTGCAGGCGCAGCACTTTCAAAACACACACATATTCACATACATAATCTCATGCAAACAAAAAAAGGGTCTCGATTGATAGCAATGGCAGCAAAGAAGTGCCATTACAAGCATGAAAAATGAATGAGTACATAAATGGAACCATGCAAACACACACAAACGCGCGCAAACGTTCCCAAAGTGACAAAATGGGAACAGACAGGGAGGTAAATATGTTTTAAAAGGTGAGGGGAAAACGTTTGTGGGATGGGGGAACCTATTTCATCCTTTTAAATCAATTTGTCAGCCTCTTCTTGGAGCTGTGTTACCAAAAGAGCAGAGTGTTTCCCTGTAAACTGCCATCTTTAATTTCTTTGTCTGACGTGCTCCACTGTACCTCGACACACCAGAGACCGAGCGTGAGGTGAGCAAAAGGTTCAAAGCCCAGATGGGAGCTGAGCCCGGGTACCCCAGAGCGCCCGTGGATTACCTCATTCACTCTCATGTCAAACAGAAGGCAGAAAGAGGAGGAACACAAGTCGAAAGATCTCCACAGGCTCCGTAATCTACAACGATTTATGCCGAGCCCCGCGACTCCCACTTACGAGTCTCGCTCGCTGATTTCTTTCTTCCTCTTTATCTTTTTCTTCCTGTGTTTTTCATTCACTTTCTGTTGTTTTTTTTGTCTGTGTACCTTTCTGTCACGTTTGCGGTGCACCTGCACATCCTCAGCTACACCCCTCCACCCCGTCAACTTCCTCCTCCTCCTATCCTGTCCCAGAACATGCAATGGCAATAACATCTGTGTGTCAGCCCCTCTGACTTGATATAATAGGACTCTGAATAGGACTCTGTCTCTTCATATGATATTTATAATAAGCATATATGATTTTGCCAGACGGTGTAAGGACAGGTGTATCAGCTTTCCTCAGATTTTGGAAAACTTCTTTTGGAAAAATTCTTTTTGCCTTAAAAACAGATGAAGATATGATAAGAAGCAGTTTAGCTCCACTTTAAAAAACAGTCAATCTCTAGCAAAAGAAAAACAAATTATTTGCTGCTTGAATAAGAAATAGTCCTGATTTTGATTATTTTGATTGGTATACGTTGGTGCTGGAAATAAGCAAAAAACACTGATTTAAGTTACCATTTAACACTTCAAGGTCCGTAGGCCGAAAGTATATAGAATACCTGAAGTATCTGAACTGAGGTTTGCAATTCACACACTCAACACAAGATTTTAGTCTTTAATCTGGGTGTTATAAAATGGATATAATATTGCCTTGATTTGAAAACGTTTTGGTGTGTTTAGAAAAACTGCTAATAAAGCCGACAGAAATGGCCAGGGACCCAAATTGCATTTCTGATAGTTTTTTTTAATAAATAATAATTCACACACTATTGTCACCTTCATCAAGACCAACTTGACCAGATCACTCAGTTATAATGAAATTGTCAAACAAGCGGTTACAGCATGACGTTATACACTGGAAAAACTGTTGTTGCTTCTAAGCCCAGCTGTCATGTTGTAGTTCTACAGTAGCTTGATAATAGCTTGTTAGTCTTGCTGATTACGTTTTAGCTTAAAAAAAATCATGCCAGATTTGTTCATCAAGATAATCGCAAAGAAAAACATGTATGTTTCAAAAATCTTTGTTGGCCCCAGAGCTTATTTTCAGCAATGATTCAAGAAAAATGTAAAAAATCCCAGAGGCTGTTAGTCAAATTAAAAAAAGACATCGTCCCCGCACCACTCTACTGAGATCACAATAATTAGGCACATTTACAACTTGATTTTATAAGAGCCCTCTGACAAAATTATACAAGAATGAATAATATCACTTTAAGAAGCAGCTAAAGCTGTGCAGAAGATTCGGCAAGTTTCTGCAAACTGCTAAAAAAAATGTAAAATGTTTAACATAATTAAAATTGGACTGAATTTTTAAGAAAAACTAGATGAGCTATGAGCTCAACCTAATAACATACAATTAGGAAATTTAATCACTCTACATTTGTCAAGGTGTTTGTAATACCTGTACCTAAACTTGGTGAATTTGAGTGTTTTCAAAAATTCAGCCTTTTCTAAAAAACAAACAGGCTTTGACTTTAAAATGCCTGGAATGATGCAGTGCCTTACGTTAAGGCCCAGAATAAGTTAGCAGGCAGAGCCAGCTCCAGTGAAGCTCCTTCAGCACACAGAGCTGAACACTCTCCATATCTCCTACGCACAAACATGTTGAGGTCTCTAAGCTGAGCTATACTTACATGGCATTCATGACTTAAATACTGAAGAGTTTATTTCGCTGTTCAACAAAAATATGAATGTATTTATTCAGCATGTTCAGGCTCAACAAGCAGAGTGGATGAGGCTGTGAGGACACAACAGAACAAGATCAACTTGGCATGCAGCACTATCATTGTCTTCTGTCCGCTATCCAGCTTTTGTGATCATAGGAGCTTATAACTGAAACTCAGTTAATCGCCCAGCACTATAATTTGTGTCTCTGTAAATGAAGGCTTTGCTAATAAAACACGTCTGTGCACCATTCAGTGACACATGAGGAAACCTTAGTGATGCTGACTGCAGCCCAATGACCGTCAGACGGCATCCATGACAGAAGGGCTTAAAAAACAAAAAACATCTTCAAAGTCCACAACGCCACAAAACTGCACACTTGGACTCCACAAGGGAGCACCAAACATGGGAAACTGAAAGGTGGAAGAGGGCTTATTCTCTGATAAGCAAACATGTAACATGTAACATGTAACGGTCCTGATGGTGTAATGACTGGGTTTTTCAACAGGACAACACTGCAGGTCACCAATAACGTCAGTCTTTTGGACCATCCTGTGTTTTTCCCTGATCTAAATCTAATTGAGAGCATTTGAGGATGGACGGCAAACAAAGTTTACAAAAATGGACATCAGTTCCTGACAGTGGATGCCCTTCGTGAGGCAAGCTGTACCACTTGGAGCAACATTCCCACTAGCTTCCTGTAAACACTGGCATCTAGCATGTTGACATGAATTTTTGAAGTGATCAACAAGAACAGTGGAGCTGCTCATTACTGAGTGCTTGTTTGACACTTTTATTTCTGTCATGATGGGGTTTTAGGGTTCTTTTATTAGCTATGGTCTGAAACTTTTGATCAGTTGATGAACAGCCTATTTATTTTTAATTGCTGTTTTCAATAAATTGCCTATTCAAAATATTTTGTCTCTTGCTCCCATTTCTTCTTTTTGCATTTTAAAACTCTTCTTAGAACTGTATTAAGATTCAACAGTGCAAAATGCATATTCTTGCAATTTTTCATCTGGTCTTAAGGTTTTGATCGGGACTGTATCAAGTTCCTCTGTGAAAAAAGCAGGTCTAGATCGTGCTCTTTGTATTATTTTTGCAGAGAGACATAATTAATGCTATTATTTTGTTGGCCCAACAATTTCAAATAACATTATACCAAGCCTCTTAATAGTGAGTTTACTTGTGTGGCTTTTTTTCTTTTTAAAAAAAAAAAACAGTGGGAATCATTTAAATTAATCTATATGTGCTGTAGGGCTTAAGATGTAGTAAGTGTCCCATCCTCTGGCTGTGCTCAGGGGAGTGTTTGTTCATGGTGTGACCCTCTCAGGAAAGTCAACAGCTGTTTACAGTCGGGCTAAGTGGCGACATCTCTATCCTTCAACATGATGGGTTTCTCCTTTAAATGCATCGCAGTTAACCACATCCTAATTACAACTAATGACTCGCTCATTAAAGAGCTCTGCAGCTAATTGAACTGGTGGACCGCAGACAGCAAAGGCCTCAAAAAGGGCAAGGAAAGAGATCATTTTAAGTATTTAAATGGTGCGAGACTGACCATAGAAAGCTACAACCCTTCTTATCAAACTGCATTTTTAATTAGAGACGATCAATATTCAAGGCGATGGATTTACACAGTTTATATATCCATCAAGGATCATAAATACTTAATGCTTTAAAAAATCTGAAACCCCAACACACCCAAATTTATATTCCCAGAGTTTATGGCAATCTGGCAAATCAGATATGATTAATTATAAATCGAACCATTACAGTACGCTTCACAGGCTCACGTTCACAAATTGCATCTAGAAGCGGGATTGAGCGTGAATTTGCTCTCCTGGTATTTCTGCAGCTCGTATGCAAAGTCGCCTATCTGATTCACATGCAGGGTCCGTTCTGCACCCTGTAGTTTCATTTAGATCAAAAAGACTGGAATAGACAGAGAATCACAGGATATCCAGAATATCTGATCATCCCCCCACCCCCAGCTCACCTTGCCTCTGAGAATCTGAGCCGCTCCCGAGATGATCTCATTAAATCAAAGATGTAAGACGCAGAGAGAGAGATATACAACAGCAACACTTCCTGCTATTGTCTCTGCTACAGGGCGCAGTGAATCCAGGTTAAGTGCTTTAGCAGCCCTCCATGATGGGCTGTTCATGGATGAAGTGGAGGCTTTGACAGTCACACCACATTAGTGCAGTAACTGTAAAAAGGTCTTCCTGGGATTTGTTCCCTAAAAATACACTCACACCAACAGTAACTGGGGCCTCTCAAGAGCCTGATTTAAAACTCGCAGCCTGAGGACAAAGCAAGCAAAGGCAGAAAATAAATAAAAATGAAAAAACATGCCCCTAAACCGCTCCTATTACAGACACAACACAGCAAACAGTGGAAAAACAATAGAGTTATTTCAGCGCAGATTGGAGCAGGATGGAGAGCGATGGCATCTTGGGGCAGAGGGCTGCAGGGCTGGGTGGGGGCCTCTCGAGCGGAGGGGTGCTCTAATGGGCTTGGGGAGGCTGGCGAGCCCTGCTGGAGGCCCACAGGAGGCCCTAGCCTGTGGTCTTGCCTTGGGCAGGCCTGCCACAGCAGCAGTCAGGTGGGCTGACAGACTGAGGGAGAGGAGGCCCTCCCCATGTGGCCTACCATCAAACCCCTCCTTCCTACGTCCCCTCCCTCTGCACAGATGTTCAGGGTTTGGGGAGCAGCAAGCTGTGCAGAAGCAAACAAAGATGGGGATTTAACATCTCCAAGATGAATCTGAGCGGTGTATTTCACCAGTTTGCTCTAATTGAGTCAATCTGTGTTGGTTTTAAATTCAGAGTAAAGCATGTGTTGACATCTCTGCTACCAGATTAAAAGTTAAACGCTTACTCATGCATCATGGAGAAGACTGAAGGATGAGGTTTATTAATTAATGGTCATTTACAGGGCTGAATAAAACATCAACACAAGCCCTCTGTGTCTACACATATTAGTACAAAGTTTGTTTTTGTGCTTGTCAAAAACAGAAGAAAGGGCAGGCATCAATGAACCCGCACATCAACAAGCACACCTCTTTCTTCTCAGGTGTGTTATGGAGCTCTTGAGTGCTCACACAGTCGACCTTTGCCCCCGACACTCCCTGAAGCCCCATCCATACAGCCCACTGTAGGAGGTAAAGATCAGGGCGGCCAGGCCTGGACTCTCCCCTCCTGACCGGCGAGGCGTGTGAAGCCTCTGGCATGACTCTCAGCATGGGGAAAAGTGCGGCTTTATCACCGCTGCTCAAACATTCATCACACAAGCTCTCATGCAGAGGCTCCAAAGGGAGACAATAGCGCCTCCATCAACTCCCATCTGAAGGCTCCGATTTAGGCAGAAGGTGGCAGGGAGGAAACTTCAAAAGTTTATTTTTCGGGAGTTGGGGTTGACACACACATCACACCAAAGAAGGAGAAGAAGGAGGAAGGAGAGGAGAGGAGGGACAGGGCGAGGAGGAGCAGCTCTCTGCAGTCAGGAGGGAGGTCATTATCAGGCCATGTTTACAGGCGCTCAGAGCGCACTGATGTCTGCTGTTTTAACATTTGGAATATAGAGCTGCAGCCATCACTGCAGGCAAAGTAGTTTACGTCTCTGTTTCTCTATAAGCATCAGTGTGTGTGTGTGTGTGGTTGTTACAAAAGTCTACAGAGACGACACTTTAAAGAGATTTACATTATTTCCTGCATAGAGGTGAAGATCAGTGTTTCCCTGGTGAATATAAGAATCTTTACACAAACAGTAAAATAAATACTCCACTCACTGTGGCATTAGGAGCATATAGAGGGAAAATATCAGATTAAGAAGTCATTCAGAGGGGTCAGGTCTGCTGTTCAGGTTCTGTCAAAATATCTACGATAAAATGCACCAAGCTCTTGTGTTACTGGATTATCTGATCAGTTTTATAAGTTTTGTTTTGAAGTATAAGCTGCCTACTGCTGCACTCCTGCGGTTTTACCATCAGGCAAAGGTAGGCAATTGCCTAGGGCCTCGTTCTCCCTGGGGCCCTTAAGAAAAAGTCAATGTGAGTGTGACTCAAAAATGAGATGCATGTATAAAATTACTTTCAATGACTGAGACTTGTATTTTAATGAAGTGCACAAATAGGTTGTCAATTTATCGACAAGTGGGCCATTTTCATCCATTGATCCAAACACTGCAGAATATTAGTGCAATATGAAAAGTACTGAAGTGAGGACCTGCAATTGAAAAAAGGAATTTAAATACATTTCTCATAACTAAATTATTATTTCTTAATTATTTTGCTTTTGTTTTAAATATTTTAGTTAATTTGATGTTGCTAACATATCTGTTATATTAAGACAGTGCTTACTTTGTCTGCTGGTTAAAGGTATTGCATGCAATGTCCTGCATACTGTCTAATTGCTTAAAAATCCTGGCAATATACTTGTGCAATTTCATGACTAAATAAGGCACAGGCAGTTGGGATTTTCCACCTCCACCAAGGCGGTTATGTTTTGGCGGTGTTTGTTGGTGTGCACGATACTGAAAAAGTTCTCAACAGACTTTGATTTTGAAGTTTTCAGGGAATCTAATCACTCCACTCTTGTTCATGGCACAAGAAAGGAGTTATTCGATTTTAGTGGGATTCAGTTCTAGGAATTTTCTGAAGGACTTTGTTAACATTGTGAAATAAAGAAGTTATCTTGCAATGTTAACATAGTTAGCCGAGTCACTTTGAACTCAGCTCAGTGTCAGAATTGTCTTGGCTGTGGTTTGTGCTCCTTTAGTTTAGTGATATGACTATTCAAATCTAAAACTGCTTTTATTTAAAAAAAATCTACGCCAATCTTGCCAAAGTATTTGTTCAACCAAGACACTATGCGGGGATTTGCTCTGCAGGGAAACTGTTTTAAGTGAAAAAATAGGTCAGCAAACATATTTGGGTAGTTTCATTGCATGGAAAAGTACAGCAATCTTTGTCAAGACATTAGAAAACAATTTATGCTTTTCTGACAATGAGGGTGGAATGTGAAAAAAATAGTACTCGTGTAAAATTTCTAGACTAGTTTACTGTTTCCTGATTGGTTTTTTATTCATTTAATTGTGTACTTTAGACTGTGTTTTCCCTTCCCTATTGCTGGCACATTCCTGCACAATGTCTAAATTACGCAAGGTTGGCAACTTATTTATGCAATTTAATTCCTAAGTAAACCATAGCCAACTTTATTGTCCAAACATTGATGACTTATCCGTGCATCTCATACAGTGTCAAGTGAAAGGCCTCTTTTTTCCCCACAAATATGTTCTCATTGATTCAATGTTGCCAACATGTTTGTGAAACTTAGGCAGTGTCAGGAGAAGCTGCACCATTATTTACTAACTTACTGGTCATTTAAAAACATTTTCTTTGTGCGACAGCATCCTAGTGCAATTTAGACAGAGCTGTCTCTTTTCATTAAAGAATTGAAAGCAAATTCCTTTGCCCTAAATTATTAAAATATTTTGGAAAGATTAAGAATAATGTCATTAAAGCACAGAGAAGTCATGTGCCCAAACATCTCCAGTTAAGTCATGAAATTCAGACAGTGTTAGGAGGTATATTGCAATTCATTGTGTTTATTTTTGGATTTTTTTTTTCAAATAATTTGGATTTTGTTCCTTTTTAAAAATCTGTATCTTTTTTTTGACAACCAATTTGAGCGATTTTATCTGTGCTTTCTAACTCTGTACTGATCAGGAATATTAGAAGTTGAACAATTTGTAAAGTGCACTGATAGATTGGCCACAATGAATTGTATTGCTCATGTGAAGCAAGTAAGTTTGGAAAAATATAATTTCATTATCAGAAAAAAACCTTTGTCCAAGTTCAAGAAACAAAGAACAACTTATCTAAACACTGACAACATATTTATGCAATTTCAGCAACACTCTACCTCGTTAAGTGAAAAAAAATGACTGAAGGTAATAACTTTTTTTGTACTTCTAAGCCCTTTAAAAGCTTTAAATGGCTTTATTTGGGGAAATTAAAGCTTGATAAATCTCCACAGACTTGAGGAATTAAGACCTCATATTTGTCCTTGTCTGTGACAAATTAACACATTTGCCCCGTTCTTGTGACTTTTAATCCAGAAAAGCTGTTCATACTCTCCAAGCAACAGGCCCATTTTTATTTCTTTTTTCACTTTCCTAACAGATTTCTAAGATGCATACATATTGTCTGCATAAATGATGTGTTAATTGTTAATATTCAGTTTGAGCATCCATGTTGTTCTCAGCTGTTTACTTAAATGGTGTGATATTAAATGTGGTGGGTTTTACCAGAGCAAAGAGACTGATAGGAAGAAGATGTGCAGTGTCAACACGGCATTAGGACGAGTAAATGGCTCTATATTTACAGTATATGGGGGCAACAAAATAACAGTCAAAAGCCTTTTAAGGATGAGGAACAATAAAGAACAATAAATGTGCGGTTATTTCTCTTGGTGGCACGGATGTTTACAGACCTGCTGTGCCTCTCCTGTATCTACAGACCAGTTAACCCATATTTCGTAAACATACAGTGCCACTGAAAATAGAAAAACAAAGTCAAACTATGCCGTATCACTGGAGTCAAGCGAAGTATGATTGCACATTTGAATTGGAAATCCGGCAAAGTGACGATAACAAACCTCGTGCACTTGCTCGAGTAGGCGAGAAGAGGGTTAAATGAACAAAGCCTTGAAAAAGAGACCAATTCTCCAGCTCCTGCCCCAATCCTCGCAGTTACCCCCACAAAGTACACAAGAAAAAAGAAAATAGTATCATGCATATCATTCATTAGCAGCAAATAAAAGAAATTCTCTCTAATAGTGCCCCCAAATCCCCGAGCTCCCAAGCACCACAGAGCGGGGAACTAAAGAAAATGGGGGAGAGAGATGCAAAAGGAAGCCGTCTCCCTCAAGTGCTTGTTAGGCCCAAATTATTATGGCGATGAATAATTTTAAAAATAAATAAGAAAATAAATAAATAAAAAAAGAAACATTTATAGATCTAAGTATTATCAGAGGAGCGGCGGGTCTGTTGCCAAGCTCTCTGGGCCCGTTTGAAATCCGCCTTTGTTTTTCACTTTGATCTTTAACTGCTAACCTATCCATCGCTTCACCTGGTCCCCTGTTAGCGCTGCTTCACCCACTTCCTGCCGTTAAACTTTTCTCCACGTGGCGAGGCACTGCCCGCGCTAAGCGGTAATCATATCGGCATCTTAATAATCACCATCATCCCCTTTTTCTCCTCGTCTTCGTCATTAACTTTCTGTTCTTTCACAACAATAATTAACATACTGCACAGGGAGCGAGATTAGGCGGAGGGATGCGGGAGAAAATGAGGGAATACAGAGGAACGCAGAGCAAAGAGACGAGGGAAGAAAGAGAGGAAGGAGACATGAGAGAACGCAGCGACCAGCTCCTCTTCCCTTGCTTCCTTTCCTCTCATCAGTTTCTCTGATTTACTTCCTTCCTTTCCCTTTTTGTTTTGCTTCTTTTCATCTGATTTCCTTTCCTCTTGCTTCTTCTCATCTGCTCACTGAGTATATTTTCTCCTCATTTGCCCCTTCCTCTCCTATTTGGTCTCCTTCTCTTCCTCTAATGTTCATCCCTCTACTTTTTATGCCTCTGAGCACGTGACAGAAGAGGCATAGGGCGTTTGGTTTTTGGTCTATCCATCCATATGCCATGTACATCAGTCCATAAGGAAAATCTTGTGGGTGCTACATCTTGAGAACACTTTCAGGGATTTTCTTCAAGCTTTGACCACTGTTTTTTTCTTTTCTGACAAAGAATCAAGGAGGTACTACATCAAAAGTCAAGGTCAAAAAGCCTTATGTTCATCTCCTGCTTGTAAACATAAAATCTCAAAAACACTTTTGGGATTTTCTTCAAACTTTTTAAGAAAAGTTAAGGCTAACTTAAGGATGAACTGATAGTATTTTAAAAGTACTTTGTCAAAGGTCAAGGTCATTATTTGTCCCTAGTAATGTCTCGTAAGTAACTCAAGAGATTTTCTCCAAAATTTAACAAATATTTCTTCTTAAAAAAGGATGAATAAAGCAGATTTTAAAGACAGCCAAAGGTCAAGGTTATGAACTCAAATTTGAATCTTTTGCTTGTGATTGCAATCATGTGAAGTAGTTCAAGAACCACTCAAGGGTTTTCTCCCCAAAATTGGCAGAAATGTCCACGACAACTCAAGAATGAATTTCATCACTTGCTTATGACCATGTATCTCAGGAACACTTTGAAGAATTATCTTTAAACATTGCACTAAAGTTTATAAAGAATTAAAATGTTCTGGTTAGATTTTGGAGGTACTTTGCTAAAGGTCAGTGCCATGGGAACCTATGTTAATCCCTTGTTGGTGACTGCAACAGCTCAAGAACACTATATTGGCACTTTTCCACTATGTGCTCAACTTAGTTTTTCATTGTGGATGGTACTTCATACCAAGCACAGGTTTTTTGTATCATCTCCACGGTCTCAGAAAGCTGACCTGAGACTAAAAAAATGATGTGGAGACACTGCTGACCACTGTATGGACAAACTATCACCACGGGTTGGGAGTGTTTGAAACAGAAATGAAAGAACTCCCATTCACATGGGAGGAATTCACATGTTCGAACAGAGACTGAAACAGGTCTTGTTTGGCATTTTTAAAGCTGGAAAACATTTTTTTAAGGTTATCTATATTCAATAATTATCAAGCTTCAAGCCCATTAGCTTTGCTCATAAAAGAAAGCTGATAACTGGCTTTTGTTTTTTTTAAATATTATTACAGCTTTAAAATATGTGTTAAAATGTGAAGAGTTTATTTTTTTTCTGTTTGAACAGCTTATCATATGGTTACAATATAATATTTTTAAAGTAAGCTCACAATTATGACTGTTATGAATTTCAGTAAGACAACTCTTACCTGGTGGAAAACCTTAATATATTTGCGTTTAAATATTTTATTTGTGATACCGTTTTTTGTAGATAATAATCACACACTGTGGCTCATGTTAAAGTGACTTTTTGAGGGTATTAATGGTGTGCCCGGAGATTTGAGCCTATTTCTAGGTGTGCGTTGGGCAAGAGTTGAAAAACCATGGCTGTAGCGTCCCATACTTTGATTATGTCTTCTACCTCCCTGTCCATATGCATCCTGATCTTTGTGGGACATTCTCTTTTCCTCTTTTTGTATCCAATAACATGATTTCCTTATG
Source organism: Cetoscarus ocellatus (assembly GCA_037902135.1). Lineage (NCBI taxonomy): Eukaryota > Metazoa > Chordata > Actinopteri > Labriformes > Labridae > Cetoscarus > Cetoscarus ocellatus. Next base: position 732,979 of record JBAMNC010001741.1, on the reverse strand, counting down.
TTCTTTCTCATCTTCTATTTTCTCATGATGCTTTTCTCTCCTCCCCTTGTTTCCTCTCCTCACTTCCATCACTCTCCTCTTGAGGTTTTTGACCTTCAGTACAGGGACGTCCCAAACCCCTCGCTCTGTGCCCGGCCTCTGATTGATATTGTAATGAGACTTATCTCAACATCCCTTCTCCCCTGTACCGCTCGCCACCTCCCCTCCTTCCACTGCCCTCGCTCCGATTTTTCCTGGTACCCTCTCCTCACCCCTTCTCCCCCTTTTTTGCTCCCTGAGCCCCAGAGTGGCTCGCTTCCATTCTGTTTCATCACACATCAAACAGGCCTGACGCTCTCCATGCAGGCAGGACCCAGGGACCACAACATCTGCACAGGGAGGTATGCAAGGGTGTATGGGCGGAGGGGGGGGCTCCGGCCTCAAAGGGGGGGGGCGGGAGGACACGCCGTGCTAAGAGCAGATGTCACTGGGACATGAACAGCAGGCTGGGGGGACGCCGCAGGGAAAGGGAAACGCAGTGAGGGACCCCACCCCTGCAGTCCAACCTGGAGAGGAGATGAACCCGAGTCTCTTTATAACCTTGCAGCCCACTCCCCCCTCTTGTACCCGCTTTTGACAGTACAATTAGGTAATTAGTCACCTCAGTGCTAATAACCTAATTATTACTTGTCTGCGTGTGTTTTCTGTCTACTTGCGTCCTCCACAGGCGCTCCCCTGAGTGCTGACGTGGAGGTGGAGGGGCAGAGGAGGTGTACAATTATCTTTGTCTGATACTCCTGGTAGCACAGAGAGATCCAGGGCTCTGATCCAGACCAAAGCAAAGGCCCTTTTTTAATGGAGACAGAGAGCCTGCTCTTTGGAAAGGGTCAACACCGCTCTCACATCTATTAACACCGCGCAGCTATTTCATCACCGCCTGGTTGTGGCAGACGGGTGCAGCAGGGGGACTGTGATCAGGCTCCGCCGAGCGCACACGCTGACATTTCCCCAGTTAGTGAAAGTGGCAATTTGAAGCTTCTGCTGTCAATGAGTCATCAAAGGGCTTGTTTGAGAACAGATGTTGACGTCAGTGCACTGCCACAAGCATTAGCCCGGGCTGAGGAGTCAAGCTTTTTTCCTGAATTGCCGATGATCCTTTCATCAGCATGGGCAACATGCAGATCACAAAGTTCACAGAGATGTTTCCCGTCACGGAAGCGAGATGATTCTCTGACAGCAATTTTTGAAGAATTCTGATATGTGAAGCACAATGAATGCCAAAAAAGTGAGTTTCACATGTTTTGTCTCGTATTTGGAGAAAAAATTCTCACATTCCTCAAAATTTAAAACCATATATTTGAAACATCTATCAATATTAGATTTTATTTTTAAAAAGTTATTCATTTTTATCAATTTAAAGTGGAGATATTTTGCCTTAGCTCAGGTTCATGTACAGTATATGATTTTTGATGATCCCTAGAGTATGAGATGTTGTGTCGGAGCTCCTGAGTATTTAGTCTGGTTCAGAAGTGAATACTGTTTAATTTTTCACTTGGTTTGGTTTTCTTTCACACTGCACTTTGTAAAGCAGACCAAAACCTGTCAAACGTTGTGTAATATAACTCTCTGCCAATAGTTGGGGCTGTAGCAGCTTTTGATTTATCCTTCGGTCCTATCGTTGTACTATGATCCAAAACTACAGTGGGCTTCCAGTAATAACATTGTTTAGTCCAAAGCAGCTCTGCAGTATATTGAATGCTAAAATAGAGATAAATTTGTATGTTAGTTGCCCTGATCAAAACGGCATATTTACAGGAGCAATTTGTAACCGTATTTCACATTAAGTTGTAGATCTTAACCTGCTAAAGAACTGGAGGCTGGCGGTACAAGTAATGCTAATCTTAGCCACTCCCTGCTTTAAATTGTCATGGAATTCTACGTTAGCTTACTACCTGTTGTTGTGTTCGACCAGATTCAAGCTACAATACCCTGCTTTTTGGTTTGCTTGCCTTGTTTGTTTTAGACGGCTTTAAAACCCACTGGCAACCAAATTCTGTTCTGCTTAGAAGCAATCCAAACCCCCATTATTAGGCATACCAGAGTTTGGTTCTTTGCTTCAAACCAGAGTTCGTGTGAGCTTTCACAGCTGCCCAAATCAACCGAACTTTCCAAGCAAAACAGTTTTTTTTTTTTTTTGGTGAGGACCAAACATGTTCGGTGACCTTAGGCCCCCTCTCCCATGTAGACCCAGTCTGCTCTACCTGGCTGACCAGTCTACTCTGTGTCCATTGGTCATTTCACCCTGCTCAGTGCCACGTTCAAAGGCACTGCATTCTTTTTACCTTACATGCCCCACGCTGGGCTTGACACCCTGAACCAATGGACTTGAACCACTGATGTCACAGTGATTGGTCGATTCGGGGGGGGGGGTATCAGCTGTAGGCAGCTTTTGGCACAGAGAAGAGAAGAGAAGCTCCACTGCTGCAGACTTTGTTGTCTCGAGTTACTCTACGGTGCAATAAAGGCATGTAAAGACACTTCAAAGGGCACACAAACTGGAAAATGCTTAATACAACCTTTTCTTGTTTTTTTTTCTGCTGTATTTTTCTTTGTAGCTAAGCACCTTCTCTCAAATTAAGCTTGACTTCTTGTGATAAACAGTCATTTACTGAGAAGAAAGATCACAAACTGATGGAAAACTTCCATTTCTGCTTTTTGTTTACTGTGTTGCGCTCTAATTTAAATTGCTGCACTGTGTCATGCTGCTGTGATGACATGCAGCTAGCTGATGCGACCCTCTTCTTCTGGCTTTCAACCTTGCCCTCAAGAGAGGGTAAAGCTGGCAGTGAAAAGACAGGTGAGAGCAGGGCTAACTGCTCCAAACTACTGACACATACTAAATCAACCCAGACTCCTTGGTGGAAACGCAGCGAAACAATTCACTTTTACTTCCCCACTATGTTGATGCTTCATGCAACACTCCAGGTGAGTGTTACAGAACCTGCACTGAAGATCTGACAACATCATTGGCTTACAAAAACATGCTTTGAAAGCAGTCAGCACTAAGTATAATAAAGCAGCACTTTTGCTAAAGCATGCAGAAACACTGTCTCAGCTTTAAATCTGAATATACCTACAACATCTACTTTTTCACCTTAAAGTGTTCATATCTAAAATGAACACAAGTTTATGAGAGGTATTGAAAATCTTCTCATCTTTGCCATAAACCACACTCCCCCATCCTCATAATCAAGTCCCGTGTTTTGGTTTGAGGAGTTCTGAACCCCCGCTGTGCTTGCAGCGACAGACGTCGTGTCATCCTCTTTATTATTCAGATTTCTCGGAGCCAAACAGCTGTTTTGCATGGCAGATTAAATCACAGCCTGTCCTGACTCCTGACACAGAGGTGATGGATAAAAGCACAGAGGGGCCTGAATTATTGTGCAGAAAGAACATAAAGATGAGTTCCCATTGCTAACTATGATTCCCAGAGCAGCAATAAAAGACCTGCAACAAAGTGTGCATTTGAAATCTTCACATGGACTACATCCTGACTTGTATGTAATTTTGGTTTTACAAAAAATAAAACATCTAGACTTCATGTGCAGGGATGTTTAACTGCAGAAACAAGTGTCAAAGCAGAAAGAAAGAAAATTAATCGCTGCAGCCACTAACAATGTTTCTCCTCTGTAACAAACTGCTGCAAATAGATTTCACAACTAAGTGCAGAGTCGGCAGCAGGCTTTATTAGACAGAGCTGAATGTATTACTTCATCTTGACGGCCAAGTTGGTACACTTTATCACGGTCCGGGTAATGAGAGATAACTCCCTGCGTCTGCTGGTAGCGAGTCCGGCACCACATCCCCCATGCATTTTTTATCAGTTGCAATTACTCAGAGCTTGTTGATATTTCCCATTCATTTCATTTGGGAACATTTGCATCAAATAACTAGAGGCCTGCTGTAGGGCTAACTGAGACACGCTGCAGCAATTTATAGGTCTCCGACTGTCCGACAAGTCACCAGAGGATTTACTAATGGTCAGGGCTGCAGCTCCAGAGGTCAGATGGATTCTTCTGACATCTGGTCTGTTGTCAACTCTTTTGGCCAATATCTGGTACAACAACATGTCTGTGTCAAACTTTACTGTACTGTCATGATACTCGGAAGAAAGTTACATTAAAATAGAAGTAACAGGATTTTTTTGTTCATTAGGGGATGGATGAAATTTCTTTGCAAAGGCTGTTAAGTAAATGGATAATTCAAAGTTTATTTAAACTGGTTTCACCTTGTTTGATTCTTTCAGGCCTAAATATTGTCTCTCAACTGGGGACTTTGGTACTTTTAGGGCAAGACTGTGAACTGGAGGCCAAGGGGCAACATGCAACCCCCCATTCTTTACTTTAGGCCTCAGGTCATATTCAGAACAAATAAAAAGCTGTGCATATGCAGAAAACAGGACCAAATTTATGCCACCAAAACATGAAAATAGAAGCAATCACAAAATAATAACTTAAATCAATTCTTTATGCTCAGTGTTTTTGCAAGATATTGAAATAAAATTGGCTGTTACTGACTGCAGCTGTTTCTATAAAATGTTTACGAAGAACCACCACATGCACAAGGAAAAAAGCATGTGAAAGATATAAGCAAATGATATTTTAACAAAAGGTGCAGCTTAGATTGGCTTGAATCTAGAGTTAAGCTTATTATTTAAAGTACTACTCTCTGAATCTCCCACGGTATCTTGTAGCCTGGCATTGTACCGATATTTATGTTTTGATATTCATATTTCTTATAACAGATTTCATGGAAAATTGGGACATTTGTTTCGTAGTTCAGCCCTTGGTTGTCAATTGGTAGCGGGTATTCAGCCATTTGACCTTCTTTTTTCTCCATTACATTTATTGTGATTATTTGTTCTGGGGTATCAGAGTCTGGTAGTATGCCCTACCAACAATCAGAAAGTTTTAGGTTCAAGCCCAGCTACAAGTGTCACATGTCAACATGCCCCAATTTGCTCCCATGACTGCACCAGTGATGTGTAAATGGGTATGAAACAGCAGGATGTGTTCGCTCATATTGATTAATAACTTCTATAGAAATTAAAACCATCAATGAGTGAATATAAGAGAGAATAGGTGTGAACGGGTAAAAGTGCTTTGGGTAGTCAAAAAGACATAAACCCAAGTCCATTTTCCATTTACCCGGATGACAGACAGTTAAGTTTATACATGTTGTAGAAGCCATGCCTTATATGAACTGCATTAATTATAACCCATATTTTTTTATGCATAAAATTTTGGAGATTCTTAAAAATATTGCATGTTTTAAAATACAGACTATTTTTTTTAAACAAATTTTCATATACTGCCCTGCTTACAATATAGTGATATATCGGGATGTGCTGTATCATCACCCTTGTATTGCATCATGTGTTATGTGTTATTTTGCCAGATTCTTGCCCTACAGTTTTTGACAATTGGGCTTGTTGATAGTGAGACTTTTTTTTTTTTTTTTAATAAAACGCATTGGTCATTCGGGTTTCTTGATCCTAATGTTTTTTTCAGTGTAGTGTGTCTTCGTTATCATTAGTCAGTGACTGAAATGACCCACTTTATAGGAGTGATCAAACCTACATGTTTCGTGAACAAACAGGTGATTGTTGATGCTTGAAGAATCATGGTTTAAATGATCCGATGCAAAGTACAAAGTTGCAAAATGTGTTAATGCTGATCACTGGATGATGAAAGAATGTGTGACCTGCAATGAAGTCCACAGAAATTTAGACAAAGGAACTGTTTGATCCCAATTAAGTTGCACACAATACCCATGTGTGTGGTTAAATGCCCTTTTCAGATAGCAGCACTAGAGGATACAACTGTTTTCTGCATGAGGCTGACTGAATCAGATAACATTCTGTGAAGAAAAAATATACTTTCAAATATCTATTTTTGGGCTGTCTACCTTTATTTAGGACAGGAGTGTACCCAAAGTGGAAACTAGGGAGAGAAAGAGAAAGAGAGAGAGAGAGAGAGAGGGAGAGATGGTAAATGGTAAATTAAATGTGTGAAAGGAGCCAATGGTCGGACATGAACCTGGATCATCCACTTTCAAACAACAACCCCTGTAAAAAGAAGGGCTGAATGATATTGGGGGGAAAATCACAGTGAAATGTATTTCCTTCTGTGATACATATTGTGATTTTTTTAAGGAAAGATTCAGGACCAATGCTGTCTTTTCATGTGTAACAAATTAAATTCTCTATAAGCAGACCTGTGTTTTTAAGCTCTAAAGTTCACCATGGTGAGCTTCTAATCATCTCTGGTTGTTGCAGTTTTAAAAATGAAAAGTGTCCTTACAAACTCCTCTTGGTTTAGAAGTTCAGTAAAGATACATCAGAGAATATTCCTACAACTGATTAAAAGCAGGTTAAAGATGGAAAAAAAATAACAAAAAAGACCTTTTAACATGTTCACACTTTGAACTGTGAAAGTATTTTAACTGTCTAGACAAGCATCATCTGGATCTCCTACATTTAACATGTAGGTATTGCACAAGCTTTGCATGTACCATGGTCTGATCTTTAAGTAAGACTGCTGATGGTGATGTCAGACAGATTTTTGCTGTAGCAAGTAAAAGAAATCTGGAAATTAAGCATTTATTTTATTTTATTTTATTTAGAATTTTTCTTTCTTCCATAAGTATTATTGGTCATTTTTGGTGTGTTTCTACCCAAATTACACTTGTATCTTATTTTAATGTGCATATCTTGACTGAAGTATTTTTTGATTCTGATGATGTTTTGGTTTCCAACAAAGAACATATTAATGGTGGCATTACTTGTTTTAAGTCACATGAATGACATTTCAAGCCTGTTTTGAGACAATTGTACATGCCCACATTGCATCAGCGATGTAAAAAAGATACTCTGTTTAGCCCTAGTGCAAAGAGCGGGCAAGCTCAAATACTGAGCCAATGCCAGTCCAAAAAAGGGAAATCTGAAAATATAATTGTACTGACACATTACATTAAGGAGGCCATTTTAAGCTTGATGTAACATAGTTGGATTCTCTTATCCTATTGTGCCCTTGCTAATTGCCCGTGTGCAGTACAATCGCAACATTCATGTGTTACAGTGTTAGTTTGTTGCAAGCTTAGACATTTAATGATAAAAGAATATTTAAAACTGATAAATGTTTTAAATGCAGAAAAACAAAGTACAAAAAAGCGTAGAAGGGAGTGAGTGAAACAGAGCCTTAAAATAGTGTAATTATCAGGAGGATGATGTTTTAGTAATGACAGAGCTGTATCGTCCCTGCTCCATGTTTATTTTTTAACCTAAAACATTTAGTGGTTGTCAAAGGGGTTATAGGCTTCAATTTTTTAACAGGTCGAAAAATGAAAAGTTTAATATACAAGCTAAAACATTAAGACCCCCACCACAGAGTAAAATAACTGCACACCATCTTGTGAGTTCCTGTGGTGTTTGTTGCTCTGCTGTGTTACACACTCCATCATCAATCATAATTAGCAGCAGTTCTGCTCAATTAATGCTGCAGGCTTGAGGTACGGATGAAGAGCTGAATATCAATACCTCCCTGACAGAAGTGTTTAGATCATAGCTGATTGACAGGCAGACTCATAACCCGATCAAGGTGCGGGGACCGGGGTGGCTGCCTCCCAGTGTCTCAGATTTGTTGTAATTGACAGGTGCAGGGAAATGGTTGGGGGTCCTGGTGGAGCTCTGCGCCGTTTATGCAGATTAACACGTCAGAAATACAAATGAATAAATAAACTGGTAAGCACAAATCAGGCATTTAGCCTGAGGGGATGCCATCATTACCAGATTAAACAAAGTGAGTAATCACAAAAACAATCCGCTTCTGAAGTGGAGGAAGTCAAAAGACGCCAAAGCTTAAGGGTAAAAAGCTAAGTCATCTTAATTATTCAGCTATAGGCAAACAAAGATATGAATCCATAATTAATAGAGCAATGACGAATTATATGTTTATTTTTTAACAAGTATCGTAGATTTTAGAGCTTTCATGTTAGGGCTTTGTTGTAAGAGAAAACACTTGCCTTTAGACAATGTTTACATGATGACATAAATGTGATTGGACGTTTGAGAAAATGAAAACTCAAGCTCAAAGCAAAAATGAGCCTTAAAGATGGGATCACAGGGATGCCACCAATTCCCAAAGCATCCAGCCAGCGCGGGTACCCGAGACAGAGGCCTTATGGGAATAGTTTGGGTCAGTCCATGGAGAAAGGTGCAGTATCAGATGAGGAATAAACAAACCCACTCAGGGTGTTTTGACACTAAAAAAGAAAATCCTTCCTCCTTTGAAACCCAAATGAGCTGATGCGAGGTCCCCGCTCCCAACGCACCCATGCCACTGCCCATGAATCAACTCTTTAGATGTTTGAGTCTGAGCCACAATGGTTTTTTTTTGTTGTTTTTTTTTCTTTTCACCTGGCTGACCACAATCGCCATAACCTCAGCTTGAACTTCCTTCAAGCTTAGACACATCTCAGCTGTAAACACATCACTTCTCCTAAATTGGCCTAAAAGCGCCCCTGGTTTCCAGACTTCCCTCCACTCGCCGCAGACGCCAGCCTTTTTTTTTGACCTTCACACCAGGCCGCGGCCCGAGCCTCGGCTATTGATTTTTCTAACTATGTGTTTACTCCTCGTCTGCACACTTTCCCAGCTGCTTGGAGAGCATCGTTTGCCCCGAGGCGATCAGCGGGGCTCAGCTTGTTCCAGTCTTTGATCATCGTTCAGCCAACGGATTAACATATGCACACTCTCTTCCTCTCTTTGTCGCTGAGCTTGATAATAAATCTATGGCCTTCCTCTCCTCCCTCTCTCTCGCTCCAATATGGGACGAGCCATGAATCAATCACCCCGCTTTACGCCTCGTGTCCGACATGGATGCAAATCACAGAAGGATCTGCGGGTAAAGCTCTGCTTATTAAAACCCGATGCCTGACTCATTACTACCCACTCATGCACATGCATGTCGCCAAGATGAACAGCAGGTAGTATCGTGAAATACAGCAACATTGGTGGAGATAAAACACAGACAGATGAGATTAACCCATTTCTGCATCTCTTATCTCAACGGAGGCCAAAACTAAGCCTCACCCACTTTGCCAAAACAAAAAGAGAATTGAGAAGCTAATGAAGTTAATTACCGCGTCATTGTGGGAGGTTACAGCCTCGGCGAAAAGAGGCTTAATCTCAGGGAAACTGCAGTGCGGAGGCTCGCCTTCGTACCTGCCCTCGCTGTGCAGTAAGTGTACTAATTAAGGTTGGTTTGAGCCTACAACCACCCCAGTTATCTCGCTTAAAGGGCCAGGGCTTCTGGGGCTTAGAACAACACTCATAAGGACTCTGCAAGTAGGACACTGAGTAAATGTGTGTGAGCTCCAGCAGGAGAAAGAGGAAGTGTGTGTGTTTCTGAGAAGACAGGTGACTTTTTTTTCCTGAAGAAGCAACCTATGTGGTTTCTCTAATGGCCACAGTTGAGACACACCCTCACTCCCCATTGCCTCTCTTATTCATTACGACCTAATTACATCAGAGTGTCAGCCAATGTAACCGCTCCTTGCCCTAAATGCCGCGATGCTCTCATGGCTGCGCTTGTACTTCAAGACCTTATGTTTCATAGCCGTGTACCATTTAACCACGGCTTCTTGAGCTCGCCGGGTTGTTTAGCCTGCACTTTTTTCTCCCCTGCTCTGCCCATCAAGAATGCAGCGCATGAGGCAGAGGAGAGCACGCGGTTAATAAAAATACAGTAACAACACGAGCTCAGTACTGGCAGGAGGAGGAGGGAGAGGAGTGAATATTGGACGAGTTTCCCTCCTAATCATCAGCGTGTTGGCCTGAGCGGGCCTGCGAGGTGCCGGAGCTGGGGCCCTATTAAAAAAACGAAGCCCAGCTTGCTGGAAAAGATCCGTCCTCTCACCTCGGAAAACAACAACCCCTGCACGCCCCGACAGCGAGACAATCAACCGTGCGCTTCTTGGGGTGAGGCGGCAGTGACCCGCCGTGCTGAGATGAAGCCAGTCCTACACACTGATGAGCGCTTTCGCAGACTTCAAACGGGGGTGCTGCAGACCTCCCCACGACCTGCCTGTGCTGCCTTGTCTCCTGCTCTCTGCTTTTATTTGAGGTTGATGCCGGCAGACGGATCAGCAAATATCGATCATGACGTGCTTGGTAAAATTCTCCCTCCAGGTTTGAGAGGTGATTACAGGCTCTGGACCCAGCTGATGCAGACTGGGTGTGTGTATGTGTGCACATTTAGGTTTTTCTTACCCCACCTGTCAGACAGGCCAAGAAGAGCAGACCTATATTCTTTGGTTGGAGTGTCTCCAATCATCTGCAGAAGAGAGATGTCTTTAAAAAAACACGGCGAGAGGCAGGCAGGCGGGCACACTGTACAACACAGAAAATAGGTTATAAAGCGGGGAGAATAATGCATGTGAATCCCAATCATCGAAATTCGAATGATTTGGATGCATCCCCAACCAGCCCTCCTCTCCTTGTCTGCCTTCTGTCGAGGCCTCAGAACTCACCAATCGGATGGGAGGGAAACAGGCTGCAGATTCAGAGGGTTTGCATTAGGAATGGCCCGTTATTAATTAAGCTTGTGGGGAAGAGTTTTTTGACAGCGGCTCCCGAGGCGGCAAGCGGAGTGGATCTTGGCGCTGACCTGGCCCAGCAGGGGTAGGGGGCTGTGTCTTTGAGGTGGAGGTGGTGGTGGGGGTAGAATGGGTGGTGGGCGGGAGAGAAAGAGGAGGAAGGATGGGGGGGGGCTGGCTACATGCCGACAGCCAGGCCTGCCACGTCTGCGTGCCCGCTTTGAAGTGTCACCTTGAGGGAAGAGCCGATGGCCGGGAAGCCGGGAGGGCGGGAGCAGCGGAGAGGAGTGGCACGGTTGGCATTGCCAGACATGGCGCTTTAATATTGCATGGGCTCCCGTCCATCCCTGTACACACTCAGGACATTCCTTCTGCTTGATTTAGTTTGAAAGTAGATCTTTGTTTTTTTCCTCTCGCCATGCTGTGGCTCAACACCTGTGCTGGTTTTGTGCTCGTTCTTGGCTGAACAAATGTCAAGCTCTGCAGTCAGATGAACTTTAACAACTTGCTGCAATATCAAACTTGACAGTGCCACATTTGGTCTGCATGTTGACAGAGATGATGCATACCGTCTCTTATATCCACATTTATTTTTGAAACAGAAAACCTGTCTCCATCATATCATGAATGAGTTCTCTCTAATGTTGATTTTCATATAGAAATATAGAAATCATCCTTAGAGTAAAAAAGCTTGATTAACCAAAAGAAAAACTTTGCAAGAGCAGAGGGATTATTTGAACATAGTTGTTTTTGATAGCACATTTTTCTCAGAAATCTCCATATACCAACGTAACACCACAGAACACGCAACCAAAACGCGTCTTTACTCTCTTGTGTTAAACATAAAGACTGCAAAAAGTATTGCAGAACTCACAGACAATTCTGCTGATGTGCACTCTGAAACTAGACTGAGTAAGACAATGCACTGTGAGAAGCACTAAAAATAATCTGTTGATTTGGCAAATTTATTAAACAACTTAATTAGGGTGCTGTTTGCCTTGCAGCCATGTTCATGTACAGATGCCTGGGTCTAAATCTAGGTGATGGCCTTCCTTGATGTCATTGCCTACTCTTTATCTAATTATAGCAATCCCTCCATCTCAGTAAGGGTGAAAAATAAATCTTAATAATGTGAAAACTTTGCAAGTGCAGAGAGAGCACTTGGGCATATTCAATTTGAAAGCATAAACTTTTAAGATGTTTTTGATTATACACCACCTTCACACCTTAGAACTTATAAGCAAAACATCTTTTTACTGTTTTGAAGCTGAAACTGATTCACAGAAACTCAAAGAATATTCCAGATTTTAAAGGGAATTCCCACTAAAATTGCAAACTGAGACAAGAAAGTGTAAGGCAGTGTGCAAGAAGCATCATGTGTTTTGTTGGTTGTTTAAAGTCTTGTTTGTGGCTCCCTTTGGAACAAGTCATTGCCTATTCTGTACCATTCCTGTTTTCAGCTCCATCTTTTGTCCTATCCATCTAAATAAAGGAAGAAAAGCCAAGAAAATGTTTGGTAATAGAGAGTCATCAAGCTTTCTTCTAATTTTTCAAAAATACACATTAAGGAGTATGCTGACCAGGAAATTCATAATTTTTCTCCCTGTTAGACAGCAACCAATTTAAAGATGTTTATAGATATTTCCACCTACCAACTTCACAACTGAAACTGCATGAGCATAAACTGTCTGATACACTGTTGTGCAGATCACAAAAACAACAGAAAGCAGCTTAAGTCAAAGGCAATTCTGTCTAAAATGGCACATTGAAAAAACTGTAAGACAGTCTATGATGAGTAACATTAAAAATAAAGATTAAACATACATAAAACAAGCTGATCAGGGCATCAGTAACCTTGTGGTTATCTCTTCACTTTCTGTATGCAGAGGCTGTTGATCCACTGCTCTTTCTCACATGTCATTCTCTGATCCTGCCTGTGTTTTACATACTCTCCACCATCCTAGCTTAGTCCTCAGGTCCCATTGGTCCCTTTGGAGGAAGCACACCTTTATATTTCGGGGTTAATTCTCAATGGATAATACATAAAAAATGTTATTTGGCAGACGTACATTTTTTCCTTAAGTCTTAAATTTAAAGATGTTCAAATACGCATTTAATGGTCTGTGTAATCGAAAGAGTTACAACTTTTGATTGCATGCCCTCTGCAGTATAAATTTATGAAAGGTGACATAATATTCTTTTTTTCTCAGAGTAACAAACAAAGAATTCACTTAGATTTTTATTTCTGTAAGCTGACAAGCCACAAACAAACAAACAAATAAATAAATAAATACATTAACAATTTTTTTACCAAAATAAATCTTGGTGGCTTTCAAAAGTATGCCCCTTTAGCATTTTGAACTAATAAAATATAACTGTTTTGGATTTCCCCCAAAAATACCAGTGACATGGTTTAGTCAAACTGGAATTTCAGTGACTACATTTCTAGGTATTTATATTTTTTCTAATTCAAACTGAGACCGAGGTTGGTGAAATGTCTGAGGCATCATATATTTTTACCATATCTCTTTTTCCATGAAAGCATACATGCATGTGCATGTAGCTGATAGAATTAAGCTCGTTTTATCCATACTGCACTTTATGATGCTCCCTCCCTTTTGTGTATCTCTCTTAGCTTAATAATTACCAAAATGACTTTCTATCCATGTTTTTAGAGTTTCTTACTGTGTGTCTTTTGTGTGGAACTCTTTTTAAGTTTCCACTTTTAGGTCTTAATGTGCTGAGTGTGACTTTTTTTCTCTAAGATAACACAGCGCACACTCACAAAGAACCAACATCATTTTTGGCAGTAACCACTGATATGTCCCAGACTGAGTTCATTTAAGAAGATTTCACTCCAATCATTTTGTAAAAGATGAATGATTGTTTTATTTGTGGGTTTTTGTAAAAATGTCAGTGCGTTATATGCCTGTTTGGGTTAAACTTCTGAAAAAAACACTTTCTTATTACTGAGAATAGGACTGATGACATGAGTAAGAAAAAGGTGAAAAATGATATTAATGAACATTCTTTTTTTGTCATTTTCCTGGTTTATCTACTTTTGGGACTAAATATCATACTGCATGTGTAACTTGGGGACAAGATTAACAAAAGGTTTAAAGCCAAAAATTGCAAGGTTCAAAACACTTCAAAAACCACATTATAGACTTTTTAGGAATGTCATAAGACTTAAACTGTGAAAAATCAATTTTTTTGCACTGCAGAAAAAAACAGAAACCAACACAGGTGTGGCGTATTACATTTCTTTTTCTGTAACTCTTTATAATGCTGATGCAAGTGAGACAGTCAGCTGTTTTAAACACAAAGAGCCGGCGCTATCTTCTTATACAATTACAGGACTTTGAACTATATTGTTTCCCCAAAAGGCAGAAAGAGACGCCCACTTAAGAAACAAGGATATGGACAGAAACACTTAAAAGCTAACTCTATGCTAGGGCTGGGTATTTCCAGTAACCTAACGATACGATACATATCATAACACTGAGGCCACGATATAATATGTATCCCGATACACGTAAATTGTGAACAATGAGTACACTTTGAACAGAATTCCTGACATGTTTTGTTTTTTATTAAAAGAGGAACAAGAACAAGGAAGAGTTTTAAATTATTCTACAACTTAAGAAACTTAAATTCAGGTCCTCAAAGATGGCAGACCTGAGTTCAAATTCTGAACATGTGCTTCATCATGTAGCTTGGCCTCTACTTTGAACTGTGTTATTGTTAACATTACCCAAAGAGTATTGACAGCAACTGTCTAATCACTGAGGCCATATCTATTCTGTAGAATCCATATAGATACAAATATCCCCAAGGAATGCATAGCAATATTTTGCTGTATCAATATTCTGACCACAGGCCTGCTCTATTCTCATCACTTTGCTGACACTACTTTTTTGTATTACACTAGAGCTATCACAAGTAAGTTTATACCTTTTATGGCCTTGAAAATCAAAATCTAATTTAAGATCTTTGATGTGAAAAACTTTGCAAAAGGGATTCCTTTGAAAAGAATTGAAATTTAAAGCATCCACATATCCACTGTGTATACCGCTTGTCCCTTTCAAGGTTGCTGCAGGCTGGAGCCTATCCCAGCTGAGAATGAGCAAGAGGCAGGGGACATCCTGGATCAGTTACCAGCCAATCACAGGGCAGACATGCAGAGACGGGCAATATACATACTCACACACGAGGGCATGTTTTGGTCCATGGAAAAACCAGAGTACCCACACGTGCATAGAAAGAACATGCTAACTCTACACAAAAAGGACCCAGCTTACTCTGGGAGTCTAACCGGCAACCTTCTTACTGTGAGGCATGAGCTCGAACCCACTGCACCACTGCACAGCTAGACTTGAAAGCAGTGCGTCAAAAATTTTCAGCAAGTCAGATAACCAAATTTGATAAACCAAGATCTCTTCTCTCTCTGTCATGTTGGGCACAGAAAGTGAAGAATGCTGCAGAATTCATCAGCGCTGCCAAAAACTGTTAGTAAGATCTTGATTCAAAAATATAACCGAGCCAGTAGATCCTTTAGATGTACTTTAAAGAACATAACACATTATGGGCTGAGTTGCTGGTTAAAAATACAAAATTGCAAGCAGTTAAGTCTCATCTATAGCCTCCAAGTGAAAATAAACAGACCAGAAAATCAATTACGATGTTTCTTCCTGGCTGACATCGGCAAAGTCTAAGAAATATTCACTCTGGTGTGCTAATTGCTAATGTTGCTTTCATCATTTCCTCAAAAAGCGCCTTCTTTTCACCAAAAACGAAACCACATCACTGGGGACTGAACTTAAACTTTTACTATTCCTCTCCAGTCGCGCTGTGTTTGCCTGACCTGCTGCCAGCGCACTTACAGAGCGCGGCGGAGAATCAAACATGGCGTTAGTTTGAGGAGATGTTTTAAAGGGAGTTTATCAACAGAGGCTGCAGGAAGGAGGTGTTTTGAAGTGAGGAAAAACGTATTTAAAAAAACACTCACACTGCTCGCACTTTCTACCCACTTTAACAACCGTCCCAGTTCACAAATAGCAGTTTTAACTCCCCTGATTAGCACTGACATCTGCAGCCTTTCATCTCTCCCTCCATCTTGTTTTTTTAATCAGATTAACCCAAACGGGCATCCTTTAATGGCCTCTTTTTTAGGAAAGCTGAAAGAGGAGAGATAATTAAAATAATTAAACCGCTGGGAACAGTCTGTGCGCACTCATCTCCCGCTCTTTTCTTTTCTTCTCGCCTTTAAGTTTTGATTCTGCCTTGCTTACTGATTCAAGAGGCACAGAGAGGGAAAGACTCATCATCCTCGCTTAATTGCATTAAGTTGACTCTCGGAGGTCCAATTTTTCACTCCAAAACCAACAGCCAATGTAGGATGTGAACTTTAGGTGCGTGTCAGCGATCTGAATGTAGAAAGGAGAGGGGGGAGGGCATGCTTCTAAACAGCCTTTATGGGGAATATTTATTTAGTCAGTGAGCATATTTTGCATAAGGCCGAAGATAAAAAAGGGAAAAAGTATCCTCTTTAATGATTATTTATTCATGGAC
The DNA here is from genome assembly GCA_037902135.1 of Cetoscarus ocellatus. NCBI lineage: Eukaryota > Metazoa > Chordata > Actinopteri > Labriformes > Labridae > Cetoscarus > Cetoscarus ocellatus. The sequence continues at coordinate 716,773 of JBAMNC010001741.1, read as the reverse complement.
TTTTAAGCTTTTAATGAGGACAAATGAAGCCGTTTTCCAGAGTGTCAGTATGTACTATGCTTACCAAAAATATTCTTGTTTAGCATTTTCTTTTGCACTGTGGGTCCATGAGGAATAAACACTAACATTTAAATATAACTACGAATTAGATGATGATTTTGAACCCTCATGTTCTATTAAAAAAGTAACATATAGCACATTAGGTCCCAAAGTGAATACTTCAAAAAAATTGCCATTAAATGATAATACATTGATTTTATTTCCTTCTTTCATGACATCAAGTATTTTAACCAACTTCGGTACTTTTCAAAAAATTAGAGAAAATAAGAACTTTCAGATGTTTAACCTTTTATATCCCATTTTGAATACATGATTCTAAGATATCTGGTATTTTATTCTTTTGTGCTATGTTAGCTGAAAGAAAAAAATAACACTTAGCCCATTAAGTCCCAAAAGTGGTTGAATCAGAAAATAAAACTTAAATTATCATAAGTCAATATCATTTTCTAATTTCACCACATTAAAAACTCTTACCAACCTTATTACTGTTCATTGATTAAAATAATCAGGAATAACTTTTAGAAATTTAGCCCTTATGTGACTGTTTCTTCACTTTATATCATTGATACTTCATGACAAAAGACAGAGAAATATAACAAATGGATCTCCAATATACAAAAAGGTATGACTAAAAAAATGTTCTAATGGCCTGGTAAATGTCACTGACAATATTGGCTTTAGTACATATTTCTTTTTGAGTAGTGTTAGTTTAAAGAAAAAGTCACACTTAAGTCATTCAGTCCCAAAAGTGGACACATTTTCAAACTGACAAAAATTCATGGTAGTGCATTATAATATGAATTTTTACTTCAATTACAATGAAGACCTTCATCATCCTATTTCCTTTTCATACGTTCAAAATTAATCACAGTTTTTCAAAACTTAAGCCCATTATATGCCAATTTGTAAATTTTAAATCATTATTATTTTGATGAACAATACATAATTAGATTTCTCATTTACAAAAAGGAAGGAGTGAAAAAAGTTTTTGGACAGATCTAGTCCGGGACAAGTCAGTAAAAACATTCTTGCATCCAGCAGAAACCTTCATAAAGATGAAGGCTGGTTTATCAGACAGTTTGTCATCGTTACAATTACCCAGTGTTCTTCTGGGGCATTTCAGCTATGCAAAAACACACTGCTGACTACAACATGGTATCGTCACAGTGGGACAGGGTATAAACAACAAGGAAATGAAATTAACCGCAGTCATCGCCTCTAAAATACTGTCTGACCTCCCAAACTCTTTCCTGCCAGCTACAATTTCAACTCTTTGTACTCCAGAGTTGTTGGGTTAGATAAACCCACTGTATGACGAACATCATATGTTGAGGTTGCACCAACAAGGTGTAAACTGTAATGAAAAACAAGTCAAGTTCTGCTGGCACCACTAATGGTAAAGCACCATTAATCCAGTTTTTGTTCTGGATTTACATTTAAGATTAAAAAATATTTATGCAAATGCTGATACAGTCCAGCAATCAAACCCCATTTCTCAGTTTGAATGTAAAATGTGTCAAGATTACTGTTACAACCAAGGAAGGCTGGAGATATCGCTGACTGTTTCCATATGTGTATAGATGATGGTAACCTCTCAGGAAATTTCAGGGTTTCGGATGCAAAATTGACCATCAATGATTTAACAAAGACTGTCTTAGTTCAAGTGCCATCCAAAATTAAGATTTTTCTGGCTGTAAATAAAAAAAAACCCATTAAGACATTTCAAGGATCTTCAGACAGCCTGAAAATATCACTTTTGATCAACTAACATTCAGTGTTTTTAATGCCATGCTGATGTTTAAGATGCTCTGTCCTCACACAAGTCACATCAAAACCGATCTTTAACCACTACCTCCATAGTCTCATCTTATTTTTATCTCTTAATTGAGATAACCTGAGCAATAAGGTGAATTTTACTGATTTTGATATGCTGAAATACTTCTAAAATGCAATTCTGATTAGCCTTATACTAAAAAGAACAGTGAAAAGACAAGATATTCAGATATGGAGTGGCCTGCATGAATCAGCCCTTTAAAGCACTGAAACATTGAAGGCTTTTGTCGTTTTCTTGAGGGGCAGATACTCATGTTCAGCTAGACTGTGCTAAAGCTAGCTAATAGTCACCTTGAAATGTATTTGTGTCAGGCGGGTAGAGAAAAAGTTTCTTCAATTTCTTTCAGATTAAGAAAAACATGTTGTAGCTGCAGGTGTTGTATAAAAGTGCGAGAATGGCATAGGCTTGGATACTAAGTAACAGCATGTTGGTACTCTGTCTTTTGTTAGTTTATCACAATCTATAGTGTTATTTTAATACTGAGCTATGTAATTGCACACTGCACGTTTTCCTCATGTTGTGCAGGTCTGCTGTGCAGCAATTTGTGCTCAGTATCTTGAGCAGAATAATGCTCTCAGTGTCAGCTGTTTGTTGTCACCTCTCACAGTGCTCACAGGTGAAAACAGTTCAACTTTTGGAACAGGGCAGCGCTCGTCAATGTCCCTCTTCACTCACTGACCATCCAAAATCAAGAGGAGGAAGATCCTAAAGTCTGCTTTGAAAAAAACGACTGAAGAGGAAATCACCTGACATGTATTCTCAGGGAACAATTTCCTGGTCTACTGCTATTATCTGTGGTCGGGGATAATTACCTTGCCAGTATTGGATGTTTTTCTTTGTCTGTCTGTTTGTCTGCCAGTCCATCAATGGACAAGATTTCTCTTAAAGTTTTCAACAGATCTGAAAAAAAGTTTAGAGGGTATAGGTCATGGCAAAAGGAAGAAATTAAACCATTTTGGTGGTGAGCCAAATTTGGATGTGGATCCAGAAATTTTCTCAAGGATTTGTCAACACTGGAGATAGAAAAGTTTTCCACATTTTAGCTAATAATGCCAAGAATGTCAGAAATGCCTTGGTGGAGCTTAGTGCTCACTGAGCACTTCTAGTTTCATGTTATTTCAGAGATATTCCAGAAATAAGGGAACATATATGTTTGGGATAAAAGTATTTTATACAACAGATTACAATTAATGTAAGGCACATCTAATTGTTCTTAGATCAAAAATATGCTATGGTTCAAAACAATAGAATTTAATTATTATATGATATATAAAATATTCATGAGCAAAAGTCTCTATTTTTTATTTTATTAAGTCATTGACAGAATACAGTCAGCACATTTTTAATTTTATGGAGCACATTTAATACCCTTTTGGTTGTTTAATATTGCACAAATTTGTTATATAAGAAAAAGGCAGATGTATAACTTAAAGTAATAACTGATAACTGATCATTTGGTCTCACAGTATGTTGGCTCTTATTCCTGTAATAACAGTGACGAAGTCCGATGAACGATGCCAGAGCTAACGTGCTTGATTATCAAAGGACCCTTGGATCATTGTGGATGCCCTCGAATTGATGCTGTCTTACTGTACATGTCATCTCAATCAAACTTTAGCTACGCTACTCAGAAATAGAGGCCGTGTTAAAGTAGGGCTTAAGGCCCTCCTGTCAGTCATGACTCTTCACATGGATGTGCAGCCATGTCACATCATGTCCCTTATTTCCACCCAGAAATCCCAAATCCTTCTATTTGAAGAACTTCAGCCCCTTAAAATCAGTTTGTGTATTTACTATCAACTATATATGTATGAAAAAAAAAATCCCAAATAGAAATTGCTATTTTTAATAACAGAGTGGACACATTTTAAAACTGAAATAAAGTAATTGTATATTATAAGCTGTATATTCCATAAGAGAAACTTTGCAGGTATTTTTTATTAACTCTGTCTTTGACATGTCAACGATTATCAGTGAAATTTACAGTAAAGCATTCTGACCTTTTCTGCAGTGTCAGCTAAAAGAAGAAGCTACACTTAAACCAATAAGTCCCAAAAGTGTATGCATCAAAACAGTGCCTGAAATAATTTTATATTCACATTATTTTCAACTTTAACTGCATAAAATACTTGAATGAACATCACTGTTGTTAAGAAACAATGTATAACAATTACATTTTAGAAATTTAACCCTTTATGTCCCAGTTTAGTGCGTCTCATTACTGTATTTTTTATGAAAAAAAAAAACAAAACAAAACACTTAAAACACATTAATGTCCATATCAAAAGCTCTAAAAGGGAAATGTTTTAGGGGTTGTCGGGTCAAGGGTTGTTGGCTAAATTGATTTTGGTGCTATGTTATTGTTTGTGCTGTGTCACCCTTACGAAATGTTCCCTGTTGGTCTTTGCATGAGGAATAGAGAATTAGAAAGTGTTGCAATCTGCTAGAAAACAACAAAAGCCTGGTCAGCAAATTGAAAGCATTTTTAGACATACATATTTTTTTATGGGCTGCAGGGACCATATCAAGAATTCACAATTATCATGGATTTAAATTTAAACATATTTCCCCGTGTGGGACGAATAAAGGTTTATTCTATTCTATTCTAAATGTGTCTATTTTGGGCATTAATGAGCTAAGTGTTCATCATTTTGGTCACATAGAGGACTTTAGGCCTATTTTAAAAGATGGAGTTCGAATAAAAATCACATTTTTGCTAGATTGCATGTTATGTGGCTTATCAACTAAAAAGTTGCCTTGATAACAAAAATGTTGACGTGCCCAAAAGTAAACAGTGGAACTTGAGGGTGGAGCGATCAGGTTACCTTGATGATCTTGGACGAATCTAAAATTTAAACAGGTTTTTAACAGACTCAGTGATGATGAGGATGATTTATTTATTCTGTATCATTTCCTAATTGTTTTTTTTACATGTAAATGTGAGCACTGCATACAAAACTTGCAAAAATAAGGAAGCTTTTGACTTTTTTTCTTCCTCAAACTATAACTTCAACTTTATCAATGACCTCCTAAACTTAAGATGTATTGAATATGATAATTCAAATCAATTATTCACAAATGTGTGATTAATTCTCATTCATACATGCACATATGTGATACATTCGTACCCTCTAACTTCTACAAAGAGGAGCAGAGAAAAAAGAAGTGTACTATACGTACTGCCTCAGTCTTATTTTGCATTATAGGTGTACATATCTTGAATATTACAATAAAACGCCTTCAGATGAATTCAAATTTACTTCCTGTCAAAAAGAATCTAATGAATTCTTGCATTAGGATTTTACTGAGAGCAAGAGCATCGACATCTTCCTCGGAGTGCAGCCCAACTTTACACAAGCAGCAATGTCTTTTTCTCCCCTCATACACTTTCGCTTCATTCAGATCATTTCACAGGGCTTCATTTCAAGTTGGCACAAAAAAAAGAGGAAGAATCCCTTTGCTGGAAATACTTAAGATTTATGTTTAAATTTTTCATGGAATCTTTGAGAACATTGAGGAGCAATTTCACATTTGCACTGACATCTAATTTCTCAAGTAGAGTCTGAAAGCACAAATTGCCAAGGATTCCCTATGTGCCCAATTATCCTGCATCAATTTCCTTGACCCTGCGGAGTGCTGGTAAATTAATCATATCACTTTTTTTTTTTTTGGACTCTCTCTCGTGAAATACATATGCACACGTTTGATAAACCAATCATACTTGGTCGGTTATACTCACAAGAAATGATTCAGTCCTGGAAGCAGGATGAGAGTTAACAGCAAGATCGAGGGAATTGGGACCTGATAAAACACACAGACATGTATGTATAGACATAAGCCACATGCACAAAATACAAACACAAAATGACTGGATACTATCTCTGAAAGAAGAATTTTGTTTAAGCATGTTATTTTTTCCAATAATGTAGGTACTTAATGTAAAAGAAATGTAAAATTCCCTGTGAATAATTGATATGACCTATTTTTTTGTAAATAACTTTGAACAGCTTTTGTTCAGAACCAGTATTTCTGTTAATTTGTTGCCATCTTTTTGCCTTGTTTTGTTTTTGCAAACATGTATGATTTGAATACTTCAACTAAAGGCTGAAAAAAAAAAATTAAAAAATCTAGCACAATAGAAAAATGTGGCTGCACAGCCCAAGAATTAAAAATCCAAGTACTCAAATAAATTCAGTCGTCCCTGCATATATTGAGCTAAGCAACACAGTAAACAGCGTCTGAATCATCCTCAATCATACACTGTGCTATATGATTCCAGATTGTCTTACCTGTTGATCAACAGAGAGCCGCAAAGACCAGTTTTTGGAGCAACAGTGTACTCTAGTGGCTAAAAAACAGAATAAAAGAAAATATGAATATAAAGTGAGGGATTTATATTTATGCCAAATGACCACATAATTTACCTCTCACCTTTGGAAAATCAGTTAAAATATGTAATATAAATATCTTATAACGTGAATTGAAGTAAAATACTGTAATTCAAAGGGGAAAGGTTGGAGTTGGGTTTCAGACACTGTACTTTGAAACAACAAAAATAATGTAAAGGCCCTAACAAACTGAGACAGGTTAAAATTAAAGTAAAATATGAATAAATAAAACTCGTAGCACTACATTTAAGACAAAATGCATTTGTTCTTATTGTATTTTGAGTCATTAATTAATTATTGGGTTGTTTTTAAAAGTGCTGTACAAATAAAGTTATTATGACAAACATTTTATAACAAAAATAAGGCCTATATCAGTGAACGAATAAATAAATAAAGCTAAACCTAAATTAACAGAATAAAAGTCTCCTCTCCCACACAGCCGTAAAACCTTAAGTGAAAAAAAAAGTTTTTTTTAAGTCAATAAATAAAATCAAACAAAACTTTTTATTCGTGAAAGGACAACGACTATGGCTTCTTTTTCATGTATGAATTTGTAACTTACGGTATGTCTGCTGGGGCCTACACATGATGTCTTACCGTTAGCTTATATTCCCTTTAAGAACTTACCTCTGTTTTCCCTGAAGGAGTAGGTCGACATTTTGACGTAAAATAATTAAATGAATAAACATTTCTGCTTTTGCTTCCACAAGCTTGTTGAGCAAACTAAAACAAATTGAATATTAACTGGTCAAATAAACAGCTGTAAGCTAGGAGCCTGTTAGCTTAGCTTGGACTAGCTCGTACCACCTGTTTGTAATTAATGCAGGCGGCGCTTAAACCATTACTGAAAACTGGACAAGGTTTACAAACTGTGGCCTTTTCAGAGGCAAAACTTAAAGGGTGTCCATCTGAAGGCCTATTCTGAAATAAATATGACATTAATTTTTGCAACAACAAAACAAATGTTTGAGTTTGACCTCTATCTACATTGTTTCACTTCATCAGTTCATAAAATCCTAACCTTGCTATGTGTTTTTCCCCCAAATAATAAAAGTTTCATATGTAATATTTAATAAGGAGAAGACAAGGGCCATTGAAAAAGAGCCTGCATTTTTTTAGATGTGGAAAAAGTTAAAATTCAGAGAAATAAGTCAGTCAAAAAATGTCAGAATTGGGTTTCTTTTTCCTCAGAATTCAAACTTTTTTTCTCCATTTTTAATGAAAAAACAGCCTGTAATTTTTCCTTTTCAGTGGCCTGAATCCTCTTCCATGAAAATCCTAATTAACCAGCAATGCCCATCTTTTACACTGCGGCAACAGTGGAAGAATTTTGAATTTTGTCAACATCCCTTTGTTTTTACTTTATCTTATCTTCTTTTATTTATTCTAATCATCAGGTACTACTTCTGAATTTAGGCTTATTAATGAAAAGATAAAATACTCTCTCAAAGTATTTTTTATGATTTAAAAAGTCTCAAATTCTTACTGTCCTTTTTGCTAATTTTGTGATTTTGTGTCTTCGATGCTATTAATGTCATGATGCTTACAGGCATTCGAAACTTTTGCAACAAACCTCTCTTGTTCTGGAGAACAGAGTTCACCTCCTTGTCTAAGCAAAAATCTGCCATTAGCCTACTCCCAGCTCGATTATTTTCAGTAACAAATGTTTGAAATGGGGCGGCACAGTAGTGCAGAAGGTCAGTGCTTCACAGCAAGAAGATTGCTGGTCTGATTCTACTTGTTGACCAGGGTCTTTCTGTGGAGTTTCCATGGTCTTCTTGTCCCTACATGGGTTTTCTCTGAACACTTCAGTTTCCTCCCACAGATTGAAAACATGCTCATTAGGTTAATTGGTGACTCTTAATTGCCTTTATTACTTAGGAGTGCATGTGAATGGTTGTCTCTCTATGTGGCCCTGTGAACACAATATATTTGGATCAAGTGAACATGTTGTAAGGATGGCAATTGATCGTTATAAAAGTCAATTATTATTTTTTCTCATGACCAAGGCTACTATTGTCCTTTCATAGGCCAAGATGGGCCTTTCAAGCAGATTTTCCACCAAACAATATCATCTGACACAATATCAGCCAATTTCCTCTGTTCACCTGTTTTCTACTGAGCTGTGGACCAACAACACAGTTTAAGAGAACGGACCAGCTTTTCAATCTGCAAACATCTGAAAGTGTTCAGTCCCACAAACAAACTCCATCTTCACAGCACGTAATGACAAAAACACTGTGATGCTCCATTTCAACAGAGGCACAAGCCAAACAGGGGGAGGCTAAATTGAGCAATAAGAAAAGCCAAACTCAGGATTGTAGTGCAAAACATTGAAGACGATCTTTATTGTTCACAGTTAAACACAAGCCACTGCTTTAAGAACTTCCTTTTTTGCCATAATGTCCCAGATTCTCCCGCTCCGGTCAGAGTCCTGGTTTCCTCTTGTTGTGCTGATTGTACCTTCTCTCTTAGTTTGCTGTAGTTACTACGGTTGGCATTTTAAGTGGATTGTTGAACATGCTTTAGATAGCGAGGCAAAAGGAAGTGACAGCAGGAGCTCCCAGTGGACAACAGGATTTAAACCACTATCAAAACCTGGAGTGAACTTTAATACTCAGGTGATAAGATGATTTGGTTTTTGTTTCCTTTTTAAGCCAGAACACAAATGTGAATACATAACTTCAAAATAACGACCTGGTCCCCATTTGAAATCTCTGATCTGAATTCATGTACTTCCAAGCCCTTCATGGCTAAATAAATATAAAGTAAAAAGGTAAGACGGACATGTTGAATTTCTTAAAAATGCATGATTTCATCGGCTTCCAAATTTCCAACATTGTCATATTTCAGTTTCAGCCTGAATACAAGAACCCACAGACACATTCACACAACACGCTCTCCTCTGGACATGTTTTGAACACAAAGCCGAAGTATGGAAATGTTAGTGATGTCCAGCTGTTATTAGCTGAACTTAAGGTTTTCCCAAAAGAAACCAAACATCTTAACAAACCAATCACCTCCATTGATCTGTTGTAACACTCGCTCAACATGCACTCTGATATCACTCCACATTCAAGGTGTTAGCACACCTAACAGTTGCTCTGGACAAAAGTAATACCTTGATTTTAGATGGATTTGAATATTTTTTTGCTTTTGAAGGGCCAGTTCACTAAAATAGTACAATTTTAACTTGTGTCTTTTAGCTCCAACATCATCAACTTCTGTCAACTTTGTAGTTCAATCCGTCCAAGATTTTTAGATCTTTCTCCCCAGATTCTTCCTGACGGAGACACTTCACTGTGCAAAGGAGCACATTGATTTAAAAGGAAAAGATGGAAAATAATACGTTATGTAATAAGTAAATAATATGACCTAAAATTCAGACTTTGTTGTAATATTACTCTTTGCTTTTGTGGTATTACAAAATTGAAAAACCTTTTCATTTAAATGCATGTAAGCAGCTACAACCCCTTTCTCCCACTTAAACAAGGCTTTGATGGAGGTTTCACACTGGATGCATTTTAGTAGCATGTCAGTTGTAGTGTGCACCGGTTTCCTTTCCAGAGATGATTTTATCCCTGTCACAGGGATGAAAACGTTTTCTGTAAACACAGCATCATTTTAAAAAATGTATCCATCCACATGAAAATGCTGTAGTATATGTGCCAGGCCTGTAAGTGGTGTTGTAACACTGCTGCAGACATACTCTGAAAACCAGAGAAGAAGACATGGAGCATAAAACATGGCAGATGTAAACAAACACTGGCGTATGCTGTTCTCCATGTCACTTACTGCTCACAGTGACAATAGAGGAGCAGAAAATCTTGCTGCAAAAGCCAGAACAAGCTCAGTGGCTTCTGCAGCACCAACGCAGCACTGTATTCCACCATTTTGTTTCTACTGTTGTCAGGCTTAGCGTACGTGGTCACAGGGAGAGGCAGGGCTACGTGATGGTCGTTTCTGAAAATGTGCGTATTCTTTGTACACAGAAACACAAAGGGGGTGTTTTGAGATTTATTCACTCTGGGGCTTGTTTTAAAAAATGTATGTTTTGGGCTCTGAAAACACAGGATCTGTGTAGACGAAATGCCCAAGGGATAAACTTTTCCAAATATGTCTAAACTCAGCTCCATGTGGATGGCCCCCAAATCAAAGCGTGAATTCTGAGACCAATGGCATATTCTATATCTTGGTACAGATTAAACTACCATTAATCGATTAAAGCTGTGTTTAAATTATGTCAAAATATTATGATAAACAGTTATTAAAAGCTTCGAGCCTTTATCCAGTGACAGAATAATTTTAAAAGTGACAATTTGCAGTAGAATCGACCCAACGTGAAATTACTTAAAGTTGCTGTTTTGCTGAATAGCTGGCAAAACTCAGCTTACAGACAACAAAGTAAGAGCAAGACAGTCATCAAATAATTCTGAGGAATGTTGTCCATCACAAAGAACACACTGAGGACACCAAACAGTTTCTAAGACCCTCTGCTCCTCCTCATCCTCAAGTCATCCAACTTCAGCATCAACCACATCATTGAAACCACATTTTACCAAAGAGTTTACACCTGCTAGGAGGTAGGTGTAAAATTTAAGTTTAACCTAAGAAGTAGAAACTATCTGCTATGGTGCAAACCATAGGAGAGCATTAGAATTTTGTCTGTCCGTCTGAAACTGGATCTTCATTACATAAACAAACTTTCTGTCAAAAGGTGATGACTTCTTTGTCAGAGAGATTTAGGAGCTGATTCAGTTTCAACAAAGTTGGTGCTGCGTTTTGAAAAAGTTATCGCTAAATACTTTGGGCTCCACTGTTCAAAATCCATATTATTTGCTTGAGACTGTGGCATCAAAAATATCAGAGGCAGATTTAAAATCCGGACAGATATCAGTTAAATAAATCAAAAGGCTAATATTCATTTTTAGAGGAACTGGCCCTTTAAAAGACAGATTCACAGTGTCCTGTATGTATCTCTGATAACTTGAATCAAACCCTACAGGCTTACGTTTGACCTTCTTTGACAAATTCAGCAGTCTAGCATATTCACTGGTAACAACACATCCAATTTGTTTCCCATAACCCTGTTGAAATTCTTCAGGAGAATGAATACAATTTAAAAAAAGGAAAAATAATGAACAACATTAGGGGGGAAATCCTGTTGCCCACTCAGAGGAATGGAACAAATAACACTGAATCTGAAGAGCTGCTGACATGTTTCTCTTTCTGATTTGTAGCTTTCCTCCATCATTAATCTTCAGTCTTTCGGTCTCAGCCCTGCACCGCCTCACTTCTGTGTCTTTAACTGTGCTCGTGATGTGTTTCATTATAGTCCATGATCTTTAGCTGCTGTTGCCTGGGACGACCTGACCCAGCGTGACCCCGCCCTGCACCTGGACCTGCCCCCGCCTTCCTTCTGGGGCTCTCCTGGCTGGAGGCCCGCTGCTTCGGCTCAGAGGGGGGCTGCTTGGTGGGCACAGTGAGAGGGGCTGCTGGGGTAGAAGCAGGGGGAGGAGCTTGGGGAGGGGGCGGAGTAGGGACAGGGGAAGGTGCAGGGCTGACGGGGGCCATATAACCTGGGCATGGCGGCTCTACACAAAGCTCAGTTTTCAGGCCGTGGGCAAGGCCAGCGAGACGTGGTGGTGGCTGCTCTTCATCACACTGGCTCTCGCTCTTGTTGCGGAACAGCTCCCGCGCCCTCATGCCCAGGAAACTCTTGGCGCTGGGATAGGAGCCGACGGTAAGTGGCACGTCAGAGGGGTGCTGGGGTGTGAGCGAGTTGCTGTGGGGACAGGACGGGGAGGGCTCCACCAGCAAGGGCGGTGCCAAGTCCTGGCTGCCATTGATGGAGTTAGCTGTTGTCTTGGAAGAGTTGCTCGCCTTTGGTTGCCCTGGCGATAAAGTGCTGCCGTTGCCCCTAGGGGAGTCGTGTGGTTCTCTACTGTCCACCTCCTCGATGGTGTGAGGTTTACTTGGTCCATCTGGCACCATGATGCTGCAGAGGACAAAACACATTAAGGAAACACTGAAACAACATACTAAACTAAACAAGCACAGTATTTACATAATGTTTAAAGCTCTTTTAACATACAACACACTCGACATGATTTACATTCTAATGATAGCTTTGGTAGCCTGATTTGCTGCCTGTATTGATATCCTTGCTACAGGAAGAACCAACTATTCACTTGTTATATCAGCTAATATTGGCTCTGTAGACATACATCACTACAATCAGCGAAAAACATTAAATGAACATATACCAGTAAACGCAGCTGTTGAGGAAGTGGTTCAAAGGGCTGCTGCCAAGCTTCTGAAAAAATCAACTTTAAGATCTTGAGTAACTCCAATCCTCATGTCTTTTCAAAGGCCTCTACTAAATTTAACAATCCAGTTTAAAATTCTTTGATCACGTCTAGACTGTTGCATAGCCAAGCACCTCCCAATATTAGAGAACTGTTGAAACTGCACAACAGCAGCAGGGCTCCGAGTTCCTCTAATCGGGGTTTGTTGGTTGTTCCTTGTGCTAGAAGTAAAACAAAAGGGGACTGTGCCTTTGAGAGTGTTGATCCTAAACTCTGGAACAGTCTCCCACTGGAGCTGAGAACTGTGGACATTTTTAAAAACAGTTGAAGACCCATCCGTGTCTTTGGACTTACTCTACCTTGACCTGTCTGTGTCTGTTGTTGTGTAAATATTTGCTTTTTATGCTTTGTGTTATTGAAAGGTGCTATACAAATTAACATCTAATCCCATACCTTATTTACAAGACATACAACAAAGAGGTAATTAAAAGATATATGGCATAAAAGACTGTGGGCTGACATTAAAGTTAGCATTGCATTGGTTCTCTCGACTAAAAGCCTATGGGATTATTCACTGTGTTTTTGAATCCCTGCTGACTATATGGTCTGTAGCAAACAAAAAAGTCAAACTTAGACATTTTGTTCTTTGTGATAATCTTGATGAACAAACCTAATTTTTATGACTATTGAAGCTTAAATGTAATAGCTGAGAAAAAAAATCACTGGGTTACAATGTAACTACAACACAGCAGTTCAACTTCAAAGCAGTTACAATATTTCCAACGAATAACATCTTGTGCGAACATCTTGACTGAGAATTTCCTTAGTCTAAAGACCTGATCAAGATGGTGCTCATGGCTGCGGCTATGGTGCATGTATTACTTTGTAGTCCTTGTTAGCAGTTCATTAGTAAACATCCTTTTAAAAACAGAATAATTCTTTAAAATTCAAAAGCAGGGCAATGTTAGATTCATTTGATTATTTTAAGTTAATTGTTAAAATCTTGTATGCATGTGTTCCTCACAAACCTTTTTTCAGCTATGTTTCTGAAAACCTATACTAAAATACCATAGAACAGGGAACAGGAAAGTGCTAAACGCTAACTCACTTCTGCATTTTTGGGCTCATTCCTGCACCACTCTATTGGCAATTTGCTAAAAGAATATAAATTGAGGTAAATTGTTTAAAAATATCCACAACTGGCTCATCCTAAGAAATTGCACATTCACATTTATTTAACATGTGGAATAGAAAAGACAGTGATGGTGGTGATCATTTCATGTGGAATATCATTTATTAAATTATTGTGTTTGGTCTTCTAATTGAGTTTTTTGAGAATGGATCATCTTGAACCTTTCTGTCTTTGAAGACACAAATCTCAATTCAAAAAGCTCAAAAGTCAATAAATGCTCGTATGCAGAGTACAAGAAGGAAAGACTGGTAGCTACATTTTGACATGCAACTGTAACACTAGAAAACTTTGATAGAAACAAAAAAAAGGGAAAGAATAGACTAGACAGATGAAAAAAGCTGAGTCAATAGTTTTGTGAGAATCACCTGGAGTCAGCACTGGTGTGTGGGTCAGCTCTGCCTCTTGGTGGTGAACTGGTGGCATTGCTGGCAGGAGCCTCCATCTCCACTCTGCTGTAGAGCTGCAGGAGTTCAGTTTGAAGCAGCTGAGTGATTCTCCTCTGAGCCTGATACCTGCTTTCTGAGGCCTGCAGCTCCACCCTGCAAACACACAGACAATACAAGGAGAAGGAAGGAGTGAAAGTTAAAAAAGAGGGTAAGAACATAAAGTATATAAGACAAAGAAGGCAGTAATTTACGAGATGTGATGGATACAAAGAGGGATTTGGACAGATTTAACTACATAAAGCTCAAAAGAAAATCAATCACATAATCACTAAGGATTAAGGATTAAGTCACATTAATGATCTGCTTTGGATGCAGTTTTATCTTGTTTTAGGACTCAAAGGTTAACACACACCTTGCTTGACATTTCACATCCTCTAAGAACTTCTTCTGCTCCACGATGAGGTGCTCTTTCTTACTGAGCAGTGTTTCAAGCTCAGCGACTCTCTGCTGTGCTGCCTCCAGTTTTTGTCCCTGAACCAGCAGGCTCTGCCTCAGCGTCTCCACTTCTTTACCATAAGAAACTTTCAGCATCTGGGCCTCCTGCATGGTGAGGGATTGGTGACCATAGAGGGAAAGAATGAGACGTATTTGAAAAAGTGAAAAAGACATCAATAAAGGATTAGGGAGCAATTTTCCAAAAGTTACTCTTCATGTAACAACAGTTACTAAAACTGCAACATTTCAGTGCATTTGATGAGATACCGCTATTCAGTACTTCTTTCTAACTATGATTCTTTTAAAGACTAATCACATTTATGTTATCAAACAAAACGTGTCCAGATATTTACATTAATGATGGTCATTCAAAGAAAACATAGTATGTGTGCATGTGTTCGCTATTCTCACTTTCCAAGGGCCAAATCTAAAAAAATACTCTGCATAAGACAGTCAAGCTACGTGTAATTTTCTTAAAATAAACTGACATGTAGCATTGATCAGAATAAAAAAAAAACTACCCTCTACATCCCGGTGATTTATTTTTTCATTTTAGAAATGAATTTCTTTAACACTCAAGTACTTTTGGACTCCCTTAAGGTCGACTGTCCTGTAATTTGGAACAAAAAACATCTGAATTTTGCCCATTCCTCAAAAAATGCTTTTTAATCACTGACCTAAAGACAACTCAAGGTTTTGTAAGTAATTGTAAGTTTGGAGGGTAACCATTGGATGCCAGGCTGGCAGCTTCAATGCAGCAAATCAGCTGTAACATTGCTGACAGCCTGACAGGCTGTGCTCAGGGCAAATATATATGAGTAAAAGTTACATTTCCTTCTAATATCAATAAAAATCCACTTTAAATATGGGCACAGTTTATTCATTTTGGTAAATAAAACCAACAAACAACCCTGTTGGACAGTTTGACTCTGTGCTCACCAAACCCAATTAGTCTCTCTTTTGCACCTCGGTACGTTGTCTCTGCAGTTCTCTCCACCTGTCACACACACTAACACACACACACAAACACACACTCTGCTCCACCATACCTTTGTATTATCGGCGCCTGCGTGTTGCAGCTCCTGCATGGACAGCTTATGAGCCTCCCCGAGGAGCAGCAGCTGCTTGTTCAGGAAGCTCATCTGCTGCTGGGTGCTCTCGCTGTTGCTCAGCTGAAGGACACAAGAGACAAACAATGACAATGGAGGGCAAAACAGCAATTATACTACAAATCAAACCTGTCTGCAGTTATCAGGAGAGACATCAACAATAAAACTACGATACGAGGCATTGGTGACTTTGCTGAAGTTTGGGAGTATTTGACAAAACTGCAGAAAAACTGAAAATACGCCTTAGATTTATGTGTCTCTGTGAATTATATGAGTGCCAAACAACACAAGACTGTGGCTTAAAAATGGACTTTGGTGTGCCTTGTTATTTACACGTTTTGAGATAAATGTTACAGAGATGGGGATGACATTGATGCATAAAACAAATACAATCTATTAGGGCTGCACAGTAAATCATTTCAACATCACAAAATGCAGTGTGTACATATGCAAAAGACACATCAGGAACAGAAACTTTTCTCAGGTCCATAGTCCACAGTTAAAGTCTGTCCGATATCACCATCAGTATGCTGACTTGGAGGCCACGGTAAAGGCAGAGTCATCATGTTACCAGCATTTCAAAATAAAGACAACAGACGACGGTCATTATAGATACAGTGGTGTTACCCTTAAAAAAACGACCATGTCAAATAGAGACTTAAAGCTGTTTTTTTCTTTCTTTCTTTAGCTGTTTTATAATCATAATTTTAACAATATGGTTCTGTGGTGAATATCCAACCAAAGGAACATTTTTTTGGACACTGATATACAGAAAAGACATATAGCTGTTGGGCCAAAACCTCTTACGATTTGGACAACACAACTCTTCACAAATTCTTTTTCAGTGTTGATGAATTCTTTTTATTTCCTGAAAAGTTGCAATTTGAAGATAAAAGGTTTTGGCCTGACAGTGACAACATCATAAATCTAGAAACAATCCCCAAAAAAATGCAGGACATATATTGCAGGAGAAAAAAAAAAGCAGTATCGTTTTCTGATATTGTTCAGCCCTATGAATTACTTTAACCTCATAAATTGAACCTCTTCAGCCTCAAGTCCCTGTGAAGGTTGCTGCCAATTTTCACAAAAAAATCCTTAAAGCATTTTTTGAGTATTTATAAATCACAGTGATCTTGACCTTGTACTTTCAGAAACAGTTCCTCCTCAAGTCAAAGCAGGCATCTGGGCAAGGTTTAAAGAAAACACCTCAGAGCATTTTTGAGGTGTTGTGTTCACAAGCAAAGGGTAAAAGTATGGCCAAATAACTTAAAGCCACTACCTCTCCAGTACAATCAGTTAATCCTTGAATCAGAGTGGACGCTCCAACAAAGTCTGAAGAGAAATCCCTTCAGGATGTCTCAGATGCTGCATTTTAAGCAAATCATGAAGACAAGGCCCACCATCTTGACTTTTGACTTTGAAATCTGCGTTCTTGTCTGATTCAGGGTGAGCATTGTCACCAAAAAGGCAAAAAAAAGTCATAACATAACATTGAAATGTCAATGTATGTATATATTTATAGGTTTTAGCTGTGCCAGGCCAAAAACACTTTTGCAAGTCTTAATATGAGCAGCTTGGATCAGGGGTCACTTATTGCTTGATAAAATCCTTTTAAGGGAGCTTTTTGGTGTGCAGATCTCTTTGTATTTCATCACAAGCCAGGGAGGGTCCTGATGTCACTGACCTTTGATCCATGGCCTCCAAAATGTAACTGAAATTCTTAATGATTTCATTCGAGCGAAGCTTAAGGAAAACCCCTCAAGTTGTCTTGGGATATAAGGTTCACTAGTATTGGATGACCATTCAGCTGAATGATTTTGCCTTTTGACCCTAAACATCCAATATTTTAGTTATAAGAAGAGCCATCAACTATTTTGAGATACTAGGTTAAAAACAAGGCAAACACTTGACCCCCTTTGTTTTTGACTTATGGCCTCCAGAATGTAATCATTTCATTCCTGAGTCAGGGTGGATATTTGTGTAAAGTTGAAGAAAAAATAAAAAAATAAATAAAAACCTTCCTTCAATGGTGAGGTACTGTATGGTGAGTCTCAAGAATGACTCAAAAAGATGGACAACCAGAATACATATTGCCTTCGACCCTGTTTATTGCTGGTGCACAGGCATAAACAAAGTAGTCATATATAATTGTCAGAGTACATTACATTTATCTGAGGGATCATCTGTCCAACAGTAAATAAGTTTTATGACAGCAGTTCATTTCGTGGTCAACTTCAAATGAAGTGATATGCATTGGAGCTGATAAAATCACCTCTAGAAAGAAGCACACAGCCCTCATGTCACAGGACATTAAAGCATTTGCTCTTTTAATTACAATAAAATCCCATTAATAAGGATCTAAACTAAACTGTATGGATGCCGTCCGATTTGAACTGCTCATTTCCTGAACCAACAGCTCGTTGTTTATCAGGATTTCAGTTCGGTCTGGGTCAGATGAGGGAAACAGACCTCAGACAAACCCCAGGAGACACAAAAACACCCAGACCCCCGCGTCGCTGACCCAAAAATAGAGAGGGAGAGCCACCATCTCCAAGGCAACCGAGCCGTGGGACAGCCTGCAGTCTGCAGAGAGATGGCAGGATGAGGATGGGGGCGTGTGCTATTGTGGCTTCCAAATTTGACCCAACTGTCCCCGAGCCTGTCTCCTTCGTTCACCCACAGTCCTCCGTTCACTGAAGTGTTGATTTAAATTGTGCAGCAGACGAGCCTGTAGGGCTGCAAGCAAACAATCCTGCTGATTTAACATGAGGCAGTATCTGCCAGTGACAAAATGCTGCGTGAATAGTGTCCATATGTGTTTGTTAGTGGGACATGTTTATCTCCTTATCTGGAACTGAACACCTGCCCAGGCATGTAAGATAAAAATGAAGGAGGCTTTAATCCGTCTTTTTGGCAGGGCAGGGTGTTTATAAATCACACTGAGCAGCAATTATCAGCTGCAATTTCACCTACCTTTAATACCCATGACAACAACAGCAGTTTTGTGTCCTCTAAGTTGAATTACATATACTCATAGTTTTAAGGTGTGATTCAAAGAAAACTTGTTTGACCTTATTTAATTTGTGTGTAAATACCACAACAAACAGTTGTCCATACAGTGTGGGGATTAGGGCTGAGTGATTATTTAATTCCTGCAAAGAAAAAACAACAAAAAAACAAACATTGTTTATTTTTTTTTATCTATATATAGAACAACCCTGCAGTCATATATTCAAATTAAATAGTAAAATGAGGCTTAAGTGAGAAGATGTAATGAGGTGAAACAGGAGATGAGTACTACGGGTATTAAAATGAATTGTTATGCAGAGGACAATAATCAGTTACTGGCTTTTGACATGCTTACAGTGGAAAAAGATGGATGCTTGTAGCGTGTATGGCCTCATCTGGACCCAGGGCTAGACACTCTACCTTATTTTTAGGGTAACAATATACTTTCAAAGATGACAAAGAGTAAGGCAATATTGTTTATCAACATTATCTATATAGATGCTGATTAAATTAGAAGAAGAAAAATTTAGAGTGTGCATTAACAAGAGTCTGGCAAAAAGATAAATATTAAGATATGGAGTAACTATACGATATATACAATATTGCCAAAAGTATTCACTCACCCATCCAAATCATTCAATTCATGATTGAAATCACTTCCATGGCCACAGGTGTATAAAATCAAGCACCTCGGCATGCAGATTGCTTTTACAAACATTAGTGAAAGAACGGGTTGCTCTCAGGAGCTCAGTGAATTCCAGCATGGTACTGTGATAGGAGACCACCTGTGTAATAAATGCAGTCGTGAAATTGCTTTGCTCCTCGATATTCCAGTCAACTGTTAGTGGTATTATAACAAAATGGAAGCGATTAGGAACAACAGCAACTCAGCCAGGAGATGGTAGACTGTGAAAAATCACAGAGCGGGGTCAGCAGATGCTGGGGCGCATAGTGCACAGAGGTCGCCGACGTTCTGCAGAGTCAACAGCTACAGACCTCCAAACTTCATGTGGCCTTCAGATTAGCTCAAGAACAGTGCGTCAAGAGCTTCATGGGTTTCCATGGCGGAGCAGCTGCAATATGTCGCTAAAGTTCAAATGTGTGTGAGGTAGGGCTGAACAATATATCGTTATCGTATCGATATCGGGATATGAACATTCAAGATATTAATATCGAAAAGCAACGATATAAGCAACGATATAGATTTCCCCCGCGCTAAAACTGCACTTTTCACATTCTTTTGTATTATGATGTTTTTATTTTTCTGAAAAATGCTTGGTTTTCACCGAACCCATAGTCGTATCGTATCGTATCGTTATCGAGATATCTGGCATGAATATTGAGATATGAAATTTTGTCCATATCGTTCAGCCCCAGTGTGAGGGCAGACCAGTAAATACTTTTGGCAATACAGTGTAACATGATTCTGTCAGTAGGGCATTAGATCCTGATTTCTTTTAATATTTGTATACATATACAGTATATAGTGTGTATATTCTGTAATAACAACGGGTAAACATAAATATTTAAGAAATACTTCGAAAACTTTTTTAAAACTGAAAATGTTTCTGGACATACATTTTGAGCAAGAAAGAGGAATTTCAAACTGAATTCACTTTATTATACCCAAATTTGAGTCAGCTCACTGGGCTTCTCTGAAAAGCTGAAAATCAATCAAGCATAAATTCAACTATTCACACTATTTTTTCTGTTCAGGAATGCAGTAAATAACAATAATTTGACTTCTTTATCAAGAAATCATAATGTGCTTTACATTTTCTTCTGTTTTTTTGTGAAACGGTAAATTTGAAAGTTCATAGATAAAAATTATATTTATACAGTATTTTAGCATTAAAAGTATCATTTTGGTCAAAGAGGTTTTACAGACTGGTGTATAACCATTACAAACACATAAAAAATTATTATGATAGCGGGGCAGAATGGGTGGAACTAGTGACCCCCCATTTGTCCCATTTTTAGAGGTAGTAACAGAGGTTTGATAGGTGATTGGTGAGAGGGAGGCATACCGACTCAGCGGGAGATAGGAGCGCTGCGAGTAAGCGACTCTGCCTTTGTGTGTATGTGAGGGCATGCGCCGTATTGCAAGCATGCAAGCCACATCGCAGAGTGAAATGGCAAAGTTACTTTGGTCTCACAGAATTAATGTTAACATCTTGTGAATGTCTCCTGGTGTAAATATAATGGAGCCTTGTTGCAGCATCTTGTGTAAAAGCACTGTGAATTGGGCTACAGAAATAAAGAGAATTGAGAATCAACAATATTGTGTGGATAAAAAATACACTTTCTCATCAGTGTTATTTGTAAAATGCATGGCCCCTGCTATAATGATAAGGTTTATTTTCTCTCTTAGTGACATAATTAAAAACAATAAATGAAGAGGCTGAAATAAATTATAAAATAAACGGAAATATAGACATAAATGTAGACAAAAATAATTTCAGGTTACAACATCATGATACATTCATGAGTACACATTTTTTTAACATCATCCTTAAGTAGAAATTTTGCTTAAGTCTGTACATTGGGATATAACCACAGTCACATTTCTGGGGTGACAGCAGAGTAAAGACAGTATCAGACTGTCTGAATCAGAAAAATATCTGTTACAATAATATAATTAATGTTAATATTGAAAATCTCCTCATCTAATGCAACTCCTCACAGAAATCCCCTAAAGGGCCATCGAGTCGATCAAGCAACCCTATTGCTACGAGGCACAAACACTAACTGCTGCACCACCCTGCTGCTTCTTAAAACCTCAGTCTTGTTTACTCTAACCTCTCACAGTATCATTGAGTTCTGAAACTAAACAAAACAGTCTTATTTACAATCTTAAGTAATTACAATAAAGACAAAAGGCAGCAGAGGTTGAATGACATAGAGAGATTATGAAGGGAATACTGGAGACAAAGCTGTGAAACAAAAGAATAGCACATAACTTTAAGATTGTTTCACTGCAGTAATACTCTAAAGAACTTACAAACATCCACAGCTCCACACAAGTGTGCAGAGAGAAGCTGGATTTGGTTTAAATGCAGCCGAAGCCATGCTTCATCCTTCCTGCTGTGTGTCGTGTTTGTTTTTAACTGGTAGTGTTTCAAAGTTGAACATTCTGGTGTGGCAACCCAGCTGAGAACCCTCTATTTACTTCATACAGCTACTGAGCCTTACAGATATCACCGAGTATTAGTGAATTCCTCTCTGAGCCAGGAGATAAATCACATATATAATTGTGTGGGTTTTTTTTGTCTGATGCTCTTTAGATGCCCATGTTTCATGTGGGGTTTACTGCCCTTGTCCTAAACTGCACTATGACAGCTTTATGGTATTTCTTTACCTTAATGGTCATCTGGTTAAGAAGGTGGCCTGTATGGCAGACTTTGTTGTTGGCCCTCTGAAGCTCCGCCTCCAGTTCATCCATCTTTTTCTGACACTCCTGCAGCTTACTCTGTGAACACAAACACCAACACCAACAAATTCAAAGTATGCAATTAAAGGGATGGACACAGCAGGTAATCTGTACCTGCAAAGTGCAAAACCCAAAACCAGTGAAGTTGGCACGTTGTGTAAATCATAAATAAAAACAGAAAACAATGACTTTGCAAATCCTTTTCAACTTATATTCAATTGAATACACTGCAAAGACAAGATATTTAATGTTTGAACTGAGAAACTTTATTTTCTTTTGCAAATAATCATCAACTTAGAATTTAATGGCAGCAACACATTGCAAAAAAGTTGGCACAGGGGCATTTTTACCACTGTGTTACATCGCCTTTCCTTTTAACAACACTCAGTAAATGTTTGGGAACTGAGGAGACCAATTTTTGAAGCTTTTCGGGTGGAATTCTTTCCCATTCTTGCTTGATGTACAGCTTAAGTTGTTCAACAGTCCGGGGTCTCCGTTGTTGTATTTTACGCTTCATAATGCGCCACACATTTTCAATGGGGGACAGGTCTGGACTACAGGCAGGCCAGTCTAGTACCCGCACTCTTTTACTACGAAGCCACGCTGTTGTAACACGTGCGGAATGTGGCTTGGCATTGTCTTGCTGAAATAAGCAGGGGCATCCATGAAAAAGACGTTGCTTGGATGGCAACATATGTTGCTCCAAAACCTGTATGTACCTTTCAGCATTAATGGTGCCTTCACAGATGTGTAAGTTACCCATGCCTTGGGCACTAATACACCCCCATACCATCATAGATTCTGGCTTTTGTACTTTGCGCCTATAACAGTCCGGCTGGTTCTTTTCCTCTTTGGTCCGGAGGACACGACGACCACACTTTCCAAAAACAATTTGAAATGTGGACTCGTCAGACCACAGAACACTTTTCCACTTTGCATCAGTCCATCTTAGATGAGCTCGGGCCCAGCGAAGCCGGCGGCGTTTCTGGGTGTTGTTGATAAATGGCTTTCGCTTTGCATAGTAGAGTTTTAACTTGCACTTACAGATGTAGCGACGAACTGTAGTTACTGACAGTGGTTTTCTGAAGTGTTCCTGAGCCCATGTGGTGATATCCTTTACACAGTGATGCCGGTTTTTGATGCAGTACCGCCTGAGGGATCGAAGGTCACGGGCATTCAATGTTACTGCTGCTTACGTGCAGTAATTTCTCCAGATTCTCTGAACCTTTTGATGATATTACGGACCGTAGATGATGAAATCCCTAAATTCCTTGCAATAGCTCGTTGAGAAATGTTGTTCTTAAACTGTTCGACAATTTGCTCACGCATTTGTTCACAAAGTGGTGACCCTCGCCCCATCCTTGTTTGTGAATGACTGACCATTTCAGGGAAGCTGCTTTTATACCCAATCATGGCACCCACCTGTTCTCAGTTAGCCTGTTCACCTGTGGGATGTTCCAAATAAGTGTTTGATGAGCATTCCTCAACTTTCTCAGTCTTTTTTGCCACTTGTGCCAGCTTTTTTGAAACATGTTGCAGGCATCAAATTCAAAATGAGCTAATATTTGCAAAAAATAACACAGTTTACCAGTTCGAACGTTATGTATCTTGTCTTTGCTGTGTATTCAATTGAATATAGGCTGAAAGAGATTTGCAAATCATTGTATTCTGTTTTTATTTACGATTTACACAACGTGCCAACTTCACGGGTTTTGGGTTTTGTATGATCACATTTGTCATAACCTACAGTATGTAAGTGTCAATGTGCACTGGTCTGGAGGTATAGTAGTCTTTTTATATGTGAGTGTAAGTGTATGTAATGTTTACCTGGAGCTCCTGGTTCTTGGTGTAGTAGTCATCCCTCCCTTGCTGCAGCTGTCTGATCTGACTGTGCAGCCTGGTCACCACCGTCTCCCGGTCGTCCCACAGCTGCCTGTACCGCTGCTGCTCCACCTGCAGACTCTCCCTCAGAGATAAGATGTCCACACTCTGCAGGTTCAGCTGATCCTTCTGCACACAAAAAAACAAAACCTTCAGCACAAAATGTGTAAAATTATCTAAATGTCATGAAGAATAGTGTTTAAGGCTGTTTGAAGCACTTTTTGACTCAGTGGGTCTTTTACAGGTGAAGAAACACATTTTTATCCACAGTTCTCTTTCACTGTGGATTATTATTTTTGTTTTTTTTTAAAGAATTTCATTCCTTTTTCCAGCTGATTTCTGCATGAACGCCTCAGTGTTTCACCTCTTTGTTTATTCCAGAACACAAATAGCTGTCATGACTTCTTTGTAACACCTCATAATGAACGGTGATCTGTCTGGCATTCACTCTCTGCAGCAAAACAAAATTTAACACATATTATCTCTGCTGTGGGCTCTAAACAATCCTTAGCTGATTGGACAGCTAACAGATCTGAAATTCTGCGAATGTCTCAGCAATCAGAAGATGTTTTTGGATATGTTTACCCTCTTTTCTGCTTTTAAACTTTTGAGCTATTAAATTGAGAACAGATCTAAAGTGGTGCTGAAGCACAGTAAATATGTACAAAATCAGTTTTATACAATGTTTACAAGCTACAGAGAGGAATTTTTAATTTGTGTTGCTCTTTCTGACCCCTGTGGACAAGCAGTGAGACATATCTTTATGTCTACTCGTTCTTTACATAGTGCTTCTATGCCTGAGCCACGTGGGCGCAGAGGACCCTGTTGTTTGTCCACAATAATTGCTGTAAGGGTGTTTTCATGACTGAAAACTTCAGGTCTTTTGATATTTTTAACTCTCAGATATTTAATAGATCTCAGCTATGAGTTTGGGGAAACCTGCTCCACAGCTCCTCTCATTAGGGCTGTATATTTACAGCAACCTTGTGATACAATACGTATCCTGATTCTGAGGCCGTGATATGATACATATTGGGATATGTGGAAATTGACTTCATCTTTAACAAAATCCCCAACAACTTTTGTGCTTTTTTTGCAAGTACAAACAACGCAAGATTAATGTTTAAAGGATTCTACAACTCAGTGTACTTAAATTCAGATCCTCAAAGATGTTTGAAGTACTGGACCGCATGTATAATGTAGTCTGGCTTCTACTGCCACCCTCTGATCTTCATCATCCATAACAATACCCAGTGTGTATTTAACAACTACTGTCAAAGTATATGAGGCCGCATCGATACTGTAGAATCTGTATCAGTATGCATATTGGCAAACAGTACAAGACAATATGTCACTGAATCACTTTTTTGAGCACAGGTCTATGCCCTAGAGCTGTCACCTTATCCTCAATATTCGAATATCCACTCAAGCATGGGGATAAAAACCCATACTCAAGGTGTAAATAAACATTCAGACAATAATCAGGTGAACAGCAGATTAGGACACCTGGAGCAGTGAACCCCCTGATCCAGCAGAGGGCACTCCCACCGCAATACCATTGGCCAGTGCTCTCTTGACCTCAACAACAGTTGCACCTCATCTGCCGGGAACAAACAGACGAAGAAGACACCTTGAGGAAATGGAGGGCTGGCAAAGCCACTTCAAGCGGTCAATAACCACACTAAAGCATCTGAGGAGTGCCATGTGGAAGCACTTTGGGCTCCACTGTATGTTGATTATGTGCAAAGCAACTGACCCGCTATGACAAATCCATGGGCCCATTTATAGGCCTTTCACCCACTGCCGTCTAGCTGTGACTTGTTAAGTTCCCAGCCCAGTGCTTCTGAATCCTCCTTGGCAAAGACCATCGCTACACACAAGTCAAACTTCAGACCTTTTTTAGGCCCAAACTGTATGATATTAAAACTACAGATGCATAATATTATTGGAGCAATATCTGTATTATCAGTATCGGCAGATATTAAAACTTTTGCTGATATTTACAGCCAATATTTTGCAGGTACAAATTGGCCATAAATATCCCATATATTGGCTGTAATGTTTGAAAAATGTACACATGTACCATAATGGTTTACCTCATCGTCACTGAATGTGCACTTTTATAAATCAAAAGTATAATTTATTAAAGAATAAAGGGTTGTTTTACTTGTTTCAAGTATGTTTCTAACAGGAATAGACTGTTTAAATTAAAGAAACAGGTCAATTATAGTCAAGTGGAGGCTTTGTACTTTTGAAAACAAATATCTGTGCCGATGTCGGTACTGGTGATAATGAGTTTGCACATCGGTAAAATCCAGTGTCATGCATCCTTGATCAAACCCTTTTTTTCACTGCAAAACAAACAGCGAATGCAACAGCAAACAACAAAAGCAGCTGTGGTATATGAAATTTCTAAAATGCACTTAGATGTTAATTTGCTTGAGAAAGACTTATTTCAATAAAATGTAGTGAGTCAAACAGATTAATATTGATCAATGACAATAACACACTAAGGTACATTGATCTCTCAAAAGAGAGAATAAAATACTGCCATGAGAAAGCATGCATAGATATGGAGAACTTTAAATGCTTACTGCTCAAGTGTTATGCTGCTGATATAAATCTTACCCGATGTCTACCAAGCAGCCATTAAAATAGCCTTACATAGATTTGATAGGGTCAGTCCTAACCAAAGTGCCTTGTAAAATATAATATCTCCCTCTGATAAAAAAAATACTTTTTAAGAGTTTTCATGTCTTTAAATGTCAATAATCTAATTCAATGTTATTTAATACTTTCTGAGCATATCAATAATGTCAAAATCTGAGTCGATAAGGCATCAAGATGCTGCTTCAACTTGATTCAAAAATCCGTAACTGCAGGTCAGAGGGCATGACTGTGGCAGGGAGACAAACATATGGCTACCACTTTTCTCATGTTAAACATTTAGGCAGCCATAACTCAGCCATGCATGATCATATCTGTCAAAAAGTCATGCACTTAAGAGAGGTGACTTTTCATTAATTGATTGACACTGGCTGTCTCACAGTACTGACAGTAACCCAGAAGCTTTAAGTGTCCACACAGGATTACTCTGGAAAAATAATGAAATGCAAACATGCCATAGCATTGTTCTGCTCCTCCAGTGCAGTGGCGTTGATGATGCGTCGGAGGAGGCGTCTGTTGCGGACGGCGTGCTGCTCCCTCTTGTAGCGCTCGTACAGCAGCTGGTTGTGCAGCAGGAGCAGCTGGCTGCGCAGCGTGTGAAGCTCGTCCAGCGGAGCCGAACCTGGGGAGGCCGTGGTAATAATAATGTTATTCACAGTCACACAACACACATTTGCCTCACTGGTTATTATGTAGGAGAGAGGTTCTAAAAACACGGATCACTGAAAAAAAATAACAATGTGACAAATAAATCTGACATTTCTACAGGCCATATAGGCTGCCGTGATTACTTGAAGCCATGACAAAAATTAAATTGAACAGTTTATTGACTAATACAGGCTTAGAATGATCCTATAAATGAGCTTTATTCATAACAAACATTTTTCATGATGTTTAATCTGGATTTGGATCACGGTGTGCGTTAAAACAAACATTATGACAATCATGTGCTATAATCCCTTATTTCCCTTTGGCATATCGCTGTGTATTATTACATATTCTGATGATTGCCCACAGCTTAACAGAAAGTTTTCCATAATAAATACTCTGTATAGTCTGTCTATTTCTAACAGTTTTAAACTTTGTACAACCACAGTTTTACTCCATAAGCACTCTGTGCTTTTTAAATTTCAAACTAAATTTTCTTCTTTTATTAATGTCTCTCTCCAACTTTCCTACTATTATGACCTGTAAATTATGTGTAGAACTTTACTGTCTGACTTTTTTATAGTAAAAATATGGAATACAATTTAAAATGTGTTTCTAACGGAGATGCCTGACTGATTGAGAACAAATCACCATTTTGGTGGATTGGAAAAATTGCTCGCAGTCACCGATCCAATCACCTGTTTGGAATATTCTTGATTCTGCAGCTGCGAGGAGCACTAAGTGTGGTGTGTGTAAGTATCTAACAGACCCACCAGACAGTAAGACTTAAGCACATCAGCACAGTTAATCATATTAAACTGAAATGACTGTTGGCAAGACTTTTGTCAGCTTGTCTGCTGCTGCTGTGGGTTATTCATTCTTGTCTTCAAAATGCAGCTGCAGAGAGCTGCCAAACCTTGTCATTGATGTTGTTAGTTTAAAGTAGTTATCCATATTGAAACTTGGGATGTTACCTGACAGTGAGGCTAATGTTAGTAGTACTAGCACTGCCCTCAGTTATCTTCTCAGATCATCTCTATATCTGTGATGAATGTTTTCCCTGCTTCAGATTGTGGTTATAGTGTTTATAAGTATGACCTGATGCAGCCTGAGCAGAACTTAACCTCTTTATCTCCATACAATCCATTCAATGTAACTTCCTTAGAAAAACAGGTAAGAAGGCATTCTTGGTGCAAGGCAGCAGCCATTACGCCTAGTTACAGTTGTTGTCTGTGGCCTGAGGATGCATTAAAGGTAAAACAGAGCATTTAACTGGGATTTCAGGCCTGTATTGATCAAATATATAAAGAATTAGTTTAACAAACTTGTAAAACTGATGCTGGCGGCTTTATTCTCTGAATGCAGCCAGCTATCCATGCACAATGTACGACAACACACAGTCAAAACAGATGCAATAAAATCACAATAAAAGGACAGCCCTAAAAAGTGACTATTATTTGAAGGTAAATAGGAAGTCATAGTGGTATGTTCGAAAGCCTATTTAAGAGAAAGAATTGTGCCCTATGGAGAGAAACTTGAATGAAATCAGCTGTTTAAAGCTGAAATTTGTCTGTTTACTTAATAATATATAATAATAACATCAGTTAAGTAATGTTGTAAAGCTCATTGCTTTATTTACAAGTTAATTTTCAATATCAAGAAAGGCTTTTGTATTTTTCTAAATCAGTTTATAACTGTCTTAATACATATAAATTGATTCAAGGAATCATTAAATCATCAAATCATGTAATTAATTCATCCATAATGTAGGGTACTTACTGCATGGCTCTTTGGGATGCTTGTGTACTATCTTAAGCAAATATACGCATTTTTTGACTAAATAAAAATAACTTGATATCCTGTTATCAGGTTATGCTGCCACCTGTTGGAGGTTCAATTACAATACAAAGCCAACTGTTCATGACAAAACTGACTCGTGTCAGTACAGGCCATTGCTATTCACAGATGAGCTATAGTGACAGAAGGGCTGAATAATATGCTGTTTTTAAAATCGTAGTTGCACTGTGTGCATGTGCAATAGTCACATCACAGGACATGCAATGTCAGTCACATGTACCAAAGTACAATATGCTGCCATTTGTATGTTTAATGGGGAAAATAAAACACCAAATTTACCATTTCCTTGACTATCTACAATAAAAGTCCCATTGGTATCACTGTCAGTAAGCCTACGCAGAGACTGGACCACAACGCATGCAGTTTTTGTTGTTCCTACACATAAAAATATACAAACTACAAATACATTTTGTCAGACACAGCTGTGTGACAGTTCAGTACAACAGTGATTGTGTTAAATGAAGACTGTCAGGTTTTTCTCTTTTCTTTCTTTAGCCTTCATTTGATGAAAATTATAAAAGTGATCAAAACATGGGCCTTAAATGAAAACCCAAACATAAAGATATTAGGAAATTTTCCATCTTCAAAAACAGTCTTAACTGCCTCAACCAATGACACAGAGCAGACCAATATTGTGAGCTTTAGAAGAAAAACCTTGTTAACATTAGGGTACATTTTTACATATGGTTGATAAGATAGTCTTTGAGTAATGGAACTACAACTACTGAAAATAAATGCAATATTACACTATATATATCACAGAGGGAAAAAATACAGCAACATTAGTTTTCCCAAAACCATTCAGCACTAAGCAGCACTGATGGGGCACTAGTTTTTTACCACCAAAATATTTTAAATAGAGCTGCCTGATTATGTGCAAAAAATCATAATTGTGATTATTTTGATAGATATTGAGATCACAGATATTAAACACTATCATTTTGAACATTGAAGAATGGACAACACACAAAAATATACTTTTAAAAATAGAAATACCTTACAATAATGCTAAAAATATCAAAGGAAAAAGAAAAAGAAGTTCAACAAGTCATGAGGCACAGTAATCATTTAATCTTGATACCTCAGTTTTCATAGTTGTGGGAGGCAGTAACCATAATTGAGATTAAAACTTAATTAATGACCCAGCTCTAATACTTGAGTATACAAATTCTGCCTCTTCCTCATTTGTTATCAGAGTGAAAAAAAGTGGTGCTACATATTAAAGCTAGTCACTTAACTAAGGTTGGCATCCAAATATCAAATGACTTTTTAAATCTTGTTAAAGCGACTTTTGATCAATGATAATACATTTGATACTGATTCATACAACTGTCTGTATTAGGAACCTTTGTGGACCTTCTGCTGGTCTCACCTCAAATTGAATGGATTATTTTCTCATTTTAGAGCTATTCTGTTACAATACAAATAAAACAACAAACTGAAACAAAACAAACACCTCTGGGGAAGCACCAAGCACATGACAAAGATATTTTAAGGTTAAAAATGCTGTTATGTTAAAACGCTTATTTGCCAACATAACTGTGGATACAGAGCCTCACTTGTCAGCGTGAACAAAGAAGAGAGCAGACGAAACACAGAGAAAAAACTCTCCGGAAAATTCGATCCAAGACTTAAACAGCCTTTAGACAGTTTACGTCAGGAAGCTCCAGGCGCTGAGAGAAGTTTTGTTTTTAATGTGATCGAAAGTACCTGACTCCTATCAGTCGATCAGGGGAGATGATTAAATTCCAGGGTCATAATTACAAAGTTGGCAGTGATGCTTCACAAAAACACACACACTGTTTGTATCTTGTTGTGAGTTGCAGCTGGAGTAAATTAGATTCTTGCCATGGCTGACTAAGAGCATACAGGAGGTAAAAAAAAGGGTGAAGAAATCAGTAAATAGCCAACTTCTGAATTTTCGGAGCTGATCGAGCTCTGCGTGACTGTGGGAACTATGTGTGTGTGTTTGTGTGTTTGATAAACCTCAGTTGAACAAATTCCCTGTCTGGCTGGGTTTTAACATGATGTTCACATCTCAGAGCTCGTGACGAATCACTAGTCATGCCTAAATAATGCTCCATCTGGAGCATTATAAGAGCTTCTTTTATCAGTGTGTGTGTGTGTGTGTGTTTGAGTGTGTGTTACCTCCAAAGTGCGTCCAGTCAGCTGACTTACTTGGCAAAGGTAATCTGTGAAAGGAGAGATTGAAAAAGCATATTAGAAAAAATGTGGATGTGCTCCTGTCAGGGCTCCAAAGTAATTAAGGTCAGTTAGAATGTCAAATGATCATATCATTTTCAATAATGAAAGCATGCGTCTTATCAATATCAATATGAACACAGGCATAAAGAAGAGGGTTTTCACACCTACAGCTCAGTTCTTTATTCTTATTCAGTTGATAAAATGCTCAACATTTGCACATAATAAATATGAAAATAACTTTATTTGTATAGCAATTTTAAAAACAAAGGTTTACAAAGTGATTTTTCAAACATACAGACAACACACAAGAGCTTAAACAAAAGAGGAACTAAGCAGAAAGAACCTAAGAGGAGAGAGCACAAGAACTTTTGGTGTTCCCCAGACCAATTGTTGTCATGGGAAGGAAACAAATTTTAGGAACATGCAGGAAACCTAAGACCCCAAAGGTGAGAATAACAATCCAGGTCCTGGCACCCAACAGTCCACACTGCTGTGTTTTAAAGCAGAGTGACTGGTGAATGTGGTGGCTGCTCAGTTCAGCGCTGCTCGATGCCACAATTACAAAAACTCTGCATTCATTCTAACGTCTACACTCTGCACTGGACTCACTACCACGAGCCAATGAGCTTAAACTGACAAGAACTGCTAAGTGTGGAAACTGCCAATCAAAAGTAGCCTTACCCTAAAGAGAAATAAGGTTAGAAATCAATTGGCCCACGTAAATTGCTGTTTCAAGGCATGATATTTACACCTCTGTGATGTTTTGCCTTCAGGTGAGCGTCATACAAAATGCAAGGCCTAGATAAGGGCAAGGTGATCCCCCCTCTGTGCTGGCGTTGGAGGTTATAACAATAGCGTTACAAGGTTGATTTCAGGCATTTCACCTTTGGTGTTATAGCAAAGCTACATTTATTTCTTTAAACAACTAAGGCTGAACAATATTATCAAAGCAACATCGGTATCGGCAGATAACTGTCTAAAATGGTGATTATCATTATCAGTTGATTCAGTTTGGTTTTTTTTCAAGATTATTTGGGGGTATTTTTGTGCCTTTATTGAGGAAAGAGAGACAGTGGATAGGTTTGTGAAAGGGGGTGAGAGAGAGAGAAGGGGAGGACACTCTGCAAACTGGCCACAGGCTGGATACGAACCCGGGCTGGCAGAAGCATATGTATATGGGACATGCCTGGTTGCTTACCACTCCGCCAAACCAGCACCCCAGATTTAAACATTTTTGTAAATATTTACAGCCAATACTTTAGCTATGCAAAGTGACCATAAATATCCATTATTTGGTTGCAATATTGGCAGAATGTACAAATGTACCATAATGGTTTACGTTATCTTCACTGAATGCTGACTTATATAATGTGATCAAGTGCGTCAGTTATAAAAAAATAAAACACCGTTTTTCTTGCTTTACCTCTGATTCTAATACACTAGAAGGATGAAGGTCAATTTAAGTTAAAAGGAGGCTCTTGGTAAAAAATCTGTATCAATATCAGTACAGGTGATAATAAGGCGATAATTAGATATTGGCAAAAAATCCAATATCCTACATCCCTAATTTCATCCACAGTCAAAAACAAAACTGCATATCAGACCTGGTGTTACCAGTTCATGTTAACTGACCCAGGCTCTCTTATCCCCCTGCCTCAATGGTAAGTAGTGAATTGTTTGAACCATACTTTGGGGTCTTTCCTGTCTGTTTGGCTTGACTGAGACAGTAAAATCTGGATCTGGCAGATGACTAAAATTGGTGAAGCCAGATTGTTTTGTGTCCAGAGCTGACTTTGCAACACTGTCTCTGCTGTTGTGTTATTGGCTTTGAGAACCAGCTCTGTGTGTCCATTTGGAGAAAGTAAGGGGGTGGCAGATTCTGAACAATATCATACTTGTTCTGGAGTGGGTGTTTCCTTTGGCTGCAGTAACAGCCTGAAAACAGCCCAGGCCAGCTCTGCACAGTGGACAGGAGACCCGAACACTCCTGAGTTTCTTCAGAATGATAAACAACATGAATTTCTGACACTGGGGGTAACCAAGTGAGCCCTTGGAAGAGCAAAGACCTAAATCAAACAACACAAACCTCTAAATCTGTTTATTTATGATCAGAAACTATTTAGAGTGTTTATCTACACCTGCTTTTAATAAAACACTGTGTTAGAAACACCGGATGCCTCTGATAGCTTAAAAGATGGTCAGCTCATTGATCCAGACCTGCATATTTAATAAAAGCACCTGTGATGTAATGTTGGAACGGCAGTTTGAGTAAAGCAGAGCACATTAACAACATTTCTATAAACAGGCAAGTAACAAATTAGGGTTGCAAAATGGCAGTTTTTTATACTTTACTTAAATTCTAGTACAAAATCAAACCATACTGACACTTCTTAAGATGCCACAGCGAAAATGAAACATGGCATCCAATACTGGCAAATTTCCAGTTATTATTGTCTGATTCTTTTTTTAAGCAACAATATGTTAACCTGACACACCAGAACCCCTAAAAAGTGTTCGGGAGGGCAGAACTTTTTAAAAAATTTGGCAGGTGATTGGACGATCATTCCATCAATCAAATTCATTATGGGCCAATCAGATCATGTTGAAGACTGGCATCACTGCTGGGGTATAAAGTACATACATGAGCAACATTCTTGAACAAATTTTCTCCAAAAAACATCAGAAGTGGAGCAACTGTAAGTAAGTGTTTTTATCTTGTTTTATTTTAATGTATTTTTTTTTTTTTTGGGGAGCATATTTTGGTATTGTTTTGTTTGTTTGTGTTATGTTTTCCCTTTATTTAATCTCTATTTATTTTTGTTTTTAATTCTCATTTTGCTCTGTCGTGTAATAATTTCTCAAACTGATCAAGGAAAGCCATTTGTTGTATTTAAGCAGATCTAAATCTCACCTCTTGAGCACTTTATCATGGGCGTCGCTCCCCTGCTGAACAAGGCGATCCAGCACCTCCAGTGGCGAAGCAGACACCACCCCTTCCTCCTCCCCGTCCTCCAAACCCTCCTCCCACTGTGACAGCCTCTCCATCGCCGCTTTATGCACCGCCTCCGACGTCTTCTGGCCCACAAAGAGCGAGGCGGCTCGGGGTAGAGCCAAGTCAAAAAAGGACTCATAGGGCACTGGGGCGGGGGGTTTGCTGCACGGGCTCGGGGAAAACATCCCAAACTTTCCCACCTCATCTTCTGGGGCTGAGGGGCTTCTGTGTAGGTGGTGATCAATGGGGGTGAAACCTGACTGAAAGGACCACGACTGTTCAAGACCGAGGGCTGAACTCCTGCTGTCTCCTCCTGCTCCTCCTCCTCCTCGTTCACTCCCCACACCGCTGGTACTCGCGGTGCTTTCTGCTTTCTCTGGCGTAGCCTCCACATGGTGGGTGTTCTGGACAGGGCCTCCCGGCTGGCTGTTGGAGAGGGTGTTGTCTAATGCCTGACAGCCGGTCAGAGTCTCAGTGGTGTGATAGAAAGGGGAGTCAAAGCCCCTCAGGCCCGACAGCTCCTGTTTATCCTCGGTGATCTTCAGCAGCTCCTCTGTGATGGCAGCTGCAGCAGAATCAACATATGGAGGATAAAGTAAAAGCGCAGTGTTTGTTCTGAATGTCAATGTCTGCTCTTAAATAATTCTGCATTCAAAACAAGTGCCTGGTACCTGCTATAGACACAAAAAAACCCTCAGGTTTGGGGTTTTGTGTTTTCCCCAAAAGGGAGGTGGGAAGGTTTAGGTGTAAGCAGCTAGCTTTAGCAACAGAGCTGGTGCCATTTGGCAGGAGCTTTTGTCAAAGTGGTTCACACTGGAAGTGCATTTTATCTTTAGTACAAGTGGATTGTGTAGGATTTAATCCAATAGCCGTGCAACACAATAAGCAGGGGTGTGTTAGCATAACTAATATTTAGGCATAGACTGAAACCTCAGGTAAACTTAGCTTATTGGAAAAGTTAATTCTCATTTTTGGATGCACAGTCAATCAATCTGATATAATTATATAGCCGTTTCCCTGTTTTGGACTGCACAAGCCTGTTTTTTTAGTTTATTTATTATATCTGCCAGAGATCTTTGTCTGAATCATAAATAAACCTGTTACAACAGCTTTAATTCACCCACTAACTATAAATAGGCTATTTATTTATGCACTCAAGTAACACATGCTCACTTATTACAGTTTATTTCCAGTTTATTTTTGTTATAGTTAGTGGAGATGAGCGAGTTCAATTTACAGGGTCATTTTAATTTCATAGGACAAATAAACCTTTTTCTGATGATCTATGTGAATTATTATTTGATGATTGATAAAAGCGGAACTAAAATAATCTAAAACTGTTATAACCTTGGTTTTAACATTATGCAATTAACCTCTGGGTTGTTTGAATAAATAATTTTTTTCATCATTTACATAGTTTTGTGTTTGATATAAAAAAGAACTGAATTCATGATGGTCTCTGAGTCATAATTTTGGGACTTATGGGTTTTGAATATAATTAACAATTTAGCTCATTTTGAATTTTAAATTTTCTTAACTGTTTGTTGACATTTTGATGATTTAATGAACACTTTGGGACATTTTTTAGATTGGACTTTGATGAATTCACTGCGAACTTCTTGAACTTTGTATTTTATCAATTTGTTGGACTTGTTGCATTTCAGTCCAATGAATAATGTGGGACACTTTAAGTTTTGAACTGAAAGAATATTGTTAGGACAACTGAAGCTTAATTGACTGAACTCGTTGTGTTGAACTTCAACTGATGAAGTTTTTACAAGCTTTTAATTTTCTCTAATTGATATTGTTGCTGATCTGAATTTATTTTTAAACTGGGGAAGATAACTGTACTTCAGTTTTATTTTGTGGCATGGTTTTGAATTGGAATTAGGCCTCAACTCTGAGCTGAGATAATTTCAAACAACACACTTAAGCAGTGTAACCTGACACAGCAATGTAATGTAGTAGGCGATGCTACTGCCACAGTGTAAAGTACAAAATGTAAGCAACTTCAGAGAACAAACTGGTGTGGAGCACCAATGTGAAGAAAAATATCAGTGCTGTCATTTGTTTTTTATGGTCCAGATTTGATAAAACTCCTACTGAAGCTGTTAGCATCCATGCTAATATTTGTCCAAGCAGCCACTTCCTGCTGTCGTCTCACTCGTAGCTGCCACCTCTTCCTGCTCTAAAGGATGCTGATTTGGCCAAGCCGCACACAATCTTTGTAGATTAGAGCTTGGCAAGGCAGATCTGCCTGATTACAGATAATGTATTAGGCAGATCTAGTTGTACTGCAAGGTAATTAGCTGTCTGTCTGATGCTCAATTTTATTAACTTTTACTTTTCTGTCCTTCAGTTTTACTACAATATGAGTCAGGAACAACTGAAGTTTGATGACTGACTTGCAAAACCAGAAAAAGAAAGAGAATGTCACCATGACGAAAGCATTTTCTGTCACACATGATCAGACAAGGAGATATTACATGTTAATTCAGTGACTGATTTTAATGAAGGGGATATGAAACAGTATATTTCAGAACATATGCTCAAACCCTTCACCTTTTTTTATAACACCTGAGCTCAGGATTCTGTAACCACAGCAGGTAAGGCTGTGTACAAATGCTTGTTGTGAATGCATTGCAAAACTAAAGAAGAGAACAGAATCAGATTGGCAGCAACCAGCTGCATAAAAATGCAACAATAATATAATAAGAATTATCACGAGACATCACAATTTCTGCTTTTAACGACAAATGGAACAGTGGTCGTCCGTTTCTGTGAGTCTCTGATGACTGGTGATCCTTATTTCGAGCAACAATACTGTTCTATAATCACTGGGAATTGATAATATGAAACTGGAACAACTGAGGTTGTATTTGTGAAACCAAAGTATCATTCCAGGGGGGTTATTCAGTCTTCCTACCTTCCTGCCCTATCAGCATCATAGTTTAGTTTGTTTTATTTGTGCAAAATCTTGCATGGAGAAGTTGGCCACAATGTGACCTTTGTTTTTACACACTGAATAAATCCAGTTTTACAGAGTGTAGCAGGCAGACACTCACCCTCCTCCCTCTCCTTCTCTATTCTCAGCTGAAGCTCCAGCTCTTGTTTCTTCATGAAGACCGACAGCTCCGTCAGAGTCATGGGCACGTTCTCAGCAGCTCCTGCATCTGAGGGGGAAATGTATGGTTCCCAACAGAAACATCTCTCAAGAGCAATCAAAACTACAAACACATCCACGTCACATAAAAAGGATGAAGCGTAATGACCTTTCCTCTGTCTCAGCGTTGATGAATCTCCCTTGGACTCATAGTGACTAACCTCTGTTTGTAGCTGCCTCTGCACTCTTCTCTGCATCTTTCACGGGCTCCTGTCTCACCAGTGCAGGCTTGTTGCTTTCTCCATGTCTACGATCCTGCAAAGCCGCACAAACAATAATTGTATGATTTTTGTTTCAGTAAACCAATCAGTGTCATGCTCATGCTCTCTCTGCTGACAAAGGTCATGTAATACATTCAATTTGATGGCCTCTAGGGTATGTTCACAGTCTCTAATGTTAAAAGAAAGTCCAGTGTTCATATACAAAGTACTTCTGATGGTGCTGGATTTTCTACATGTATGAGATGCTCTGTTGGAGCTCCTGCCTCTTTAAGGCTCTGCTCTTATTGGTTTACAGGTCAACTCTGTGATTGGTCAATTCAGCGCTGCTCTGTGCCATATTGTCAATGACCATGCATTCATTCTAACATACTTTATACTGTGAGCCAATGAGATGAATCTGATGAAGAAACAATGGTAGGACATCACACTAAAACTGTCTATTCAGGGGGACCAGGGGAACTGAGATGTTTAAAGCAGCTGCTGAACAGAGGGGGAAAAGGAGAGGTCTTCATGATATGGACTCTTTGTCCTGTTCATGCATGTGCTCTTTCATGATGGAGCACCAGTAGCTGCCTAAAGCCTTTTTCCCCAAGCCCCCCAGAATTTTCCCACCAGTCTGACATTTTCTTTTTGTTTTTGTCAGCATATTAAGTCCACTGACTTGAACTGGCAAGCCCAGTGCAGAGCATAGACTGTAAAATGAATGCAGAGTCATTGACAACATGGTGCAGAGCAGCACTGAACTGACCAATCACTACAGAGTACACTGGTCAATTAATGGACTAAAGGGGCCCTTAAAGTGACAGGAGCTTCAACACAGCGCTTAAGACAGACAGAGAATACAGCTGGATCAGAGGTACTTAGTAAATGAAAACAAAAGGTTAGTAATTGTGAACTTATGTCAGCATTTACCAAAATTATTAACCCAGGTTAAGGCAAAAATGGGCTCCCTTACATGGGTTCAGTCTGCTCTGATTGGTTGACTGTTCTGCTCTGTGATAATTAGTCAGTTAAGTGCTACTCTGTGTCATTTTGTCAACGTCTTTGTACTCATTCGACAGTCCTTTCTCGGCACTGGGTTCGCCACCTCTTAAACTAAAGACGAGACAATGGCATGATGTCACACTGGTAGGTCTATTTAGTGGGGCTCTAGGTAGAGGACTTTAAAGGAAAGTGTTGGCGCTATAAATATGGGGAGAAGGAGAAGTCCTGACGCTGCAGACTTTTTGTCTTGTTCATACAAGTACTCTGTCATACACGAGACATGCCAAACTTACTAATTCATTATTTGGATTACATGTGCAGAATTTAGAAAGACATGATTCTCTTCGTTGAAAAACATGTTTGCAGGGTCAATCCTGACAAAGTACTGTAAGAACCACAAAATACATTGCTCTCAAATGCAGCACAACCTGTTGTTGAACACTTTTAACACTGAGAGATGCAGATGAAAATATGTAATGCTTTCTCTTATGATACAGTCTGATGTGTAAACACAAAGACGAGTGATTTTCAATGTGTGATTTTTGTGACATGGAGTTATTTCTGACAATACCAGAATAATAATTAAAAATAAAAACATACATAATAACTTCATATATATAAAGCACCTTTCAAAACCACAGTTACAAGCTACCTAACTGGAAAATAATGTAAACACACGGGTTTAAACTACAATATACAATAAAATGTTAAAAAGTAAACAAGAAATAAAAAATCAATAAGAGGTAGCACGGAGGTTACAGAATGCCTTAACATGGAGGAAAGTTTTCAGTAATGATTTAAAAGTGGACAACCCGATGACTAATCTGAGATTCTCTGGTGGAGTTTCCAAAGCTTTGAGCCCAAACAGCTCAGGCTGAATCAGAAGTCTAGATTCAAGAACAGACAAAAAGTTCCTGCCAAGAG
The DNA here is from genome assembly GCA_037902135.1 of Cetoscarus ocellatus. Taxonomy (NCBI): domain Eukaryota; kingdom Metazoa; phylum Chordata; class Actinopteri; order Labriformes; family Labridae; genus Cetoscarus; species Cetoscarus ocellatus. The sequence goes on along the minus strand of JBAMNC010001741.1, from coordinate 677,020 downwards.
AACTTAAATCCATGCTGGTAAATGAAAATCAAACGATCAGAATAGGCGGAGACTTGCCATGTAAGGTGTTGAAAACTAACAGAACAATTTTAGAATCAGTCCTAAACTGACTGGTAACCAGTGTGGGTCAGCAAGAATTATCGTGTATAATTATGTGTATCTCTGCCCTTAATTCTTTGGGTTTGCAGTGTGATGCACAGCTAACCTCTACAAACTCTCCGAAGAGTAACAAGCAGGAAAAGAGCGTCATCTGGACATTTTTCAAAATAAGAATGGAGGAGGTACCTTTCTTGGTGGACTGGACTGGACTGTGTTGGCTGGTAAGGAGATGATGGGAAAGTCATCTGAGAGGGTGGGAGGAGGCGAGGAGGTGGCTGGAGTACTGGAGGCGGGTGTTCCTTTCCCTCCTGATCATGACAGAACAATTCAGGAGTTAAAAGACACACCCAAGCTAATGTGGAGTCTTTACGTGATCATAATGATGTGAGTCTTGACCTGATGTGCAGTGGAAGCGGCTGGGAAGGTGTGAGGCACTGTGGGAGAGCTCTAAGTTGGGCGACATGCCCCTGGAGGAAGGGGGCGTGGCCATGCCACACAGCGAGGAGGGGCTCCACAGAGGGTCCTTCCCCCCGCAGGAAGAGTTCAGTTCACAGGTGGAGTTCTGCAAGACAGCAAAGACCAAAAAGGAAAGATATCGCAGATCATCACCACAACATACAAATATTAGGGATGCACAACTTCATCTGTATATTGGCAGATAATTACCAATATTTTAGCTTTATATTTAAGCATAAAGTTTGGAGATTTTTTGCATGTTAATTATAAACTGAAAATACAAGATCCCAAAGAAGGCTGTTATTTTTTTATAAGGTTAGAAAATAATTGTTTGTAGCTCTTAAAATGGCAGATGGAGCATGAGGTTAGTGATCCTGTTAGTAATATATTCTGGATATATCATAGGTGCAATAAAAAAAACTTAGGCCAAAATAAGGTTAAAACATCTGCACATCAGATATCGGCTAAAATCCAATATCAAGTATTTCTGACATTTTGAGGACTTTTTTTCCTTATCTTGTAGAGAAATTTTATCCCTTTGCACAGGGTAGTTACACAAAAGCATCACAACAAAGCTCCTCCAACAACATGCCTCCAGCCATTCACATTAATACCCAAGGACATGTTATCTGTGTCAGTTCACAATGTAATACAACAATGAGGGAGAGCTAGACAGCATAACACAGCAAATGTTTCACATAAACCGTATTCACACTTGCAGACAAACCCTAAAATATTCTGAAACTACCAGAGTAAGCTGCATGTGTGAATAAAAACAGCAGTTTTTGTTAGCCCTGAAATGTACCTGCTGCCCTCCAAGTATTTTTTCCCTTCAATAAAGCTGCGTTCCACCCAGCAGTCCAGTTCAGTTTGGCTCGGTAAGGCACGTAATTACAGGCGTATTCACTGTCAGATTAGGAGAAAAGGTACCCAAATAACCAGCCTGTTCCATCCCACTTTTTGGCACCACTCTGCAGGGTGCTGTGCATACCAAAACAAACCTAGAAGGAGCTAAAGGCACATAAGTCTGTTGATTGGTCACAAAAATCGTCAATTCTCATGTGATTGCAGCGAAAACATAAACACCAAAACACACACCTCGCCATGTCCAAATAAGCTGAGGATTTAGGGTGATTTGTCCTTTTGCTTCTGTTGTAAAGAATGTCCACATGAAACATTGCTCCACAGAGTACTGGAATGCTGGATGTCCTCCATTATTGCTCTTTGTTTACAATTGCCCGCTACTTCAGACCGCTTCACTGTGTCATGCTGCAGTGACATCACGCATTTACATAGCCAGTGTGACCCTATCCTCCCCGCTCACATCCCCGCCCTCAAGTGAAGGTACAGCTGGCAGCAGAAACACAAACAAGATCATGGTTTACTGCAACAGAACAAACCAAACTGTGTCGAACCCAACCAGACAACTCAGTGGAAACGAGGTTTAAGTGACATGCAATAATCAGAGACACCCTTACTTTGCGGGCCAAGTGTGAACAAGCAAGTTGTGAATTTTCTAAGTAGGTTACCCTGGTATTCTCCAGTAAATTCTGAGTTCTATGCGTGAAACAGACTTCACAGCAGTGTGCTCTCACTCCAGCTCCACACACTGCCTTCTCACCAATGTTGAGCTTATCCCATGCCTCTGATAGCACCTCTTGAGAACAAATAAGGGGTAACCTATCCCCCATTCTGCCTCAGCAACATTTACAATGAAGGTAAAATGTTACACGGTCATTAACATTGCAGCTTGAAGCTGCATAGACAAGGGTTTTGTCTTTATGTAGGATTACTGTATGTCAAACTGCAATCAGCATCTATTTAGATAACTGTAATTAGAAGGCAGTACACAGGGTCAAGCTGCACTCTTTTCTATAGAAAAGTCATCTGCCTGCTTGTAGTGGCTGTGGATTGTTCAAATACAACTCATTACTTTCAGCACAACATGTTTTAATTGATATGTGCATTCAGATTGACAAAATAAAACTTGATACACTGGTCCCACTCTGTTGTGTGGTGTGTGTTGACACTTTCTTTCAACATTTTGGGGAAAATAACTTTTTAGTTTTGAGAAAAAAGTCAAGTTTAAGAATCATTTTCATTTGTTGACCAAATAAATAAATGAGATGAGTCAAAGTCTTGGCAACTTCCTGAGAACGTCTTGGGAGAAAAATCAGCTTGTAGGGTTTCAAATACTTTGTCAGAAATAAAGAATCAAGCCCCTTTATAAAACAGCTGATGCCAGGTTGTTATATTTTTAGAAGTTGGAGAGGGACAAACTTTAACAGACCTGCTTTCTGTTCAAAACATGCATTCCAACTGCTTTTCCTGTATTTATCACAACTGAAACCTTTTTGTTTCTGTTATCAAAAATCTACTTACAAAAATGCTTAAGGTTCAGAAAATATTGTGCTTGTTTTGTGAGATTTTAGTCATTAATTTGAAAATAAATCCCCCAAAACGATCAACGCATATATGAGCTGATTAATGCTGGGTTTCACATTTTTGTCTGTCTGGGTCAAAGGGAGTGTTTAACAGAAACAAATCCTCAGACAAACCCCAGGGAGCACAAAAACACCCGGACCCCTCCCCAGATTGGCAGGACCAGTAATAGAAGGGGCATCTCCATGGCAACAAGCCTAAGGGAGTGTCTACAAAGAGGTGACAGGACAGGACAGGACAGGGGGGTATTGCTGAGGCTTTAGCCAACTATTAGCCAATATGTAGACTATGACTACACAGAAGCCATCAGTCCACTTGTGTTATGTGACTTTGTAAAAGGGAACCAATTCAAAACGTTTGACTGGAGATAGTTTAGGTGTAAACATGGCTGTCTGCACTGGAGCGAGCAGCTAAATGGGCCTTGACAGCATCGCTCTCCTGTTTCCTTCTGACCAGTAACTATGGACTGACCCTGCATCCTGTACCAACACTCTTCACAGCCGTGTGACGGTGTTATTGATGATCTTACCTGCCGTCTGGAGGTCTGCGGGCTGCGGTGGGAGGACTGTGTCCCTGAGAAGGGGGGCAAGGACAGGGGCGGGGGAAGTGGCTGCCTTGGAGTGGAGAACGGGGTCGAAGAAGAGCTTCCTGTTGTCAAGAAGACAAACGGCCTGATCAATGTTTAGAGGATGTACATAACAACCTGCATACGTTTGCTATTTCTCTGTTTGGACTTTGTCCTTCAGAATGGATGGAGAACAGAGTCCGATATCAATAATACAAAAGAGACAGGGATCTTCAGTGGAGTACTACGGCTGTGAATATTGTGTCATTTTTTTCTTTCACCAAGTACTTATATTTATTAATTCTGAAACTGTTTAACTGGTCATTTCATAAATACCTTGTATATAGTCTATATGAAGTAAGGTTGAAGATGGGAAAATGCCTGTCCCTGATTACTTAAGAGGAATTTGTGTTTTCAGATGTATTGTTTTAGTCCAATTTTTTTTTTGTACATAAACAGTTTCTCCTTCTATTTTTAGCTGTATAAACCTTAATAATTGCTAGAATGAGAACTTATCCATGTATATAATATTTAAGACTATTTAAGACTTTGCATCTGGCTAAGTTACTGGACCCTTGCAAAGCAGCTGAATTTGTCAGATTCCATGTCCTATAATCAGACTGACTCATCTTGCAAAGCATCAAGTGGAAATGTTTGTACCCTGTCAGAAAAAGCCACGCTTCTCAGTGTCAGTGTCTTTTTAAGGAATAAGAGGCAGGACATCTGAGTGTGAGTTAGTTGTGCAATGTGACTGCAGCCCTCTGACTGGCCTGTAATGAATATGAAAGAAGAAACATTTTTTCAATCACCTTCCTTCATTTCTTGTTAGGTTCTGCCCTTCCAAATCACTTTCTATGGGATATTGCCCAGATGGACTTGAACTATGTCCATTGGATATGTGAAACAGTTCCTCTGGTGTCCCAGGTTTCTGGATGAGTAATAAATGTTAATTCTCAGTTCGCTATACAATGTTTCAAAAATCACTCAATTTCTACAAGTGCTGGAACTAAATGAAAGTAAAGACAGAACTTACAGCTTTTCAGAACATTGTAACTTGGGATGGACAATATTATCGAAGCGATGTTGGTATCAGCAGATATTTGCCTAAAAAGCTGATAATTATACATCGTCAGATTTTTAAATTTCTGTCAGTATTTACATCAGATATTTGACCATAAAAACTGGCCATAAATATCCTAGATATTGGCATGATGTACAACCGTACCATAATAGTTTACCTCATCATCACCCAGGGTCCACTTTTAATTATCAAAAGAATAATTTATTTATGAATATAAAATGTTTTTCTTGCTTCACATCTGCTCCCACCAGGTGGCAACCTCCAGGAAAATGGAGGTCCATGGGGAAATGCCAAAAGTTGTAGTTATCCAAGTATCCACTTGAGGCTGGCTGCAGTAACCGGAAACCCAAATAAATGTATGTCGGAAAAGCATGGATTTTAAGGCAAATAAACACCTTTACAGCCTGGTTCAAAAAATCGGCTTCAGTTTAAATATATGATGATCTATGTGCTCTTACAGTAAGGAGGGTGAATTCTTAATTAGAAAGACTCCTTACATAAGGTAAGTAATTTTCACATCTGTACTCCACTACTATCACTGCAGTCTAAGAGCTTGAATAATGTATTACAGATAGCAAGAGTGCAAACTCTACATGAGAAAAACATAGTATTTAAGAGCAACAAAGCTGCACTGTTTGTATGAGACTGTATGATGTGGACCTTGATGTACATAATTTCTATTGACTGTTAAAACCTTTCTTTCTCTGCGAGACCCCTAAAATTAAACCACATTATTTACTTCACATGGTCTTGCATCCTAAATATATGTGACTATTAAGGAAATAGTCAAAGCTTAAGTCATAAAACCATTATACAATCCAAAAGTAGCCCTTAGTCATTGGCACCGTGTTATATCAAGGTTTTAGCATGTAAAGGACTCTGACCATAGCTGCTGTGGAGGTCTGTGTAGGGGCTGGAAGTGCAGTCTTGTGGTCTCAGGTGGACTTGGGGGTAAAAGTTCTCAGGCATGGTGGCGTAACCCTCCTCACAGGAGGCCTCCTTGGGGTCAAGAGACACTTTGGCACATTCGATGACGATATCATGAATTTCATACTTTTTCCACCTACAGCATAGCATAACAACATCAGACACAAGAGATTCACACAACCTGGAAAAAAGATCCAATTTTTCTTCTGATGTGCAAAGCAGAGTAGGACTGACCTGGTGGGGTCAAGCTCATGGTCTTTTGTTCCTGTTACCAGTTCTGGGTGAATACGTACGTGTTCAAGCATTGGCTGTAGGGAGATTTTAAAAGCAAACTTTGAGTTCCCTCGATTCAAATGTTTTGCAGTGTTGATCAGATGGCAATGATCATTTTAAACTAGAATGGAGAGTAAGCAGCTAGGGAACTATCCTCACCTTTACTACCTCCTCAAAAGTCTCCATGTTTTCCTTCATGCTGTAGTGGGAGCGCAGGTACGACACAAAGTTGCATGGGTACATGCCATAGAGACGGTGGAAGAGAGAGTAGACACTGGCGTGGAGGTGGATTAAGTATACCTCTGAAATGTGCCCTGAAGTGTAGAAAACACACACACACACACACAAAATAAAAAAATGTAAAATACTGAACTTAGCAAAAACAAGAAGAACTCACTAATAAAGGAAACCTATATAACACTTCACAGTTATAGCCTACTTCATTCATACAAACAGAACCTACCAGGGTTCTTCAGGTTCCAAGATGCTAAACGGCCAAAGATGTCAAAATACTCCCACAGGTGTTGTTTCCCAGCTTGAGGGATCATGGGTAACAGGGTGATCAGCACCAATACTCCAGTAATCAGCACTACTACATCTGTATCTGTCTGCAAAGAGAAAGATACAAAGTATTAGAGATTACGACAGAGTGAGAGGTTAACAATAAGATACTGCACTTCTTCTCCTTGTGTTAAAGAGATCAAATAATGCTTTTTGAGTTTTAGTTTAGTGTGTTTTACATGTCTCCCCTATGTGATAAGAGTGCTTTTGTGTATCAGACAACAAAGTTGGTGGCATTGGGACTTCTTCTACTCCAGTAAACAGCACCAGTCTCTGCCTGAAACAGACCTACAACTATGACATCTCACTTAATCAGCAGCTCAACCATATTGGCTCGGAGTAGCATGACCAGTGCTGATGATAGACTGTAGAAGGTATGCAGAGCTGTTGAAAACACGAGGCTGAGCATTACTGAACTGACCAATTACCACAGAGTGGACCAGTCTACCAACTAGAGCATACTAGGTCCATGTGGGGAAGGAAACCTTAAGCCACCTACACACCGAACGCAACTTTGTGACCTGGGTGACCACTCTCCATGTAATGTCAATGTACAGCCGAGATGGGGCGGGGTTAACACTTCCGCGACGAGACGGCAACCGCGTCGCTCGTCGCTCCGTTGCCAAAGATGAAAAAGATGATCTTTTCATGTGATATCACGTGTGGCTGTGTGGCAACAGCCAATTAGCATTGTGTGGGTGTGTGACAGTACCCATGACAGACTGTTTTTATTCCAATTCACAGAGTGACAATCCATGTCCATGTGGGAAACATTAGTTAGTGAGTACATTAGTTCAGCCTAGACGAGACTGCAGAGAACTCACAGACAATGCTGCTGCAGGGCAAGCAGCTGCGTGTTTTGTGGTTGGTAGGTGAGTGAAAAGGATACAGTTGGAATAATGTCAGCTAATACATCCTATTATATGATATATGACCATGGTGAAACTCGAGCAGACGTGACATCACTGAGCGACGGCGAGCAAAATGAGGTATTAATGGACAGGCGACGCTACTTAGGTGGGTAATGCGATTTCAGTCGCAAAGTCGCGTTCGGTGTGAACACAGCTTTAAAGTGACAAGAGCTTGAACAGAACGTCACTGACAGTGAGAATGGAGGTGGATCAGGGGTAGCCAGTGCATGAACACAAGGATTTTTTTTCAACCATTAGTGATATCGAACAAACTCCAGGAAACATCAAAATCTAATATATGATGGAAAGTTAAGGCAATAAATTACCGTTTAAGGTTAATTTTTCAATTTAACTTCAAGCTCTTCAAGCTCAGTAGTATTCAATCAACTTTTCACATTTTTAAATAAACAAATGGGAACTGTAACAGCATTGTGGCAAGAGTAACTTAAGTTACTTTTATCTTTGACATAACAAATACGCCTTTAAGAGTTTTTTACAGCACATGATATTCTCGACCATGAGACCTTAAATCTTGCATTAATGATGACTAGACCATCTGGTCAATTCAAATCGTTTTTTTTGGTATTCATTCCTACATGTATCAGGAATGAGGGTTTTATAATTTAACTAGACATAAGTAAAGAGTTAGCAGTTTTCAGCTTGTCCAGTCTTGGAAATGTTGTGGTCAGGCTTATTTTTGAGGCCTTACCACAATTTCAATGTGGCATATTACCTTAGAGTGAAAGACAACATCAATAAACCATATATTGCAATATTATATGGCCAATATTATATAGTACAATATAGACATTTTATTAGTCAGCGATTCATAAGAATCAGGGACATTTGTTTTGTATTGTAGCTCAGTTGGCAGTTGTTAGGTAGCTGGAATCCAGCCATTCGACTCGCAGTCTCTCTTTGACATTTTTTGTTAGAATATCTATCACTGGGATAGAAAATAAAGTTATCCATGTGGCAGGGGCCTAGCATTATATCTAATTAACATATAACTATCGCCAAGTAGATTTATACATTTTATGCATATGTTGTGATTTTTGATGCTAAAATAAAGAGTTTCAAAAAACAGACTATGCAGTAAATATATATATTGCCCTGTTATTAGTGTTGTGATATCATGATATAGTTTATCATCAATGCACTGAATCTAAATGTGTCATATTGTCAGATTCTTGCCAATGAAAACCCCTACTGCTACCCCTCTAATGACTGCTTATAAGCACTAGCCTCCAACCAAAGCATAAGCTGACAGAAATGTGGTCAGATTTTCTTTATTCACAGGCACCAATAAGCCAGATCAACAAATATTACAGATACTATTTTTCTACTGCAAAAGCTCAAATCTCTATATGCGTCTAATTTCTAATCAAAAACATCTCATTACACTTACTTTAAGACACAATAAACTGATAAGTTCTAAAATTTATATATCAAAATACAAAAGCAGAAAAAAGCCATTGTTTGTTGGTAATAGGTTGACAGGCCAATTTTACCTAAGTATCTTGGAATGAGTTTTCTCTATCTAAATAAGCTTGTACATGTAATTTCAAAACTCCAACCAAGTAATATTTGCTTAACACATCGACAAAGTATTTTACCTTTTGCATTACGCTTTTTGCTTTTACATTTTAAATTACTTGTGACCTTGAAAGTGGAAACAATACACTGTAGATTATAGATAGGTACATTTTGAATTAAGATTTTTGACTTGAAACTAGACAAACAAAGTGCCCTTGATTCAAATGCTTTGCAGTGTTGATCAGATGGCCAGCTTGGATGTCAGAAAACCACTCAAGTTATTTAACTTTTTCTGAGGGGGGCATAAATACTGGTTGTATAAGGATTTAATCCACACAAATCCTTGAAAGAATATTTTACCATGAGCTGAGGCAGTGACCTGGTGGCACAATATTCATTACTACTGCTGCAACATTTGCTTATCACTCTCAACTTCTTCAAGTAATGCCCTACGTTCAACAGAATGTATTATGTAATGTTTGTCTCTATTGATCAATACATGATAGAGAAGGTCTGTGACACACAAATCTAGTTTGTAAAGGACTGGTCAGTTCAGTTTATAAACACACTTAAAAAAGTGATAGAAACTACTTTCATAATTGACTGACAAAGTCACCCTAAATCTTCCTTAAAATGACTAAATGAGTCCAAACTAAAGGAATATTCACATTGTTTTTTAATTAAAAGAGTAATCAACTTTTATGCCAAATGTAATGACAAAAACTTGCAAAATGTTAAGACCTATTAGAAGAAACCAAGCATTACAGGCTGAACATCAGTTTCAAAACAGCTGGTTTCATCATACATACTTCCTGTGCCTTTCCATCGAGATGTCTGTGTTTACTGAGTCAGAATTAGGTCGTTACCTTCAGGCATTTGAGCAGCGAGAGCAGCAGGGGGTATCTGGCGATCTTGTGGATCCAGGACGGCTGCTTGCGGATGACATGGCCGAGCAGGGTGAGGGTGGGCAGCCGACAGGCCTGTTTGGTCATACACTCGTTCATCTTATCCAGAAGGTGCTGCGAAAGAGGGAAGGAAACAAAGGTTAGCTCTGTGGATTAAGTATATGTGAATATAGAGCTGCACTTACAAAACAACATAAGTTATATTATGCCTGTCTAAGTATTTTAAATATGTAACTCCTACTGGGATTGCTAAAACTTGTTCCATGGAAAAGCAAAAACGTAAAAAAAACAATTAGAAATTACCCATGTGACACTAAAACCTAATAAAGATTTGATAAAGTACAGTATCCAAACATTTCTTAGTTCAAGGCCAGAGATTTACCTGCTGTTTGTTCTTGTGTTTGCCTCTGCCGCAGTAATGAACACACCAGAGTACTAAAGGTGTACACAGCTACTTGGTATGGGAGAAGTACACTGTAAACATGGCTAAAATTTTGCCAATATAGAGAGTAAAACTCACAAAAATATGGAGATATGACAGACTGATAACAGCAGCAGAAAAAACTCTAAAACAAAGTTTTAATTGTTAAAGTTGTAATGATATGGATTTTAAGTCTGGAATAAAGTGTTTATTCTATTCTATTAATTACAAACTGATAAATCAAGACCACAGCTGTCAACATCTAAATGATGACTGAGACTGCCCCAAAACAAAAATGCCTGATTATCTGGCTGATGACAGATAAATTCTCTTTCAGAAATCAGGACAGAAGGTTTTGGTTAAGACATCTATCAGCACTGTCAGCCCCAAGTCATTAGTAAACATGGTCACTCATTATGCCCACACACCAAGACAGTTATGCCTGGCTGAAGACGAAAATATTGTAGAAATTGAGTGCAGACAAAGTTAACTGTGACGTCTGACTTCTGGTCCTCAGTTGTAACAAATAACTGATATGGGTTGGGAGACAGGCTTGAAAACACTTTAATCAACAGAGTGGGTCCAGCAGGAAATTTTAGGGAACCACTGATTTAAGGCATTTGCCCTTAAATTTCTGAGATGCAATTTAAGACATTTTAAGACTTTTTTATGATCAATGGGGGCCCACATTTCAGATGGAGAAGGGGGGATATCTAGGCAGTCACCTCTACTACAATATGCTGCAACCTCAGACCAAAGATTAATATTACTTTCAGGGAGAGAAGGTCAGTGAAGAATATTTTTCAGCAAAGCCACATTAAAAGGGAACTTAAGCTTATCTGTCTCCTTGAAGGTTAAGGCTCTTAAGGTGTCTTGCAGTAGTAATAGCATATTCATATTTCAGAAAATCCCCAAAGTTATTCTCTTTGTCGAATATTCTTTATAATTTATTTTGCATCTTCAATCAGATCTTTTGCCAATAGAAATTCCATCCAAATAAGATAATTCCATGTGATTTCTTCCTGTTTAAACCCTGTTGTGTTGAGGCAAAAACAGCACCATTTCTTACCTTATCATGTGGTTCTCTGACTGAGGAGAGGATATGAATTGCCTGTGCAGAGTTTGTTTCCAAAAAGTAGTCCACCAGCCCGTTCAGCAGCATGGACCCTCGCTCTGCAAGAAAAACAAAAGGGGTCACATGAAAGACAGCAAGTGCACCAAATCAAGAAATGGCTTTCACAGCAAGGCTCTGGTAAAAAAGAACAGATCTCTTCTTTAAAGGCTAAAGAAAAGATCAACCATGTGGTCCTACCAGTGCTGAGCTGCTCATTGATGAGGCCTCTGATCTCTTCAAGCTGGTGGAGGTCCGATGTCTCCAGGAGGGGGAGGAGGTCCCCTACGTTGGGCTGCTCCCGGGCCATGGTGGCGGCAGTGCTGGAGTTGGGGGCAGCGTTCCTCTTGCGGTGTCCGTCCCTGCCTGCCTGGAGGACTCCTGGGGCCACCCACCAAAACAGTCTCCAGGCACCTCTGCAACACACACAGACCAAATTCATAAACATCACTCAATATAGTACAGATCTGATCTACAGTGAGATTAGTTGGCATGTGAATAATTTTAATTCAGTGCATTGATATTTGTTTGTGAAAAATGGAAAATATGAATCATATCCCATGAGGGTAACCAGCCTCTTGTGTAAATGAGATAAATTTGGGTGCAGATGGTCATCCACAGACGGCAATAACATGCAAAAACCACAGCAATGAGCCAAAAACTGCAATTAGGTACAAGATCATGTCTAAAACAGCATAATTCATACTATTCAAACAAAATATGAAGTCAGATTTGGAAATATCTTTAGGTTCCAAACTTATAGTAAGCATTAGGGCTGAACAATATTAGGAACAAATGATACTGCGTTACGTTCTCCTGTCATTAAGAACATTTTCTAGGTACAAACTGTAACCTTTTATGTTTAAATTCTATAAAATATTTTCTTAGAAACCAGCTTGCTCTTAAGGAGTATTATAGTCCTCTGACAGCAACTATGATAAACACACACAGAGAAAAGAGAGTGAGACAAAATATTAATTCATAAACTTTACAAATAAACTAATGGCTTTCATCTGTGCTACTTGTACCCTGTGTTATGAACCATTTCGGACAAAGCTATAAGTAAATTCACAACAACCAGACCTGTATTTTTAACTTCACAAACCTCACCATGTTGTGCTACAAATGCCTTTTGGGTTTAGATATTAGGTAATGAGTATTTTCAACATTTTGTTTTAAAGATTGCAAACAAAAGAAAAAAATAGACGTGCTCCGAAAGCACAAACCATCACCATTTCTGACATCAAGAAAGTGGACAGCTGCCCTATAGCACAATATAAACAAGTCCTTTTAAAAATTCCAGGATCTGTGTCTGTATTCATGGTGCATTCCCTTTACGTTGGATGTCGGCAATTCCGACGTCCCAGACAGAAAACGTCATCTGGAATGCCATCAAGTGCCGGAGGTCCTTCTGGGAAACTCAGACAACCCTCACGGCCCCGGAGTTCATCAAAAAGCATACATAAATAGGAAGTAAAAGCAGTGCACTGTTACCTGAAATAACAACTTAGGGTTGTTCGCACTGAAATCAATCACATTGATATTACTGTGTACCATTTACATGTGGACATATTGTAATGTTGACTGTTGCGTGAAATTGTCTTGAAGCGTGCTGTTTATTAGGGGTGTAATGATCCATCGATCTGGATCGATACATCGATTGGTTAAGCAACGATCCACTCAAATCGATGGAAACTCAAAACATCAATTAACATCGTTATCCTTAAGATACGCCTTTATTTTGAAATTCTGACCTGATATCCGTTTCACAGTTTCTGCTCAATTGCGCCACGTTCAGAAGTTTCCAGGGCTCTCAAGTCTCAGCGTCTTCAGCATGTGACAGACGCATTTGAACATTTTCACTCTCACACCCCACACTTGTATGTCTCACGCATTAAAATTTATTTTGTAGTGCTCACCGAGATACACCGCTGTATGTGCTTGGAACGTGTAGCAAGACGCTCTGAGTATCACAGAACTCAAAGGGAGCTTGACATGTAAGCCAATCAGAAAATAGCACTGCTGTATCCGGGTAAGATACGGTCGATCTGACCGCAGGGGATGCATACTGCACGCACACGACCAGTGTGCCTAATGCTTTCTTTCTTGCTTTAGGTGAAATGTAGTCGATTGTGTACATAATATCGTCTTAAATCGATCGAAGGCCCCTGAATCGTATCAAATTGAAATCGAATTGTGGCAGACTTTGTGATATCGGCAAATATCGTATTGTTGTCCAAAGAATCAATATCGTATCGTATCGCCATGAAACTGGTGATTTATATCCCTACTGTTTATGTCATTTATGAGCTAACAATGCTTACTGTAGCTGGAGCTCAAATGGTTTGGTGTTTATTAAAATGCCACAAAATGTGATAACTTAATATAAGTCTCCTGGGAATATGATTTTAGGAAAAAGTGTTTTATTGCTAAAGTTAGAGGAACAGTAGTTATTTTATAATGTTAGTCTTATTAACATGAAAGTATTTTCCTACTTCTGCTCAAAGGTGAAGCTGAAACGCGCTTCAACTTGGATTTGACATCATTCTCAGATCCCCAGTTGGACCACCGACATAAATGAAACGCAACCTCAGATCAACACAAAAAATCTAATCACTTCTTTCTTGTGCCATGAAAAACATTCCCTGAAAATTTTAGCCAAATCCAAACGACAGCAGAACAAAAATGTCATCGTCAGAGGTTAAAAAAAAAAAAAAAAAAACAGAAACTCCTGAAAGTCTCCATTTATCTCCATCACTCCAAATAGGGTTATGGTAATATGGTTGTTTCTGTGAGGAGCATCACTGGAGCTTGTACATTTATGTGCAGGAAACAAATAATCTGAAAGCACCATGGACCATTCCGAGAAGGCCCAGTACTGGTCGTGTCAGACAAGGCTGTCACAATACCGGTACTATAAACCTTGACACAATTTGATATTCAGTGTCTGTTTTGATAAAAAAAAAAAAAAGCAAAAGAATATATTGTAAAATAAAAAATACTTTTAGATTTTTCACTGACAACCTGCAGAATATGTTAGCACTGTGAGTCAGTATTCCACATTTTCACTAATAACTCAATAAGCTCTCAATGGAATTTGATTACATTTTCAGAGTACGTGGTTATGACACAAGAAGGAAGTGATTAGATCTTCGTGGTGAATCCGGAAGTGGATTCAGGAATTATTAAGGATTTGTTAACCATTCAGTCTTCCACATTTTTGACAATAACTCGCCCGACAATGCTGGAATTACCTTAGAGGGGGTTTGTGCTCACAGGGCACTTCTAGTTATTTTCTGGTATGTGAACAAACTCTGGGTTAAAAAAATCAGTTTCTAGATCTGTTTTGTAAAGCTTTGATATTTTTAATACTATCAAACAAAAACTTTATGTTGTGTCATTTTAAACAATATAGTATTGAAAAAGTATTAATTTCCTTGACAACCTTCTGTAAGACAAACTTTTATTATATAAAGTCAAGAAAATGAGATAACTGACACTTTTGGTTTTGAGGAAAAAATAATTTTGTTTTTTTTTCTCTTTAACGGCACAAAAATTGACATTTCTAACTGTGTAATACCATGGGCCATGAAACCGTGACAATCTCTGTGAGTCAGTGAGTGGAAATATTGCAACCCCGGTGACTTAACAAAATGTATTCAGGAAAGATGGCTTGCACAATATGTACCTCAACAACAAGTTAATAAATGTTATTACAGATTTTCCATCCCAACTTGGGTTATGTAGATGAGAATACTGGATCTGCAATTATTTTATTTAATTATAAATGAACCATACCAGGCCTCACAAACAAGACTGAAATGACTGTACTCATAAAATGCAGCACAAATCGAGAAAATTTCAGAGACCAGACTAAGAACAGATTAATCTCATGATGAGTAAAGCGGATATCTCCTGAGACGCAATCAAGACAGAGTAGTCATCTAAATAGATGGCCTATACACTATTTGACCCAGACACAGGCAGCTGTGTTAAACTTGATCATCAGAGGCTAAAAGAGTTCAAGTGGGACTGGGAAATGTGGACAAATAACCATTACATCACTGTTTTTTTTGTGCTTAATGAAGATACTCCTGTCTCTATAAAGTTTTTCTTTTTTAAAAGAGATAACTGGTTGTAACAGTACAAGAATTACTGACTTTGCTATTATTTTGGAGAAAAAACACAGTTATTAAACTCAAATGATACCAAAAAAAAACAAAAATAGAGGGTTTAGAGCACCTACGATTAGACAAATGTTGGTTCTGATCAAACATGGCAGACAAACTCTTGCACATTATAAACTACAAAAACTAATGCAAGATCCCCACACTGAAGCTGTCAAAACGTCTTTGCTCACAAGCACACTGTGTTTCAATTAGGGATGGAAACCAATAAGATTTTTTTGATACCAATGCCATAATCGATTCTGCTTATCAGTCTGATTCTTTAATGATTCCCTTATCAACTCCTGTGGATTTCTAAGTGGAGAAAAACTGCCCTACACAAGTTTTTAGTGGCAACAATGTCAAACACACCTTAATATTCAACAGCAAACTGCATAAACAAATGTGAATTTACATCTACTTTTTGCAGCCAGTGTATTTTTTGTGTTAAATTAAGCCACAAGTAACACAGCTTATGGCCCCTGTCTGCCATGATTATCAATTCTACTGACTGCCTCTGATGAGAGTAAGACCTTGATTTACAAAGCATGCAGAAAAAAAGTGGAGGGAATTAATCAGGGGATGGATAAGGAAAAAGAGTAATGATGAAATCAATTATTTGAGGGAGATGTTATCGATTTTCAACTGGAATTGTTTTTCAGTTCCCATTTGCTAGATTCAATTCTATAAAATCCACAGTTTCTAATGATCTGTAGTCAGACTTCCCCAAACTTTAGGAGTAGTCAAACCACTAACTAACCAAAGTAGGCAGCCAGAGATTCCAGCGGTCTCTCCAGTAAAATGAAACAGGTCGAACAGGTGATCATTTCACTTATGTACATGTTTGGTAGATAGAGACCAATCTCTTGTCAGAAATGCAAACTGAGCCTTTGCATTTTCATAAAAATGTAAAAATGTCAATTAAAATGTAAGCAAATTAGTGGTATGGGATTTAAGTATTAAAACTGGAAAATACATTTAGTTTTTAATACTGTTGCATTGTTTTGTTTTTCTTTTTTTTTTTTTACCTTGTTTACAAAATATTGGTGAAAAAGTTTATTACTCATACAATGTTTAAAATTGCTCCATAACATTAAAAGATGACGGGAAATGTGGATATTTGACACTCAACAGACACTGGAGCCACATCATGGTGCAGCAGGTTAGCGTGCATGTCTCACAGCAAGAAGGTTGCTGGATCAACTCCCTGTGTCTGCCGGGGCCTTTCTGTGTGGAGTTGTGGGGAACAATTGCCCATAGGTGTAAGTCTGAATGGTTGTCTGTCTCTGTATGTGGCGCTGTGATTTGATCGTTGTATCCTGGTGGGTGCAGACAATCAGTGGGAAATAAATGTTTTGCTTTAAAAAAAAAAAAAGATTTCAGTATTTTTTCAGCAATGATGTCAGAAAATAGCAATGAATTACATTTTAAACAGCAATGAATTAGCTTTGAAAAAGATTTGTATGTGTTATTATATGTTATTTGTATAACTGTTATATTTATGTAGACCCAGGGGTCTAAATAAAGGAGGCCTAGCTAATCTGCATCTGAAAAACAAGCATAAATAATCCTGATGGGCAGGTCATTATGGACAGTGTCTGCACCCAGCAGCTTAGTCTCTACCATGAGTAATGAATCAGCAGCAGAGATCTCATCAGCTCTGAAGATCTCCTCTGAACACTTAGGTCACAACACTCAACGTACTCAGAGGTGATTAGTGTCTGAAACTCTGAATGCAGCAGAAATGTGGTGTTTTTTATAGATATACCTGCTTAGTATTCCAGAGGAGCTGAACATTAAGTGTTGTCAGCACAGCATTGGGCTGAGCTTGAACTTAGATGCACTGGAATATTTTCAAACACGATGTGGCATAAGGAAGCATTATCTATTTGTATTTATTAAAATTAATCTTAGAATATGCAGATTTTTTAAATAAAACTAAGAATGTTATATTTAACCTTTAAATTGTTTCCTTTTTGGGTCTTGTATACTTACTATTCTAAATCCTGTCCACCATATGAGGCCTGTGGGTGGCTTATGGGGTATCAGCTCTAAATGTTTGATCAAATGAAGGATTGTTATTACTGACATTAAATGATCTTCTCCCTGGACAGTCAGCCTTGAATTTTTTAACCAGATGGTTTACATGTTTAGGTCTTTATTTCATTCTGTTAGTATATAAAACATTCAATACAAACAAAGAAAATTCTCAAACATGTGAATGAAAAGGAGCAGAATGAAGAAAAATTTTATAGAGTCTGCTCCTTTCTCACAAGATATTAATTAACTAAACACATAATACAAATAAACAAGAGCTGCTGGCCAACATGCCTTTTAACAGTTCATTATTTCTTATTATCAAAAATAACCAACCATAACAAACAAACAAACAAAAGGGTCCACATGTTAATTCACATTTTTCCACAAAACAAACATAGCAAGACTTAGATTAAGACATTTCCCTGTATTTACTCAACATACTGGCTTTGATACTTTTTTTGAAGATAAAATTTGATTGAGCTTCTTTGGTTTCTTTGTTCAGATTGTTCCATAAGTCAACTGAAGTTTAAAGAAGCACCAACAGTAATGTATTGATTTTCATCAGCTGTATTGTGGTCTTAGAATGATGAAGAACCATTAGATTTAAAAAAGGTTAATGATAAAGGTTCTCTCTTGAGAAATCAAAGCTTTGCCACATCACATCAAAAATCTATATCTATGATTAAAATAGGAGAACACAACACATGTAACTGCCTTAATGAACTGAGATTGATTGGGAGCATGCATCAGGACTCCACTTGGTTTAAGACCAGGCTTCCTCCGCCCCTCTGTCCTCTGCCTCTGCTGGCCTTCCTTTAGCGCTCTGATGGTTGAGCAGGCAAACATGCACAGACGAAAGCAGGAGACATGTGTCTTTATCTTTACAAATAAGCTTATTGTTTGTTATTGAGTTACCGTAATGTCATCAACCATTTCAAACAATGTTAGAAGTTAGGTTTAGTCAACATGACGGCGTCTTGAAACTTGCTGTGTAGAGCTGGAACATACATAGTGCATACCGACAGCTGAAAAATAAATGATCACAGCAGTGATCCATTGTCTATACAGCTTAACCCTTTAGGGGTCATGAGGGGGTTGGAGCCTATCCCAGCTGACACTGGGCAGGATTGGGTACACGCTGAACCGGTCACCAGCAGATCGCAGGGCCACATAGAGAGACAGACAACCATTGATACTCACACCCACACCTGAGGGCAATGTGGAGTCACCACCAGAGCATTTTTTTGGTCTGTGGGAAGAAGCCAGCTTTCATGGGGAGAAGGGCAAACTCCACACAAAAAGGCCCTGACCGAAACACGGCTTGATCCAGCAACCTTCTTGCACATGTAACACCTGCTGTGACACCATGCTGCAGCATGTTAGTGCACTTAACCATCTGTACCACTGGTCAGACCAATAACAAGCAGCGAAAGAATCGATTGTTATTTGCAGGAAACTCTCAGTTCTTCAGGATTGATGACAAGCGTCTCACTTCTTGTGATGGGACTCTTGCTAAGTGCAAATCGCAGTCAGGATGAAAACAAGGAAAACTACTAAATCAGAACTAACTTTTGTGCATCATCATTTTTGATATTTTATCCTCACTGGTGTTTTTGTTGTAAATACTGCTGTAGCATTTAATCAATGTTTTATCATTGAGTGCCTTTTAATATTTGTGTTTGATTATTATTATTCAGCACTTCTGAAGTTTGTGAGGCTTCGATTCTTTTTGATACCATCAATTATTGAAATAACGGAGGTTTCATTGTTTTGCAACAGATGGTATTCAATGGAGTAAAAAATTCATCAGTGAATGGAATTGTTGCCAATATTTTTATGCAATCTAGGCAATGTGTAAGAATTTGTGGCCAATTTTGATAATCAAATTGAATAAAACTGCTCAGTATTATAAGTCCAGGACTTTAATTTTCGGTTGCCACATAGATTTTTGTTGTTAATACAGAGTAATAATTTTAAGCAATCAGGGGCTTATATGAAGGTTGAAATAAGACTAACAGATCAGTGAACACAGAAGCATTCAGTCTTATTTTTACTTTAGTCATGTGTCAAATAGACATTACAACACGAACCTGAAAACAAATCAAAACAACACGATAAACAGTCTCCCATTGGTTGAATCATGCAGAAGTCACAGCACATTGTCTCCTTGTTATCAATTATCTGTGATCTCAGGCAGCTTGGGAACGCTGAGGAGCACAAAGAAGCTTTATGTAGCCTGGACACTTCCAAGCAGACACTGGAAATTACATTTCGCTGTGCAACTTAACTTTTCTCCTGTGGTTATTTTAACAGTGGGTCCATGAAAGAGACAAATCTTTAAAAACAAAACTGCCCTGCTATGTTAGCAGATTTGACCTGGTCTAGACGATGAAAGGTAGTGGTCTTTTGGTCTAATTCTAGCTTTACAGTAGGGTTGGGATCACAAGGTTACTCACGCCACAATACACAGTCCAGGACAGCAATATTATCCCTGAAGAGCAGAGATGGGAAACTTTGGTTACCACGAGGGCCAGGTAGAGCCAGGAGCTGACAATGGAGGCATTTCATTCCTTGTCTGATACCCCTGTGCTGTTGTAGTGGCCCTCTGACCATTGAGTGGTTACCAGAGTCAACAAGCCACATTCTAGTCTTAGCTCAGCTCACCTGGGACCTCACAAGAGGTGACATGCAAAACTGCCCGAAGTTCTTGGTACAAAACCTGACACGCCAGATGAACTGTTCAATATATTTTACTGGACCATATTGGAAAGAGCCCCTAGAAAGTGTTTGGGAATGGGCAGAACATTTCAAAAGCATATCCAGCAGGTGATAGGACGATCGTTTAGTCAGTCACATTCATTTTACCAAACAGATAATGTTGTAGGCAGGCGCAACTGCCGCAGTGTAAAGGACAGAACGTGGGCCACTTGGTAAAGATTCAAGTTTGTCATGTTGTTATTGGCTTTTTATTTAATAAAGATATGCAGTCCAGATCTGATGAAACTGCTACTGAAGCTGTTAGCATCTATGCTAATCTTAAAAGCAGTCACTTCCTGCTGTCATCTTGCTTGTAGCTCCAACCTCTTCCTGCTTTAAAGACAGTTGATGGGCTATGCCACTGTGGGCCGCTCATAATCATTGTAGATTGGAGCTTGGCAAGATGGATTTGATTCATTACAGACAATAAATCAGGCAGATCCATCTGAAAGTTAACTAATTGAAAACCAAAATAACCAAGTGGAGTTGAGTCAAGCTAATGCTACAAAGTGGAAATGCCTCAATGCAGAACACTTCTTCCCACTTTTACTCCCCTGTGACCTTCATAATAAAGGTGAAACAACACAAGGGCTTATGTTTCATACCTTGAAATGGCAATCTGAATTATCTCAGTGATGTTGCAGGAAAGGACAATCTAATAGGGGTCATATTTTTGGATAAAACATCAATATCTGGCTCCAGCTATTCAGTAAATCTGCACAAGCCAGGATAAGGGCTTACCACTGTGTTGATGTTTGGCTCCTTTCCTCCTGAAAAGTGTTATAGATGTCAGCTCATTTATTCTCTGAGTATTACTACTTTGCTTCAAATGCCTTAAATGGCGAGATCCTTAAAACACCAGTGAAGAACTAATAACACATTCTACAAAAACAAAACACTGAAGTCTTGTTAAAAAAAATCCATCTGACTCCAGAAATCATGCCTTAAATTTAAAGATTGTTCCAGCGGACTCTCAAATGGTTTAGCATGCCTCATTTAGAAAGACCTGCCTTCAGTCTCTTGCTTCAAACACTACTTAAATTTACTCATATGTGTGTTAAGAGCAAAACTGATAACTTGTTTCTAAAATCCTTGATATTGCGCCACATTTTATTAAAATTATCAAAATAAGTTCTGTTTTTATCCCTTGTATTGTTGCTGTTTGAGACATTTTAATGAAGTGTACACATAACACAGCAAATTCAAACCCATCTCCTGCATCTGTTATGTAATCCAGGTCATAGCCTGCAGTTTTGGTTGATATGTGAAGATAAAATTACTTAACTTTGGAAATTTTATCTGCAAAACTCAAAGATATCTTACAGAACTGTTGCATTGAATTGTTTCCTTAGTTAGTTACATGTACCTAACCTTGCAGTGCAGCTAGATCCTCCTGATTCAGTGTCCGTAAACTTGCCAAGCTCAAATCTACAACAATTGTGAGCAGCCCATAGCAGCACAGAACAATCAGCATCCTTTAGAGCAGGAAGAGATGGGAGATGGTCGCTACAAGCAAATGACAGCAGGAAGTGACTGCACATACAGAGATTAGCATTGATACTAACAGCCTTAGTAGCAGGTTTGTCCAATCTGGACTTCATTTCTTTATTAAATGAAAAACCAATAATAACACCAAAACCATTTCTGGACAGAAAGGATATTTTCGCTCCACTTCTGACATGTTGTGTCGAGAGTCTGTTCTGAGAAGTGGCATTTTTTTTTACACCACAGCAGTAGCCTGCAACTACATTATTTTTTTGAATGAATCAGATTGATGGAACAATCTTTCAATCATCTGCCAGATATGCTTTTCAAAGGTTCCCATTTCAAACACTTTCCATGGGCTGTTGCCCAGACAGACCAGTGAAACATATTAAACAGTTCATCTGCTGTGTCGGGCTAAAATGTACCCTATTAAGTGGATACTAAAGAAAACAGCTGAAAAAAGAGGTTTGTCAAATAACAAGACTTGAAGCACCATAGTGAAGCAAATTATAAACAAAATTAACATAAAACCTACTTTAACTTCTCATTTATGTCCAATATTTCATACTTAAAACTTGTACATTTGACAATTTGCAGGACAACTAAACAACCTCGGACAAAGCTTTGAAAACTAATTTGTATCCTTTTATGAGGAAACCATTTTGTGATTTTTTTTGTGCCTTGGGACATGACAGTCATAGAAGATACAGCTAAATATACTAACTATGACAACCCACCATAATTACATTGGATCAGACAGTCTATTTAGGCTTCTGGTCAGACTTTGTGTCCTGGGACATTGAACCCATGATTTTAGTATTTCCTTTCCTGACCGCAGTTATGCTTGGGGTTGAGCAACATATCAAGTTTTCAGATGTTTTAATATATTTTTTGAACAAGATATATGGTAAGACAATTGTATATAAATATTTTATGTGAAAAATAAATTAAAAAAACCAATTCTATGCCTAATTATCAGTAATCATCTGTTTCTTGTAAAAACCACAAACAGCAGCATCCTGTTACTAACCACAGGATAATCTATTTGAGCCGTTAAGTCTAAATAAGTAGAAGAATTCAATTCATTTTATTAAATTTAGGGAGCTTTTTTCACAAGCAGATGGGTGATTTTAATCATTTTTCATACATGTTGACATCGTGCAGCAGACCGTTACCCATGACTGTTAGTCGCTTTCCAACCAATAAAGAGGTTGAAGGTTTGAGCACAGCTCTTCTGTCACATGGCTATACGTCCTCAGACAGGACACTTTACTCCAAATTTCTCTCAAAGCTCTATCCATGGTGTATAAATGGGTATGAAGGCAGGTGGATTTGCTAACCTTGATGGATAACTTGCTTAGAAATTGAAACCATCAGTAAGTGAAAGCCAGTGTAAATGGGTAAGGCTACCTTGCGGTATAAAAGCACTTTGAGTAATCAGAAAGACTAGAAAAGTGCTATACAA
The DNA here is from genome assembly GCA_037902135.1 of Cetoscarus ocellatus. NCBI lineage: Eukaryota > Metazoa > Chordata > Actinopteri > Labriformes > Labridae > Cetoscarus > Cetoscarus ocellatus. Next base: position 653,819 of record JBAMNC010001741.1, on the reverse strand, counting down.
ACTCAAGTCCATTTACCATTAAGCATTTGTGACATCTGTTCAGTGTGGATTTGACTCACTAACAACTCTGTCTTTGTTATTTTTTAAAAGGAGAAAAGTCAAGTTAAATTATTAAATAGTTTATTTGGACGAGACAGTGCATATTAATGAACATACCGATGTTGTAGGAGTTGACACAAGATTGTTTTAAATATGCCGGATTTTGCACAAGGCTAATTTCCGTTTGTAGTTTCAAACATATATATTGTTTATCCTCATTGGACTAAAAATTACACATCTACACTATAGATATGATTTCGCTTCATATTCCCTGTAACAGACTTGAGATATACTTGAGGGTAGGTTGAGAGAAAAGACAGGAGTCAGGGTGACATTGATGGTCAGTCCTGCAAAATGTGAAAAAGGGTCAAGTTAACCTGACACAGCTAAATGGGTCTCTTCACATATCCTTGGGATATGTTTCACATCCATCTGGGGAAAAATCCCTTAGAAGGTTAATGGGAGGGGTGGGACTTTTCAGGAAAAACTGGAGGGTGACTGCATGAATGTTTTGTCTGTCACATTCATTTTGAACAAGTCAGAGGCTTAATGGCTTTGGCATAACTAAACCAGGCCTATACTTCTGCCTCTTTGTCCTTAGATGGATGCTTAAAATGATGCTGAAAAGTCTGGTTACTTCCTGACCAGGCAGAGTTGTTTCAGCTCGAAGTTTTGCAAGATGGATGACAGAAATGGAATTTGGAAAATCCAGCTGCTTTGCAAGGTTGGGGTTCAGCAGGTCAAACTGTAAAACCAGTGACTCGCTCTGTCTACATGCTGACAGGAGATCCTTGACTGCAGAAAGAACAAGACTGTAATTAAGGTGATGCTCAGAAAATAGACTTTGATTCATTAAAAAATGTGAAAGCTGCATGGTATATTTGATGTTCATAAATATGTATATATTAGTGAATCCAAAAAGCTATTAGAATTCAAAGGCACTAATATGAATATTCTGTATCTGACACACTCCAAGCATTATGGAGCCGGGCAGGCTGAGGTGAGAAGCTGAAAAATTTTGAACTGGAAGGCACCGGGCAAAGATCAATACAAGGACCTTCCCTGTGTCTAAAAGGATTTGTCTACTTTAAATTTGCTTGATGTGTACACTTTGATAGGCTTTAGTAGTATAAACATGAAAGAGAGGAAGCACTGTCTAAATTACACTATTACTGGCAATTTTTGGACACGTAAGTGAAATTGGATTGAGGGAAAATCATAAATTTGTGGGGTTTAGACAGTGACAAGTTTTTTTGCATTAGTATTTTCAGTGATATGAAATCAAATTTAACACAATTAATATGATTTGAGAGCCATGAAAGTGCCCAGAGTATGCGAAACCTAAACTTAAATCTGCACGCTTCATGTAGAGAGGCTAATGTCCTGAAGGCAGGCAGTCTGGGTTCAATACCTGCCAACTGGTGCATTTCCACCAAACAGTCTGGTTCAGTTCGGCTCAGTACAGGTGTTTGCACACATATGGAGCAGACCCCATTGACTGGAGCCAAAAAATGTCTGTTCACTGGTTGCAAGAACCGTCAATTCCAATGTGATGGCAGCTACAACGAAAAACACTTACTTAGCCATGTTTAAATCATTAGTGACTTTAGAGTGAGTGACTTGTACAACGCTTTTGCTGTACTGAACGCCTGCAAGAAAACATGCTCCATGGAGGCCTCCATTGTTGCTTTTTTCTTACACTGCTGAGCTCTACTCCAGAATGCTGCACTGCTTCATGCTGCTGTTAAGAGAGTGTGCAGAAATTTTCAGGCCAAAACAAAGACATAGGACTGTCTGAACTGCATAAACAGGTTGGTAGAATCAAATTAAATAACATTTTTAAAAATGAAATGCATTCTTTTAGAAGCATATCATTTTACTTTTAAGACATAATATCAAAAACTGCAAGGCATTCTCTGAGCACTGTCTCCACAATGGAGTTAGTAAAGTTTAAAGAAGGGGAAAACTGTGAAGAAAAAGTGCTTAAGATGGGTCCCCTCTGATCTTTAAGTTGGAAAATCTGATTTGCAAGTTTGATATGTCACTACAATAGCCCCTTATCGGTACGCAGTCGACTCATGTATGAGGTTGTTCCAAGCTATGACATTCAAGTTCTAAGGTTAATGGGGGAAAACATTGCCTTCTTTGATCTAGGTGTCTAGGACTCCAAGGGGCCTTAGGATATTGTCATTATAGGAGCTTACCAACCATGAGGAAAATGTCTTTAACGGCTTGCAGTGACGAGACATGCAGCTTATTCTCAAAGTACTGCACATTGTCTAATTTGCACCAATAGGCTAAAACTGTTTGACAATGCCAGGACTAGTGGGTAAACTGCAGAGGAACCCCTCCCTTCTCCCTGGTTCAACCTACTTGTGTAAACATTGCCGACTCGTTTCAAACTAAGACAGTGTTAGTGGAGTTGCTTGGGACTTTGTTGCTATTTATGTAATGGATTTTCTTATCTTTTTCTATCTTGATTGCATTCTAAAAACATTTTCTGAAAGGTAATGTTAGCTTTTTTGCGATACGTACAGTAAAAATGAGTTTGCCTGCTCAATTTTTAACCAGAAAATTGACAGAGCAAGATACCAAAAAGTTGAATAAATAGGGATAAGAAAAGAGTTGTTTAATGATATATCAAAATGAAAAACAGTCATTTCTAGTATATTTTCTTAATTCATAATTTATAGAAATTCAATGCATTTGTTTTGTACTGTAGGTTAGCCTCTCCCTGATAGATGGATGCAGGCAATAAGGCATCTGTTTTGTGCTTACTGTTATAATATCTGTCACTGCATCAGACAGCAAAGTCTATCCATGTTGACGGGACCATGGTTTATGATTAACACTGATCAGAAATTGTTTTTAAGCATAAAATTATTGTGGGTTCTCAATGCTATAAAAAGGAACACAAAAAATACTTTTTAGTAAGAAGGAAAAACTAAATTGATACATCAAACCGCTTGTAGTGTTGCAATTTATCGGACTGCATCTTTTAGGAGTGACACATACTGTCAACATGGATATCCTGATATATCATCATCCTGGCATGTAAAATCCAATTATTGATGAACTGGCTCCAATGAACACAAAATCTATGGCTCTACAATTACAGGTCTACATTTACAAATGAATAGTTTCTGTCAAAAATGTTTGTATATATCTTCTTTTTTTGGTGTGAGATGTGTTTCAATGCCAACTTGTTCTTACAGTTGCTTTTTTTTATTTTATTGAAAAAAACATTCAGTCTTTGTCAAATCTGTAAAATGACATCAAATTGCTGAGCACACACATAAACCATACAGACAATCTATTCAGAAGTCTTTTTTATTCTTCTGTTGTTAAGATATCTTCATATATCACTGGATATTATTGTTGCAGTCTATCAATTAGAAAGGTGTTGCTGCACTGTAATTTCATTGATGTTAATGATCAGATAAAACACGGATTGAATCTTGAGCTACCCTGTGATTACCAGCTTTAAAAGAATATTTTCAGCATTGTATGATGATATGAATAGATTCTTGTGATAGACATCCCTAGAAGACAATATATTAAAGTAAAATAACTTAGAGCATAATTTTATGGCTGACTTTTTAAAAAAATTATTCTCCTGACACTGTGCTTGTTTTGGACAAGTGGGTTAAAGGAGAATAAGTTTCAGTCACTAGTTAAAGTGGCTTAGACATTAAGTTTATGTACTATATAAAGTCATATACGAATCCTTACATTGAAATGCATGTTCTTGCATAGTTTCCTTCAAACAAGGAGAAGGGCCTCATATTGGCCTTTTCTTTAGGCCTCCAAGTAATTCAAAATGCCCCTTTCAGCTTCTCAATTTAGCCTGAATGTGCTCTGTACTGTGTTTACTTTGCACACCAACAACAGAAGATTAATAATGCCTTTAAATTGCATTATTAATCATTGACAACCTAGCTGTGCACGGTAGACAGTGAGCTGTACATTAAATTATACGTCTACTTGGTTGAAAGTAATATAAACGCGTGCCTTTTCTTATGCACTCTCGTATTGATTATATTTAAGGCCGCTTGGTTTACAAATTTAATATTGTAAAAAAATTTCAAAGCGTCTGTATCTGAAAAACAGAGTCTGGGTTGCTGCTGTATGTGGACTGACCACTGGCTGCTGCCTGTCGTAAACAACTCGCAGAGAACAATGGGCAGGGTTGGGTTTACTTTATCCGATTATAAAAATATGCAGGCATCTTTCCTCATGCAAAACAACAATCTATGTTAGACCTCACATTAAAGGTGAATCACACAGCGACTCAGCGTCCAAAGCCTCAACATCCACTAAATCCATCCACTGGGTCTTTCCAAAAACAAGTCAGTCCCACCGCCGAGAGCTAACGTTAGCTGGGAGCAGCGACCCACACTCGGTCGGCGATTCATCCCGCCTGTCAGCCGAGTTCAACCGGCGGAGAAGCAAGCCGAACAGCCCGTGTACGCCACAACAAGTCATGTGCGTGAAGATTCTCTGCAAGAATAAATTATTAGATGTAAAAAAGCAGACCTGTTTACCTGTTAGAGTAGCTGCACTCCACAGGGCGCCGCCATCTTGAACACCTCACAGCCCATCCCACCGCAGTCAGCCTCCGCGGTCGGGCTGCATGCAAAATAATCCCACAAGTTAGGGCCCCGCTACTCTCAACCGGAACTTTAACAACTCAGTCACAGTGACATAATCTGTAGAAAATGCGTCATATCAAATCGAAAACCCCAGAAGAACCAGTTTCATTTATCTTAAAGCAGCTTTCCTCCTCCTCAGCGAAGCTAAGATTGTGTTTTTGTCATCTCCCATTGGTGGAAGGATGAAGTGTGTGTAATGCGGTTTCGCGTGACCCACATGTGAAGAGCGCATGCGCACAATAGATTTGTTTTTTGACAAGGCAGTGAGCGAAATCAATATGGAGGCTAATACCAGTCAAAAATATGTTAAAAAGAAAAGAAAAGTAAATTATAAGAATTAATGACAGGGCAAAAAAGGGAGATGACAGGACAAACCTGTATGGGAGGTCATTATTAAACATTTAACTAAGAAAAGGGAAAGTTCAAACAGAAGTACTTTATTTTAATATCAATTTAAATTTTTCACCTTATTCAGTGGAAATGACACTTCAAGAAAAACTCAACCCAAAGATAGTTTCTTACTATCTGAAGTTTCACAAAAGTAGCTCTAAACAAAACCTTTATCCTTGGTTCCCCTGTAAAGCCTCACCTCAGAATTATTTCTGCCAATAAGCAGAGAAAATACTCTAGCAATCTTACTGATAATAATCAAGCAGCAACTCCTGGTGTTGAAAAATTAAACTATTGTGAAAAGAGCACAAAAAGCTGAAGTTTCAAGAGTGTCCACTAGAGGTTGGCTGCAGAAGTGCTACAAGCCACGTACAAATTCATTGTTAAAACCCTTATTTTATCAGTAGCTTTTAACATATTACCAGCTTTCTGTTAGAAAACAAAACTATTTTGGTTGGGATATTTATTGTCTTATCGTATGGTCCACACTGTACATGGGGTGATTTTGTATATGTTATCCTTTTTGATTTCATAAAGGATTTGAGCCATTTATTCGAAGGGACTAACCATCTTAGTGTGGCTGTTGTCAGGACACTAGAGATATTTTGGTAAAATCCACTAGATAACTCACAGGTCTTGGTCCCTAAAGCAGCATTATACCAATTTTATGTGTTGATGCATTCCACACTGGGGCAGCACAAACATTTACCTTGTACAAAGCTATCCAAAGCTAACATTGGAAAAAACACAGCTGATGTCCCTCAGATTTTAACCAACATTTTTTACAGTCTAAGGGTAATGTAGAGTATCTAGTACGAACATAAAATAATGACCAAAACAACTGCTGCTTGGGAGTGAGGCCAACAGATTGAATGCCTCCTCTGACCGCAAAACAAATCCCTTAACTGAGGTTGATAGAGAAAATAATTCTAACGGACAAGATGGAGAAGGTAATATCAGTCTTGCACATTGCAAAATAAAATACTCTACAAAGTTTAACACAGAACATTAATTTCATTAACAGTGTTAAAGATTTAAATGACAAAGTCCAACATATCAAAATGTGATAATTGAAAGGATAAGAGAAAAAAGACAAATGCCTTCAGCAAAATTGACAAAACTGAAAATACTTATTTCTTGGATATCTGTTATAGTGCATAGATCCAGCTCAATGCATTTCCATATGCAGATATGGTCAAGATGACCAGCTCAAGTTCAAACTGAACATCAGAATGGTGAAGAAAGGTGATTTAAGTGACTTTGCATATGACTAGCTGATGCCAGAGATCCCAGGAGAGTGGCCAGATTAGATTCAGAATATAAGACAAAAATGACTCGGTTCAACTCTTGGTACAACCAAGTTATGCAGCAGATCATTTCTAAGAGCACAATATGACATATCTTGAAGCAGATCAGCCGCAGAAGACCACGCCAGGGAACTCTGCTGTCAACAAAGAAATGGAAACTGAAGCTACAACTAAAATGTTGCCTGATGAGTCTCAATTTCTGAAGCAACTTTCAGATGGTGACATTCAGATCCATCCTGCCTGCCTTGTATCAACAGTTCAGGCTGCTGAGGGTGGCCTGACCTATATACTTCAGCACCCAGCATAAATAAGTACACCCCCTATTAAAAGTAATGTATTACTCAATATCTAAATGAACTAAAGAACAATTTCCAAAGTTTTGACAAAGCTGAGTTTAATGTAACATTTTTTTTTTTACCATAAGATGAAAATAAGGGTAATATGATAACTAAAATTTATCTTTGCTCCCACATCTTTGATTGGGGTGTACTCAATTTTGCATCCTGATCTTAAATTGAGAAAAATGTTTTTTTGTGTGCAACTTAAAAAATCTTGTTGGCAATCAATAGCCCACATTTGGGGGAGTATTTTGTGGTATAGTATGCCATTGAAAATGTTAATTTTGAAAGGAAACAAAAGGTTTTCTGACAAATGTAAAGGGGTGTACTCATTTATGCTGAGCATGTATACATATATATATATATACATATATAATAAAGCAATTATATAAATGTTTATCCTATTTTCTTATGTGTATTGTACCTATTCATAATCTTGTAATTTTATCATTTCGGGTGAAAAAAAATCATGCACACACTTCGTCCACCAGATGTCGCTGTTGCACCTCTTTAATCACACTAATCTCCTCTGCGTCAGCTGCTCGCTGAAGTTTCAATGTAATACTTGATTGACTTCAACGGACTGACTCCATTAATTATAAACCCTCTAACAAATGTCATTAGATATGCTTAATTTTTTTTTCCAAGCATCTCACTATTTTTTATCCTTAACACGGACACTGAATCAAAGTGTTAAAATCAGTCAGGTCTGTATATCAGTGTGCTTCAATAAATAAAGTCAGAGTCAACAGCGTAAATCTCCCGGACTGGTTTGGTGTGTGTGTTTTGGTGTGTGTGTTCAGTGGATGTGCTACAGTCTCATGATCTGATGGTTATTTAAATCTCTCACACAACACAGTCACACACACTCCTCGATTTACTTCAGGTAAATCCTGTAAATCAAACAATGAAGGGTGAAAATGGGCCTGTGACGATGGTGGAATTTCATAATTTTCTCCCGTCTAAAATGTATTTTTTGATATACTAAATTGTCCTAAATTATGTCAAAGCTGTCAGTCCTAAAGCACTTTTGATTGTTTTGATGTATTTCAGATCAAATAAACTGATATGACTCGTAATTGTTGTCGTAGATTATTTTATTAATTTATTGATCGTTTTTTTTATTCCAGTTATTCATGTCATTTGTCTCCATACACTTTAGTGTTAGCCTTTCAACCTTATTCAGCCTGGAGCAGCCTGTTGTGGGTAACTGTTCAGGCTCAGTTATTAGGCCGTGTGCGCGCGTGCTCGTGCGCGCGTGCTTTTTTACGCAAATACTCACCTGCAGCTCGGCCTCTGATTGGCTGAAAGCTCAGTCAGATTGCCCTGCAGAATTATCAGATTGGAAATCAGGGAGGGGAGAAAAAGTAAGAGCAACAAGTGCGATGAGGGTGTCACACTGCTTTGCTTTTTGTGACTTTTAGGATTTTTGACACGCAGTTTTATTCATCAAGTGATTCACACCCCAAATATAAGGAAGTTATTGGTTTAACAGAAGCTATCTTTAAGTTTCACTTCGACGGAAGCCTGGAAAGTTAACGGTAAGTCTGTAAAATAAGTCTGTAAAATAAGTGCTAAATCAGCTGAACTTTCTCAAACGTTTATTTCGTTTTTGCCTGATTTTTAACAATAATTGTATTACAATATCAAAGTGTGCCGATAACGGAAAGAGCAAACTTAATATGAAGATGTTTATTTGGAAAAATGTTTAAGGCCTACTATTTAACCTCAGAAACTGCAAATCTGCAAATCTTAACCCGTGTTTTCGACCAGTTTCTAAAATTGTAATTGACTTATTTTACTGCAAATTCACCTGGCACGTCCAAATAACCAACACAATTAAAGACTTGTTACGGTATGTTATAAAACAGAAGGGAAAAAATCGGCCAATACTATCTTTTTTAGGTGTCTTGAAATGTGTAAATTAGTAAAACAATTACCATCGTAAGCGACTCAAGGGCCTCATTTCCGCATTCATGTCTAAATAAGTAGGTTTATGGCATCATAGTAAAGGAAATTTTACATATTTAGGAAAAATTTTGGCTGTTTTTAATACCGTCATTTGTAAGTACACCTCATTTCAAGACAAATACACATTCTAATATTCATATCAGGCCTCATCCTGTATTTTATGTCTTGGATATTTGTTTTTTTTTCAATGTCAGATCGAATGGAGATTTTTAAAAACTTAAAAATACACTGTCTAGATTTGAGTTTTTGTAGTGCTTATCCCCATTAAATATGAATACAGTTGGGCTATAATATCGGACTATTGGACTCGAATAACTAATTAAGGAGCAATGCATAAAGGAGAAAATTTCCCCCAATATCCTAGTTGTGCCATACATAACATGAATGGGCGTTATTTGTCTTTATATTGATTTAATGACATCAAAAATCTGTTTACAAATTACTTAGCTTGCCATATCCTTCAAAATTAGCCTATATTTGATTTTTATAAGACGGACCATGCCTCTGTTTTTTGTGCTGAAAATTAGGGGAGACAATGGATAATTTGAACACATTTTATGACATAACTCATAGATCAGTTGGCACGTAAGTGTTATTTTTCTATACTTATATCATAAGAGGACAAAAATATTTTAACAAATGTAATGAAATAGGTCTAATGGTTTCAAATACCCCAGGTTTCCCATATGTGAAAATATATACTTTTCTCCATTTATTCTTTTATAAAAATTATTATAACACAACTAAAATAACTGTATTAATTGTTGTGAAAAGCATGATTTTATATAAAGGCTTTTTTTAAGTATCTATCTATCTATTCTTATATCTTTATTCCTTTATTCTTTTATTTATCTTGTATTATTGTAGTATTTCTGATAAAAAGGCAAATGCTAATAAGAAAGACAGTTGTAACACCATTTCACATCCCGCGTAATAACCCACTTTTTATTTGAAGCATCCTCAATTTAAAAAACACAAACACGTGTTTTGAAGAGAATGTGGTGACACAAAATATACAACGATACAGAGGTGGTGAAAAAATATGGCATGGCATATGTTACTTTGAGTTGGGGACAATGACTGTCTGAAAAGTATTTTTGGGGGGAATTTTCAATAGTATTGAGATTACATGCAAAAAACCAACAGTGTCTTATCCATATAAAGTGTAGTCCATGCAACATAAATGAACATCATTGTCTGACCAAGAGACTGAAGCAATATCAGCTAATGTAAAAGAGAGACAGAGTCAAAAGGCTGAATGCCTCCAACTAGCAACCAAAGGCTGATCTATATGCAATACAAGTGTCCTGAATTTCTGTAAATTATTATCTCTGCCAAGGTCTTTCGGCTCGAAAAGCTGTGAATGAATTTTGTATTTTCAGTAAATGTTAGTCATGACACAAAAAAATATCCATTAGATTAGTAATGATCCCTATCAGGATGTGGATCAAAGAATATTATTCAAGGATTTGTTAACATTATGAGATATGGCAAATACCGTCAGAAATGCCTTGGCAGAGGTTGGTGCTCTAGGAACACTTCCTGTCAACCAATAAAATATCAGCATTGCTTTAAATATGGACATAGTTTAATTCCACAAAATATTGTGATATATGCGATCCATCAATTTTTTCTTATATTCCTGATATGGACTAATAAACAAAGCTGTGGCGGCATTCTTAAATTATGAGTGCAAGAATATTTGAATCAAAATACTGAAATAAAACAAAGTGTTAAAATTTTCCCTTGTCTCATCCATATGAGCATATTTTTTCAGTTTTTTTGTTTATCAATTCTGACCAATTGTCATTAATCTTAAAGAACTATAAGCCTCTACTCACAGAGCTTACTTTTATATTTCCCATCCCAGGATCATCATGCCACGGTCATTTCTGGTAAAAAACAAAAGGTTACCATCCTACAACGTTCACAGGTCATATGACGAAGAACCACAGCCCTCCATATGCACAGGTACGACCAAAAATAAAAAGCACATTGTAGTGTCAGTATATGGGAAACACATGATTTTTAATGATCTAGAAATGTGCCTTACATACTTATCTAATGAGAAATACTTCAATAATGATTATTACTAGGGATGCCCAATGTTAATGGAACAATATCTGTATCAGCAGATAATTACCTACAAAGCTGATTATTGGTATTGGCAGATATAAAAAATTATTCCCAATATCCAAAGCTGATATTTTGTCTGTACATATTGTGCATACATATCACATATATTGGCTGAAATACGGACCGAAAGTGTTCAACTGTACAGTGCTGGTTAATTCAAAAGCACAATTTATTAGAAAATAAAATTATGCTTTTATGGCTTCACATCTGTCACCATGACAAGAACAGACCATTTCTGTTTAAATGGGAGGCTTTAACAAAAAAAAAAGTATACTGATTGTTATTAACACTGGTATTGGCAAAAAGACTTTAGAAATATCAACATATTGGATATCTGCAGAAGTCCAATATTGTGCCTCCTTGATTAGTACCTCTACCAATGAGGCTATGTTTTTGGTGGCGTTTGTCTGTTTGTTCATTTGTCCATTTGTCTGTTAGCGAGATAACTTGAAGACTTGATAAGATTTCGTTGGAGATCCAAATCCAGCTGCTGATTCAGGAAATTTGAAATGAATTTTTGAACATTGGGAGATAGGGCTGTTTTCCAAATTTTTTCTAATGATTCACAACTTCTCGACAGAGTTTGATCACATTTTGTAGAGAATGTTGGTCATGGCACAAGGAAGAAGTAATTAGATTTTAGTGGTGACCTGAATCCTTATGTGGATCCAAGAATTTTTTCAATGATTTTTTAGATTAACATTGCATGAAAGGAAAGTTTTCCACATTTTGACAATGTTGGAAATATCTCTCTGAACACCCCTAGTTTGTCCTAATATACTTATTGTAGATCCCTTAAGCTGTTTCTGAAACTTCTAATTAGTAAATCTAGTTTTAAAGCAGAAACCAGCATTTCAACTATGTAGTACCAGCTCCTTGCACTAGAACATTAGTTTCAATGACACTGAGTGTAATTTTCAAGTCAAGATGTTGATCAAAAACAACACAAAGGCTCTTTGAAGAGGACTTGATGTTGATGGAGAGGGGTCTGACATCCTGGCTGACCCCCTTAACTAAAATGATTTTGGCAGATCACAAGGTGATCACTTTTATTGAAGTTGAGTTGAAGGAAATTTATGGAAGAGTAGTTATTAATCATCTCGGCCTTTTAAGGTGAACCACGGAGAGGTGTTTGCCACTCAAACACAATGTTCCCCTTTTGTTTTGATAGCATATTTACTTGCTGTTTAATCACACAGTGCAATGTCCTCTGCTTGAATCAATCACACCTTTATTTGTCGTGGATTTGTAGATGCTGTGCCTGAAATTCAGAACACTGACTCTTCAGATGAGCCTCAGTCGGAGGAGCATTCTCCCCCTGAGGACCGCTGCTCATTTGAGGAGGACGAGGAGGATGCAGAGCTGGAGCAACCCCTCCCTGCTCACCCAGAGCCCACCAGACCCCCTGTGGCTCTAACACAGCCGTACTACTTAAACGGTGAGCTTCAAGTGCTGTAACTTAATTCAAAATATGATAGTAAACAAATATAAACCTTCTCTCTCAAGCTTAAGACCATTAAACTGTCAATATATGAAAAAGGGTTGGTCAAAGGTTTAAGTCTTCATATGTCTACTTTCAGAGGCTCACATATCAGGATTCCCTCCATACTTCAAGCCAACATATGCCTGGGAGCCTGGGCCCTCCTCCTATGAGCTCCGTCAGATGAGTTTTTCCCCTACAGTTCTGCAACACGCCAGCAATCTGTACGGCACCCACCTGAGCCGCAGCCCCCCGCCTCAGCAGCCTCTGGACTGCAGCACCCACTATTCACCAACATCCAACACCTACCACTGCATCACCTGTGACAAGGTACTTACCATACTCAATCCTGCACATGTGGACGTAGAATTTAAGTTAAGCTGAAGCGGTAGATTTTATTAGGTGCCTCTCAGTGCAAAACCTCATCAGTCTGAGTAAAATGCTTTTAAATGAGTTTTAATGTATCAGGGATTAATGTGCAAACTGTGCTTTAGGTGTTCTCTACACCTCATGGACTGGAGGTTCACGTCAGAAGATCTCACAGCGGAACGAGACCTTTTGGCTGCAACATCTGCAGAAAAACATTCGGCCATGCTGTCAGTCTGGAACAACACATGAACGTCCACTCTCAGGTACATACTGGACACAAGATAATGCATAGTTAGATGAGTTGTCAGATGATCTGAACGTTTAAACAGAACGGTGAAGCTCTTTTTTTGTGACATCATGCACTTCTTCTGATTTATTTTTAACATAATTTGTTCTTTTGTCTGTTTTACAGGAAAAAAGCTTTGAGTGCAAGATGTGTGGCAAAACATTCAAGCGCTCCTCCACCCTCTCTACACACCTGCTCATCCACTCAGACACTCGGCCGTACCCATGTCAGTACTGTGGAAAGAGGTTCCACCAGAAGTCTGACATGAAGAAACACACGTACATTCACACAGGTATGTCACAGAGTGTCCTACAGCAGGTGCAAATGTTCTCCTTGGCTCCTAATTGCTGCTCTCCAGGTGCAGAATGCAGGAATTATTTCCAGGAGTAATATAACTGCTGATAAATCAGAAAAAAATTAAACAAATGTCCTGATGGTTTGCATATCTGGTTTTCCTGCTCCTCTTGTAGTTCTGTAAAAGGAAGTCTGCACTGGAGACATTTGTCACCAATAAATGTTTGACAAATCTGAACAATGGCATGATTCTTTGGGCATGGATATCAATGCAAATGATTCCTTTCTGCTCAAAAGATCCATTTATGGCACTGATGAAATTAACAGATCCCTGGAATCAGTGGCAATGAAACTGACACCACTGCAGCTGGAACTGTCAAATGAATAAATTGATTCTGTGTGTGGATTTCTAATGTTTCTCCTACGTTTTTGTCATTAACTTGTAGGTGAAAAGCCTCACAAATGCCAGGTGTGCGGTAAAGCCTTCAGCCAGAGCTCTAACCTGATCACCCACAGCAGGAAACACACCGGCTTCAAACCATTTGGATGTGACATTTGTTCAAAAGGTTTCCAGCGTAAAGTGGATCTCCGCCGACACCATGAGAGCCAACACGGCATGAAGCCAAAACTCTAGCCTCAGTGTTGGGAAAATTATCCAAACATTCTGATTACCTATACGGAAATATGGATTTTCTCTATATATGTGTTGTATTTGGATGCCATATCTATATTGGGGTTGTATATTTTATAACATTTGGGCAATAGGATACCAAGTAGTAGCCCCCAATGCTTGGTATGGATACACTTATGCAAGAAAGACTTGATAACAGCAAAAATCTGTGGTAGTCCATCACTAAGCAAAAAAAAAAGCTTCATATTTTCTTCTGTCCATCCTTGGTCATGGTTTAGCTGATGGCTAAATTTTCCTCACTCATTTATAAATATCAAATAAATTATGCCTGTACTGTGATGCAGCAGATAAAGCTATCGCCACACAGCAGGAAGGATGCTGTCCAACTCCTGTTAGGATTTTCGTGTTACGCTCATGCACGCTTAGGTTTTCTGCAGTTCCTTCCCACAGACCAAAATCATGCTGGATAAGTTAAATGATAACTGTAAATTCCCCTTAGGTGTGAGTGTTTGTGTAAATGGTTAAATGTTTCTTTGTCAGCCTTGTAGTTGGCTGGCTACCAGTCCAGGGTGTATCCTGCCTCTCGAAAATGTCAGCTCAATAAACTCCAGCAGTCCCATAAGGAATAAAATGTAGAAATCATAGAATGGATCATTTGTTTTCCATGCAGCATCATCACTGCACTTAACAATTTAGGACAAAAGGCGAGGTCAGATAGAAGTAAATAAACCACAGTGAGCCTGAAAGCCTCTGAAATGATTCATAGGCTGTTGTTTGCATCAGAGGAGGACAACATCCATCGAGTTCTGAGTGCAGGTTGTCTCAGAAGACGTATTATTAATTCAAAGTGAAGGCACACGTAAAAAATTAAGACAACTTGGTTTCCAAATGCCCAAAAATGGTGTTAATGCCCAGTATAAACAACCCCAAAGGTTAGGAGGCTGTGAAATCAAAATTATGATGGATGGCAGTCCAACATAAAAATGCAACAAGTGTCATGAAGAAAATAAGTTACTTTAAATTACTTTAAATCTTTTTTTTTGTACATATACTATACTTATGTAATCTTGCTCTATAGATGCATTTACTTGTGGATGAAGCATCAATGTCATAATATTTGAAATAATGCATTTTGGCTCTTTGAAAAAATAAGCCTGCAGGATTTTTTTCAATAATTTTATATAATAATATTTATTCAGATATGCTTGAGTTCTGTACTTTACATCAGTGGTTTTCAACTGGTCCAGTCTTTGGATTCACCACCCCTCTTAACAAGAACAACTTCTTAAATTTCCCAAAAAATTCATACACTTATAATTTTTTTTGACAAACAGTTTCCTCTTTGGTCTTATTTGGAACAAAAGTAACTGAATAAAGAAACAGGATACAGCAAACAGAGATTTTGGTCCATAATGCTATAATAGTGTCACTGCAGATTTGTTGGCTGCACATCCATGATGCCAATCTTCTGTTCAGCCACATCCGAAAGGTGCTCTATTGGACTGAGATCTGGTGACTGTGGAGGCCACTGGAGCACAGTGAGCTCATTGTTACCTAAATGAGCCCATTCTGCTGTTCGGTTTGACCATGTCTACATTACCTTGTGAATTAAGTTGCTTCCATGTGAATAGCTATTTGTGTTATGGTGACCACATAACAAAGTGGTTGCATTATTTCCTTTTTTGCCACTTTTTTCTGTTACAAATTTGTGACCATCTAAAAAACTTCCATTCAACCCACTATTGGGTCCTGACTCACCATTTGAGAACCACTGCTGTATTTTGCTGGAGATTGTGTGTGTTCATAAAAAGAATAAAGAAACCCTTCGGAGTGAAGTCATGTGAAGTCACATAAAGTATACAGTGTCTTTTGTACATGAATTTTAAACACATGCTCAGTGTTTGTCTAAGACGAGCACTGTAAACAAACTTTTCTTGAAGTTTCTGTGTGTTTTTCTGACTCACTTTCCTGTCAGAGCAGGATGTAGACTGATGTGACACAGGCCCCAGGTAAAAATCTCTTGTGGGTCCAGAGATAATGTGCAACACAGTTATCCTGCATTCAAATAAACTCCTGGAACAGCATGCAAATCCGAGGTCAGAGAGCTATTCATGCTGGAGAGTCGACTAGAAAGCAAAGGAAGGAGACTTAACTGTGAAATATGTCACTGTGGTTCCTGGTTATTTCTGGAAAGGTAAAACTGGATTGATTATCACAGTCAAAAATCTGAATTGCATGAACTATCAGCTGTATCAGACCACATTTCTGCACAGCCTTTAATAGGAATGGGATACAGGGATTAATGTAAGGCTCTGGAAACGGATTGATTACTTAGTCAACTGTCACCACACCCGGCTAGCCTGTCGGATTTACTTCCACAAACAAATGTTAGCTCTGAGGAAGATTCACCGCCTTTCTCAAACATCAAACCTGTTAGGACATTAAGCTGCCTTAGGCAAATCACATCATCACCTCAGCCCTTGAAATCTGAATGACAGAAGTGACGGACTTATCTAACATAAAGATATGGGTTAAACTTTCTTTAGTTGGTTTAGGACAGCCTGAAAGTAATTCTCTGTTTGTTTACATTAACAGTCAGGTTCATCTACAGTAATATTTTTATAAGGAAATTTAATAAGGCTACTGTCCTTGTCCCAGCATACATGCACCATACATCCACATAAGCCTTCAGCAGTGACAAAGAATATAACGCAAAAGTACTCTCACCAGCTGCTTCATTAAATACGCCCTTTTAACTGCATGTTCAAGAGAAGAGCTTATAAGCCAATCAAACATCAGTAACTCAATAAACTGAGGAATGTAGACATGATCAAGACGACCTGCTGTAGTACTAAACCAGGATGGAGAAGAAAGATGATTTCAGTGACTTTGAATGTGGCATGGTCATTAGTGCAGGACAGGCTGGTCTGAATATTTCAGAAACTGCTGATCAACTGGGATTGTTATGCACCTCTAGGATTTGAGGAGAATGGTCCTAAAAAGAGAATATATCCCACGAGTGTCAGTTCTCTGTGTGAAAATTCCTTGTTAATGCTAGAGTGTTTTGAGATGAAAGAAAGACAACCATGACTCAAAACATCTTTCATACCAAGGTACGCAGAAGATGGTTTCTGAACACACATCACATTGAAATCTTGAAGAAGATTGTCTACAAGCAGCAAAAGACAACAATGGGTGCTACTCCTGCCAGCTAAGAACAGAAAACTGAGGCCACAACTTATACAAGGGCTCACCAAATTGGAGGAAAAAACAATGAAAATTTGTTGCCTGGACTCAAAAGTCTTCATTTCTGCTGTAACATTCAGAGGGTTAGAATTTTGCATAAACATGAAAGCATGGATCCTCCCTGCCTTGTATCATGGGTCAAACTGGTAGTGGTGGTGTAATGGTGGGGAATAGTTTACATACCAATTTAGTATGTTTTAACACAGCAGCCTGTGCGTTGTTGCTGACCATATCCATCCCATTGTGACAACTGTGTGCCAATATTCTGTTGGCTACCTCCAGCAGGGTCATGTTCCATGTCACAAAGCTCAGATCATCTTGAAGTGGTTTCTTGAACTTGACAATCAGCTCACTGTACTCCAGTTGCCTCCAAATCTCAGTCCAGTAGGACACCTCTGGGGTGTGGTGAAACAGGAGACTGGCATCAAGTTGTGCGGCTGACAAATCCACAGCAACTGTGTGATGCAGTTAGGTCAATATGGACCAAAATCTTATATCTGGCAATCACGTTCATTACAGACCAATCAGATAATGTAGAAGGTGGGCTCTACTGCCACATGATAAGTACAAAAAGTGAGCCACTTTGTAAAGCTAAAAAATGTCAGAAATGGAGCAAGAATGTCCTTTCTATCAAGAAGTGGTTCCAGGGTTTTTTGTTTTTCATTTGATAAAGAAATGCTATCCAGATCTATTATAATTGCAACTGAAGCTGTTAGCATCTGTGCTAATCTCTGTATGAACAGTCACTTCCTGTTTTTGTCTCGCTCGTAGCTCCCTCTTCTTCCTAAATTACAGGACGCTGATTGGGGTGTGCCACTTTGGGCTGATCTCAATCATTGTAGATTGGAGCTTGGCAAAATAGATCTGACTGATTACAGACATTGAATCAGGTGGACAGAGCTGCACTTCAAGGTTATGGAAAACTGCCCTATCTACCAATGTTAAGATATTCCTTTATGATTAACATTTTATTTTCAATTTTGCAACAATTTAACATACAACAACCAAACAAACAAACAAACAAAAAAAAACCTTGCAACATGCCCCCCCCAAGTCATTACCAACTGTGCTGATTCCTTTCTGGCTTAGATCCCACGCCATTGTGCTCCTTCATAGCAGCTATGTCCACTGCATAAATGTAGACAGACAGCATTATAACTAAACTTATCAGGCCTTGGATCAAAGAAACAGTTAATTAAATAATAATATAATAATAATACTAATAACACACACACACGAAAGCCAACATATGTACATATAAACAAATATGCTCATACATATATATGCCCACATAAAATAGTGATACAAAAAGAAAGAACAAAGTATATAATATTTTAAAGTATATATCAATAAAATAACAATAACTAATGTATATATGTACATATACAAACATACACCTACAAATGTATACTCCTATATACATGTACAATGTAAATACCCCAAAAAACAATAAATAAATAATTACTACATAGATAAAAGAGGCACTGTCATATATTCATCCACAATGGCTTAAGTATATATATATATATATATATATATATATATATATATATATATATATATATATATATATATATATATATATATATATATATATATATATATATATACACACACACACATATACACATACCTATATATACATACATACACACAAACATACATATATAAATAAATAAAATTAAAAATAATAATAATAAAGTAAAATAAAATAAAATAAAAACATTGCATCTCTCCACTATAAGACCCTCTTAGAACCCCTTTAAAAATTTAAGTATTTGTCCCACTTTGCTTCATATAAATCCAGTCTATCCAACTGTTTGTATGACATTTTCTCAAATGCGGCAACTCGTGCCATTTCCACCGCCCACTCCTGAAAAGAGGGTACCCCTTCTGTCTTCCATCTTCTGATAAGTATTTGTCTGCCGACCACAATACTAGTTTGAACAAACCCACTGACATGTTTATCCTGTCCTGTCAAGACTGAGCTATCACCCAGAACAAATAATCTAGGGTTAAATGGGACTTGTATCCCTATAATCTCACACAAATTATCATAAATATTAGTCCAGAATTGTTGGACTTTACCACAAGACCATAGTACATGAACTAGATTACCCTCCTCAGATTTACATCACCAGCAATTTGATGTGGGTAATAATCCTAATCTAAATAATCTGGTCAGAGTCCAGTAAAAACGATGTATAATTTTAAATTGAATGAGGTATATTCTTGCATCCCTTGAAACTAGTTTTACATAATGTTAAGATATTCCTTAAAAAAATTCTGGATCTGCACCCACATGCGGATCACTACCAAAATCGAATCACTTCTTCCTTGTACCATGACCAAGATTACCTGAAAGTTTCAGCCAAATCTGTTCATTAGTTTTTTTAAATTATTCTGTTCACAAAAAAAAAAATAATAATAATAATTAAAAAAAAAAACGCCAGCAAAAACATCATCTCTTTAGCAGAGGTAATAATTATCATGTTTTGACCTTCAGAAACTCTATTACTCTCTTGTTGATCCTGACAGTGATTTTTAAAACTTTAAAGATGATAAATTCCTCAGAGAGGGAGCCACTGCTGCAGAAATCAGTGTCTGTTCGAGGAGGGAGAGGAAACATGAGGGCTTACTGTCTGGCAAACAAATCTGAGGTCTTTATGCAAATCATGTTGATATTACCACGGCAACAGGGGCTGTTGTGATCCGTCTGCAGCAGTTAGGGAGTCTGCAGCAGGTGCTGCATCCTGGTACAAGTGACACTGAGCAAATCACAATCCTGCACAGGTAAGGCAACAACAGAAAGGGGAGAGAGCGGATCATTTAGGGTGGGACTTAAAAAAACAGGACATGGCTCCTGGAGGAGGAGGAGGGGGAGGTGAGATCCTGCTGGGACGGTCTCAGCAGAAACGTGGGCAAATTGGGAAAGCATGCAGGTCAGAATACACCTGAAACATTTAGATATAATTATGTGGAAAAAAAGGTGTATTTTATGCAGTTATTTGGATTTTTAAAGCAGAGTATCAGACAGAGCGATAGACAAAGACACTGCTTGAGTGATTCTGTCGTTTTTCAGTCCTTCTTCATTTGCATGTGTGTTGCCTGAAGTGAATCTGCAAGCTGCGAAGTTACTTGTTTTCCCTTCTAACTGTCCTGTACTTACTGAGCTTCGCGTACTCTTTAGCTCAAGGGTGGATAGAAAGAGTTGTTTGAAGCAGTAACTTTAACTGATGAGCAAGGATGCAATCAGGGGTCACAACGCTGTTTTCATTAGAGTCACAGACATGTGCTTCAAAATGTGGGAAATCAAAGTGTTATTTGGTTTGGTTATGTTCAAAAACTTCCACTTCTCCAAGAAGTCAGTTTGACTATTTTTCTTGAGATCTTGACTGCTTCAACTTGTTAGCTTTGGGTTTATTAATAGGAACTGTAATAAAAGTGGAATGGAACTAAAAGAAAGTCAGAATATTTGCAATTGTACTTGTTGAAGCCATGAGGTCCACAGCAGCAGGCTGTCCACATCAAAAATCCTGAGCAGCCTACATACAAAACCAAAGATGAGTACAGGAGCAAATAATAAAGGGGATAAAAAGAGACACAACAAAGTAATATTTTTTGAATTAGGGTTTAAGATGCTAATTTCTGTTGTAAAAATTTACTATTTAGGATAGAACATGTGCTTATGTTGACACCATCAAGTGAACACTTAAGAAACCACTTTTTTTCAGCATTGGCTTCTTTTTTCTTGCCACTGGATTTATTCAAAATAATGTTTTAATATGTTTAGATTTTCACAAAGGATGAAGCATTTCCATGTTGCTGTGAAAAACAAAGCATAAAACAAAATGTACACACAGGAATCTCTGCAATAATGTGCCTTTAAAACATATTTGTTTAGTCCTGTCTCCTTGTTTTGGCCTACCTAAGGATTCAAGAGAAACATATTTTTGTCAAATAATTGGAGTGGTTCATTTTGGGTCAAACTTATCATTTAGGAGGTGGTGGGTTCTGTGGCTGACAGCCACTGGTTTAAATCATGCCAGATTTTCTCAGCATCCCTGAAACTCAGCTTAACTGTAGAGTAACTGTTCAATCTGATAACAAAAACCGACCAAATCTGTTTGAGCCAGCAGAGACAAACCAACAGCTCTTTAAAAATCAAGACTCAAACATCAAAGTCTGAATACCAGGAAAACCTAATCTAAATGTTGCACTGTAACACAAACAGGCTCACATACCAGGCAGTGTCACAGTGCTGAAATTTGTCTTGCAAATTGTCTCTATGCAAATGAAGCCCGGCCAGTACAGGATGTAGAGATGGCTTAACACGCCCGAGGCATTCATGACACATTCATGGAAGACAGAGCAGAGAGAGGGAGATCCCCAAGGAGGGCCAACTTTTCATGAGAAAGATGTGACAGAAGTCTGAGTGATTGTGTGCTGATGAAATTATCTGTGAGGATCTTCTGTTCAAACTTGTGTTTTTAACGGTATCCTGTTTTAAACTGAATCACCATCAGAGAAAATCACTTTTTCAGTTGTGG
Organism: Cetoscarus ocellatus; assembly: GCA_037902135.1. Lineage (NCBI taxonomy): Eukaryota > Metazoa > Chordata > Actinopteri > Labriformes > Labridae > Cetoscarus > Cetoscarus ocellatus. The sequence goes on along the minus strand of JBAMNC010001741.1, from coordinate 632,130 downwards.
GACACAGATTCAACCCTTGTTTCTCCAGTTTTTTCACATTTACCTGATTTCATGTTGAGTTTGTAAGCAGTTTGGAGATTTAATAGTTTGTCTCTCAAGCTTCTCACTATTCAGTGAAACAGAAGCCAAGTCTTTCCTCGGATGATTGCATGTGACAGTGACTTGATACTAGATTTTTTTTTATAAAATCTGTGGATTCACATTAAGTAACAAGAGCTGAGTCCATGGTCTGACTGTGTGAAGAGAAGTATGATTCAAGTAGGGATGTACCAATATTATACATTTCAGGCTAACTGAAAGTGCAAACTTAAGATAAAGTGTTTATGGCATGTAATGTTTTCTCTTCACCACGAATGTCAGAGAGAAATTATGGGGATGGTGGTGTTGGTGGTGGTGGGGGATTGATCCTCCCTCTGACAAGTAGTAAAGAAGGCATTTTTTAATGGTAAAAAAAACTGCAGCAATGATGGAGACTGTGATTTAGGCGCCATTTACACGGAACCATTTTCACCAGAAACGGAAAGGTTTTTCCTTTGCGTTTTCAAAAACGATCCGCGTTCACATGGATCTGCAAGAATGACTGAAAACTCTCTAGCGTGCATGCCAGGCCAGTAGATGGCGATGTAGGTTTGTAGAGCAACAGCAGTGTTACAACATGCGTATGCTTTCCGGTGAAGACAAACTTTTCACAAACAACAATGGCGAGTGGACGCATGAAGACGCAAGAGTTTCTCCTCTGGACAACAAATCTGTCTGGATATGTTTGTCTGGATAACAAACCGAGCAAGGAAAGCAGCAGAGATGTTGCTCGGTAGATGGCCGAAGCTGCTGCTGTTGTTGTTGTTCCTGGTATGCACGCGCAGCCTTCATGTGAAAGAGTACTGCCCATGGGGTGACATCAGCGTTTCACCCTGAAATGCTGAATCTCGTCTACACAGAGCCAAAAACTGATATATTTTCAAAACTTTCCACTCTGGACCCTGGTTTCAAAAGTTTGCAGATTCAGGCACTCCTGGGACCGTTCTTGTGCATACGAGAGGCGAAAAAACAATGAAAGCTCTCCGTTTTCTGCCTTTTTTGTTTTCGTGTAAACGAGGCCTTAGAGTGTTTCCTTTACTCCTCTTACTTCTCTTGAACTGCGCTTTCTGGCTGCATCTTAAATTGAGTTTCTTTTTCACTTTGTGATGAGTTTAATAAGCAAAAATGAACAAAGACAAATAACTGAGCGCTCCTTCAGCTGCTTTAACTGATTAAAAAATAAAAGGAGTACAATGGCAGAAAATTGTCCGAGTGGACTGGCATAGAAGAATCATCAGGAGAATTAACTTCTTATAATTAACTTAAATTATATGTTTTTTTTAAAACTTTTTTTTACATATCTTTATGTTAGATATGTTTTACTAAAACATCTGAATAAAATCAGATAAATGATAAAAATGTTCTCATGTGGATTATTAGTTGCCAAAAACACCTAATGTATTAAATGAGATACAAAAAATATATATATGTAAAATTGTATGAAAATTTTGATTTTTTTTGGATTTGAGTAGTAAGTGAAATAAACGTTTCAGATCCAAAAAAAATAGAATTTTCTGGCTATAATTTGTGTTTTCAGGCTTTAAATAAGTTCATGTAGGGATGCCGTTAGTATTTTTTTTCCCACTGTTACTGATTATTTGTAAATAATGCACGGCTGAGCCATGCTATGGCAATAGTCTGGTAAAACATACATTACGGACATGTTTAGTTCATAAATTATTGAGATTTATCAGATATTTTTGCATAATAAGAACCCAGGTAACACGAGTGTGACGGTTTAAAGAGTATGTGTCATCTGCAAACTTTCGGTGGGATGTGTCTGCTGTTTCCGTCGCAAATATCTTAGTAACCACTATGCCAAAAATGCACATGAGATAAAGTTTTATTAAAATCCTAAATAAATATTTGTTATGAAACTTTACATCTTCAATATCTGCTGCAGGCTGAAAGTCCCCAGCTTTAACATGGTTCTCCTTAAACAGTAACATTTAGGTGGATACAAGGACATAAAGAGCTTTAAACAGGTTATAAACATGTCATAAATGAAAAACTGACGGTGAACCTGCTTTTTATAATTCAATGAGCAGTCACTCTTTGTTCAATTGTTTAATGAATCTTGTAAAACATTCAGTCACTACCAGCACTCAATGCTTCTGCTACATTTGGTACGGCCATAAATGTCTGCATTTTGCTTCAGGATGTCTTCAGTGATGGTGGTTTTCATAAATATTTTTTACACCTCTACCTGCCATCTTGTTGCACAATAATACTAGCTTTCCCCTTCATCAACAATCTAAAAATGTTCTTTTTTGTTTATCCTCATTTATTTACTTTGTTTTATTGCCACCATATGTGTGCAGATCCCCTGTGACATAACTGTGATGTCTGATCCAGAAATGGTCTAATGACCTTGCTACTAAGTTACCAACCAGTGAGCTGCTGCTATGTTAAAAAATAGAAACAAATTTAGAGCACTGCAGATTTCATACATGCTGTATGCTATACTTGGGTTCAAATGAGGTGAAGCCTACTCTTTTAGCTATTAATGTATCTAGAAACAGGACATGGTGTGCCTTCTGCCAACTCTTATTATTTTGCTAATATGCTCTATGTTAGCATGCTGTTTCACCATCCAGGGAAACCATGTTTGTTTTCTAGATCATAGTCCAGCCTGTAATTTGTAGAGCATCCATTTTGATGCTTTGAATTACTGTACATCAAACCCAAATCACCCAATAAAGAAATAAGATAATCTGACTTTCCAAGATAAAATTCCGACTGATGGGGATGTTCCCTGTGATGTATCCAACTTTCAAGACCCATTGTCCATTCTGGTCTTATTGACTTGTTTATGCAAAAAAAAAATATGGACCCCTAACTACATTTCTAGGTGTGTTAGCCTAACCTCTAGAAATTTAATATGGAGTAAATTCAGTTGTACTGACACCTTCACTTGGATTTTAAGTCCATTTTTATCAGACTATGAGCCATACAAACATGTTTTTTCAACTGCATGTAAACCTTGAGGTTGGCTGATCCACTGCCAATACTGATCACATTTGTGTTTTCTTATAGTGATTTAGTAACTGGCCAGTTCACTTAGTTCTGTAGAGGCTGCTACAGGTGGCAATATAACCTGATAAAAGGACCACAAAGACAATCCTTATTCAACAAAGCTGCTTTTACACACTTGATGTTCTGCATGGCCTTTAAGTCAGGCCATGCTGAACTCAGTTAATGTCAGTTGGGCAATGCTGATGCTGATCGATTATAATGTAAAATCTATGCATTCTTAAAAATTATGACCCGATACAATTGTAAATGCCAGGTGTTGGAGACCAGCTGCAGCTGTACATTGTGAAACGCTATATACGTCACTTAGGGTGACTGGCATTGCAATACACTGTACAATATTTAGCAGCACCAAGCTGCTGGGCCAAAGTTCCTCTAAATTATGTGTGCTACCGTTGCATTGTATTTATGTTGGGGAATGTTTAAAGTATGTCTACAGTGAGTTGGGGGGGCCATCGGAAGACCATGTTTCATGGGAACCATCAAATTTTTTATTATTTTTCAACACTGGTGTGCGTCAGCTAAGATACGTTGATGTGTGAATGGGCCTTAAACAACATGGTTTAACTATGCTTTTATCAACAGAAAGGTTAATGAATTATGAAACAAGTATCCTGTACTAACACCAGCAGTATTACACAAAGTAATGATTCATAAATTGCATTAATAATGTGAATCCATTGACACAATCAGAAACAGACCTATGAACGTTCTTAAGCTGCTGAAAATTGCCAAATAAAAAGAAGAAAATAAGTTTCAAATCATTAACTTATCACTTTGTTTTACAGACAGGGAGTAAAACAGAAGCACTAAGTGTCAGCAGATTTCCTCTGTATGTCCGAACACAGGAAGCTGCTGTATGATCACATCCTCTGCTGTCACACTGTGTTGGAGTGTGATACTGTTTGATTGCCAGTGACACACTGTTGTGGTCAAAACTGTCCTGCCCTCCATGATTAGTGCTTTAAAAAGGCCATGCCCACAACGCGACGAACAAGATTGACAAGATTAGGCGGAGGGATATTCCTAAGAATTTCATTTTTCTGGGATTAAAACTCCCTTTCCTTTTATAAGTAAGCAAACAATCAGGTTTTACATCCAAACATCTGTCCTATGAGATGTGCTTCAATAATAGAGAAAAAACTAAAGGAGTGGCTGTATACCCTAATTAAACAGGCCTTCAAAATTTTACTTCATGGGAAAAAAACATCCCGATATTCTTGTCTGACATTTAATTTGTAAGTATTAAAAACTCCAGTTCCAATGAAGCTGGGACATTGTGTAAAAAGTAAATATTCACTCATTTTAATATGAATCTTGCAGCACAGTCCAAAACAACTCGGACAGAGGCATGTTCACTACTGTCTTGAATTCCTTTCAACAACACTCGATATGCGTTTGGAAACTGAAGAGAAAGTTTCCGAATGCATTTCCTTTCCTTTTGAAAATACTCAATAAAGGTTTGAGAACCGAGGACTCTAATTGTTGAAGCTTTGTTGGTGAATTTTTTTTTTCATTCTTGCTTGATGTATGACTTCAGTTGCTCAACAGTCCAGGGTCTCCACTGTCATATTTTGTGCTTTATGATGTGCCACAAATTTTCAGTAGGAGACAGGTCTGGACTGCAGGCAGGACAGTCTAGTAGCTTACTATGAAGTCATGCTGTTGTAGCATGTGGTATTGTCTTACATTGATAAGCAGGAGCATCCATGAAGATGACATTGCTTGGATGGCCTGTATGTACCTTTCAGCATTAATGGTGCCTTCACAGATGTGCAAGTAACCCATGCCATGGGCACTAGTACATCCCCATACCATCATTTCAACTTCAACTTCAACTTTATTGTCCCCTCAGGGAAATTTACTTTGCAGCCAGGTAAAAAAAAGACATTAATACACAGTCACACCAAGTCAGTCAAACAGCAAAAACACTGGAGCACATTAACCAAGGAGAGCATCAGTGGGCAAACCGGGAGTGAAGCCATCCCCAATGAAAATGGCTCGGATGAAATCATTCAAGCTGGTCCATTTTTACATTCAGCTTTTACATGGCTTGGAAAATAAAGGAGATCCTATTTGATTTGGCCTTCAGGCAGGAGATTCAAGTTCAAGTATATGGTAACTTGGATTCAAGTATATGGTAACTTGAATATCCTACCTGAAGGCAGGAGATCAAATTCCACATGAAGAGGATGCTCAGGACACTGTGCGATGTCCTGAGCATTGGATCATACTCTGTCACAGAAAATTTCAGATGGATCAGGTAATTTTACACCAATGATTTTGCAGGCAACCTTTACAACATGTTGAAGCCTCTTTTACAAAAAAGAACAAAATATTTGCTCACAAACCTTCACCTGCTGCCAGTCACTACAAGACCAGCATCCCATCACAGATGCTGGCTTTTGAGCTCTGTGCTGATAACCACCTGGATGGACATTTTCCTCTTTAGGCTGGGGGACACAGCATCCATGATTTCCAAAAGCAATTTGAAATGTGGACTCATCAGACAACGGCACACTTTTTCACTTTGTGTCAGTCCATCTTTGGATGAGCTCGTGGCCCAGAGAAGCTGCAGCACTTCTGGATGTTACTGAAATATATATTGTTGCGTTGAATGATAGAGTTTTAACTTGCACTTGTAGATGTATCCACTAACTGTGTTAACTGACAATGGTTTCCAAAGTGCTCTTGAGCACAAGTGGTAAAATCGTTCACAATGATGTTGAATTTTAAACCATGCCGTCTGAGAGATTGAAGGTCACAGGCATTTAGTGTAGGTTTTTGGCCTTGCAGCTTACATGCAGAGATTTCTCTGGATTCTCTGAATCGTTTGACAATATGATGGACTATAGATGATGAAATCATCATTGAGAAAAGTTGTTCGTAAGCTGTTGGACCATTAGCTCACAAAGTTGTTCACAGTGGTGAACTTTGTCCCATCCTCATATGTGAATGACTGAGCCTTTGGGGGATGTTCCTTTTATATCCACACATGACAGTCGCCTGTGAAATGTTCCCAACTCTTGTTTTTTGAGCATTCCTCAACTTTTTTTTTAAGAGGTCATATTTTGCCTTCAATTAGGTTCATATATTCATTTTTAATGACTCCTAGGGTATGTTTGCAATCACCAATGTTCAAAAACAATCTAGTTTTCATATTCAGACTAACCCGGATAGTGCTGCATTTATGTGCCTAAGACACTCTGTTAGAGCTCCTGCCTCATTAAGGCTCCATGCCCCACATGAGCCCCTATGCTCTGGTTTACAGGTCTACTCTGTGGTGATCAGTTCAGCACTGCTCTGCACCATGTTGTCCACAGCTCTGAATTCATGCCAACATCTGCACTCTGTAAGGGGCTTGCTAGAGTGAGCAAATGGGCTAAAACTGATGATGAAACAACAGTATGACATCACACTGGCTGGTCTACTTGGGTGGGGAATGAAACTGCACAGTAACACATTGATCCTAATATGGGTCATTTTAACCCACTTATTGAACGGTCAGTAGCCAAATCACTCAGACATCCAGGGGTTAAACTAGCGAGACAACTGGAGCTAGCAGAGCTTCATATCAGACACCTATGCTGAATACATTCAAAGCATTGAAACCAATCTCTGATAATCTTTGGTTTTGCCTACACAGTTTGTCAAGGCTTTGTGGGTGTGGCCCTTATGTTGACATCACACATATATGAACATGCTCACTCAGAGTTTTTGCATATGACAAACAGAAGCTGCAGGTTCAGAGGTTGAGCTGCAGACTCTGACAGTGACGCTGATGACTGGGAGCTGGGGGTGAAATCTGAAGGTGGCAGGCTCTGTCAGAGTAAGCCGGGCGGTGTTGGCTTTCTGATAACCTTATCAAGGCCTCCACACACTGTAACGGCTGATCAGGGCAGTAGGCTGTTGGGAGGAGCGAACAGGTCTTCAGCTTAGATATCAACAAAAGCTCCACACACATCCAATGGACTAGGGCTGCTACAGAAGGAGAAAAAAAGAGAAGACCAAAAAAGAGATTGTCCAAATCCTGCTGTCACCACAGAAAATAACAGATTGTCAGTCACAGACTTTCAATCCCCTCCTTCACTTAACTTCAAAACAATGAGATATGCCAGGATAAATGCCACGTTTTATGATATAAAGTATTTATTGTTTCACAGTTTTTTTTGCAGTTATACAGAGGACAGTACAAACAACTGAACACAGCAATGATGGTGATGCACATGCACAGTATGTAGATCATTTTTTATGCTTTGCACTCTGAGAAACAGTTTGTCTGCTGATGCTTTGTGTTGTATGTTTGCAAAATTTAGGACAAGCAAGTGACTTCACTGTGCAACTGTGCAATGACATCAAACAAACTTTCACACAGTTCTTCATCCATCCATCTTTCCATCAATTTTTTCAGCTTATCCAGGGGTAAGCTGCTGAAGGCCTTCACCCCTGCAATAATCAGCTCCTCCCGTGGGATCCCAAGGCTTCCAATGCCAGACAGGACAAACTGTATTATCCACTATAATAACAGGTTCTGGTTCTACCTCCGGTTCTCCTTCCTGTTGGACTGGCCCAGAAGACCCTGTGAGACCTGCAGGGATAAGCCTGTGAGGTGAAGTGTGATGTAATTGTGATGTGGCAGGGACAAAGGTAGACACGGAGGTAATGACCCCCAGCAAGGCAGGCTGATTTTTACACAAATACACATACACATACTTTCTAGTCCATCAAAATAAATTAGCTAGAATGGATGACAATTATAGATTAGACAGCTGCTATACTTACAACTACCATCTGTTCTCTTGAATTTCTATCAAGGTCAATAAGTTTCTATCTATCTATCTATCTATCTATCTATCTATCTATCTATCTATCTATCTATCTATCTATCTATCTATCTATCTATCTATCTATCTATCTCAACACATTCTTTTACTTCATGGAAACAATCCCAAAAATTAAGTCCACTGGATGGATATTCACGACATGTATGGAGTTCAAACTGTTTCAAAGCTAATTTTCATTGGTCAGTACAGGTTGGGGTTGTGCCTCTCTTTCACAGCATCCTTTGCCAGACCTGTGAGACCTGTTCAGAGGAGCCGAATCTCCTCACTCATCCAAGGCTGTAGATGCTCCAGATGGGGGTCATAAGGACCATGTCAGAACCAAAAATTGTGTAGAAGTAAAACCCCAGCTACTCACGAGTTTTTGAATATATTTATTTTGACAGCAAAATATAATTTTGATTTTAATTTCTGTTAACTTGCTTTATTTTAAGAATTTAGGAAAGACAGGTCTTAGGGTAAGGGGTATAGAGTGATGAGAGGGATGGCATCTTAGCTCTTTGGCTCCCTTGTCTCAGAGTCTGTTTTTTAATAGGTTTTGTGGATAAAAGATTAAACAAGATATGTTGTTTCAAATATTTTGCCAACGTCTTTTGTTCTTTATGTTCTATTCTACATTGCTTTTATGTTTAATCCATCCATTCATCTATCCATCCACTATACTTCCTGTCTCTTTTGGGGTCACAGGAGGCTGGAACCTATCCCAGCTGACACTGGGCAAGAGATGGGGTACACACTAGACTGGCAATCATTCACACTAACACACAACCTTCAGGGCAATTTAGAGTCACCAGTTGACCTCATGAGCATGTTTTTGGTCTGTGGGAGGAAGTCAGAGAGAACCCACGCACGGGGAGAACATGCAAACTCCACACAGAAAGGCCCTGACTAACACAGGGATTGACCCAGCAACCTTTTTGCTACAAGGCACTCGCACTGCTTGCTCAGCTACTGTACTGCCCTTGTTCTGTCTAATTCTATTAATTTTATCTGCCAGCAGAAATACGGCTGTTTTTACAGGCTCCTAATATTTGTATTATTCCTACGTTGATTGTGTTGCAACAAAACAAATCCCATTCCCTTAATGTAAAAATGTGCCCAGCAATAAAGCCTAGCTTTGACTCCAAATCTTGTTTTTACTCAACACCCCATGAGTCAACCCAAAAACAGTTCTGCAGTCTTAAATTGATCTCTAATCAGATGATATTTCAAATTTAAATGTACATTCCAACATGATCAGACTTTCGGGCCATTTTGTACCTGAAGTGGTCTATTTTAATGTTTGTAAGACCCCTTCACCCTCACTCACATTAGAAGTGCTCTGTAAAATCAGATACAAGGTGGCTGTTGGCCCTCTTTGTTAAAAATCCAGCACTAAGTTTGTTCTCCCTGGAGGTGTGAGAAAAGAAGACAAACGAGAATCAAAGTAAACACGGCGTGACATCAGGCTTTAATTGTCTTTGACAAGAGCATCTTAACTAACTCTGTAAACACACAGACACAACTGTTTCTTTTCTTCTCTGAGGGGATGATGAGCGTGCTGACAGTTTCTGGGAGGGACAGCAGTCAAATCCTCTTTACTGAGGTCTCTCTGACAACACTGACTGTCTCCTTTTGACAATATAAATATACTTTAGAAAAATCCAGATGATAAAATGTTGATTCACATGGAGATCATCCACATGGACAAGGGGCATCCAAGGAGACCCTAGTTTAATTTTCAATGAGGATACTGTCTAAGTGTGATGGTGTTCCTAATGTAAAAAAATTTCCTCCGGTGACTTTATTTGAGCTGCACCGCCACCATGTGGTCAAAGTGCAAAATGAATTTAAGCTTCATTTGGAGAATATAGCCTGCAGAAAATGTGCTGTGAAAAGGGACATAAAACAAATTCAGGACATAAAAAATGAATCTTACTTTCAAAAACAGATACATTACAATTTCAAAAGAAAGACTTATGAAGGAAAAAGACAAGATCTCTAGTTTAGTCCTGAAAGGAATCTGATTTATAAGCAAATTAAATGGTGCAAAAAGCATCTTTGATTGTTATGTCACCTGTAAAATGGAAATATTGCCTGCTTTTGAAGAAACTGCAACTTGTGATAATGGATAATGATTCTTCTGTCACAAATGTTAATTATTTAAAACTGTTGACAACATTTATTCAAAATGACCGTGTACTCTCGGTTTAAAAAGGGAAACAAAAGATGTACTCTTATAAATGATCATTTTTTATTTATTTATTTATTTATCTATTTGTAGCAGGCAAGTTTTGGCAACAGTGTACATGATGATGAGGCAGGTTGCTCTGCTGCATTACAGCATGAAGGTTTGTGGTTTGACTCCCCACTTTGAAGAGGCCTTTCTATGTTTCTGCAGAGGGTGGTCAAGATGGCTCAAAAAATCATTGGCTGCTCCCTTACCTCCCCGGGTGACATTGCTTCCTCCTGCTGTCTGTGAAAAGCCAAAAAGATCTTGTCTGAGATCTCTCACTCTGGACAATGTCTTTTCAACCTCCTGCCCTCTGGCAGGAGATACAGAAGCATAAAAAGCAGGACTGACAGACTAAAAAACTGTTTTTATCCATGGGCCATCAGACTTTTGAAATCCTGAGAGAGGCCACAATATGTACAATCAGCACTGTGGGCAAGAGTGCAATACGTTCTTTACTTTATTTGAACCTGCTGGTTAATTTTTTATCTGATATTTATATTTATAATTTTCTTTAATAGTTGGTTGACTGTGTGTGTTTCTAATGCCTCTTTTATTTGTTTGTGGTATACTGCTCAAACACATTTTGTTGTATGTACAGCATGCAATGACAATAAAGGCTATTCTATTCTATTCTTCTATTCTATATGGACAGGGAAGGGTCAGGAATTGTTTTTTTAATGGGGCTCAAAATGAAATCTGACCAATCAGCCACTATCCGTAGTACCTACAAAAGTCAACTTTAAAGTTAAAAAATGTTGTTGTCATGCTGAAATGGACATTTTAACTGTGAACTTTTTTTTTTCCAGAAGATGTCTGAATATTACTTCATACTTAAAAACCCACCTTTTTAATCTGGCTTTTAATTTTATTTGATTCAATGGCACTATGTTTATATTAGTGCTTTAAGTGCTTTACCATAACTTTGTTGATTTCATTTAATTTAAACCCCTGATATTGTGTTTTTACTATTTTATTGTATTTTTTTTACCCTTTTAAAATTCACTTTTTCTTGTAAATTTTATTTGTTATATTGTACTTTTATTCGTTTGTATTAGTTTTATTTCCCTCCTGCCTGTTTAAGTCTATGGTCTATTTCTGTTTTTATTTCCTGTCATCCATTTGCAAAACACTGTGGGCTGCATTTTTAAGTATGAAAAGTGCTATAAAAATACATTTGAATTTAGTTTTTGGCAGATAAAAATAGAAAAAAATGAATTTTTTGTATGTGAAAAGAAAAGAGATTTTTAAAGACCGACGGCAAATGTTAATAAATCGATATTTTATACGTACTGATAACATAATTTAATGTTATGTCAGTCATGATCCCTTCCTGACCTTTCCTCCCTTTGCGGCATCCCAGATTATAAGACCTAAACAAAGAGGCCTCTTGTGGACCCTCATTTTCAGAGTCTTTCTAGTCTCTAATCTTTCTTCAAAAACCCATACCCCATGCTCATACCCGCTATGTGATGAACCAGGAACCATATATCTGCTGAGACGTTTCCGCACGGCGATATTTTGCAGACGGACACAGTGTCATACCGCTGTAGCAGATCACCTGTCTTCAGGGTGGATTATATTACATCTTATAAATGATTACCGCTTTGTTGCAGCGAAAGGATCCAAATTAAAAAGAAAATGTCGGAGTCCAGGGGTCTGAAGATGGACTTCACCCTGAAGGAGCTGACCCTGTCCTGTCCCTCTGGACATGAGGACGTCCCCGGGAACTCGGCCACTGTGGAGATCCAGGACAACAAGCTGGTGTGTGTGGAGTATCCGGCGGTGATCAACAATGTGGACAAGATGCTGGACTGTCTCGGGGGTGAAAGAACGCTGTCTAAAGTATGTTATCCAGTGAAAATGACAGAAACAGGCATGATGGGAGACAAGCGAGGTTTCGTTTAGAAGCAGCTTAGCTCTCATGTGCCAGTATTAAGACAAACTGAAGTATTACTGATTCAGGATTCAGGTTTTTCTGAGACTGTGTACGCCCTGGACTCTGGGACAGTTTCCTGGTCGCTTTTAAACTACAACCAATAAGATGAATATTATTTTTCTTTCGGGGATATTTTATCGAAAGCGTGGACTTGAGCATTACAGCTGATGTCTAGAAATATTCCAACAATATGACTTTTTCTTCTAATTTCCAAAAGTCATGTCTTACCGTCTGACATGCAGTTGTTGTCAAGCACATCAGGGTAAGACATGAAAATACACAAAATCTTATCAGGGTCCTAAAATACACAGAAGCAGCTGCAAATACTGACAATTCCACTCGTATGACCGGTGTTATAGATTAACGAGTGACCGTGTTAACTGGTGACTTTCAGGCGGATGTGTTCGTGGTTGGAGACGAAACGTGTCCCAATCTCTATGTCTGTTTACCAAGAATATATTTTATTTGAATTCATGTGATAATGGCACATACCAGTGTAATAGAAAATGTAAACAAAAGGCAGTTAAGGTCATCATCGTCTGGCGCTGTCACCATTGAATGCAACCAGATATCTAGGGCTGGATATTTCCAGCAACCTCACGATAGGACACGTATCCTGACACTGAGGCCACGATACGATATGTATCCCGATACACGTAAATTGTGAACATTGATTATGCTTTTAACAGAATTCCTTACAAGTTTTGTTTTTTATTACAAGAAGAAAAAGAACAAGAAGAGTTTTAAATGATTCTACAACTTTAGAAACTTAAATTCGGGTCCCAAAGATTGTAGATAGACCTAAGTTTAAATTCTTAACATGTGCTTCATCATGTTGCTTGGCTTCTATTTTGTGCCATTGTTAACATTTACCAAAGTGTATTGCCTACAACTGTCAAAACATTGAGGCCGTATCGATTCTGTAGAATCCGTATTGAGACACGTATCCCCAAAGAGTGAGTGACAGTATTTTGCCGTATCAACATTTTGAGCACAGGCCTACAGATAAGACAGTCACTCTTTTATCTGTAACACCGGTTGTAATATTACTCATAATATTACCCATACTCATCGTGCTAAGTACAAAAACAGGCTTTTAAAAAGCAAGCTATAAAAAATATGTTATATTTATATTATATTCTGATGTCATGCCTGCTTTTGTTTTTAAAGTCTAGCCATAGATAAAATGGTGATATTTTTTCTAAACTGAATAGCATTAAAAATTATCAGAGTATCTGTACCATTGATAACCTTCTCGTTGTTGGAGGAAAGTTATGTTGACAAGGTCCTGAAGGTTAGTCTAGCTGCTGATCTCCTGATTTTGTGGCCCTTTTATGGATTTAAAACAGTCATGCTGCTCAACACTGATACTGTGATACTTGACACTGTTTACATTAAAATGCATAATCTTGTCAACATATTTGTTATTGTCATATTTTCACCTTCAAATTTGTACCTAAAATGCACTGATCTGATACCTGTGTGTAACTCCCACAGACGTTCAATCACCCAAACAGACGTCTGGAGCTGCGTTTCAGACCAAAGGACCCGTTCTGTCACTCTCTGTGTGGAAACCGCTTCCCTTCAACCAACCTGCTCCTCAGGGTGCGGCGGCGTGTCAGAAAGAAGGACCCCAAGGATGCAGAAATCCACATGGATGTGCTGGGAGTTATTGGAACAACATACAAATTCCAAGGTTAGTTTCTTGAATATGTTCACACATCCTGCTTCAAACCTCAATTCCAATGAAGTTGGGACATTGTGTAAAATGTAAACAATGCAGAATACAATGATTTGTAAACCTTTTCTATATATTTTCTATGATTTAGGTTGCTCAAAAGTCTGGGGTCCCCGTTGTTGTGTTTTTCACTCCGTAATAGTAGGTGTGCCAGCCTTACCAGTAAACATTAAATACAGAGTGAATTTGGTTGTACTTACACCCTAACTCGTTTGCCTGATCCCCTGCCCATCTTGATCATAATTAAACAGCTGTTTGGTGGCTGGCTAGTACACTTAGCTCTGTAGATGCTGACCTCCTACAGGTGTCAGTATAACCTGATAGAAGACCATAAATGCAATCTTAATCAGTAAAGAACATGGTTTTGTTTGTTTTGTTCAACAGAGCAGTACAAAAGTCTTGAAAAGACCAATGAAACAAGTATCCCATACTAAAGGAAACTGCATTACGCAAAGTAATAATTAATAAATTACATTAATTATGAGAATCTGTTGACACAATCAGAAACAGACCTGTAAATGCTGTTAAGCCAGTGTTAATTGCCAAATAAAAAGGAGACTATATGTTTCAAATCATTAACTTATCTCTTTGTTTTAAAGTCCGACAGAAGAATAAAACAGAAACTTTAAGTGTCAGCAGATTTCCTCTGTATGTCAGGACACAGGAAGCTGCTGTATGATCACATCCTCTGCTGTCACACTGTGTCTGACTGTGATACTGTTTGATTGCCAGTGACACACTGTTGTGGTCAAAACTGTCCTGCCCTCCATGATTAGTGCTTTAAAAAGGCCATGCCCACAACGTGACGAACAAGATTGACAAGGCAGAGGAATATACCTGAGGTTGCATTTTATGGGATTTAAACTCCATTTCTTTTTATAAGTAAGCAAACAATCAGGTTTAACATCCAAATAGTCGCCATGATGAGATGTGCTTCAGTAATAGAGAAAAAAACTAAAGGAGTGGCTGAAGACCTCAGTTAAACAGCCCTTTTAATATATATGCTCACTAAACCAATTTTACCCTCATTCAGACACTTCTGCCTGACATTTCAGATTTAGATATTAAAAAACCCAACGCCAGTGAAGTTGGGACACTGTGCAAAATGTAAATTAAGAAAAAAACATGATTTGCAAATCCTTCTTGACTTTTAATCAATTGCATTCATTTCTGTTATAACCAGCTTGTTTAGACAACAACATTAAGGGAGGTCCACACAGTTGAATTGCATTTCCAAACAAAACTATTGCAAATCATTGTATTAAGATTTTATTTATGTTTTAACATAATGTTACAACTTCAGTGGTATTAGTTTTTTTTTTTTTCCCTTTACATCTTTTTGTCATCGTGATTTCTGTACAGTCAGACTGTCAAATGTTTTGTTCAGTTTTTTTGTTTTTGTTTGACAGAGGAAACAGAGTATAGCCAGGTATGAAAAGAATCAAATTAGAGGAGATGGTTTATTTTACACAATTTAAGAAAAAAAAAATCAAAATGTGTTTGGACCTTGCTCCCAGCTTCTTTATATTTACCTCTTTTTCACTTTAAACTTTTTCTCAAAACTGTGAACATTATTATTCTCCCTATTCTTACATTTTCTTTACATTTTTGCTTTATTCTTAAAGTCACATTAAAATGTTATCCTCCACATTTTTTCAAGTTATCTTACCATATATATATATATATATATATATATATATATATATATATATATATATATATATATATATATATATATATATATATATATATATATATATATATTGGTACAAAAATAATACAAAATCCATTCTTCACCTTTTATTCATCTGTTGTTCTTTGCAGGGATGGCAGACTTTCAATATCTTGCCATGCACACTGAAGGTGGGAAAAACACGTCTTTGTACGACAAAATCATTGTTCGCAAAATGGAGAATCAAGAGTTCTTCGAGAAGCCCATGCCGTACTTTCTCCCCCCTGCTGCCTTCTCACGCCTGGACACCCCTGTAGATTATTACTACAGGCCAGACACCTTCCACAGGTCAGTGTGATGACTCTGAGGCAAAACAGAGCTCACAGAGGGTGCACTCACACTTGGGCCAGATGCTGTACCCTGCTTACGCTTGATGCCCCTTCCTCTCACCAGCCCCTCTTTGGCCTGCACTCACACTGTCCCAGCCTCATTCAGGCTTGAGTGAACAGGACATAAACACATGAACTTTATCAACAAGACACTCTCACAGGTGAGGTTCTGCGTCTGTGCTGGGGCCAGGAAAGTGTACTGCTCACAACAAACAAATAAACAAACCAGACTTTAGTCGGGAAATGTTCTTTTTTTATGGTACAGCATGCCCAGTGAGAGTGCGCTCTTAGCTGACCTCACAGCTTGACCTGTGTCTTTTGGTGTTATTATTTGTCTTGTGAGAACTGGTTGCTGATTCTGATGCAGCTAAGTCTTGTTCTTTTGTTTTCAGTGTGCCGTCTGAAAGAAAGTCCAAATTTATTGGTCCAACTCGGAATCGCCGGCCCAACAATGCTATTTTTGTGAGTTTTAATGATCCGTCAGTGCCCACTGAGCCCCTGGAGGCAGCAAAGATCAACTGGAACAGAGTCTGTGTGAAGGAACATGACAAGCGGATGGAACAACAAATGAGACAAGTATGTGCACAGCTGTTTTAATTATCGCCACCTATAGCACAACACTGACTGGTTACTAGTCATTTTTTTACTTATAGGTCCCATGTCCTGCTGTGTTTGACCATTTTCATCATGTCTTGGGTGTCTATTAATTAATCAATCAATCAATCAATCAAACTTTATTTGTATAGCACTTTTCATACAACATATGTAGTGCAAAGTGCTTCACATTAACAGAGAACAAATAGGAGAAAGTATGTGCAAAACCAACTTAAATAATAATAACAAACTCAAATTAAGTGCAGAAAAAAAATTCATTAAATAACTTGAATTCAATTAAAAAAATCAGAACCTTGATTTAACAGAACTGTGTGTGTTAAGCCAAGGTTTGATTTTAGTTAAAAAAATGTTTCTGTGGAGGAGAAGATGTAGCTCTTTTCCCCACTTCTTTGGAGATGCTAGGAGCTGAAGGGGTGGAAAGGCTACAGGAGGCTATGATAATGAGCTCTGAATTGATTGGCTTCCTGATGGAGAAGGGGAGGGGTTTCAGGCCCCTGAGTGAACTTTTAAATTGCCTATAGCATCAGCTTTTGACCAGCAGAAAGCACATGTAGGTGGAAGCTGTACAGCTACTTCATAATAAACCCTAAGAAGTTAAAAACTGAGCATTTTAAGGGCCATTTTCTTTAAAGAGGTGTAGCGCAGTTCTCCATGAACTGAGAGTTTAGTACAAGGTGTCCTGTTCTTCTACTCCCCAAGCCCCCTTTAACAACATGAAAGAAAGACATTTGATTTTGCAGGACGTGGACCAATTAAAAAAAAAAAAAGTATTAATAATAACAAGGTCTGCTCACTGGAGGCTGCTCCAGTCTCAATTTAATGAGGACTATCACCATAAATTAGACGCTTTTAGTTTCAGCTCTTTATCAGGCACAAGTTGGACATGTCTGGAGCCATCTGACAACTCGTGTGATATAAAAGGAAAATTTATTCAAGTACACTGAAGTAGAAAAATGTATTAAAGCACAGCAAGCGTGACGTCACATATTCAGACAGTGGATTTTTGCTTGGCCACACAAATCTGGATGCAGATGACAACAACATGGCTTTGAGGATCAACTGCCGTCCTTAGTTCAAAAACAGGCTAAAGACAGGTTTTTTTTTTTTTTTAAATATATACTTTCATGTACAACTTACACTTCTTGATCTATCCCTGGCATTGTCCTTACAGGTGTATTAAACTCTCCCTTGTCTTCTCCTCTCTTGATTTAGCAGCCAGACGGACCATCCCCCACTCCCTTTTTTGTTTCAGTAACATCAGTAAACACAACAACTCCTCCTCATGGTTCTCTATGTTGGCAACAAGTAATCTTTTTCACTAACTTCTTTTAAAGTGCAAAAATCAAGACTTTTTTTGAAGACACTGTCCTGTGAGGTTTTGGAGAATACTGGTCAAAAGTAAGCTGCGTGGATCATAAAAACTGAGAGCGTCATGAGTGAGCTGCAGTTTGTGTCAGCTTGTCCGTCCATGCGCAGAACATAACTAAGCCTTTATACTCTTTAAACACTTACACCTACACTTTTATTTATTTGTCTCCAATGGGGCAATTAGCTGTGCAGCTGTAAAGCAGTATGAGGAGAATATAGAAAATACACAATACTTTAAACGTTTAGCAGGGCAATAAATAAATTTGAATATTCCACCAATAGCGTAAAACTTAATCAAGAAAGGTAAATGAGAAAAAAAAGATAAAATATAAAGTATGAAAAATAACAGATTGAATAAACAGAAGACACTTAATTTGAGACAGGACAGTTGCAGATACACTCGACTACCTTTTCCTCCTGGAGTTTAGTAGGGGGATGGCAGAAGGTACAAATGAATGTTTATATCTGATGTTTTTGCTAGTGGAAGTCTGAGTAGTGAGCCAGATGAAATGTATACATAAAATACAAAAAATACAGTAGCTAAGATCTGACCTGACTGCCTCAAACATTAGGGAGACTCATCATAATAAACCTGACACACCAGATAAACAGAGTTTATGAGAACCTTTCAGAATCATCAAAAAGGTGATTGGACGATTGTTTTATGACCTCATTCATTAAGGGCCAATCATATGATGTAGTAGGTAAGTGCTGCTGCAGAGATGTAAAGTAAATAATGTGAGACAGTCTTAAATCAAGCAAAAAGCAAAGAGTCTAAATTTCTATTCCATCAGTGTTTTCTGTGTCCTATTCCTTCATTTCATGAATAAATGTTTTTAAATCTTATAGGAATTCCACCAAAGCAGGTAGCATCCATGCTAATCTCTTTATATGCAGCCACGTCTTGCTGCTCGCCTCAAAGCAGCCACTTTTTTCTTCTTAAAGGATGCTGATGGTCAGTGCCTCGGCAGACTGAGCAATCATTCCAGCTAAAAGCTTTGCAAGATGGATCTGCCTGTCAGAGGCTGAATCTTTCTATTGAATATTTTACTTTCAGCCAGCATATCAATAATTGTGTTGGACATGCCTGAGCTATAATGTATCGCAATAACATCATTTTGTTCCACTCCTGTTTTGCAGAGTCATACAGACTGACACATAGCCAGGGCGTCGCAGCATATTCTACTTGATTTTTAAAGATTTCTTTAAAACATTCATGTCGTGAAGGCAGCTTTTTCTGTTTTTCTAACCTTAAAATGATAAGCGACACATTAAAATTAAACAGGCCGCTTTTATAATTAAATATAGTTTTATGGCTTATGGATGGCGTAGACAAGTGTTTACTGAAGTTACAATTTGCCTCCTGGTGATAACACTGCATGGTTATTTGTTGCTTATATAATTTGTAGGAATCACATCACCAGAAAAATAACACCATCTCTCCATCTTTACCAATCACTGAACTTTTCTTCTATGCCTTGCAGAGGCATGACCTCTTCAGGCTGTGGCTGTAGATTTCCAAATACTTTGAGTGCTTCATGTAAGGATCTTACAGGAACAATTCAAGTCAAATTAGTTACAAATGACATAATATCAGCATTAGACAAGAGGCAACATTGCGCTGCTCTTTTTATAGATCTTTCCAAAGCTTTTGACACAGTTGATCACTTTCTACTGTTAAAAAAGCTAGCAGGTATGGGTTTGAATGAAGGTTCATGTGCATGGTTTAAGGACTATTGGTCTGAGAGATCTCAATGTGTTAAGTAGGTCAGGACAAATCAGATTTTTTGTTGATAGAGGTGTGCCACAAGGTTCAGTTTTGGGCCCTATGCTTTTCACTGTATACATCAATGACATTGTCTCTACTCTGCAAACTTGTCATGCACATCTTCATGCAGATGATGCTATTATGTATTGTGTCGCAGATACTGTATAATCTGCTATTGACAACCTGCAACTTGCTTTTAACACTCCACAAAAGTCTCTCATTAAACTTGTACTTAATGTAAGCAAAACAAAATCCATGCTGTTCTCCAGGGCTAGAAATACTAATTTTGAAAACATAGAAATATCAACTTCCAATGGATCGAGGATCGAGAGAGTCACTGAGTTTAAATAGCTTGGGATATGGCTTGATGAGGAATTTACGTTTAAACATCATATTAACACTCTTGTCACCCAGTTGCGACAGAGAGTTTGTTTCCTTTGTAGAAATAAATCTTGCTTTCCAAGGTCATGTCGTAAAAGAATTGTGGAAGCCATGTTCTTATCTGTCTTGGATTATGGCGATATAATATACAGACATGCTGCAATGTCAACTCTCAAGCCCCTGCACTCGGTATACCACTCTGCTCTCAATTCATAACTGGTGACAGGTACAGCACTCATTATTGCATCCTCTGTGAGAAGGTTGGTTGGCCGTCACTTGAGCAGAGAAGGATCAAATGTTGGTTTTTGTATGTTTTCAAAGCCCTTACTAACAGGCTACCACCCTACCTCACATACCTGTTAGTTTTATGATTGCTCCTACATGACTCGTTCTTCTGGTTCACTCACCCTGAAAGTTCCTCGGTAAAACTCAGTATTAAGCATTTTCCTACGATGCCACTCACTCATGGAGTACCCTTAAACAAACCCTAAAGCTAACAGCCTTTCCCTCTCTTACAGAGTTTAAGACTTTGATTACTGACCACTGTTCCTCTGTTTGTAACTGTTTTAATTGATACCTTTGCTGTTGCGATTGATTGACAGATTGTTTGTGTTTGTTTATTACCTCTGCCAAGGAGGTTATGTTTTTGCTGGCAGTTATCTGTCTGTTTGTTTGTTTGTGTTCAAAATAACTTGAAAAGTTCTGAACGGATTTGGATGAAATTTTCAGGAATGGTCAGAAATGGGATATGGAAGAACTGATTAAATTTTGGGGGTGATCCGGATCACCGTCTGGATCCAGGAATTTTTTAAAGGATTCTTTAGCATTGCCAGATAGGACCATTTTCGCCAAAGTGGACCAAAGCTGCTTGGCGGAGGTCTGCGCTCTCTGAGTGCTTTACCAGTTGTTCATATAATGTCTGTGATCTTGATATTTCTTCTTCTGAAATGAAAAAATATGTCTTCGTCAAAAAGCAAGTGATCAGGGATTATTTTGAAATCCCCACATTTTCATGACGCATCCCGTTGAAGCTCAGGATGGAATCCTTTTTAAAGATTTTGCCATGTTTTTAATTACTTTGTAATTGAACTTGATTGGGGGATGCATTGAATAAGGGGGGGTACATATGACCCAAAGGCCACTAATTGCTTATTGCCCAGCCCTGACCTTAAAAAGTTTTTAACACTGAACTGACCCTTTCCGACTATGTTTGCTTTTCCTCTCCTTTTCCCATTTTGAATTGAATTGAATTTTATTTTGAACATGTATGCAAAGAAATAACAGTAGAGAAATGCAATTCCCATATGAAGAAAAAAAGAAATGAAGTAATTATACACTTTCGAAAAGGACTAGGAAGAAGTAAATACTGACTGTCATTATTAAAGCCACAGTGCTCTGGTCAAAATTGACTTCTTCCCAATGATAATATTGTTGATTTTCCAGCTCAAAATACCCTCTAATAATGATGATCGTATTGTATTTGTGTAAAATAATGTCCGCCAGGAAGGACTTAACCTCATTTTGGACACCTTTCTTATCTCTTAACAAACTTTGTGTATGTGTGTGTGGGTGTGTAGATGTTTGAGAGCCGGCCCATCTGGTCCCGGAACGCTATCAAGGCCAACATGAGCATCCATCCTGACAAACTGAAGCTGCTGCTGCCGATCTGCGCCTACTACATGGTGAGCTGTGGGGACAGTGTGTGCCTGGAGACAACTATGAGCCTTTATTCCAGAGTGATAAGTGCATTTGTTTCTACAGGTTGTCTTTTATTTTAGTCAGAGATACTTTCTAGATGAGATGTTGCTAAGAGATTTCCACAGCACCAGGCCCTTACTCCTGCAGAACCAGACTTGTAATCTGTGAACTGAAATTCTTTGCTGGAGTGGATTCTCACCAGAGACTTTGTCATAGCACTTAAAACATACCAAGATTTATACCAGATAATCCCCATCCATATATATATTTTTTAAACTGGGGTATGGTTTTTGGTTTATATCGGCCAGTCCTATCTCAAAGTCAGAGTCATGAGTTTTATGTTGTGTTTCTCTCTCCTTAAGAAGACAACAAATCACAGTGTAAAAGAAAGAAACTGATTCATGATTCTAAGCAAGTGACTTCTGCACGAATGCGAGTTAACACCAGGTTTTTGATTATAGGTGACAGGACCGTGGAGAAGTCTGTGGGTCAGGTTGGGCTATGACCCCAGAAAGGATAAAGAGGCGAAGAAATACCAGCTGCTGGACTACAGGATCCGATGTAGCACCAAGCACGGTAAGAACCTTTGGATAAGGATGCTCTTGATAGATTTTTATGATGCTCAGTCCAGAGCCACAAAAGGCTTACTAATTGTTATTCCAAAGATCAATAAGAAAAATCCATTAGCATAAGACTCAGCCCTCTATTGTACAGATATTATACTTGGATGTTTGATGATTCATTGAAGGCATTTGTTATCTGTTAGTATGACACTTTTCCATTTAAATGCATCTATTAAGACAGATCTTTAATGTTTTAAAAGACACTTAAAGAGCTCAGATTTTGCCTTAAATCAGGCTCATATATTTGAATTCGATGACTTCCTGGATATGTTCACAATAAAGTTTAAATCTGTGTTCACACCAAATGCAAAATTTTTTTTTTATCATGTCTTCACGTGACTAAATTTTGCTCAAGTGTTCGTGTGTTCAAATGGTTCATGTTTACTGAGGCAAAGTTCATCCTTCAGACCCAAAAGCTGCAAGAGAAGGGGACGGGCCTGTCTCCCAGCCACAATGTGTTTCTGCCTTTTCAGCCCATGTTCAGCCATGGTGGATGTTCCTACAATCCCAATCTTCTTCCTGTTGTCGAAAACAAAAAAGCTCAATGTCCCAGAAAAGTCTGAAGTAGAAATGCATCCATTTGATGATCCATGATATTCCTTTGGAGCCGACATTGAGAGTTCTACCATCACGTCCGGGTGATGGCCCCTCTGTTGCTCGGCTTTACTCTCCTTTATTCCTGGTACAGCCGGAGACTCACACCTCCTCCCTCCTGTTCTCTCATGGGTGCTCCGATAGTTCCTCTGTGAGGTTCGGCATATTTTCACTTTTGAAAAAGATGAAATTAAACCGCAGCTAGTAAGCCAGAAAAACACATCAGTATGCCGCTTGCAGTTGTGCTGGTGTGACTTTGTTTACAGCCCACAGCCCACTGACTGTCCCTGATCCTCGTCTCTGTGGTCCACTCTCTGAACACTAAAATAACAGTTTAGAGGAGCCTTGATGCCGAGGTGCTGCTATGTTTACTTCCTCCTCTGACTGTGATGTCATTACTGCTCACTCTAGATGCTGATTGGCTGTCACGCCATGGCTTCAGGTAAATTCTTTGCAGAAGTTGAAGGGTGAAAAAGATTAAATTTGCGTTGCTCATGTGACAATTTATGTCGCTCGCTTATTAATTTGCGTTGTTCGCTGACCATTTCGCTGCAAATTTTCACATGACAGATTTGTCTTCTCATTCGCTTGACAAGCTGAAGTTTGTGTTTGGTGTGAACGCAGTTTTAGGCCCCCTTTCCCTCGAGGGCCCAGTCTGCTCTGCTTTCATTCTGAAGTCTATGCGCTGCAGTGGACTGGCTCCTGAGAGCCACAAACAGCTGCTGGCACTGAACAGAGGGGGAGAGGGAGAGGCCTTAACGCCAGACTTTTTGTTTTGTTCATAGATGTGCTCTATGAAATGTAGGAGACATTAAAACACACTAAAGAGCAAATAAAACTGAAAAAGAAGTAGGTTATGGGTTCTTAAAATTAAGGAAGCAGGAACATATTCCTTCAGGACCTTTTGACTTGCTCAAAATATTCTCAAACATCAGACTTTACCAAAATGTGGAGACCCATCCTTGAACATATAAATGTGAATGTATCCACTATTCTCAGAAGGGGATTCTTATAGACTTTATTTTATGTAGGACCAAACTACATAGAATGCTGATTAAAACATTGTGCTGATGTCTTCAGCAAGTATATAGCATATGTTAAATGTACTTGTTTTGATTCCATTTTTTCATTTGTTTTTAATTTATACATAATTATTATCGTTTTTATTTATTTATTTATAATTATTAATATTGTTTTAAAGCATTTATTTATGTATAATTATTATCATCATTAATATTTATTTATTTATAATTATTAATATTGTTTTAAAGTATTTATTTATGTATTATTATTATCATTATTATTTCTTTATTTATAATTATTAATGTTTTAAAGTTTTTTATATATAATTATTATTATCATTATTATTTATTATTTAAAATTATCATTAGTATTTATTTATTTATAATTATCATTATTATTTATAATTGTTAGTATAATTATTTATTTATTTTATCATTATTATTATTATCATTTTATTATTATTTTAATTAATGAATTAACTGAAAATTAAATCTCATTAAAAATATTTACAAAAAGACTACAAATATTGAATGTATATTACAAATGATAACACATCAGTTTCTTGTGGGGTGGCACAAGGTTTGACCCTTGGACTTTGCTTTTCTTGTTTATTTAAATTATTCATCAGCATTATTTTATGCCCCTGCATGGGGTTCCTGGACACTTTCTCCACCACAGCAGCCACATTGAGTTTGATAAAGCAAAATACTGAAATAAAACATGACCTATTTCTAATTTCCTGTGTCTTATTGAAGCTTTAAATTGAATATTGAAGAAAATTGAACATTAAAAGAATGAATAATATGTGGATTAATGTTTCCTCATTCTTAAAAGTGCATGCCATTTCATTATATTGTGACAAATAAAGAGATTTTTTGCCATTTCTGTTTCCCTATCTTTAGCTGATAAAGGGATGGGGGGTTTCTTGATTTTGGTGTAACTCTTTAAAATCAAAATCTATGGAAGGTTTGATATGCAAACAGACCGTCTGATGCTCACTTTTCCTCTTTTAGGGTTTCATGACATGCCTGTGAAAGCCAAGAGAAGCTCTCTGGACTACAGTCTGCCCATCACTGTCACTAAAGCAGGTGAGTCCAGAAATTTCTTTTGGTTCAGTGGAGAGTCCTATTTTTTTTTTCCCAGATAAGAAAAACAAATAACACACATAGTTTGTGCATGGACAGGGTTACTATCACACTGATGGCCTGATAATGTCAGTGAAAAAAATGTTTTCTTAATAGTGATAAACCGATTGTAAAATTCAAGGCTGATTCCAAAACAGATGCTTAAAATAAGAATTTTAGCCGATGTCAATGCAAAGGCCACTTCAGGTGATAAAAATGTAGAACATTCTCTCTGAAGGAAAAAGAGATTTTCAAATATTTTGCATATTAAAAGAAAAGTATTTCAGCTTTTTAAACAAGCTGGTTGAAGTATTCATGCGTTACTGTAAATGTGAATAAGATGAAATGGGTTCAAAAGTTAATGTTACTATAATAGATTATTCAGGGAGTTGATGAACTTTCTTGTTACATTTTGATAAGATGATTTCCCAAGGTATGCCTAAAGAACAACAAAGTCAAAAGTCAGTTTATTAAACAGGTCTTTTTATGAAAAGACTCTATGAAATTCACAGTTATTTGAGCCCAGATGTCACAATTAAATTGGTATGACACAACAGACTGACACAACTTCTGTCATGAACCAGTGTTTCTCACTCTTTCAGGTCCTCATGTTGCGAGCTTGATGGAGCTCACTGCTCAGGAGGGTCCGAGCTCCAGCTCCAGTGGAGATCAGGCACAGAGAACACACCAGCTCAAGGTCCAGAAAGTTCCACCACTGTCAACCTGAAACGTTCACTGATGTCTTGAATAATGACAAAAATCATTTTGACTTCAGACCTTCTTTTTATTTACATTAATTAAAAACAAAATATCAGGTCTTTTATTTTTCTGAATTGTACTCTACGTAGCAAATTAGAGACAAGGTCAAGTTTGTCTGCTCTGGGTTTGAACATGAAGAAAAGAGTCATATTACTCACTGACTCTGTTTGACCTTCACAGGAGTCCTTTTACATTTTCAGAGAGGGCATGCTGCCTCCTCACAGACAGATGTTTTACCAGCTGTGTGACCTCGATGTGAAGAGGTAAAGAAAATGTTTTCAGTCTTCATTAACTTTAATGCAAAACTACACTTTTTCTCTAATTTTATTATGATATCTTAAGGGATAAATTTGACAATTAATGTTATTTTTCAGATGTTGGATATAAATGTGCTTTTCAGAGACAAAAGAACTTCCATGTTTTTTCATCTATCACAATGCTGTCAGTAGGTGTTTCATTTACATTGTTTTGGAGTAATAATGAAAAAACAACTTTAAGTTTCCTGATTGGATTCAGATGATTTTTGTGCCTTAATATTCCCCTTAGTGATTTCTTCTGGAAAACTGGTCAAACAAGAGCTGGATGATGTAACAATTTGATTGATTAATTCAAATTTTTTGTTGCAGAAGAAAAAATAAAAAAATATTTTTTTTCCAAGATTTACTCTGTAGGGAAGGGTTTTAACGAGTACTAGTCGCAGGAATTTATTTATATATATTATATATATGTAAACAGTGCTTAACAAATTGATCAGACCATTTTTCATAAAATTGAGAAAACGTCAAGCATCATGAAGTGCAATGTTTTACCAATTTCAACATGAATGAGGAATTTCAAACACAATTTTACCTTTTTATACCCAAATTTAAAATTTGAGCCAACTCACTGGGCTTCCTTGAGAAGTCAGAAATCAACCAAGCATTACATCCAACAACTAAAGCCAATTTTTCTGTTCAACAATGGAAGTAACATAACTATAATTTGACTTCCTAATCAAGAAATAACAATGTGCCTGACTGTTTTTTTTTTCAGTTTTTTTGTGAAACAGTAAATTTGAAAACTCATGGATAACAACAATGATTATATTTTAACATTAAAAATATTATTTTGGTTAAAGACCTTCTACATACTGGTGTATTAAATATTACAGGAACAGAAAGCATGGTTTTGGTACTTACCACTGCTGTTAATTCAGACTTTTTCAATTTTGCAATTGAATGGTTAAACAAATATTATGGTCATCCTACCGTTAGATTGTGCTTTCGAAAGTCAACAAAAATCAGGGTGCGGAGAAGCATTAAAAAAGTGAAATGTCAAAAAGTAAAAGGACTCTTTTTGTTTAGTGAAGAAAATCGTATAAGATTTTATGATAGATTAAAACAATAATTATGTTAATTCAGAGTATTTAATGTAGACTGCAGGATCACTGTAGTTGTCATAAGTTATTACATATAATGTGTCCATTTCTGGTTTGAATAAATTAAGGAAACCTTAAATAATACAAAGGGAATTTGTCTTGCACAAGGAGCATAAAAACACACTACAGAAGACATCCTCACCCACACAGGGCAGCTCATAATAGCATGAAACAGTCAGTCAAGAATAAAAAACAATTAATAATAAATATAGAAGTAACTAAATTCATTGATTCCATGTTCGCCAGATCAAGCACCAGTGTCTCTAAAGTGTGTATGCCAGGTTCATGTTGTGTGATCAGAGCTTATTTAACAGCTGGATGCTTTTAATGAGTGTTATCAGTTAAGTTATTAAAAGTTATGAAATTAATACCGTGGTGTAAAAATAATAATAATGATAATAATAATAATAATAATGATAATAATAATAATAATAATAATAATAATAATAATAATAAGAAAAATAAAAGAGAAACAAGAGAATAAAATAGAAATAAATGAGAAATGTGAGGAATAATGTGAGAAAAAGAAACCAAAAAGACTAAAACTATCAATAGATAAAAGGAAATAGTACATAAAATGATGGAAAGGGAATAAAACCAAAAGAGGATAAAGAGTTAAAATGATGAAAAGATAAAAAATGAAAGAATAAAAGATGCTGCCTGTGAAACTGTCTAAAACTGGAAATAAAAGCAGTGTCGGAGGATTAAAAGTACGATACCTGCCTCTGAAAGGAAGCGGAGAAACAGGAACTCCAAATACTTAGACCGAGGTTTTGGTACCTCCCTTTCTTAAACTCTGTCCTTGATTTAATGCACTTTGGTCACTGTCCGTTTTGATGCATTTTTTTTTTTTTTATTGTTCTCTCCAGCGTCAAACAGGTGCTTGAGCAGGAGGATGCGGAGCAAGTGTGTGACGAGCGGGACGGCTGGTGTGCGGTTGGAACCACGGACAAACTGAGGGACATTATTTCAGAAATGATCAAGAAGGTCATCCGAGCACAGAAACCAGGTGAGGATAATACTCAGTGAAGGAAATCGCGCTGCCGTCTGTCACCCTGTGGACTCTGTTCTTGTTCCTCAAAGAGGATCTGCTTCTGGGTTATCTTCAGTCCAGCTGTCTAATTCAGTGTAAACTCTCTCTCAGGCCTTCTTTCATGAAGCCGTTTTTCTCTTAATAAACATAGATGTGGAAAAAAAAGCTGTGTAAACATAAACTTGTCATTTCTTTAAACCAAAACATTATTTCATGTCTTTTATTTTTTCTGATGTTATTTCTCCCCTCAGCATCGTCAGACTACCCGAGGAAACACAGACGAGCAACCCTGAAGAAAAAACCCCCCGAGTCAGACTCAGAGGATGAGCAGCAGGATGAGGACTACAAAGACGACGATGACGATGAAGATTTTCATCCATCTGAGGGAAGTGACAACGAGATGGAGACAGAAATGCTGGATTACATTTAACAAGGACATTAATCACGACTGTTTATATTTTATTGTACATTTCTTCAAAAAGTGACATGTTTTAGTTATTTTTGAGTAAAAATAAAATAAAATGAATTTTTCTCTATTTAGTGGAATCTTTAAATTTGGATTCTCCTTTAAAATAAATCATGACTGATTTTATCACATCCAAAATTTGTTGCAGATACCAGGATACACTGCTGACTGATATATTTGTTTACCTGCACCGATCAGGCACATCATTATGATCACTGACTGGTGAATTGGATAACACTGATTATCTCCCTATCATGGCCCCTGTTAGTGTGTGGGATATGTGAGGCAGCAAGTGAACATTTTGTCCTCAAAGTTGATGTTAGAAGCAGGAAAAATGGGCAAGCGTAAGGATTTGAGTGAGTTTGACAAGGGACAAAGTGTGGTGTCTTGAAGACTGGGTCGGAGTTTCTCCAAAACTGCAGCTCTTGTGGGGTGCCCCGGTCTGAAGTGGTCAATGTCTGTCAAAAGTGGTCCAAGGAAGGAACAGTGGCAGACTGGTTACAGAGTAATGGGCCAAGGCTCACTGATGCACGTGGGGACCAGAGGCAGGCCCATGTGGTCAGATCCAATAGACACGCTACTGTGTTTGGAAAAGATGGATAGAAGGGTCTCCCAGGGTGTTAGGTTTTCAGTGGGCTCCCAGGTTTCCCCCACAGACTCCTAACATAAAATAGTGACTCACATCCTTAGGTGTGTGTGAAGGTTGTCTGCCTCTTTATGTGGCTCTGTGATCAGTTGGCGACCAGATTAGGGTGTACCCTAACAGGAGCAGGACCTGTTTGATTCAGTGTCTGTAATCAGGCAGATCCATCTTGCCAAGCTCTAATCTACAAAGACTGTGAGAAGCCCAAAGCAGCACGGCCCAATCAGAGTCCTTTAGAGCAGGAAAAAGAACGAGCTACGAAAGAGACAACAGCATGAAGTGATTAGCATAGATGCTAACAGCTTCAGTAGCCATTTTATTTCAAATGGAAAAAAAATACCAACCCTACATACCTCTCTATAGTAATGATATTTTTGACATGTTTTGACGAGAGTTTGATTTACGAAGTGGCTCACATTCTGCAGCACAGTAGCTCCTGCCTACGACATATCGGATTGCCCTGTAATAACTGTTTGATGGAATAATCATCCAATCACCTGCCGGATATGCTTCTGAAAGGTTCGTACCTCCCCAAACACTCTCTATGGGCTCTCTCCCAGATGGACTAGTGAAATATATTGAACGGTCCATCTGGTGTGCCAGGTTAGGTGTACCCTGCCTCTCGCTAATGTAAGCTGGGATAGTTTTCAGACCCCTGCAACCCTGGAAGGGATAAGCCGAACAGATGGGTGTATGTGACCTAGCAAAACTACAGTTTAGAAAATAATTTGTAATTTTTCATCAGAGTATCAAATGAAACAAATGTGTTGTTTACTAAAATTCTTCAGAAAAGACGTAAGCTGTGTCATACTGATAAATATGTTCATCTTAGTGGTTCATAAGGCATTTGACCTCTGCTCTTAAACAATGATTGGTTTTGTTGGAACCTTAGCCCGCTCGCTTCCTTCCCATAATGCAAAGGGCAAGTCGTAGTCTTAGCAACGCTGGCTGTGATGAAAAGATGTAAGACCATCCCTGTTTTGTTGCCATGTGAACATGAAAGGATCCAAAAGAAATAAGCAGATATGTAGCATTTTTTTTCAACTGAATCAGAAGAAAGTAACCAAGCTGTAGTTATGACCACCACCTTAAAAAGGATTTGGGTAAGAAAAGCAGGGGTCATGTGGAATAAGTTCAGGAACTTTGGGAGTGTTGTCATCATGTCCGCTCTTTAGAGGGAGCACATTATGTCAAAATGTTGTGCAGACAATTGTTTGGTTGGCAGCACTCTCATCACTTCTCCATTACTCCATATTCCATTGTCAGCATGTCTGGGGCCCATACAGACTTTTTCAGTAAAGTAGAACCATGTCTGCTTCGCCCACCTCCACGATTTACTTACCTGTTTTGTTTTGAGAACTTTTCTTTTACTGAAACTGCTCTCCTTGAGGTGTAGCTGTACTAGACATTAAACCACTGCCTTACCTCATAGGAAAAATCACAAAGTGGAGGAGAAATGCTGTAGAATAGTGGACTTCTGGTTTACCCTGAAGCCGCTCATGACAAATTGTGGGATTGCATACAGCGAAAACCAGGTAGTCCACTTTTTAACAGCTCTGTCCTTCATTATGTGAAATGTATCTGCGGAAGAAAAACTGTTATTTAATGTTAATATTGTGCATTTTCTGTTAAATGAAGAATTTGAAGAAATAGTTCAAGATTTTTGAAGTACATTTGTATGAGGTCATGTCAACAGTATCCACATTAACAGTGACAGAGATCAGCTCTGCTTCTGTACAAAAAGATCTGGCACAGAGGCTAGGGCTGTATTTTGCTGAAAAACACTGCCAGCTCTCTTGAACCACAAAGGCCACTTTCAACAGTTTATCTGGTAACATTTTCTATGAAGCCTGGCTTTATAATTCATGACAAAACACATCACAAACATATTTATGATGTGCTTTTAATGCTGCATAATCAGTCATAAGCACTCATGTTAATTTATTATGATTTATGATGGTTATCATAAATCGTTATGGTGCTATTGCACATAATGAGCTATAAACACACTTACAGTGAGTTCTATTGTGTATATAGCAAGAAATTGGAAACATCGATAATGGTTTGTAAAAATAAACCTGACACACAGTAAATCATTTTTTATAATGCCTTGCATTTCCTCTGCCTTTGTGGGTGTTTAAAGTTTAGATGAACCCAGATTTTGATCAGTAAATTATTGATATATTTTTTTACAGCAAGATTGTAGTATTCAACTTTTTATTGTTAGCTTTGTAAACCTTTAATATCCTTTTAACAGTGTCAAATGTTATTTACCTTTTGAATATTTCAAGATTAATGTTAACAAAAAATACATAGTCCTAAACCTGCTGAGGGGTTTGAAATGTTATTGCAAAAAGTTTGAATTCATTGTTAAAAAAAAAACAACTGCTTTTGTTTGCCTTTTTTTCCTTTTTTTTAAATTATTGGGTTGTCTTCATTTTACATTGAGGGCTACATTGAATTTTTAAAGTAACTTAGAACCAATTTTCAAAAACGTTTAAGTAACTTATTATCAAACCTTTAATCAAATTTAATTGGATTATAATTTTTCTCATGTGATTTAATTCAATCCACTTTACTTATATAGCACAATAATTAAACCAGTGAAGTTTACCAAAGTGCTGCACAGCGACTACAATCAGAAATAAAGTGGAATAAAATAAATAAAATTAAGTAGAGATAAACCCAAACAAATAAAAGTAAACTACAAAAGACATCTAAAACACATAAAAACATAAAAATTAGGTAAAATTAATGAAGATGCAAATAAATTAAGAAATAAAAACATGAGGACAGGGACTACATAAAACAGTGACTACAAAACTGTCCTGCTGAGTTAAAAAACAATGACTAAAATCAGGCGTTAAGACAGGATTTAATAGTAGGTTAAGCTGAGGACATTCTGACTTGAAGGGGAGGATGTTTTAGAATTTAGGGGCCACAACAGAAAAGGCTTGATCACCTCGAGATTTTAGTTTGGCCTCAGGGATGAAAAGAAGAAGTTGCTCTATGGACCTCAAAGATCTCGAAGGGTGTAAACTTTTAAAAGATCAGAGATGTAACGAGGTGCAAATCCATTCACATATTTACAAAGAAGCTATAAAATCTAATGATCACTATTAAAAAAACACGAATTATCACAAGTTCTTTTAAACTATGTTTTGACAGCATTATTAGGGCAGTTTAATGGATTATTGTGTCTCATATACATGTTTTTAATGTTTTAATTGAAGTTTTTCAGCTTGTCTTACTCTCCAGTACAGACATGAAAAGCTCATAAACAAATCATTCATATTAAAAAAAGGCCCCTGACCGCTGCTGATATCTTTGACAGTAAAAAACACATAAATCAGTATTTTCTTTGGCTTTAAAAATTGTTTCAAACTTTTGAGGTAATGTAGTCTCATTTGAATTATACATATCGTTTGGACACATGGATTTACCTTTTTTTTTTAATTCATTGTCATTTCAAAATATTTTTTCCATGTTTTCCATTATAGTAAGTTAAGTTATTTGTGGAACAAAACAATTTAAAACAGGAGACATATTTTTACTAACGGGGCAAATAAATAGAAAAAACACAATACTCCTCAAGGAGTAATAAAGCCAAGCGCCAAAATAAAATTTTCCAAACATCTGCTTATCTAATCAGCATTGACCCAGGGTGTTTGTAGTAGCAGTATGAAATGTTTGAAAACACAGAATGATTAAAATAGGTCTGCTCTGTATTTAGGTGCGTTAATAGTTAGAATATTAGCAAGATATCTTCCATCTCAGTCATGGTCACATGACAAAACAAAACATGTAGAATCTGCGATATCCAACAAAATGTTGTAGTTGTACGCTTTAGGAGGGGATTTTTGTTTAATGCCAACAGTTTTTGGAAAGAGTTTCAAAGTGTTACCATCTGGACTGGCTGCAGCCGTGTGACTTTGAGTCCAACTGGACAGCTGTGTCAACTGAGTGGAGGCTGCATGATAGACCATGACAAAGACTGAAGCCAAAACCACCTCACAGGACTTTTTCCAACACATTTTACTGCATCTCAGTTACAATACCAGAATTGACATCAAACAGTGAACCTGCTGTACATGAAAATATCAATTCATAAAGAGAGTAGCCCTGATTGAATCACGTCCCACCTTATCCTGCCACCCTGAAGCTAAGGCAGTTGTGATTGGATGTCCCTCTGAACTCATCCAACCTTTCCACACAACCAAAGTAGCTGTGATTGGGTATATTCCTCACTTGTCCCTACTTTCTACATGACCAAATTAGGTCTGATTGGATTAAGTCTCTGTCAAACATTTTAGTCTAGTTTTTATTTGTTAACGAAAATGTCAGTTAATCTTGTTTTAGTTTTTGTCCATGTGCACTTGTTTTTATAAGTTACTGTCTAGTTTTCATAATTAACACTGCCTCTTGTGCTTTTTATTGTGGGGCTCCAACAAAAAGTGTGTAGAAAAGGTCTGAAGCTTTTAGAGGGATTAAAATCAATCCCTCTGAAAGCCCTAGTCCTCTTCTGTACAAGTTTTAAACCAGATCTGTCTGCTTTTAGGGACACTGCATGGTCTGCTTCAGGGTAAAAGCTGTTGTTAATCTGGCAAAATCGTACTCTGAGTCAAATGGTTCAAACACAGCCGGTAGGGTAAATAATCAAAGACAGATGGAACCTTCAAGTTTTTTATCAAGAGGAATTTTACTTCAGTCGATAATTCAGCTTTATTCTAATCAATCCTGATAAGATGTGCCGTTACAACTTGTGCCAAACCTCCACATCACATGAAGCCTTTTAACACCTGGTTTCTCCACTGGTGTCAAACAAACAAGGAAATGTTAGGCCAAAGACCATATAACTGTGGGAAAAGGTGGCTTGCAGACCACACATAGGTCAGGTGTTCCTTGTGTTCTCTAGGGGAGGGGTCTCTCTCTCTTATAAAAGTCTGGACTAGTATCAGCCTAGTTTCCACAGGCACAATGGGGAAGTTCGAAATTTTGGTAGCTGTTGCTGTGTTTTTGGAGACGGTCTCTGCAGCCTCCGTAAGTGTCATAAAAATAGTGATTTGGTGCAACCATAGATTCTCTGCTTAAAATCTGATCCGGGAAACAAGATAATTGCTGTTTAAAATGGTCATGTAATGTTTCCTGACAAAAATACTTTTTCTCTATTTTCAAATGTGCAGCTTAAAAACATCTTTTAGGGTGCAAACTGTGATGATAGCTTCAAATGAACTGTATGAAATATTCAGTTAAATTGTCAGTAGCAGTGGTTCTTAACTAGCCTAGCCTCAGTTCCCACTACTTCTTCCATTTTGAAACCTAAAACCCGAATTTCCCCAAAATTTACTACTATTAGTACATATTTAAAACAAAACAAAACACGTTGAGCTCTTTGGATGGAACAAAACATTTGGTTGTGCAAAACAATCAATTTTAAAGTGAATCATTACAGAAGCCCTACACTCAGTGTGCAGGCTTTACTGTGTTTTACTGTGGTTGCCAGAAAATTACTAAAAAATGTAGGGTGAGAATTTTCTACATGAAACTGTATTTTTTAGGCTGATGTAATACTAAACAGATGAGAAAGTGCATTGGTTTGGAAAAATGCTATAAAAAAATAAAGATATGTTGTCGATCCTAATATCATGATCTGTTGTAAATATAGCTATGTTTATGGGAATTTGTTATAAAATAATGGTTGTGTCATTATATTGTTAACATTGGTTATCTTTAAAAATTAAAATGATAATTTTACCCTGTTTATGGTAATTTACTGTAAAAAAATACTAGTAATAAAATAAACATGTTTAGATTACTTTAAAAACTACAGAGACGCTGTAAACCTAAATAATAACAGACTGTATGGTATCTAACAATACAGGAGGACATGCTCATATTTTATTCTTTTCTTGTTTTCTTTTATAAAATCAAAATTTTGAGTTCTTTGCCTTCAGAGATCTTGAGAAATCAGCACATTTTCATGGTTAGGTTTTTACCCCAAGTTAATAAGATTTATAAGTGAAGAGCACAACAAATGATGACTAAACTCTGCTTATTATCTCTGGAAAACAGGGTTATATGAAATATGTGGTTGTATGTCCTCTCACTCTGCAACTTTATTTATTCTTTGCTCACAATTTTGACCTTCTGAAAACAGCTCTGTAACACACTACTAGTTTCAAACCCACCAGTTGAGAATCTCTGATAAAGAGGCCACAGTAATTATTAAAGTTTTCACATACATGTGACAAAACCCTTTACAAAAGCTCAATGATATTTAGGATTCAGAGCGCACCAATCAACAATAAAAGTGTATATGACCCTGAATGTTTGTAACATATACTGTATGCAGCTTGTTTTGTAACATATTACTCAATAACTGTGTGAAGAGATGAACTGATCCATGAATGGTCATTTTATTACTGCTGAAATGCACTGTGCATTATTTCCTGCTTCAGGTTTATGTAGGAGTTGTTTTGCTGTTCCCTCCAGCATATCTCTGCATGTCTTTTCTTTTGTCTCTGCAGCTCGGGGTGGTGGAGACAGAGGCAGGGCTGGTGCAAGGTGAAAATGTGCGTCTTGGTTTGTGGCGCAGCATGGATGTCTTCAGAGGGGTCCCCTTTGCTGCTGTCCCCAAAAGGTTTGAGAAACCACAGCCTCACGCCGGTTGGGATGGTGGGTAGACTTCATGAATTATTCACTACTTTTTCTTCCTAGAGCAGTGATAAAGAATGTGTCAAATCCACATCAGGTACATGATCCTTAAGCTTCCTATTAATTGACATGTATGTAATTAAGCCGTAGTTATATCCTCGGCTGTAGGATATAATACAAAACCCTTCACTTCTAGTGAAGTCTAATCTCACGAGAGGCTAAGACTGAGCAATGTATCAAATACTCCTGCAAATGGGCTGCCTATCAAGTTATGTCCATGCATCCATGTACAGAGCCCCTTTACTTGATGAGGTATCCTGAGGATTTAACATACTGTACCCCCTCCCTATTCTAACAGGTCACTCCTTATGCAAAAGACACCTTTAAATGTTCTTTTAATACAAAAAAATGTCCAAATTCTGTCTACAAACCCCACCAATGTGGAAAAAATTGTTTCTCTCCCTGTTGCTTGATCCCTCTCTCAGGGACGCTCAAAACGTCTATAAAATTGCCCCTAATGATGTCATATGGGGATCTGCCACTTTCCCTAGATTAAAACTGGCTGGCTTCAGTAGGAAGATCATGTCTAAGCATGTATGTACTGCCACAGTTAACATTCGAGCACAGTGCTCAAAACTGTAAGTCCATGATAGGGGCCTCTTCAGGCATAGCTAATGAGGATTTAAAGCAGCTGACACCGAAACAGCCTGTTCTCAGAAGGGCTGAAACAAAGAGGTCTATAAGCATGCCAGAATCCAATACCAGAGTTGATTTTTTTCAGGAAACTTGAAAATTATGTTTTGGGGACTTCTGAGACCAGTGGAGACTTGTTGAAAATGAGAATGTGACCTTTACAGCAAAATGGCACATTGTATGTTACATGTTGAAGCCTATTTTATCTCCATTATTGTGATGTTTAAATTGAATCCAAGGTTTTTGTTGCAAAAATCTTTCATTCTGACCCTTATTGTTTATCCACAGGTATCATGAAGGCCACTGAGTTCAAGAACAGATGCATGCAGCTGAATCTCCTCATGACTGACACCATGGGCGCTGAGGACTGTCTTTATGTCAACATTTGGGTTCCACAGGGAAGCTCAGGTAAACCGACTGGAGGCCCCTTAGATTTCTTTTTTTTTGTCTAAAATTTGGCATGCCTCAAATGTTCCTGCTCTCCAGTGTCCTCAGATCTGCCCGTTATGGTCTGGATCTATGGTGGAGCCTTCCTGCTTGGAGGCGCCATGGGTGCTAACTTCTTCGACAACTATCTGTACGATGGACAAGAGATTGCAGACAAGGGAGACGTCATTGTGGTGACACTGGGATACCGTGTTGGAGCTCTGGGCTTCCTCAGCACTGGGGAGTCTGACTTACCTGGTAGGTGGATTATTTTCTGTCATTGTTGAACAAACATTAAAGGGTCTGAAACATGTCGGTCTCCCTGCTTGTCATGAACAACAGGCACAGAACACACTAAAGCAGACGACCAGAGTCCGAGAGGCAAAAACAGTGTCTTTACAGTCCAGGTTCGATACACAAAGGTGGCAGTGAGGCAAAGCAGGGTTCAGAACACAAAAGTGGTAGTCAGACTAGGCAGAGTTTGGTACACAAAAAAGGCAGGCAAAAACCAGGCAGAGGTATCCAAAAAAGCACAAGACAAAAGGCGAGGTCCAAACAATGGAGGTCGTGAACAGAACTATGACTATGAAATAAAAGCTAGAGAGAGACATGAATGTACAACAATCCAGCAACAAGACAAGGGAAGACATGAGGGTTAAATACACGAGGTAACTGGGGTGATGAGACACAGCTGGGGAAGCACAATCAGGGAGCAGGTGTGACAACGCCGGACAGGAAGTAAAACCTGAGGGAACAAAGAGAGAAGGGTGAATTTTCAAAATAAAACAGGAAACATGAAGACAAGACAGGAAATGAGAACAAAACATGGAACTTAACTAAATTCAAGGCAGGATCATGACACTGCTATATCTTCAGTGTGTCACGTCTTTTTGATGTTATTCCTCAACAGGAAACTACGGTCTCTGGGATCAGCAGGCTGCCATTGCCTGGGTGCACAGAAACATCCGCAATTTTGGTGGAGACCCTGATAACATCACCATCTTCGGAGAATCTGCAGGTGGAGCCAGTGTCAGCTTCCAGGTGAGAAAGTCTTAGGTATTGTTCACGCCTAGTTCATTTAGGAAAGTTGTGGACATTCGGCATGATTCATTTGAATCTATGTGAACCCAGCAATCAATGCCTGTTTCATTGACCCTTTGCTTAGCCCCGCCCCCTTGGTCACTGTTGCTATGCCTGTCAAGCTTTCCCTCCTAGAATGAGAAATATGGAGTTTTTAGCAGTACCGGTGAGTGATATCTCTAAGAAATATCTGCAAATTTCTGGACAAATTCTTCAGAGATATTAGAAAGAAGCAGACAGAAAGGTCTCCAGTATGATTTTGAGAGATATTCACCAAATCAAATGTTGGCAGAGTTCAAATGAAGAGGACATTAAAATAGAGGGGAAAATGCAAAGATCTCAATGCAAGCATTAAGCACCCCATGTGTTGACACTTCACGTTCAAAATAATCACATACAAGAACAACAATGTTCTTGTACATCAGAGTAAGTCGACACAAATTCTTTAAATTGAAATCAGTGTTAAGTTAGCTTTCATTATTGTTGTGTTTGCTCATTTCTAGGGCGTTTGTTCACAAAATGCTAAAAGATATCAGTATGTCAGAACTTGTCTCTGTTACTAGCATTTCTTTTGCTCAAATATTACACAGTGGCTCAAGGTTTAACAGAAGTAACCTACTACTGAGACATCTTTGTTTGCTCACTTTTTTTTATCTAAAACACAGAGCTATGGTTAGCTTATGTAAGTTAGCACCTTACTTTAGAACAAGCGTAGGTGTTCTTGTGCTTTATCAACACCTGCATCTTTCTTCTTCTGTCTTGGGCTTGAAGAAGGCAAAAAAATCAACAACACCCTCCAAACTTCTCAGATATTGACTGTTGGACTTGCTAGTCCCGTATGCACACCGCTTAGGCATATTGTTTTCTGCCGAAAGCTTGACAGGCTAGTTACGGTTACTAACGTAGGATTGGACAGTAGCCATTTGTGGGAGGGGCTTAGCGAAGGGTCAGTTGGGTTGCTTGAAAGAGTTGGTCTTAACTTGCTTCATATTGACCCCCAGGAAGAGGTTTTTTGCAGTGAGGACACCATTGACCCAGCAATCAGCACAAAAAGGGTGTCGAGTCAAATCATCACACTGCTGTAGTAGTACAAGCAGCAACAGCAGCAATCATGACTGCATTATGGCAACCAGGCAACTGGGCAGATGTTTCAGATCTCTCAATATCATTACCTGTTCTCAGGCTCAGCACAGCATAAAAATAGCTGGTAAACATTTCTCAACATCTCTACAGCAGATCATCATAGGACCCAACAACATGAACTGATTAAAAAACTTTAGCTCTCAGAATCTAGTTCAAGATGGGAAATTTATCCTTTCATAGCTGCTCTCTACTTTCAGCATCTGATCTCCTCTATTAAATGTTGCTTTTATACCAAGTGGGGCAGAAAAATGATGCCAATAGTGAAGTGCACAGTAATAATGAAAACTTAAAATTGCTTGCATTAAATACATTTTTCAGTAAACAAAACAAAACAAAATGTTTTTTTGTTGTTTTATAAATGTGTTAGCAACCAGGTACAACATATACAGGCTTTGGCTGGCCAGGGTTTGAAACCTGTCTAAAATATCTTTATTTAAAGTATTTTTTTCTCACAACTTAGAATTATGATATTGATGCTGGCTGCAAGAACCCATGAGGTTACATTGACTGTTTGACTGTTTGACTGTAAATCAGGCAGCTGACATCCATGGCTTCCGTCAATTCTTTCTATAATCAGTGCTTTCCATCGACACAGAGATACCTGCTTATTTATTTTCCTGTATGCACACTAAATACTGATGTTCTTAGTAATGATTTCTTGTTCTTAATCTCAAAGACATTCAAGTTTTTTTGTTCGTGCAACTAGGCTGCTAAGTATTGTTAAGGACTTGAAACATCTCTGAAAAACATTGGCATGGATGCCAAAACTTTGGTCCGGGGGCTAAATGCTGCCCACAGTCCATTTTCAATTGGCCCCCAGAAAATTCCTAAAAGTACAATCAAATTTGGCCTGAATTAAACTAAGGTCTGTGCTTATCTGTTGAGAAAAAAAGAAAATAACATAGATCAATTCCCTTTTCCCCACTATCTGCAATGTGATTCTCTTCAAACACCAACCCTCCTGTAAAGTAGAGCAGCTTTGTGCAGTTTTTTGTTTTACTGTTTTGAATCTAAATGTGAAGATGAACCATCAATGGACTCCCCTCTGCTGTACTGAGTGCCATTCTCATCCTGACTAGGGTTGGATCCAGAGGTAGCCAGGACCGATCACGATCTATAAAATCTAAATGGAATCACAAATTTCATTATTTGTACTTTGTATTTCACTGTATGAGGAACTCAATGAGTAATGCTTGGCCACCCTCAAGGTTATGACTCCCCAAAACTTGATGGTCACCCAACAAAAAAAACTAATTTAAAGATCCATTTAAAATAGAGGTGATGGAACAGGAAGTGCTATATGACAACTGTACTTTGTTAATTCATATTATTCAGTACACCCAAAGTGGCGTGAGACTCAAAGTTTAAAGTCACAGTGACAGTGAAAAATGTGCCAGCACATTTGGAGGCCTTCTTTTTAATTCACTTATTTTGGACCAGCTAAAATATCTGTTTTTTTTCTGTCTGCAGACCCTCACTCCCCACAACAAAGGACTGTTTAAGAGAGCCATCTCTCAGAGCGGGGTTGCCCTTTGCCCCTGGGCCATCAACAAAAACCCTCGTGAATTTGCTGAGCAGGTACTAAGAAACCTCTATGACTGCAGACCTTTACATGCTCTTTTTTAACATACTTAACTAGAGATTAAAGATTCAACACATATTTTAGGGCAGGATAATAATGAAAGATTCTTGGAAATCTGTTCACAGGTTGCTCTGAAATTGGGCTGTCCCACTGATGCCTCCATGGGTGCCTGTCTGAAGATGGCTGATCCTCAGGCCATCACAATGGCTGGCACTATTAGTTTGACCAGCTCACCTGATAGTAAGAACTGAACACGTATAGAGGAGAGAGAGTTTGGTCATCGGTGGACAGACAAATAGATAGATAGATAGATAGAAAGACTGTCAGCTGTTCCATTTACAAATAAAGCAAAGGCAAGAAACAAAACAGTAAAGCAAGACAACACATTGCAAATGGCACTGAAGGTTTAGTTTTTCCACCAGCTAAGTCAGGACGGTGACGTGGAGACACTGCTGACCACTGAATGGTCAGAGTTTTACCATGAGTTGTGAATAGCTGACACAGCAATGAAACGCCCCCCTTGAGATCTCTGTCATGCCAAATGACTTCCCAAACTCTCCTCTATGATAAATAGTCTGTTCATTTTGCTGCTTACATTAACCAAGCCATATAGGACCAGCAGCTCTATCATCTGTGTCCCTTTTTGTAATTGTGAGGATGCCACCGTAGTTTAGCACAGCCATGCTATGACAACCCCACTTTTAAAAGGATTTATCAAAGCATATATTGTAATGGAAAACAAGGCAGTTGTAACCAAACTGTGTGAGGTTGAGCCAAGTTGATAAGATATCACAAAAGCACCACTGGGCTCTGTACTAGGTCCCCTGCTATTTACTGTTTATTCGCTATCCCTGGGGCAATCCTGCGAGACACAGCATAGCTTTACGTCGTTATGCTGACAATGCTACATTCTTTGCCCCACTCAAAACCCATCAACTCTGATGCATCTCTTGTAATTCCTTGTTTGACTTACTAATGACTTTTTTGAAAAAAAAAAAAAAAAAAAACAAGCGAAAATATGGAGGCCTTTTTTAGGCAGGGAAACAAATTGATACATGACTTTTGGTTGTTTTCCACAGTAAAATGACATTTTTGGTGTACTTGAAGTTCATTTTTTGGGGGGAAAAGGCGTTCTAAACTGACAAATTTTTGCCCAGTTTTGATGGGAACAATTATGCCAAAACATAACTTTGGCAGCCTTTTAGGGCAGGAAAACATGCTGGCACAAGACTCATGATCATTTTTTACTTAAAAAACACTAGTACGGCCAAATCTGTACTAGTTATATCTTCTGACCATCTGATGATGTTATCTTCCACCAGGCCCCATTGTGAACAACCTGGTCCTGTCTCCCGTGGTCGATGGTGACTTCCTGCCAGATCACCCTCAAAATCTGTTCCACAATGCTGCTGAGATTGACTACATCTCTGGAGTCAACGACATGGATGGACACATCTTCACTGCTTTGGATGTTCCCTCAGTCAACTCCATGCTGGTGGACACTCCTGCGTGAGTTTAAGCCTTTAAATGCATTATTACACATTTTTCTGAGATCTGTTGTTATTTACATATTTCAGTGTGCAAAAGAGCTCCTTGATCAGATTTCAATTTAGTCTGTTTCTTCTCCTCTGGTTGCAGTGAGGATGTGAAGAGGCT
The DNA here is from genome assembly GCA_037902135.1 of Cetoscarus ocellatus. NCBI lineage: Eukaryota > Metazoa > Chordata > Actinopteri > Labriformes > Labridae > Cetoscarus > Cetoscarus ocellatus. The sequence continues at coordinate 589,482 of JBAMNC010001741.1, read as the reverse complement.
CTTGGCTGCATACACAGCAGACAACGGGCCTCTTGCTAGGGATAATGCCTACACCCAGTACACCTACTCCTGGGGAACAAACCCTGACAGGGAGACCATCAAGAGGACCATTGTGGATGTTGGAACAGACTACATCTTCCTGGTTCCTTCTCAGGCTGCTCTCTACCTTCACGCTTCCCACTCCACGTGAGAACACACTGTTACTTTAACATAGGTTTTAGCTATGGACAAAAATCATATTATGGTAGTTTTTACCTGAATGAAGATACATGGTAAAGGTCTTAATATCTGCTCAAATACAGACATAACAGATGGTTGCAAAATAACTGGACTAAAAAAACAAAAAGTGATTGTAATGAAATTATATAATACTTGTTAGTTTTTTTATAGCATCTAAAATAGAAGTCCTAGACATCTAAATATTGTACTATTATGATTTTAATCAACAAAAATGGCCATGAAATCCTACAGGCTGTTTAGTTTGTACAAAAACATGGTCATTTTCCCCTATTTGTTTCTTTACTTTTTTATATACTCAAACACCATGTGCTCATCTACAAAAATGACCAATTAACTAATCACATAGCAGCAACTCAATCCATTTAGGAATTGTCAAAGTGACCTACTGTAGTTCAGACTGAGCTTGAGGGGTTCAAGATGAGAGACAGCAACTCAGATAACCACTCATTACTACTATAGTATGTAGAAGACCATTTCTGAATGCACAACATGTCGAACCTTGGATTACAGAGGTAGAAGACTGCACTTGGTGTCACTCCTGTAAGCTAAGAACAGGAACTCGAGGCTGCAGTGCACACAGGTCAACCAAAATTGGACAATATAAGATTGAATAAATGTTGCCTGGCCTGATGTGTCTTGATTTCTGTTATGACATTCAGAGGATAGATGGTCAGAGTTTGGGGTAAACAACATGAAAGCATGGATCCATCCTGTCTTGTATCAATGGGTCAGGCTGGTGGTAATAGTGTGGACTATATTTTCATAGGATGCTTTGGGACCCTTAGTACAAACAGAACATTTTGGAGTCAACATCACAGTGACATCACAGCAAATTGCACATGGATAGCGGTGGCAATGACATGGTGTGAATACATGGAGATAGATCAGGATAGATTCAAAGATGTAGTTAAGCAACAGATAAAAGGGGAAAATGAATGAATTTGCTACAAGATGTCAGTGTGAATAGACATTTCTTTAGATTAACTTTACAGACAGCACTCCCTAAAGCAAAATACAGACATTTATGGCAATATGTCAATGGTAGCAAAAGCACTGTGAGCTTGTGGTTATTTACAGAGTTATGACATTCATGAAATGATTAGTTGAATAATTGACAATGAATTGGTGCTCATATTACTGTAAAAGATAGGTCCACAGTCAGTATGTAGATGTTTGACTTGTCTTTAGTAGCTAAGAGTTAATTTTCGAAAGGAGATTGTGTTAGTTGGTGACTTTCATGCAGCAAACATTGTAACCTTGTGCAGCAGCTGAACCAGACTGATTCAATTGAACTGAAATTGATAGATCCATCTTGCCAAGTTCCAATTTACAATGCATGTTTTGATAGGAGTTTGTTTTACAAAGTGGCTCCCATTCTACCACGCAGCTGCGCCCGTGAGATTGACAGAACAATCATCCAATCACCTGCCGGATAGCTTCTGTAAAGTTCTGCCCATTTCCAAACCCTTTCTTTGTGGTCTTTCCCAGATGGACTAGTGAAATATGCTTCATGGTCTAACTAGTGTGCCAGGTTACAAATGTTGGATGATGGACAGCTTCATAATAAATGTCTTTTTGATTGGGTTTTTATTGAAGGTGAATATGGTGTTTATGTTTAGCTTTATAACTATGAGGATGTCTAACTCTTTATAGGGTTGTGCAGGAATGCGTCCAAAAACACGAACGTGAGTTGGCTTTTAGCACTCCCTGGCTCACAAAGTGGACAATGTGGGATTTAAAACATTATTTTCAGATAAACACCTTAATAAGGTCTGTGATGAACATAATGGGCCTGATCTACTAAGATCCCAATTAACGAGCACTAAATTTCGGTGCAAACAAAACAATTGCACGTGCTATTAGTGGGCGCGTTGTGGGTGATGTACTATGACTGCATTGATAACAGGTGCTAAAGTGCTAAAGTGTTGTGGACCACCCTCTTTAAAGGAGGATTTTGCATGTGCTACTTGCTGTCATCATGGAGAGTTTGGGAGAGCAGAGTGGCCATAAACGCAAAATGAAGTTTGAAGCCATGAAGTTCGAGGCAAATAAACACACTGGTGAACTCCAGCAGAGACATCTCTGCGTTGCCAGAAGAAACTCGACTTGTCTGTAATTTTGACGGACATACTAGTTACTTTTCCCTCATGCCATCTTTTTTTCAAACTTATTTTTATTGGGGTTTTTTGTGCCCTTTTTTTTTTAATTTCAAAGTACTGTGTGTTTAAACAGATGGTTGCTAAGGAACTGCAGCTAAGGACTATAAAAATGGCCAGGTATCCAAATGCAAGCATTTCTGATCTTTTTTTAAATAAACAATAATCCATACACCACTGCCACAGCCTTGAAGACCAAAATGATCAGGTCATTCGATTAAGAGGAAATTCTGAAAAAGGAGGTAATATATTGGAAATATTGCTTCTGCTTTTAGTTGAACTGCCATGTTGTAACATAGTCACTTAATAATAGCCAATTGCACTCGCTGATTATGTTTAAGTTTAAAAAATTGTGAAAAGACGGTTTGTTTGTTAAAATTATCACCAAGAACAGAATGTGTTTGTGTCTTTTTTGTTTGATGCAGACCTTATTATCAGCATTGATCCAAAACATTGTGAATAATCACAATAATGAGAAAACCAGCACAATGCTAACTTCCGCATTAACCTACAAAAATATGTAATTCCTTACATATTTATTGTGCACTGCTAAATCCAAGTAAGTTGAACTGAGACGAAACTGTGACTTTGAGACACTGCTGACAACTAAAGGGTCATCTACACTGAGACAAGTTTAGGAATTTTTATCATATGGGCTACTAACCCACATGGAACCAACATTTTGGGAGTGAATCTATCTTAAAATGCTGCCCTCCTGTTTCTGTGTTCACAACGAATACAGACATTTTCTAAATCCATGATCTCACTGCTCCACCTCTCCCTTAAACCACATGTGCTCTCATGTCATCAGTATTGTGAGGGAAACCATCATTGAATATTGACTGTCAGGACTCCCCAGTCAACATCCTCCTGCAGTTTGGTAGTCTTCTGCTTGTTGTTGGGTTTGTTTACATTGCAGTTTTTATGCACATGGTCCATGCCTTCTTCTCTGGTTTTACTGTGTCTGTGGCAGCACCACTTATGAGCCTGGCATATACACTGTTTTCAGTGTTTTCGTGTGGACAGATGCATTTCTTGAAATAATGCTTTGTCTACGGAAAACTTTTTAAAACAAAAAAGAAATAGATCAATTTTGTTTCCATGTGGACGGGGACTTAATGGTCAGGGTATCACCATGAGTCAGGGTGTTTTTTTTTGTTTTTTTGTTACATGGAAACAAATAACCTCCCGTTGTTGGCTCTGTAATTCTGTGTGACTTTCCAAACTCTCCTCTACTTGAATAATTACTATCAAAGTATTTACTGTAATGTAAAACAAAGCAGGAAGAATCCAAACTGTAGAGAGTCTAGCCAAGTTGAGCAGACACGACAAATGGAAAATCACCATGTGACTACTACTACTTATCATCCATCCATTGGTGTCTTCATTGTAACACTCTTCTTTCCATCTTTCTATCTGACCAAAGGACTGGCCGCACCTACTCCTACCTTTTCTCTGAACCTAACCGTTTGGGAGGTTTGATTGGACCCTACCCCAGCTGGGTGGGAGCCGACCACGCTGATGACCTCCAGTACGTGTTTGGAAAGCCTTTCACCACACCACTCGGGTACTGGCCAAGCCACCGCACCGTCTCTGGCCACATGATCAACTACTGGACCAACTTTGCCAAAACTGGGTACGGCTAAGCAGATACACAACACATACAGTGGATAAAAAGATAGACAGAAATGAATGAGACTGACCTGAGTTTTCTATTCTCTGGTTTTCTTAACAGAGACCCCAATGTTGGAGCAGATGTGCCCGTCAACTGGCCCCAGTTCACCATCAATCATTCTTACCTGGAGATCAATTCTGATATGGACAAGAACTACTTGAGACAGGGACTGAGACTGAACTATGTTCACCTCTGGACCAGTGTCCTGCCCAACCTTCCTCTCATCTCAGAGTAAATAATCTGAATAATCTCCTCTGCACATCAAGACACCTTCAAAATCACATCATTAGTGGTTCCTGAAAAATAAATTAATAAAGACTGCAAAACTGTCCTTGTTTTACGTCACTTTGTGCCTCTTTAAACATGCAAAATGTACAAGGAAAAAAATTCACTTTACATGGTAACTGAAACCCTCCTTTGTAACTCATACTGGGTTAGGGATACCTCCTCTGTTTATTTGAAACAACTGAAACTAAAGCTATCCAGCTTTCTTTCACATTTTAATACCTCCGCCAAGGAGGTTATGTTTTTGCTGGCATATGTTTGTTTGTTTGTTTGTCTGTTTGTTTGTTAGCAAGATTACGCAAAAACTACTGCACAAATTTTGCTAAAATTTCCAGGAGATGTTGGGAATGGCCCAACTTAAAAATGATTAGATTTTGGTGGTGACCCAGATAACCACCATTAGCTAACAATCGTTTTTGCTCAGTAACTGTCTAACTGATGATATCAACATGATTCTGAGTGCTAGGTGTGGGTTTTCAAGGTCAAGGAGACATATTCTGATGGTAACTTTATCATGGCAGAGGTTTGTGCTCTCTGAGTGCTTTCTAGTTAATTGTATAACTTTACTTTACCTCAATGAATGGACTGCCAGTGAAAATGAGGAAAAAAAACCCAGATTGAAGCCAACAGTTATTTGATGTACAGGTCTATCATAAACATATAGAAGAATGAAGGTCAGCATTTACACTCAGCTTGCATGTGAGATACTTCAGTGCCATAGGCTGTAAAGGAATTGGACAAAGCCATGTCATAGGAGCCTTATGAACGCTGTTGATGCCCTTTAATGGACGCTGTCATCCGGCATGTGCTATCTCAACGTGACTTTAGCTCAACCTCCTCACAGACAGAGAGGCCCTGTTAAGGTGGAACTTAAGGGTGTCTGACCAATGCTGCCTCTGAATTTCCAAAACTGGAAATCCTCAATAAAAGAAAAACGGACACATAAAAAAATTCATCCCCCCACACAGTGAGAGCACATATACACTGCCTGGCCAAAAAAAAAATCACCACCAAAAGAAAAGGTCATACACTCTAATATTTCGTTGGACCGCCTTAGCTTTGATTATGGCATGCATTCGCTGTGGCATTGTTTCGATAAGCTTCTGCAATGTCACAAGATTTATTTCCATCCAGTGTTGCATTAATTTTTCAACAAGATCTTGCATTGATGATGGTAGAGTCTGACTGCTGCGCAAAGCCTTCTCCAGCACATCCCAAAGATTCTCAATGGGGTTAAGGTCTGGACTCTGTGGTGGCCAATCCATGTGTGAAAATGATGTCTCATGCTCCCTAAACCAGTCTTTCACAATTTGAGCCCGATGAATCCTGGCATTGTCATCTTGGAATATGCCCGTGCCGTCAGGGAAGAAAAAATCCATTGATGGAATAACCTGGTCGTTCAGTACATTCAGGTAGTCAGCTGACCTCATTCTTTGAGCACATAATGTTGCTGAACCTAGACCTGACCAACTGCAGCAGCCCCAGATCATAACACTGCCCCCACAGGCAGTAGGCACTAGGCATGATGGGTGCATCACTTCACCTGCCTCTCTTCTTACCCTGATGCACCCATCACTCTGGAACAGGGTAAATCTGGACTCATCAGACCACATGACCTTCTTCCATTGCTCCAGAGTCCAATCTTTATGCTCCCTAGCAAATTGTAGCCTTTTTTTTCCGGTTAGCCTTACTGATTAGTGGTTTTCTTAAGGCTACACAGCTGTTCAGTCCGAACCCCTTCAGTTCCCTTCGCATTGTGCATGTGGAAATGCTCTTACTTTCACTATTAAACATAGCCCTGAGTTCTACTGTTGTTTCTCACCAAATGTTTTGGTGATTGCCAATCACGATCATTCAGGATTTTTTTCCGGCCACATTTCTTCCTCGAAGAGAATGGGTCCCCACTATCCTTCTAGTTTTTAAAAATGCGTTGGACAGTTCTTAACCCAGTTTTAGTAGATTCTGTAATCTCCTTAGATGTTTTCTCTGCCAATGATTTGACCCTTCTCAAACAGACTAACATCTTTTCCACAACCACAGGATGTGTCTTTTGACATGGTTGTTTAGGAAATGAGAAGCAACTTATTGCACCAGTTGGGGTTAAATAACTTGTTGCCAGCTGAAAGATAATCACCCATGCAGTAATTATCCAACAGGAGGCTCGTACCTATTTGCTTAGTTAAATCCACTTTTTTTCTGGCGACTTTTTTTTTTGGCCAGGCAGTGTATTTTTACACTTAAGCTGTTTTTAACCAGGCTGTAAATATGTTTATTAAGGCCAAAAAAGTGTATTTTCCCCATTCATTCAATTACTAAAATGTCAGATTACTGCAGCATGCCTCAAGTGGACACTCTGGGTACTACAGGTTCTGACACCACTGCATGGGCCTCTATTTACACCCCTGGAGGTTGCCGCCTGTTTAGTGTTCAATTACAAGCAGGTCAAATGGGACATGGGTTAAATTTTTAAAAGGATTTTATCACACTTCCTCTAAGACAGAATAAAGGTCAACTGTAGAGGAGGTCACCCCCTCTCTCTCTCAACAGGAGGCACTGTTAAAGGAAAATGTCCATCCATCTGTTATCCATGCTGCTTATCTCTGTCAGGGTCACAGGGTGCTGGAGCCTATCCCAGCTGACATCAGGAGGGGGCGAGGTGTGAGGTGAAACCTGGACGCACTACCAGTTATTCGATTGGCTATAAACCTAAATCTTTTTATTTGTCACATAATTATTCAAATGAAGATTGATGACAGCGTTATTGGTGACCTGATTAAAATTAGTAAGGCATTAATTATTATATGTTTAGACTTAAAAACATATCTCTGAAAAAGAAAGCTTGTGACTGCAGCATGTTATATGAAGAACTTACAAAAGCTAAAGGATTACAAAATAGTGTTTCATCACTTTAAATGAGGAAACTGGTTCTGGTGAGCTAGCATTTTTTAAAGTAAGTCAGCTTTAAGCTTTTTCTTGAGGATCCTTTGGCCAAATTCCTTGTAAGTGTTTAAAGAGTAACTGATAGATTTGTCAAAGCCTGTGGCCTTGGCTGAACTGTGCAACAATCTGAAATATGTCTATATGTGATCTCTCTGAGAATGATTACTCCACATTCCTTGGAACAATATTACCACATAAATAAACAAAACCTATCTCTAAAAGTCTCTCAGCTGGTTTTAGTCCACAGCTCATATAATCTTAATTTCCCCCCCACTGTTAGGCTAACAGCGTGTGAATATGTTATCTCTACATTAATAAATACTGGCCAATGCCAATAGTGGAATCTATTATTGACAGATAATGTTAAGAGTATTGGTTAAAAAAAAAAACATCGATAGAACCAAAAAGAAAAAAAAACTATTAGGGTCCCATATTTTGCTGCTTTTCTGCAGTTAAACGTGGATCTTTGATGTCTTCATGAAACGTTAGTAGCATGCTTTGGTCCAAAAAGCCTATGAATCAAGCACAGCTGCAGTCTTTCCAAACTCACAGGTTTTGGGTCTAGACATGCTGTGCAATGATCTCTTGCTAACAGTGAAATCATCAATGGCGGCACTTCGCACAGAAATTTCTTAAGCCAGGGGATGGGGCTACTCAGGTAGAGGTAGGCTTGTGCAAATAAAATGCTTGTTACGTAACAGAATATCCACAGAATCAACAGCTCACCAAATACCATGAGTTTACATTTATGCAGCCTGCTAAATACAGGTTTTTTGTTGTCCACTCTCACATGTTATGGGCTGGGAGGAAGGCCAGATAACCAAAAATGTGTTCAAAAGCCATCAAAAAGTGATTTTTGCGTAATATGTCCACTTTATGGTCTGTGTGATTTTTTTACTTTCAGGAATGAGGTTCATTGTGAACGAAATGATAAGAGATTTAATATTTTATTCAACAGCCCAACTTGTAAATTTAACAGCGTATTTGTGTTTTAAAAAGGACAAATGCCAACAAATGGCTAACAAGGACTACAGAGATTGTCAGGACAAGTAATGTTATGTTAATTTTTTCATAAAGAACTATTTAACACAATTAATTGCCACAGCTTTGAGCACTGAACAGGTCACACTAAGAAGAAAGTCCTTTAAAGAGGAGGTAAGACCATGACATCAAAGTTTGAGCTTTGAACGACCTGCCCGAGGAGATGAGCCATGCAGAAACAACCACTTCTTTTAAATCGCTTTTGAAGACCTTTCCAAACATCCTTTTTGTGATGCCTTCTTGATCGTCTTAATCTTTATTTTGTTTCTTTTTCCGTTTTTTTAACCCAGTATTTGTATTTCTTGCTCTACAATTTAGCTTCTGTTACTTTAAGCTTCGTCCTCTGTTGTTGGCTTTTTATATTTTCCTCTTACATATCAATGCTTTAATTTAAATTCCCATTTTAATTCATGTTGCATTTCTTTACATTCTGGCTATTGATTTATACATTCATCTTATGTTATAGTTTTAATCTTATTTATGGGTTACTTTTTAAGCTCCTCTATAGATGTTCTGTTGTTTTCTTGTGATACTGCTTTCACTGCTTATGATCTCTTTCTCTTTTTATTCCCTTAGCTCCTGCTTCTATCCTTCTTACCCACTCTTATTTTGGTTTTCATGGTCTCCTTTTATGTTGCTTGGTTCATGTATTGTCCGGGTTCTCATACAATAAGAACAGGTCTATATTGTGGTTATTGGGTTATTGTGTCCATTTTGAGGTTTTCAGTTTACTCATGTTCTGTGAAATATTCTCCCCACCATGAGCACCACTAATCTCAGAGACACTAGAAACGCTCATGCTCTTTCTTCTTCGGCTCTTCTTGTGTTTGAGTTTATTCTGCCATTCGTGTTTGTTTGTGAGGTTTCTTCCATTTAAGTTGAGTTGGTTAGCTTCTTTTGTGCTTAAACTCTTTTGCTTTTCTTCTGTATTTTCCTGTCTGTTTGTCAAAGCACTATCCTTGTTTTTAAAAGTTCTGTTAAGATAAAGTTATTGTAAATATATTGATTAAAGTTTTAGCTTAGTAGTGGCAGTGTTACAGTCAAGTCTGCCATGTTGTAGTTCCAAAGAAGCCTGACTTAGCCTTTGCACTCGAATATGCAAAGGCTAAGTCAGGCACTTTTAAAATTTAATTTTAAAAGTAGAATTTGTTTTAAGCATTAAGTTGAGGGAACAAGTTCAATGCTAACTAACACGTTGGCCAACAAAAATTCATCACCCCTGCACCACAACATCAACCGAAAACATCAACAAAACAATTTTAGGTCACAAGCATTTAAAGTTGGTTTTTGGTATGTGAAGAGCTCTCTGAAAACTCTGAACCGTTTCATGATATTATAGGGTGTAGAAGATGAAATCCCTAAATTCCTACAATTGTACATTGTGAAACCTTGTTCCTAAACTGTTGAGCTATTGCTCATGCAGTTGTTCACAAAGTGGTGAACCTCGCTCCACCCTTCCTTGCTAACAGCTAAGCATTTCAGAGAGGTTAAACTCTTCACCTGTAAAATGTTCCAAACTAGCGAATATTTGTAAATAGGATTAATGTTTATCAGTTTGAACATTAATTATCTTGTCTTTGTAGTCTACTCAATTGAATATACGTCAAAAAGGATTTGCAAACCATTGAACTATTTTTCTTTTTAAATTTTACACAAAGTGCCAACTTCATTGGAATTGGGTTTTGCAGATGAGTATGGTGAACGTTAGCAGGTGTTAAAGCTAAATTGTCAAATTGTTAGCAACCAGTTTTGATGAAACATGTGCAGGCTGTCCTCGTGATGTCTTACTAGTGGCAGAAATTCAATTAGGGATTATTTATTAAAGATAAGAGGAAGAGCTCAGAGATGGGTGCAGTGATATAATGTTTAACAGACATGGGTGCAGCTCGTAGTGTTTTATTTACAGAAATTGATCAGAGGGCCTCAACCATAGCTCTTGAAAATCAACAGAAGCAGTCTACACACAGTTCTCTGATGCTGTTCAGACTCATGTCTTTACAAAATCTTTTTAATGACCATTGACTTGTCCTTTAAATCAGGACAAGAGCTTCAGACCTTCACACAAGAGCCCAGTCCACACAAGAGGTAAGATGATTTTTAGTTGTAAACCGCAGTATTACTGAGTCATAAGTATGCTTCTGCACCAAAAAAATGCCTAAAAATATAAATGTTTTTATGGGAAATATTTGTATATAGTTTGATTATATCTCGGTTTTACGCGTTATGTATTACATTTACACCATCTGAAACTTTGGGTATGCAAAGCACCAGTGTAGCTCTCTAAATGATTCTGTTCATACCTTGTAGTAGTGACAGATAACAACTTAAAAACCTTGAAAATACATAGGAATTTTTTAATATTTCACTTTTACATTTAAAATTTTGCATTTTAAATGTTCCCATTTACAAGCTATGTTTACATTTTCACAACTCAAAACACTTCATTGGGCATGTTTGTGTTTTTCATGGAAATAAACAATACATTTTTTTTTTAACTAGGGTGGCATGGTGGTGCAGCAGGTAGTACTCGTGCCGTACAGCAAGGAGCTAATTCAGTCCTTTTTTTCGCTCAGGGCCTCTCTGTGTGGAGTTTGCATGTTCTCTTCGGGCTCTGGCTTCCTCCCTTCAGACCAAAAACATGCTCATTAGGTTGACTGAGACTCCAAATTGCCCTTAGGTATGAGTGTGAGCATGAATGGTAGTCCGTCTGTCTATGTGGCTCTGCGATCGTCTGGGAACCACTTCAGGTTGTACCCTGTCTCTAAGGGTAGACCCTGAACTGAACATAATAGGTTATAGTGAGAAAAACTAATCGTCACATCATAAATGTTGTGCTGAAAAAAAGATACCAAGCATGGGTATAGTAAATATGTTTTTATGTGATGTATAAAGGCAAAATCAAAAGTAAACAAAAATGACCACTGTAGGCTGAGACCCCTCAGAGTTAATGAGTCCATCTCAAAAACTGCAAGAGGCAGAGACTTCTTTTAGCTCTACGATTGCATAACAGAGATGTCTCTTGTCAAAAGCTCTATTTAGATTAACAAACACTCACTGTCTACTGGGCCAATTCCTCTGTCAGATGTATTTTTAATGTCCTTCACTGTTTTTTATATCTGCCCCCAGATGATTGTTTCTGTGCATGTGCTGTGGTAGGAAAACTTGATGATAGTTACATCTGTTTACAACCCAGAGTGAGCATAATACAAACACCTGTAATTGCTGTGTTTTTATCTTATCTTCACAAGGTTGCCTTTTGGTATTCTGAGAACAAGTGCACCTGTTTTCAGTGACTCAGCCACAGCTTCACTTCAACAACACAGGACTTTAATACTACATCAGCAGTCTACAACCTTTTTTAACTAATTATCTCCTGTGATGCCAATTAAAAAAATAGATCTACCTGCTGAAATTCACTGAAAATCCTCAACCAGTAGTAATGTTTCGATGATCACTGTTAAAGTTTACCCAGATTTAAATGTAGGATACAATCTTCAATCTATCAATTTCATAAAATAGAGGAACAAAAGTACGAATCAGTTAATTTAAAGTCGCATTTTGATTTCACAAGTTTTGCAGCCTAATGTCAAACAAAACTATTTATATATACATATATATATATATATGTATGTATATATATATATATATATATATATATATATATATATATATATATATATATATATATATATATATATATATACATATATACACTGCCTGGCCAAAAAAAAAGTCACCACTACAAAAAAAGGTCACACACTGATATTTTGTTGGACCGCCTCTAGCTTTGATCACAGCACGCATTTGTTGTGGCATTGTTTCAATAAGCTTCTGCAATGTCACAAGATTTATTTCCATCCAGTGTTGCATTATTTTTTTCATCAAGAGCTTGTATTGATGATGGGAGAGTCTGACCACTATGCAAAGCCTTCTCCAGCACATCCCAAAGATTCTCTATGAGGTTAAGGTCTGGACTCTGCAGTGGCCAATCCATGTGTCAATCTATCTATCTATATTTCTATCTATCTATCTATCTATCTATATATATATGTATATATATATATATATATATATATATATAGAGAGAGAGAGAGAGAGAGAGAGAGAGAGAGAGAGAGAGAGAAAGAGAGAGAGAGAGAGATAGATAGATAGACTGATATCATTTGGCGGAATAAGTGTTAATATGAAAACTGTTTTTGTGAGTAAATTTCAATCTTTAATTTTTTTTCTCCTAAGAGCGAAGGCTTGAAGGAAGCATATTAAGACGTAAAAAGTCTTGTTCATCATTGATTTGTGTGGTTTTTACCAAGCTCTGTTGACTGAAACTATAGATCTGTTTTTGTTTTCGTCAGTTGTCCATCATTATTAGCTAACAAATCTGTGTTTACATACCTATCTACACACCACTAATGCAGCGGTGGGAGCTGCTTTGGGCTGCGCTGTTATGCCCAAGGACACATAGACACGTGGTAGTCCGTAGATCAGCCAGACTAACCCACCCCAAGGTATGAACAGGGCCTGAGATTCTCAATGCAGTGGTGACCGCAGAGTCCTGTGGTGCAAATACTGTACAGTGTATTCTCCAAAACAATAACTGATAAAAGGTTTATGTAATAGCTGAATGTTTTACCTATTGCACTGCTAAATGGTCATATATTCACCTTCACTGGCCACTGATCCAATTGCACTACAATGTGTACTTTGCACCAATTGTATATATATTTATTTCTCTGCACAAGTGTACATACATATAGTATATACACATATTTTTCTTTTTTTCTTATAAGAGTACATATCCATATTCTACTAAGTGTACATATTTTTCTTCTATTCAAATTAGGTGTGTATATATATATATATACGTATATTTTTCTATTATGTTTATGTTTATATTTGCTGCTGTTATTCCGTGAGCGATACCACCTGCTGAAACCAAATTCCTTGTATGTCACAAGCATACTTGGCCAATAAAGATGATTCTGATTCTGATTCTGATTCTGATGTTTCCATGAGCAGTTATTTCTCTGGTGTGTGCATGTGTGACATCAAGAGTATGACGGAGTCCTGGATGCTTGACCTCCTCAGCAAGGAGATCTTGTGCCTCTGTGCTGTTCAGGGGGGACATTTTGTTGGCACAGTTTAGATCTTCATGTCCCCCTAGAGGAAGGAGTCACTGCTACTCTAAACAGAGCCTCTCTGAGTCATCTGACATAGAGTACTCTCTTTCAGGACAAAAATGCCTCCATGTACAGGGCATGAGGTGTCACTGTTTGCTCTGATGTGTGCACTCATAATGTACATCATATCAATGTGGCCTTCAAACCTCAAATTTGTTGCTTTTTGTGGAATATAATTCAGTTTTGGTACATAGAAACTTTAAACATTTTGTTCAAGAGTCAGTGTGAGGGTCAGGCTTTAGTTTTTAAGAGAAATTAACATTTATAGAAAGAAAATGTGTGAAAATAGGCCTCTGGAGCCAGTTGTGTCTATTACAGCGGGCTGTTTCCCATCAGAGGTTTGAAGGTCACGGTCAGTGAAAACTTAGGGCAGCAGTATAGGTGTACAGCTTACATAACACCAGTGAATGTCTATATTTAACATATATTCTCTTGAAGGGTTGGTCTGGTGTATAAAAGCACCTGCAGAGACATCATCTCACTCTGGAGAGCAGCCATGGACAAACTGAAGCTCCTGTTTGCTGTGCTTTTGTCTGTGGGGACAGCCTCAGCTGCCACCGTAAGTCTGTGGACATTTTATCTTAGACGGCATTTCACATAAGACATTTGACTTTTAGGATTTTCATGATGCGATAAATATGCAGTTTTTGATTTGTTGTGCCTTATGATGTGATCGTCTGAGAAACAGATTCATCATCAGTCGATCACCCTCACTTAAAGCTGCTCCCTTTTTACTCCTTGTTGCCTTTGGTGCTTATAACTCATCAGCTGCTTTTACAAACACTTTTCAGTTCACATTTTTCACAACAACTCATCCTGAAGATAAAAAAAAAAAACTCAGAGGAAAGTGCTTAAACCAGAAAAACCACAAACCTCACCTACAACTGTTCAACTTCTCATCAATCCCAGCAGCCAATAACATGGCAGCAAACAATGCATTAAATGCCTACAACACACTACCATCAAAAGCAGTATGCTGTATATTCTGTACATACTGTGCAATATGAAGTATGACTGCAAAATGACCATTATTTTGCAGTTTTTCAGACCAGACCATGCTGATTCTTGTACTTGTGCTTTTTTTTGTCATCTGGCTGATGTTAACACCACCACATTCACTTAAGGTGCATTACTGTGGCCCGCTGTTTTAAATTGTCGGCCATGTATTTCTACAGTACAAACTCTTCATTAAATGCCTAAAAATAACAAGTTTCTTTAGAAATGTGTGTTATCCCTCCTAACTTGGCTGATTTCTGTTTCTGGTCTTAAAAAAACACAAGTATAAAACAAAAATGATCAGTTGATCTAGTTGCTTTTCCTTTCTAGAAATGTAACAGAATTAATGCAAAGCGATGCTAAGACTGTTGCCATTGATAAATGTTGTTGCTCTCTGCCATTTTAACCACTGACCTGTTGACATTTCATTGTGGAAAAAAATGTAGGTGGGGTTAACTGCTCCAATACAAACCAAAGACAGATATGGATAGTTGACCCATTGACTGTTTATATATTACATTCACATGACAGGGAGAGGCAAAACTGCCCGTAAGCTGAAACAAGTTGACAGGCAAAAGTGCATTATGCAGCTGGTTTAAGTCATGTCTTCAATGACAATGAATACTGCTGACACGAGTAAAAATAATTGATAAGGTTATTAAAATTTATAAAGCTATAATGCTGGAAAACAGACCATATAAAAATATATTTTCTTTTGCTACTGCAGTCATTTCTGTTTTTTAAATTTAAATGTTTTTAATTACTTTTTTTTGGGGACATAAAAGCTTTTTAGAGTCCAAAGTTTAGAGAATAAGTTTTATTTATTTTCTTGTGTATATGTGTGACTTTTTTACCATAAAAAAATGACATTTTGTTTCTCATGAACATATTTTCTTTTAAGATTGTCTCTTTCATGGTGTCATGCAGATCAGTTGATGCTGTCATTAAATGTACACACTGTTGTGATACTGTATTTGATGATTATATGTAGTATATAGTACTATCGTACAGTGATTGTTTGAGTGTATAGTAACGTTAGGGCTAACTGTTTTCAGTTAATTTGTATTCGCAAATCAAGTAATAGTCATTTAATCCAGTTTCTTTCAGCTCAGAATCATGTCAGAATCAGACTATTTCTATCACATAAAGATTTAGAGAAAGTCATCCATGGCTTCATTTCCTCCAGGCCTGACTTCTGTAATTTTTGTATTTTGATATTAAACAGGCCTCCATTCATCTGCTCAAAACGGTGCAGCATGACTGCTCTGCAGGTGCTATATAAAGAGATCACATATGACATATATTAGCATCACTACACGACCTTCCAGTTCAGTTTGGAATACCTTATGAAATTCTTCTGTTTGTATTTAAAGCTCTTCACGGTACTACTCCCAGCTCCTACCACCCTATAGTGCAGTTGAGAAAGTTGTGTTCCCTTCAGCTATGGTTGTGTTACCCTGTGAGTAGTGTGTTTGTGCTGTCCAGACACAAGCATGTAAGGGAATGCACAGTGTGCTGTCAGTCTGTCTGTCATGTCAGAATCTTTAATTTCCTGTGCAAAGGAGGTTATGTCTGTTTGTTTTTTGTTAGCATAATTAGGGACAAACTACTGGATGGATTTTGCTGAAATTATCAGGAGATGTTGGTAATGGCCCAACAAGTTATTAGAGTTTGGAGGTGATCTGGATAACCATGAGTGAACAGTCGTTTTCACTCGATGATTGACAAACTAATCATGATATCAACATGATTCTAAGTGCTGTAGGTGTAACAGCAATACGTGAGCTACCTACAAGGAGCTTTGTGCTCTATGTTTGTATTCCTGTCATTTTCATTTTAACTGTCCTTTTTTTTAAAGTGATCTATCAATAAAACTGAGTGGAGTTAGATACTTGTTGCGGCTGTCATGCTGACATGTATAAACTAAAAAGTTCAACACAGCATGGAGGATGAGAGAGGAAGCCTGAGCTGTCCTTTTAACAACTCAAAGTCTTAACTTTATTTTTAAGAAGGGTTTGAGAAAGATGCATAAGACAATATGTAATTAACTATCTACTTTAATAGATAGTTACTTTTATTCCTGTTGTCACTTTGAAGGATTTAAGAATAAATAGTAATAAACCATCATTGTAGAGTAAGCTACCCAGCTCTACATGTAAAAGCTCTTGCTTGTGTTCCCAGCTTGGGGTGGTCCAAACAGAGGGGGGCAGTGTTCAGGGACAAAACATCCCCCTCGGTCTGTTCCGCTCTGTGGACGTTTTTAAAGGAATCCCCTTTGCTGCCAAACCTGAGGTCCTGGAGAAACCCCATCCTCACCCTGGCTGGAGTGGTGAGCAAATAATGATCTTTGAATCTCTGAGAGCATTAACCCTTAGTATTTAAAAATACAAGGAAACGTCTGATTTTTTTTTTGTTTTTGTTAATTTTCAGGTGTACTGAAGGCCACAAAGTTTGCTCCCAGATGTATGCAGCTCAGCATGCTCCAGACTAACACGTTTGGCAGTGAGGACTGTCTCTACCTCAACATCTGGGTCCCTCAGGGCAGAGAGGGTAACTATTTCTCCAGTATTAAACAAATCATGAAGTCAATGGTGATATAAGTGACTACTGACCAGAAATCAAATGAAAAAAGGAAAACAAGAATCAGAATGCATTAACAAAATGATTTTTAATTTGCAGAAACAAATAAGTCACTGTATTTACTTTAAAAATAAAATCAGTCATGGAAATAGATTGTTATTCTTAAAATTATACTTTAATTCCTCTAACTGAATGCAAAAGAAATCACATTTGCTTGATCATTCTCCAAATAATCAACTCAGGTCAAAATCTTTCCATTTTGTGCTGCAAACTTCAAGTATGAATTAAATTACAGCTTAAATAACAAAAAGATGATGACTATATATTTTCATTATTGAAAATTCTCATTCTTTTACTTTCTTCTTATGATTAAAAAAGATTCAAAATTTTAAGCTGCGACTCAGAAGTAAAAGAAAAGAATGCAATTGTATAGTAATATTCATCTTTAAAATGCACATTTTTCACAAAAAACATGATTCTTTTTAATCTAAAAAAACAAGTGAAATTCAAGTTAGTTTATCTGATGTTGCAATCTTTAAGTCTAAAATATAAAACTATGATATGAAATTTCAATATACCAGTTTTCATGTCCAAGACCATACCGGCATCCTCTTAATCAAAAAGCCTTAATGCATTCAATTTTAAGATTTACAGTTGTGTGTTTTCATAATGAAAACTACGGTGGCCAATGAGGGAAAACAGCCTACAATGGCTTGACACACCTGCAGGTTGCAGGCCACACCTGCAAGAGCAGAAATGTGCAGCAAGATAGAAATGAAACAAAGTGCAAAATGATCAAACCCAGAAAAACACCTGCAGGAGCAGAAACGCCGCACAACCAAGAACCACAACAGAAGTGCTCCAGGACTTCAGGGGGTTCTGGAGCAAGGAGACCGTGTGGGAAAGACAGACGAGAGTGACTGCAGTCAAGCCAGCACTGCCCAATTTCTGAAATGCACATGCATTTAAACCTTTACGGTAAATGCTCCGTGCTGACAAGAGGGAGAAGACAGACAGGCTTTTTCATGTTCCTGTTTTCCTTTTACCATCAAAAATGTGAAATATAGGAGTCTTGCTTTAATGTTGGCTTTAAGATGCCTCTTTTTCCAATGAAAGAACAACTAGAAAGTTTTTATCCATCTGTTTTAATTTCAATATGTAATGGAGCATTCTTGATGAAAAACACACAAACAGAAAATAGATGACTGAATGACTTTACTAAAAAGCATCCCAAAACAACACAATTTAATACTAAATTTTTATTTCATACTTTAGTTTTTCTAGTCCTTCATTTGTTGCAGAATTTTCTGTATATTGGAGGCAAACAAGGGATCTTGAGTCAATCATTAATCTTTGTGAGTTTTATTCTGTGGCACATTGTAGGATTAGCTGAAAATCACATCATGAAAGGTTACGAGAGCATCATATCTGGTAAATATTCTTCAACGACGACAAAGTCAAAACAGGCATTAAGGCTGCAGAGACTCAGCTTAGCTTCTGAGGACAAATTGTTCCTTGTAGGCAAGAGCATAGCAAAATACATTTTTCACAGTACATGTTATAATGATAGAATTTAATGGAGCATTATTTGAAAATAGAAATACATGTGTTATTCTCTTTGCTATTTTAATTTCATCAAAGAGAATAACTGTAAATGTAACCCTGTTTTGGAAATTTTATACCAGAGACTAAAGCTGCATTCACACCGAATGCGACTTTGCGACTGAAATCGCGTCTCCCACCCAAGTAGCGTTGCCTGTCCATAAATACCTCATTTTGGTCACCGTCGCTGTTTGGTCCGCACAAGTTTCACTGCGATCATATCATATCATAGGATGTATTAGCTGACATTATTCCAACTGTATCCTTTTCACTCGTCTACCAACCACAAAACACTGCAGCTGATGGCCCTGCAGCAGCATCGTCTGTGAGTTCTCTGCGATCCCGTCTAAGCAGGACTAATGTACTCACTTAATAATGTTCCCACACGGACATGGATTGTCACTCTGTGAACCGGACTAATAACAGTCTGTCACGGGTACAGTCACACACGCACACAACCCTGATTGGCTGTTGTCGCACAGCTACACACAATATCACCTTAAGAGTTCAAACTTTTCAACTTTGGCGACCAAGCGACGAGTGCCGTGGGCGGCTTTAAGGTGCGTTCACACTGAATGCGACTTGGGCGACCTGAGCGACCTGGGCGACCTCTCTCCATGCAGAGTCAATGAACAGTCGCGATAAGCCGCAACCACGCGCGACCAGGTCTGACGCGATGTGACAGACAAGATCTGGGCGACTTGGTCACATCTTTGGAGACATGGGGGTGGCGCCCCTGTTGCTGCAGATGGGAACTCTGGGATCACTTTGAAAATCAAAGTTGAAAATTTGGATCTTTTCAGGCAATGTTGCACAGCGAGAGCCAATCAGGGTTATGTGGGTACATGATGACACCTGTGACAGACTTTTTTGTATTCCGGTTCACAGAGTGACAATCTATGTCCGTGTGGGAAACATTATTTAGTGAGTACAGTAGTTCCGCCTAGATGGACTTGCAGAAAACTTGCAGACAATGCTGCTGCAGGGCCATCAGCTGCAGTGTTTTGTGGTTGGTAGGTGAGTGAAAAGGATACAGTTGGAATAATGTCAGCTAATACATCCTATGATATGATATGATATGATCGCGGGGTGAAACTGGAGTGGGTACAACGTCACTGAGCGACGGCGACGGCAACAAAATGAGCTATCAGTAGAGGCGACAGGACTTAGGTTTGTGACGCGATTTTGGTTGCCAAGTAGCATTCGGTGTGAACACACCTTAATAATGCACAGCTACTTCTAAATTGAATTGTCTTTACCTAACATAGTTTTATGGTGATATTTCCTTTCTTAATTCGAATGCCAAATGATTTTTTCATGCTGTTTGAGGACTAAATATGAATTTGAATAACACATTTTAATTGTAGCTATAAGTGTAAAAAAGTGCATCCGTTTTGGTGGATTAGAAAAAGAAGTCAGTCATTAGATCTGAAATTTGCTTGTTCATTCAGTGATGATGAAAACTTACTGGGGTTTTTTCTTGAAAATTAGATTTTGAAACAAAGGGTTTTCTTTTGTATGATTATTTGATAAAAAAGCATTTGCATAGATAACAGATTAAATACAATTTGAATGACTGCATACTGGTATTGAGTCAGTGCACAAAGAAAACATTTAAGAGAGCTGTTTTTAAATGAGAAGCTAGTATCATGTTTGGCATATTAAACATGTAAAAAAAGTTCATTTTTGAAGATGAGTGGTGTTTGTAGTTAAAATGCAGTCTGGATAATCAGATGTTACATTTTTACTTAAGCGTTAAATACTGCATTATATCCATAGAATAAAGTTGTTTGTATTTTGATTTCAGAATTTTTCTTTTTAATCAGAATAAATCAAAGAATGGTGAAAAAAATCTTCTCAACAATTTTTTGAAAATGAATGGAAATAATTCTAGAGGAAAATGCATATTACATGTAACTAAATATTAATTTTATTTAAAGAGCATTTTTGCTTGTATTTTGATTCTTAAATTTCACCTTCATTAGACATTGGATCACCATGTTGCCTGTTGCCATAGGGCTGATTTTCACCTCATTGTTTTCCTCAGTGTCATCAAACCTCCCTGTGATGATCTGGTTATATGGAGGGGGCTTCATGGTCGGTGGCTCCATGGGGGCTAATTTCCTGAACAACTACCTGTACAGTGGTCAGGAGATTGCAGACAGAGGAGGCGTTATCGTGGTCTCTGTGGGGTACAGAGTAGGAACGCTGGGATTCCTCAGCACAGGAGACTCTGAGCTACCTGGTAAGAGATTTGAATTGAACATTTCTGACTGAGTCAGTCTGCCCTGAAATCAACATTTGTCATCATGACAGGAAACTTTGGTCTGTGGGATCAGCATGCTGCCATCGCCTGGGTGCACAGAAACATCCGTTCATTTGGAGGAGACCCAGAGAACATCACGCTGTTTGGAGAGTCAGCAGGTGGAGCTAGCGTCAGCTATCAGGTAAGGGTCTTTATGAACACCAGTCTTTACTCATGTCTGAATGTTTCACTGAAGAATACTTGATTTTAGACGGCCATAAAAAACAAAATCAATCCTAAAAAGTGACATTTTACATTGTGCTGATGTCCTCAACAGATTTTTGCCAATGCTGATACAATATTTCAGAAACTCTTTGAGAAATATTAAACAAATGTCCAAATAAACGGATGGATGAAATAATCAGATTTTAGAGGTCATAGGTCAAAGTTAAGTTTTTGGTAACTCAAGGTCATTATTGACTTATAAACATGCTCTCAAGAAAGCTTAAAGAAGTTTTTGTCAAACTTTTCATGATAACATGATATATATACATATATATAAATATGTGTGTGTGTGTATATATGTGTGTGTGTATATATATATATATATATATATATATATATATATATATATAAAAAAATATATATATATATATATGTATATGTATACTCATCAAAACTTGCTCTATTGTCCAATCTTACCTAAAAGTGACCTGTTTAAATTTTCAGGTCTATGAGTTCAAGGTCAATCTCATGGACTTGATGTAGAGAATAAAATCAAATAATGCATACAAGCTTAGAGGGATTCCAGACATTAAACAAATGTCCAACATTGCACAGCTGGCAAATAAGCATAACTACAAAGCCTATATTTATGTCTCATGAATGTTTCCCCTCACAGAGTCTCTCCCCTCACAACAAAGGGCTGGTCAGGAGAGCCATCTCTCAGAGCGGTGTTGCTCTATGCCCATGGGCCATGAACAAGAACCCACGTAAGGTTGCTCTAGAGGTATGTTATTGTGAATAAAGCCTTAGAGGAAATTCTGAATTTTCTTTTTTTTCGTATTTTATTACATTTTCTGGATTTGTACTTTTACTTGTACTCAGGTTGCTGAGAAGGTTGGCTGTCCCACTGATGAGAGGATGGCATCTTGTTTGAAATCCACAGATGCTCAGACCCTCACCATGGCTGCTCCCTTCATCCAACAAGGATCCCCTGATTGTGAGTATCATTTCCTTAAAAGGAGAAAATGTACGAAAAACTTTCAAACCTCCCAGATATCCTTAAAAAAATCCACAAAATGTCTGGAAATCTTGGAAAAGTCCCTTGAAAATATTTGAAAATTTCTATGAAATTGTTAATGAAATAAAGGGCGACTTTGCTTATTCCATGTCAATGTTTGTCAGATCCCGGCGTTCTGAACCTGCTTCTGTCTCCTGTTGTTGACGGTGACTTCCTCCCTGATCATCCCACCAGCTTGTTCCACAATGCTGCTGACATTGACTACATCGTAGGAGTGAACAACATGGACGGACATCTTTTCACCTCACAGGACATTCCTTCTCTGGGTAGCAAGACTAAGGAGACCCCTGTGTAAGGCTGATTCATCTATAGGGAGATATTGTTTTGTCCTGAGGCTGTTTTGACTTAATCTAATGGAGCTTTTATTTTAAACTGCAGAGAGGATTTGAGGAGGCTCCTTGCTTCTTACACCAAAGAGTTTGGTAAGGATGGGGTAGACGTTGCCTTCCGTGAATACTCAACAAACTGGGACTCACCCCCCAGCCAGGACACCATCAAGAGAACCGGTGTGGACATTGGGACTGACTACATCTTCCTGATTCCTGCTCAGATTTCCCTCTACCTGCATGCTGATAACGCCAAGTATAATTAAGTTTCTGCTTCTTTTTCTTTAGAAAGCTTGTGCTTACTGTAGATGTTTGTTTTTTCTTGAGAGGTTCACTGAAGAAAGTGAGACTATAAAATACAAAACCTGTAGTGCTTATCTTAGAGACAAAACTTCACACTTCTGTTCAACAGTTCATTGTCTAAAATGTCCTGCAGCTTAGACAGCATCCTCCTCTCTGTCACATCAAACATGGAGTCCGGCTGTTTACCACAACTTGGTGAGGCCTAAAATATTTGTTCATGAATCAAACCTGCTTAGAAGAACATAGCCTTTTTCACTCATGCAACTCTGATATTATCAGTATAATGCCCAGTAAGCCTGCCCGGGTAATTCCCTTGAAATGGTTGTTCACACTTGTTCCTCTCAGCAGGGAGTATGCAGGAGGGTCACTGGTAGGCAGGACATGATGCCAAAAATACATGGCAAAAGTCAGTGTTCATAACATTAGGGACAAAGCAGCAGAGCTTTATGCCATGATCACAATTTATATCCTTACTTCAGAGACATGTGAAAAAGCGTATCGACAGCTTCAACAGAAGAGTTGAGAGGAGCACTGTAGCATGCAGAAGTGAAGGTGAAGCAGCATCGGTACATTCAATGATGATTACACCTGAAAAAGAAAGATGCAGCACAAGATGTCTCTGTGTGTGCGAGAGACCCGGTGGTGATCATATGTGAGCAGATGCAGTGAAAACAACACTACTGATGTCCATGAGTTGGTGTTGCTCTCCTTACAGTCAAAGAAACGTCTGGATCTAAAATATGTCTATTCCTCTGTGCTTTAATCTGTGAGAAAAAACTTTCAAATTCTTCATCCGTCAGGTCTGGCCGTACCTTCTCCTATCTGCTGTCTGAGCCCAGTCTGATGGCTGGACCTGACAAACCTTACCATGACTGGGTGGGTTCTGACCACGCTGATGACCTGCAGTTTGTGTTTGGAAAACCTTTCACCACACCGAAGGCTTACGCTGACAGACATAGAAACCTGTCTGCTTTTATGATCGCCTACTGGACCAACTTTGCCAGAACTGGGTAAAACAAACTCTGCATGCATTTCCACAGTTATATATGAATCAACCACAATATGATCAGTACTTCTATGAATGTTTAATCTGCTCTTTTCTTACAGGGACCCGAACACAGGAAACCTGAAGGTGCCTGCAGTCTGGCCTGATTTCACCAGCCCTGGACAACCATATCTGGACATCCATGGTGAGATGAACAACAGCTCCATTGGACAGGAAATGAGGAGCCGCTTTGTTCATCTCTGGGCTGGCATTCTTCCCAGTCTTCCTCCAGCACAGGATCAGTAACAGGAATGATTTGATTCTTGTAATTAAAAAGTTTACATGAAAAATGTGAAAATACCTCTTTTGTGTTGGTTTATGCCCCCCCCCCCCCCCAATAGATCTACATCATACTGTACTATCTATCTATCTATCTATTGGCCCTTTTCCATCAGGACGTCTTAGCCCCACTCTACTCGGCTCGGCTTTCCCCGACTCTACCCGGCTCTACTCTACCGGCATTGTGCTGCTTTCCCACACCCAAGTTCCCTAGCCAACGGGGGCGGGGTCGCCATAAAACAGCTGGGCCACACTGCGTTCATGTCATTTTGAGCGCGACACAACAATCAAAACAATGGAGGACTTGGAGGCTATAGTATACTTGCTGCTTGATCTGTGGCTTTTTGTCACAAACCGAATGAAAGAGGAAAGCAGAAGAAAGCTGCAGGCGGTGAGAAGAAATACCGAGGACGAGAGCAATCGAGCTGCAAAGAAAAGACGTATGAGGGTAAGCTAATGGTAGCTACCGCTAGCATGTTAGCTTGCTCGTCGCGCTCATGACTCATCGGTGACGACATTCACTGACCAATCAGTAGCCGGCAGTCGGTCAATGTCACCTTTTAGTATCGACTCTGCTCTACTCTGCTCTGGTTCTTAGCTTGCTTAGAACCAGAGCAACGCAAACCGGGTAGAGCCGAGTAGAGTAGAGTAGAGTAGGGTGTGCTGGTGGAAAAGGGCCATATCTGTCTGTCTGAAAACAAATAGCTCAAAAGTTGAGCAATTCATTTTCTTTTAGATTTTTGGTGAAATTGAACAGAACAACAGCAGAATCTCTGCGTAAATTAAGTGAGGTGTATGGGAAATACTGCATGTCACAAACATCTGTGTTTGAATGGCACAAAAGACTTTGTGGAGGCAGAGAGGATGTCCACAACTATGAATGTCCTGGGTGACCATGCACATCAAGAAGTTCTGAATACTTATAACAAATTGAACAAATAATTTGACATAATCAACAACGCAGTAAAAGAATGATAGCAGAAATGTTCTTTATTGATAAAGTGACAGTTCTGCAGATTTTGCACAAAAATTTGAACATGAGAGAATTTGATCAAAAGAAATAACGCATGCAAAAAAGAAAACAATCAACATGGCCTTGAATTTTAATTGTAGAAAGTGATAATATGTGATAAAACTTTGATCTTCCAATATGATCCTGAAACAAAATGATAGTCAGTGCATCAGAAAGCACCACTGTCACAAAGGATGAAGAAAGCATTACAAGGCAAGTTCAAATTCAAGGTCATTTTGATTTTTTCTTTCACATTATGGGTATTATTTTAGAGTAAGTTGCAGAAGGGTCAACTGTGAATCAACACAATTACAGGTTCTAGAAAAACTGAGAGACCACAGTCATGCAAACATGGTTTCATTCTTCATCAAGGCAACACACCAGCTCACACTGTGCTCTCGGTAAAGCAGTTCTGGCCCAAAAACAAATCACATTGCTTGATCACCCTCTCTATTCTCCGGATTTAGCAGCATGTGACTTTTTCCTTTTTCCTGATGTAGGGGTTCTTAAGGAAAGGTAGAAACACCACCCTCTGTAGGTTGAGTCAGGAACTGTTTCTGGCCTATAAAAGCTCAGGTGGTATCTGGTAGATGTGGAGTGAGACAGCCTTGTGTGAGCAGGTAGGGGAAATCCTTGGAGTAATACTGATAATATGGCTTAATTAGAGATGCTGAACGTTCCTTGTATTTAGATGTAGTGAAGCTGTATCCTGATGGTCCCAGATGAGACCTTCCATGTAGTTCCAAGGTTGAGGAAAGCTGTACTAGTAATACTTTTCTAATCCAAGTGTATGCCCTAATTGTAAGTATTTAACTTATTTTTTTTACTATTTAATAATTTCTTCAATAAAAGCTTGTCTTTAACTTTACCCCCAGGTATTTTCCTAGTTGCAAATCAATTTTCCAAATAAAATATTTATGAATTAAATACACGTCTGCTGTTGAAGGAGTTTGTCTATGTGTGTTTGTCTAAAATTGAAGACTACTCAGGCACAAAGCTGGTGTGTTCTTAACTTGAGAACGCAGAAAAGGACAGCTTTAAACCTCCTTCTACCTGGTCTAAAGGACAATTGTTTTACAGCATTAGTCTATTTTTTAATACCAATTCTTTATAAAACAAACAAACAAACAAACAAAAACAAAAACAATGAGAAATCCAAGGCACTCTGATCCTTAGGGAGAGACCATTGTCTGGTCTCTTCCTAAGGTTCCTTTAACCTCACAGCCCTTAGACACGATGTTTGTGTGTTTATTTGAAGCTGTTTTGACCCTTAGTTTCTGGTCTGTTACTACAGTCATATTTATCTCACAACATTCTGAGTTGTTTTTTGGGTATGTATGTAAAGCTTTATAGACCCTTATTTTCTGGTCTCTTGATAAAATTTTTACTTATCACACATTTCCTTTGTCTTTATCTCTTTTCTGGTATATTTACTTTGGTCATATTTTCAACATTTTTCCTCTGTGTTTGAATTAATGTTTACTTGGATTGGCTTCCATATCTTTTATTGTGAGCTCTGGTGTCAAGCGACACAATCACATGACGTCCTCTGTGTATTTAAACACCTGTAACTTGTTGTACATCATGTCCTGATGAAAACTGATTTAATTTGTGTTGACATGACTCATCCCTGCTACAATAAAGAATTTTTGACCACATCAGACTGCCTTGGATTTTCATGTATTCTTTTTTAACTGATCCTACGTCCTCAAGTCCTTGAATAGCACCCAAGTCTGCATTTTTGTCATCCCATGCCTTGACTCAGTGCAGCACTCACCCCTACGTTTTCTTCCAAATGTATTTTATTTGAAGGACATGAAACTCAGTCAGTGGTCAGTCACAGTACAGACATGGTAAATGTGCCCCTATAATCAAGAGTGGCAGATCAGTGAAAACAACCCAAGGCGTTTACAAAACATTTAAGTCAAAAAATCTGCTTGTTGATGCAGATGGAAAAATTCCTCTTAAACAAAATACAATTCAGCCCAGTGACTTATAACAATAGGCAAAAAATCATCTAACGGCCTCACCACGTGCTAAGTCATGATATTGACACAAGTAGTTCTCATTTTCATAGGGCCAAACCAAATGTGTGATATCTCTTAACAATAAACACAAAAATTCTAGGAATGAAGTCCAGAGAGTTCCTGAGTTTGTTTGAAAAAGGTCTGTAACACAGTTTTTATGGTACATCTATTTGAATTCAGCTGTTTTTGTTAGCTTTGTCTCCAGAATTTAAAGGTATTTCAATGCATAGAGTCAGTTTTTGCACAAGGATGCCCCAAAGGTCAACAGTCTCACTGGTTGTAAGGTCTCCTGTTTAGTCTGTCCTAAGGTAATAACTGCTGCTCTGTAGCTTTAACAGCATATCCACTCTTATCTCAGCACTGTCTACAACAGCTCACAGCTGTTGGATCTCAATTTAATCCTCAAGCAGCCAAAACCAAAACAGGAGACATCTTAGCATCAATGTCCTCTCACTGGTCATAAAATGACTCAGACTCTGGGCTCTGTGTATAAACCTGATACACCAGATGGATCATTCAATATATTTCATTAGTCCATCTGGAAAAGAGCCCATAGAAAGTCTTTAGGGAGGGCTGAGCATATCCGGCAGGTGACTGGATGATCAGTCTGCATTTATTATGGGCCAATCAGATTATGTCATAGGCGGGAGTTACTACGCTACAGAAGGTGAGCCACTTTGTAAAGCAAATCTCGCCAAAACATGTCAGAAGTGAAGCAAAAATGTTCTTACTATTGAGAGGTTTGTAATGTTGGTATTTGTTTTACATTCAATGAAGAAATGTAGTCCAGATCTGATAAAACTGCTACTGAAGCCATTAGCATCTATGCTAATCCCTGTGCAGTCACTTCCTGCTGTCATCTCGCTCGTAGTTCGTTCTTTTTCCTGTTCTAAAGGTCTCTGATTGGTCCATCCTGCTTTGGACCACTTACAATTGTTGTAGATTGGAGCTTGGCAAGATGGACCTGCCTGATTACAGACAATGAATTAAGTAGGTGCAGCTGCTGTACAAGGTTATGTATACCCAGTGCAGAGAGTTTTGGTGTGAGGGGCAGGTGTCTTCCCCAATTTCCTACTGACCCAGGTGCACTCATGCAGTTAAAAAAGCAAATGATCATGTGCCATTTGTGCCCATGTGCGTGTTTGTGTGAAGATAAGGTGGGATCATTGGTTTGATTTATGTTATGCCCAAAACACACCTATATGTACCCAAGAAATGACCATTAACTTGCATAAGGCCAAGAAAGACAAGGCATGATGAAATAACGTGCCATAATTTGGCTGTAATAAGAAACGAGACAGCCAGCTGGTGTGACAATCAACCCCAGTGTAATGACCCTGGGTCATAGTGTGTTGTTTTTCATGTTGAAGCAGCTTTGCCTCCTCTCCTCCTGCAGTGTGTGTCTGTGTGTGTGTGTGTGTGTGTGTGGGTGTGGCTGTCCAGCAGTGTGGCCGTGTCTGTGTCTGTGAGGTGTGAATGAGGATTAATGATCAGATCCTGGTGCGGGTACTGCAGCTGATTGGACCTCATGATGGCTGCAGATCCCAGTATGGAGGCTGATTGGACCTCACGATGGCTGCAGGTCCCAGTATGGAGGCTGATTTTCTGCTGGGAGGATTGCTGCCACCTGAGATCCCTACCTGAGGCTACAAATGTCAGTTGCTGCTGCCTTATCACTCTCTTCAGCTCCAGCCACCCTCAACAAAGCAGCCTGCTGTCCTGACAGTTCTGAGAGTGTTAATATACCTTGTTGTGATAGGTCTTTGTGATGGGGTGGGCAGCCTTCTTTGTGAGTTAAACTACGTTTTTTTTGTTACCCTTTTCATTCTAGGAACCCCAGTTTAGTGTTTGCTTTGAGATTTACCATTTTATGTTACTGGGAGATTTATGTTGCACAGTTTTCGCTCTATGTAAAAAAATAAACTTGTCGTATAACTTTGGAGGAGTTTTCCGGTTGGCTTCCTTGAGAGTGTCTGGGCCCTGAGCATATCATGTTGTGTCTATGGTTCCCCTAGACCGGGGACATAACACCAGTCTCCCCTAGAGTTTTTCTTCCCTTAAAGGGGGGTCAAATTATGATAGCTGTGGATCAACCACCTCCACCCCTCCCTCACCCCTCACACCACCGCCATTCTGGTCCACAGTTTAGTCCCTCCCAACTCGACTACTGCAACTCCCTTCTGTTTGGTCTCCCTCAGAAGATCCTCCATAAACTTCAACTGGTTCAGAACTCAGCAGCTCGCATCATTTCCAGGACACCATCCACTCACCACATCACACCCATCCTGCAGCAGCTCCACTGGCTCCCCATCACATACCGCATCTGATCCTCTTCATCCGTCCATCTCTCTGTCCCCTCTGCTCGCCTTGTCACCATGGGGGCCGAGCATTCAGCCGCTCGGCTCCCCAGTTATGGAACTCACCCCCCCTGACCTTTGCAACACTGAGTCCTTACCCCTCTTTAAAACCAGACTCAAAACCCATCTGTTCAAGCTCTCCTACTCCCTCTGATCTCTTTCACTGTCTATTGTATTGTATTGTTTGTTTTTATACCTGTTTTTATGCCTGTTTTAATACACTTTTTATTTTTTGTAAGATGACCTTGAGTGTCATGAAAGGCGCCCTTAATAAAATGTATTATTATTATTATTATTATTATTATTATCATCATACCCTGAAACATACCAATGCAAATTTCTCTGTAAATCCTCTGTTTTTATGTACTATATTATTACTTTTTTAAAAACAAATATAAGTAGTTTTTAATTGTAATGAACTTTATGCATTTTTTTTATTATAGATGCAATAAAACACCCTTTTGCTCTGCTTTAGATATTGCTGATATGACATTAATAGACTATACTTGAAAGGAAATCTTGAAACCTGGCCGTCACTTGGGGGTTTAGGCTTTCTTATTAAGCCTGCATCTGGCTGTAAACATGATGTGTGCCTCCAGACGGTGACGTCGCTGCAGTCCAATAGTGCCCTCAGCAGACAGGCCTGTATAATATTTACATACGACAAATAAAAGTTGCGCTCCGGCCGTGGGTGTGGCGCGTCTCGTCTCCAAGACTCCAAAGTAAATGAGCCGTGACTTCCGGACAACACACCTTCATAAAAGTGTCCAATGCCTCCTTAGTCCAGCCTACATAAAGTTTGGAGACAGAGCGTGTCCTGGGGCAGCAGGGAGCCTGACTGGAGGAGGATGGTCAGTCTGAACATGTGCAGCGGAAAGGCAGCTGCTCTTATCGCTGTGGGAGCAGGCGCATCGTTCCTCCTCAGAGGAGGTGAAGACCAAGCAGGAGAGGAGTCCCTATTTCCGGGGGTCACGAGTTTCCAGAGCCGGGTGGTCCTCTGCATCATCGCAGGGGTTTCTCTTCTCGCTCTTATCTGGCTTTACAAACTGCTCTTCTTCCCCCTGGAGGTGCTGAGAGCGCCCGAGGATGTGGGATACGTCGCCGAGGACGGTCGCTCCAGAGCCCGGGCTGCTAACGAGGTTCGCCGGCGGAGGAAAGTCGGAGACCTGCCCCCGGTGTACCCGAACGGCTGGTACCGGGTGCTGGACTCACACCTGCTGGAGAGAGGGGAGGTCAAAAGTGTCACCATCCTAGGTAGAGCACGTTTATAATGTTTATAATAATATCACAGCTACATCAAAACTTTACCTGTCGTTCCTTTAAATGTGATACAGTGACGCAGGACAGTGGGGGACTGCAACTCTCAGGCTTTTCCTGTTTTAGGAATTATTCAACATTAATAGACTACATCTGACAATAATTGGAGGCGTAGGTCGTGAATTGGAGAGGTTTTTCTAAGTTAACCATTTCTCCTCTTTAATAATATCAGTTAGTATTGTATTAAATATTGTTGGAAAGCGGATTGGTCACTTTTACAGCGAGGTACAACTTACAAGGATCATGCCAAATGTGTGGTAGGCCTTCAAAAAAATGTGCCAAAATGCTCTCTTATTTGGAAGATGGCCTGCAGCTTCTCGGCGAAGCAAGAGTGAGCAACCGGTCTTGTTCTGTGTTTTCTGCCTGGCACGCCTCTTCACAGTCTCTCTTTGACTTCTCCAGTCTCACAGAATTTGGTACTAACTTTGGAAATGGTTCTAGGGCTGACAAAATAAGGTTGCCACTCTGCACTGAAACACCAGCTTCCAGTTGCAGGGGATGCGTCTTTGGGCACCACCCACATGTTGATAACCTTGCAGTGCAGTTGGATCAGCCTGATTTCAGATTCCAGATATGCCTTTGAAAGGTTTTGCTCATTCCCAAACACTTTCTATGGACATAGAACATAAAGAAAATCTTTATGCTCTTTGCGTTATTGTATTTATTCATATAATCTTTAATCAAACACAGTGAAGACATATAGGACCCTACTGTATGCCCATAACAGGTGTCTTTATTAATTTCTAGTTGATGTAGTCATTTTTACACCTAGTGCTCCCATTGCTAAAATAGCAAACGACCATGCACTCCATTTTGTACCCATGTGTATTTGTCTAAAAATGAGGACTACTCAGGCACAAAGCTGGTGTGTTCTTAACTTGAGAACGCAGAAAAGGACAGCTTTAAACCTCCTTTACCTGGTCTAAAATCTGTGGCACTGGGTGTTTCTACTTTATTGAGAAGAGAGAGATCAAAACAAATGCTTTACTGAGCTTGTTTCATTCAGATAGGATTCACAACAGCACACCTACCCTTAATTAATTATTAGAGTGTTTGTTTGAAAAGTTCAGTTTAATGTTTATAACTGGAAAATAGAGATGAGAGACAGTGTGGCTTTTTTGCAGCACTCCTCAGTGTGCTATTCCTGTGCATTCCAGCACGTGTAATGCTCCCAGACACAAGAAAGCACACACAGGATTTAAGATTCTCAAGCAACAGAGAGCTACAATAATTGTAAGTGTATGGTTATCATGATCATAGACCTTCCAGGAGGTTTCAACAATTACTGAAGTTTTACTTTTATACTCAAACTAAAGTGTCTGACTTATTTTTTTAAGACTGAACAAACACCTGCCACAGATAGTGTCCCCCATCCAGGGGTGTGGAATATCCTCTAATGGTTTCATTAGAGGAGTCAAGCAGACTGTCTGCGCACTTGTTACCTGAAAGGTGGAGCAAGAGACCGAGGAAGAGGAGGGATTTCCCTGCTGAGCCACAGAAATCACGAAACATCTTCTTACCCTATTGTTTTTGTTTAATTCACAAATTTTCAGGACAAAAAGGAGAAGGACCTTAGGCCCAACATTTGATGAAACACAGTCCCATCATTTGGAATTTACAACTTATGTCATTATTAATAACACAACATTACACCATGACCTAAGTACATGCATCATGGGTGAGCTTCAGTGACAAAATCTGCCGAATTAAATGTATTCCTGTAATAGTGTCCTTTAGTGCAGTGATTCATACACCCCTCCAACCTGACACATCAGGTAGACAGTTCATTACATCAATCAATCAATCAATCAATCAAACTTTATTTATAAAGCACTTTTCATACATCAAATGAAGCACAAAGTGCTTTACATTAATAAAAAAACCAAGCAGACATATACTATACATACTATATTTCAGTTGTCAATCCATGCAGAAGTCCATAAAAAAGTGTTTTGGGAGGACAGAATCTTTCAAAAGGTTGGACCCCAGGTTCAGCTTTAGTGCAACATTTCGCTTTAACCCCATCATCCCATCGTCTATTTTTCTCACTGTTGTTTGCATCAACATGGATGTGGAAAGGATTGAGATAAAGTGCTGAGAGGGATATTTTCAGTTTCTTTCACCTTTCTCTCTGAAAGGCAAAACCTACCAGCTTACTTTACAAAGTAAAGAGAGTGGTGCATTAATAATATTCTTATCTGTGAGTTGCATTCTTTGCATTCACTTGTGTTATGACCAGGATGAAACATAATTCAGCATACCATAAGATGTTTATTGACGAGCTGTTAAATCAAACACACATCAGTACAAAGTACTAAACTTTGTTTTACTGCTTTCAAATAAAGACCAAAAGTCATTGTGTTCTAAGTGAAACTGGAATTTATGGTGCATGAAATAAAATTCTGAACAGATGTAAATGTGAACAGTGAGCGCCAAATGCTGACGGATGATGGGAGAAGACCTGCATCGTCACTACAAGCCAGCAGACAAGCCAGCAGACAGCACAGCTGTTTTAAAAGTTGAGTTGTCATCTATTTTGGTGCTTGAATGGAGGGGGTTGTAGTAATGGCTAAAAGCACAGGCCAAAGTTAATTTTGCCACTAGTTAAGCCTGCCCACTAATAAAAGACCTCACTATTTACAGACTCAAAAAGATATCTATGAGCAATGTGAAAAAATAACCCTATTAGCAGGTTACTATCTTAAGAAACCTTAAGAGAACAGTGAAATAAGGTTTCATGTAAACTTTATTTGTCACCTTTACAAAAGACAATATTTTTTCCAAACATTAAAAAAGTGAGCACAGAACTGGTTTGTTCAGATGCCTTAAGCAGCTACGAGGCAATGACAAACTGCTTCGATCAGCAGTGGAAAGGTGGTAGAGATGCTGACCCTGCACCTCTGTTCGACTGAGCGTGCTCACAGGTGAGGACAATGAACCATCAACACTCAGAGCTCCTACACTCACCATAAGAGTCTTTGTTCTGTTGTGAGCCTGTGCATAGTGAAATAGATAGTTCAGTATTTCTGTAATGGGGCTAAACAAGAAAAAACATTATATAGAGCAATGTGTCTCACTGTGTTCTTGAAAGAGAGAGAAATCACATGGAAGCAATGCTACATATTGTGGCTGCAGGGGTCAAGAGTTCTGTGTAGTGCAGTCAGTTTTATTTGAAACAAGCTCAAAAAACAGCATTGATGAAATTCTAAAATGCAATTAAAACATCTAAACCACTTTACTTTAACACACATACCACCTGGAAGGACATGCAGGCTTGGCAGTGACTAGGGATGGAAATTTATAAGATTTTATTGATACCAATACCATTATTGATTCTGCCTAATAAGTTGATTCTTTAATGATTCCCTGATTGATTCCTGTGGGTTTTCAGTGCCAACAATGTCAAACACATGTCACTCTTTATATTCAATGCCTTGCTGCATAGTTGAATGCCTCTGCAAGTTGCTGGTGTTTCCATCCACGAAATATTGTGCAACAAGTGTTATATCCAAAAGACACAGTTTTCTGCCATGATTACATTTTTGACTTCTTTGTGATTGTTTCTGCTGATTGCCTCTGATGAGTGATCATGAAATCATTGATTTGCAAGGCATGCAGAGCGAAGTAGAAGGGATTGATAAGGGAAGTGTTAAGCAATGGACTAGTGATGCTTTGAGGGTTTTTGTTTTGTTGATTCTCAGCTGGGTTTGGTTTCTATACCCATCCCTATCACTGACAAATTACACAAATGGGCTTGCTTGTGGAAAATAAGCATTGTTAAAGTGTCAATTACTCGCTTCAATGATATTTTGAAGCCTTTTTCCCTGAAATACATGGAATCAAATCAGAGCTCCTAGCCTCCACAGCAACAGTGTACAGCCTGCTTTCCAAGTGGGTTTTTACCCTCACAGGGGCAGAGCTGATAGCCCTCGCTGTGGCAAGTGTTTTTTTTTTTTTTTTTTTCAATTTGCACTCCTACTAAACTAGTACTAAACTAGACAAAACAATCAGTTTGATTTCACATACTTCAGGATTATGCATAGGATGTATACATTTTTTGTATTAGTAGTCAATTGCAACATAAGTCAGATCAGTTTGATTCCATGCTGCAAAAAGAGAGGTGCAGAAATGAGTCCTAAAATAAATAAGTGAATTAATATTTTAGAACTTTCATTTCCCAGGCGACAATGTCTATGGGATTGTAGAATAGCTGTCCCGATAATTAAGGTTGGTGATAAACATGTGCATACAAGATCTAAATGCTTTGCATGTTGGAACTAAAAATACACCTGACATTTTCCCAATTTTAAATTTCAAAGCGTTATTGTGTTTTTAAAAGGATTGTTGCTAATAAACTGCAGAAAAGGACTTCAAAAGTGGCAGGGGGTGCAAACATATATAAGATACGATATATACATGATAACCACTGCTATGGGCACCAACTTGGTCAGGACCCTGGATAATGACATTGCTCATAAAACAAGACATTACAATGGGGCATCACAAGCCCTATTTTATGACTGGTGGAAAGTGTTTTGGCTTGAAGTGCAGGTGTCATACTTAATTTACTCTAACAAATAATTATGCACTCCTTTTGGGCCCAGAGGTGTGTAAGTCTGAAAATTAGGAGTGTTAAAGGGCAAAACTGGTGTGCTCCTAATGTCAGGACTCAGAAATTGACTGTGTTTATTACTTCCTCACGCTTGGTCTAAAGTCTAAAGTCTGCTGAAGTGTTTCTGCTATATTGGCACACATCCACATGATCAAACACACCCTTTACTGAGCTTGTTTCACCCACACAGGACGCACAGCAGCACACCTCTATCATCAAGTATGGGAGCATTTGTTGAAAAATTCAAGTCTAAAGTTCATAACAGGATTGAGAGCCAGGAGACAGTGTAACATTTTTTACAGTGCTTGTAGCACCCACAAAAGAAAATAGAGCCTAGGGCTCATGTTGGAACAATGAGCAGATGCATGGCTTAAAGCCGTCAGGTATTTGATGGACAGTAAACAGGTTTTCAAGTTTGACTCAAACCACTTTGCGCTTTCTAGACAATATGAGTGAACTAATGTCCTGCTGGGTTGGCCTACAAAATACATAATTTCTGCACCACTCTATTAGTCCTCAAATCATGACTAAAATTATTAAATGTGTACCCAGATGTAGATCAGGAACTTACCTGAAACTGGTTTGGTCTGTTCTAACTGGTGCAGCATCAGCAGCAGAAACTGAAAATTGTGGTGGTACCAGAACAATTCTACATGTCCAAATCACACTTAAACGTTCATCTTAATCTTGTTTGTTTGATTTTGGGATGGTAGCAGGACTTTGTGGCTATATTTGGTTGCTGTTTTTTACAAATAAATGCTGAGTTTGTAGTATGTACAACCATTCGTCTATTGTATAATAGTCCGATACATGTGTGAAGTTACAAGTAATTCGAGGCTTTGCATCTGATGGTAGTATGAGCCTATGTGCTATGGCAAATCATTTCAGATGGACAGACTCCCTGAGCTTGTGACTGCTTCTGGTCTATTGCGATTGGTTTTTGCTCCAAATCTCAGTAGCCAGTCAGCAGACAGCATCCAAAGCTCCACCCAAGGTCAGAATGAGTCAGAATTGCAAACAAAAACACAGGCAGCGCAAAGAACAAGTTTGGTATGGATATGTGAAAAAAGTCGGAGCAAATGAAATTCTGATTAAAAAAAAATACAGAAAAAATACAGATGAAACGCAAAGATTTTGAAAGATTAAATCAATATTTTGTTTGCAATTTGTGTGTTAGGATTTTTGTGGTTTGTTTTTGTCTACTCATTCATCAAGTGTTGTTTGCTTCTTAAAAAACTGTTGTTTGCCTCTTATAAAGTGTTGAATGGTAATATTGACACAAATCTTCTTCCACAGAGCTTTCCCTAAAAAGAGTTGTAATTTTGACTCAAATCAGCTGCTTAAGTTAAACTCAGGATAAAACATTTGCAAATCTGGGTCATTTTCAGCTGCTTGGAACATTTAAGTTATTACTTTCCAATTTAAATATAAAGACCATAACATGTTCTTATGGTAATATTCTCAATAGTCCCATCTTGTTCAGAAAACATTAAATAATCTGAAGACTTTTCCTTTTTTCTGCATGAGTGATATTAACCAATCCTCTTTGTCTCTGTTGTCATGTCTCAGATACCTGTGAGGTTAGGGAAGGTTGTCAAGAGACAAGATGCAGTCTCACATTACACAGTTTTTATTTGCAGTTTCAAGTTTGAGACACAATTGGTGGACTGTTTATTGGTTAGGGTGCTTGGTAACGCTGTATTTGGTCAAAGCTTCATTGTTTCAGGTCAGCCAGGCTTTAAAAAGCTCTTTTGATTTAATGGTGTCATGTTGGCAGGAACTGGAAATGCGAATATTAACAGATTTATTACCAAACAGAAGCTTTTACAAGTATTATTTTGATGAGCAATAGATCTGCTGATAACTGATTTATCTTTGAGTTTAAAGCAAACAGATATGTCAAACTCCCAGAGAAAGGCAGGGTATTTTATTCCTTGTTTTAGCCTTTAATTGGCAAAAGTTAAAAGATGATTCATCATGCAAAGATGAGTATTTTGCTGTGTGTGCAGCTGTCAGTCTGAAGTTCATTTGGATCGGATTAGATCATGAGAATTGTCAGTCAAACAGCTCATGCTGGAGGTTACGTCAGATGTAGTTGATTTTATTAGATGCTGATGTTAATGATTATTTTAATAATGTCTTAAATGTCCACTGACATCAGCATCTGAATAAAAGCATAGTAAGTAG
This sequence comes from Cetoscarus ocellatus, assembly GCA_037902135.1. Lineage (NCBI taxonomy): Eukaryota > Metazoa > Chordata > Actinopteri > Labriformes > Labridae > Cetoscarus > Cetoscarus ocellatus. The sequence goes on along the minus strand of JBAMNC010001741.1, from coordinate 551,777 downwards.
ATGCCACAACTAGGGGCTGTCATTTAAGTCAGTAACTAAAATTGTTGCATTTGAAGTGGAAATACATCTACTGTTATGATTACTCAAACAATAACAGCCATAAAATGAAGGATATGACTTCTAAAAATGTTAGAAATATTTTAGTTAAAGAAATCACCCAACTGAAGCAATATGTCTTCATTAGTGAACTATTTCACTACACCTGAATAGCACCTGGTAGGACCCTCTTTTGCCCCATAGCTTCCTGAGTTACCTCCGCCAAGGAGGTTATGTTTTTGGGAGGGTTTGTTTGTCTGTCTGTTAGTTAGCAACATTACTCAAAAAGTTATGGACGGATATTGATGAAATTTTCAGGGAATCTCCGGATTGGGATAAGGAACAAATGATTAGATTTTGGAAGCGATCTGGATCTCCGTCTGGATCCAGGAATTTTTTAAAGGATTCTTTAACATTGGGCGATAGGGCCATTTTCGACATTTGTGCATATAACTCAACAAATAATGGTCAGGGCACTTGGGGAAAAAAATACACGACAAGTTTCTAACATGCTCTACAGTATATCAAAGACTGATCTGGATAAAGGAATAATTCCGGATACTATGATCCAGAATATGAAAAAAATAGGGGACCTTTGGAATTTTCATCATAGGAAGAAAACAAATGAAGCTATAAAAATGCAACAAACACCATTAAATAGCCAAGGCATTGTGGAATTTGGAAGGTGCCAACGGATTTGCTGTGTCTTCAAAAGCTAGGGAGCTACATCCAGAAGAAAACCGCCATTAAGGAAAATTCGATTTTCGTGAATAACTGCTGAACTAATGTTGATATCATTATGAATCCGTTGCCAATGCTATGTTTTCATGGTCAAGGAATCTAAAAATGTAGTCAAAATAAATGTGGGACTAATATTTATGGTGCAAATGACAAATAGGGGGAACTGTGGCGCTTGGCAGAGGTCTGCACTCTCTGACTGCTCTCTAGTTATTCATGTCATAGATTCAACAAGCTGCTGGAGACATCCCTCAGATACTTTGGTCACATATTATCGTGATAGCATCTAGAGCTGGGCAATTAATCGAGTTTAAATTTCAGTCGCAATCACTGCCTTGCTCAAATGTGAAAACTGAATAATCAAGATTATAAGATACTGTGTCACATGACATGTTGCACTTGTTTTTTTTATGAGTCACCATTACTTTCAGATATTTACATTTTTACTTGTATTTCCATAAATACTTGTTCTTAAATAGGGGTGTATGTTGAAAAGAACGTGCCAGATCAGTGCATATCATGATACAAGGGTGACGATATGATAAATCATGATGTTCCTTTGCGATATTGTTAGCTGGACAATGTAACACAATACTTCTTCAGTGAATTGTCTTCTTTAAGTATTAAAATCCCTCAACGTTATGAGCATTAACACAGTTTCTCATCAGTGTTATCAATAAAAGCATGGTTCTTGCAACATGAAAAAACTTTAATTACTATAGTGACCAAATAATACCAATTAATGTAACAGTGAAGAAGCTGAACCAAAGTACAAAACAAAGGTCCTGAATTAAAAAGAATGTCATCTAATAAAGTAACAAGATATTGCTCTGTAAAATATCTATATCGTATTGTGCAGCAAAATATCACAATATATCGGTGTATCTGTATTTTCTTGCACCACTATTCTTTAATGTTCAGAATGATAGTGTTAAAGAGAATTTCAGTGTCACGAAACAGACTTGGCACAAAAAAAGACTTAAATGCTGACTAAGCAGGTCGGTGAAGCAAAAGCAGGGTTTATTGACAGTCCAGAGTTCGGTTCACAAAAAGGCAGGCAAACAAGGCAGAGGTATCCAAAAAACACCAGGCAAAAAGGCAAGGTAGAGGCAAAGAGGGTCATGGTCAGAACTATGGCTACGAAAGAACGCTGGTAAGTGACATGGAGTACAACAATCTGGCAACAGGACAGGGGAAGACATGGGGGTTAATACATGAGGTTATTGGGGATGATGAGACACAGCTGAGGAAGAACAATCAGGGATCAGGTGTGACAACGCCAGACAGGAAGTAAAACCCACGGAGACAAGGGGGGACAAGTGAATTTTCAAAGTAAAACAGGAAACAGGAAAAAAAAAACATAAAACACGAGGACAAAACAAGTAACTTAACTAAATCAAAGGCATGATCATGACATTCAGTTCTATTATTGCAGATGGTATGTGTTGTCAAGTCAACAAGTAATCATGTTTAATAACAAATTTAACAGGCAATATTTAACTTTAATTTAATGCTAAACGTGATCTAATTTTTTAAAATCACAGTCATTGCCATCATTTGCCATAATTGAGCAGCCATAATTGCATCACACATTTGCTGCAGATTTGTCGGCTGCACTTCCATGATGTGAATCTCCCAGTCCACCACATCCAAAAGGTGCTCTACTGGATAGGGATCTGCTGACTGTGGAGACGACTGGAATGCAGTGAACTCATTGTTATCTTCAAGAAACCAGTTTGAGATGATTGAGCTTTATGACATGGCACGCCATCAGTAGATGGGTATACTGTGGTCATAGAGTGATGGACATGGTCAGCAGCAATACCCAGTTGGCACCAATTTGACCAAAGTGTGAGAAAAATATCTCTCACATTGCTACACCATTAACACCAGCCTGAGACAGGATGAATTGATGTCTTTTATGTTTACAACAAATTCTGACCCTACCATCGAAAACATTGTGGCAAAAATATGAAGACTCATCAGACATGACAACATTTTTTTTCAATTTTCTATTGTCAGATATTGGCGAGCCTGCATTGTTGCCTCAGTTTCCAGTTCTTAGCTGACAGGAGTTGCAGCCGGCATTGTCCTATGCTGCTGTAGCCCATCTGCCTCATGTCTGAAGTGTTGTGCATTCATTAATGGTCTCTGGCATACCTTGGCTGTAACGAGAGGTTATTTGAGTTACTGCTTATTTTCTATCATCCATTACCACTCTGCCCATTCCCCTTTGACCTCTACCACCAACAGGGCAATTTGCCCCAAAATTGCCTCTGACTGAAAATTTTTTCTATTTACAACCATTCTTTGTAAATCTTTGAGTTGGTAGTACAAAGGGCTGAATGATTTTTGGAAAAGATCTAATTGTGATTTCTCTGGCAAATATTGTGATTTCAATACGATTCACGATTTTCTTCAACTTAAGCTAAGTGCAATATTTACTATGTTTACAGTATAGAAAACAGTAAGGAAATCAATGATAAAAAGCAGTTAACACATTATTCATCATCAATATTTGATGATAAATAATCTGTTTTCATTATTTAAGGGATACTCCAATTTCTACTCCTAAACAGAGGATTTGTATTGTTGACCTGCTTACCAGCACTTCTGTAAATGCAAATATCCTGCAAATTTGTAAACCAGTGTGTAAAATAGTTGACACAACAGATCCTGGGTCAGTCAGGAGAGCTGCAAAAAAATGCAGCTTTGGCGATCATATGATTGCGTTGTCTGAAATTGCAATTTCGATCCAAAAACGATAAATCTTTCAGACCTAGTTATAAATGAAAATCCCATTAGATCAGCTGTTTCTGAAATGCTCAGACTAGCCCATCTGGTTCCAACAGTCATCCATCCATCCGTTATCTATACTACTTATCCCATTTGGGGTCACAGAGGCTAGGACCTATCCCAGCTATCATTGGGCGAGAAGCGGAGTAAATCCTGAACTGGCTGCCAACAGATCACTGGACCACATGGACGGACAGACAGCCATATATGTTTACACTATTGCCTAGAGGCAATTTGGAATCACCAATCAATCTAATGAGCATGTATTTGGTCTGTGGGAGGAAGTCGGGTGCCCGAGAGAACCCACTCATGCATGGGGAGAACAGGCAAACTAACACATAACGGCCCTGGCGGGTACAGGAATAGAGCCAGTAACCTTCTTGCTGTGAGGCATGTGCACTACCTGCTGGACCATCCTGTTGCCCACTGTCAATCTTGCCACGCTCAGTTACTCACATCAAAATTCTTCTCCATTCTGATGCTTGGTTTGAACTCCGGCAGGTCCATATAACCATGTCCACATGTAAGTGCATTGACTTTCTGTGGCCGGAGAACTCCTCGCTGGGCCCTCCATGAACGAAATGCTTGGACATAAAATGTAAAAATGTTGTTTATTTCCCAGGTTATACAAATATATAATTTTATATATAATGTAATTTTACAGCTGACATTGCCAATGCTTTGTTGCCTTGGAACAGATGTGCTTGTTGATTTTTATGATGCGCTAAACTCACAGTTGAATCCAAAGGAGACACTTTGCTGTGTTTATGTCAGGTTTAGAGGATGGAATAAAGTACAAACATTCTCTAGCCTCTCAGGATAACTCATATCAGTGTCCCTTGTGCCCATGGACATCGTTTGACCATTTCGCTATAATGAAACCACAGAGGAGCCAAAGTTTCTAATGCTTTCTATGGGAGTCTATAAGCTACATGTCAGTGTATTGAGTGCCTGGTAGACATTTTGTTGCAGCTCTGCTACAGAGTTTAAAATTGCTCCCCTTTAATGTGTGATTTCTTTTGGCATATTTCCACAGGGAGAGCAGATTTAAACACATTCTAGATTTTTTAAGGTTTATTTCAGAGTCGATTTGCCGTTGGTCTGTTTGATCTCTTCACACAGTTTCTTTGAGTTTGAGTTCAAAAAGGTTTCAAAGAGCTGCTTTCATGTCGCAGCACCTGCCAGAAATAAGCAAACAGAATGTAAAAAGTGGACCTGGAATAAATACACACACCTACACCTGTACACTAATGGAGAATGTACGGTAGTATAACATAAACTCTGATAACAACAATTATAAGGTAGGGCTTGGCAACAGTATAGCAAATTTATATGGTTTATATTTATCTTTAATCTTTTTCTGTATAGTACCAATTGATAACAAGTGTTATCTCAAAAGCACTTTACAGTAGCGCAGAGTGAAGCCATACTCTTCATTTTAATAGATATCCATATACATGCATTTATACATACACAAAAGACACATACGAGGGCTGATTGATAAGTTGTGAGCCTCATATTTCAGGGTTTGACTTTTGGCAGACATATTGCATTATTTTTCAACATAATCCCCTTCAGTATCCTTACACTTTTGCCAGCGATGTTTAAGGGCCTCAATGCCACTTTTAAAGAAGTCCTTTTCTTGACTGTTCAGAAAGTCCTCCACTGCATGTATGATGTCATCATCTGACCAAAAGTGGGTACCGGAAATGGCCTTTTTCAATTTTGGAAATCGATGAAAGTCTGATGGAGCGAGATTGGGCGAATAAGGCGGATGCTCAATCAATTCAAAGCCACAATCTTTAATGGCAGCCATGGCAATGACAGACTTGTGAACAGGGGCATTTTGTCCATTTGCAAAAGTCCCTTGCCTTGTTTACTTTACAGTGCTACCTCTTCGACATAAACTGACCAAATGACACCAGTCTTCGGGAACACAGCCTTAAATAGTCAAGGAATAGTAGAGCTGAAAAAGGACATCCCTGCTTATCTTCTTCAATACAAGGCTCACAACTTACCAATCAGCCCTCGTATATACATACATCCAGAGATGTATCCATCCAGGCAGAGACAAAGTGACTAAAAATAAGAATTTATGATTGTGACAAACCCATGGATGCCCAGATCATAAATCTGTCCTCATCATATTTGTCTCTGCTGATTAAAAATGTATACAAGGTTAGCCTCTTGAGATGTGGCATACGTTTTCAAGAGGGTCCTTGTGTCTATATGGTTGTAAAGGTGTTTATCATGAAGTTATAATCAATAACAACCTCAGACAGAGAGTTCATTCTCATATTAACATTAACACCCATAATGATTATGAGATGGAGAGGACTGATGTTGATTAATGTAGCAGCATCTAGTTAAGTTACCATTAAATTGGGTGTAATTGGTCTAAAAGTATGAATTTATGTAAAATGATGTCATTTCTGTTGATTGTTGATGCAGGATAAAGCACATAGAGTCGAGCAGGTTGTTGATGATTGTTTGTCAACAACTGTTTATTTATACATTTTCAAATGAGGTATAAGGTAAGACCATTTTCATGTGGAAGTAGATGGCAGGCATTCAAAAGACTGTTAACGATATTGATCATAAGATAATACATTTGAAATGTTTAGTCTAAAAGGGGACTCATAATTTTATTTATTTATTTATATTTTTCAGGAGCATTTTTATTAGTGGTGTGTATTAACAAGAATTTGACAATATGATACATACTTGGATACAGGGGGTAAGATACGATATATCACAATTCGGTGCTGCAGGGATGATGTATTTTCATGGGCTAACGGAGGAGTTAGCATGCTGGGTCCCTGGATTATAAACCTTTAGGATTTTTCTATGTGTTCAAGGATAGTTGCTGATAGTAAGGCTGGCAATCAGCAAAAAATCTTGAAAATTAACCATTTAGTTTTTCATTATATCTTAACAACTGGTCCTAACTTTCATGATATTTTACGCTGAAACGTAATCTATGAGAAAAGAAAGATAAAGAATGGTGCAGGGATGATGTATATTTGTAGGGCAATCTGGAAGTTAGCATCGTGCTGGCTTTCTCTACCTAAAAGCCCATGCAGCTTATTTATTGCTGTCTTGGATCGTTGCTGATAATAAGTTCTGTAGTGAACAAAAATATGAAACTTAAATGTTCTGTTCTTTGTGAAAATCTTAACGAGCAAACTTGCTCTTCACACTTTTTTTAAGCTTAAACATAATGGGTGAGAGTAAAATGCTATTATTAGGCTACTATGGAATCACAACATGGCAGTTCCACATAAAAACAACTACAGTATTTCCACAACAAAGATGAACACATTTCAGCAAAAATGTTGAATATATAATAAATCATCCAAAACAGAGGTCCACATTTTAGCACTTTTAAGTCCTGATCTGTTGTCTTCATATTGAGATGCTGAATCTACCAATATGAGATCTATTGTAGGATTAGGAGAGTAAAGGAATGTTAACCAGATAAATATTATCATTTACTGATTATGACATATTATGTAACGACATTAGTAAAGAACTTATTGGGACAATGAATCTGCAGAGAGGTAATGTAATCACAGGGTAAAGGTCAAAAATGTGTCTGATGACTTCACCTGAACATGATGAAAAGATATACTGTAGATGATGAAACTGCAGATGACTGTTGATAATGGAGGGGGTCACAGGGTTCACTGCATAAATTAGCTGTCAGCGATAAGAAATGAGGCATATTTTTAAAATAGCTTCATGATAAGGGTTTGTAACATTGCTGTTAGGTAGATGGGATAAAGTTATAATCTTTATTGCTCTTTATGGAGGCCAATATGTCTTTGTTTAATACTACATCAAACTGATATAACAAGTTCATCAGTGGGGCTTTCAGAGCTGACTTTTAAGTTCTGGAGCGATCTCTTAATTTTGTTGGCAAACCAGTAAATGGAGTGATTTCATTTAAAGCAGACATATATGCAATTTACTGAAGAACAATCAAATATATCCTTCTTAAATACTCTTTAAGCATGATTTAGGGCTGCATCATATGAACCAAAAATCACATCTTAATATTTTAAGCTGTATATCAGTACATAAAGCATAACTTGAGTTTTTGAAGCACAGATAACACAAATGCTTGCCAAAGTGCAGAACTTTGAACTTTGACATAATTATATTAAAGAAACCAGAGCAAAACACCCAGCAGCCATCCTGCTCAACTGCCTGAAAATACAAATAGCTGAACAGTCAATCACATTGCAGCAACTCAACATGCATTCAGGCATATAGAATAGAATAGAACTTTATTTGTCATTGCAACAAGTACAATGAAATTGCAAAAGCCCTTCAGTCAGTGCAAAACAGTGTAATACAATAAAGTACAGTGCAGAATAAAAATAAAATAAAATAATAAGATAAAAATATAATAAAATAATAAAGGTAAGGTGCAAGATAATACCGTGAGTAATGAGAATAAGGTGCAAGAGGGAATGATGAAGGTGCAAAAATAGCTGCCATGTTCTGGTGCAGTAAATGACATGAGGTAATTATTGACATGAGGTAGTGATATTAGCTCATAAGCCTCTGTTCAGGACCCTTACTGCTGTTGGGTAGAAACTATCTCTGAGCCGGTTTGTCCTTGCAGTGATTGACCTGTACCGCCTGCCTGACGGTAGCAGATTAAACATGTCGTGTCCAGGGTGAGAGGGATCCTGGGTTATTTTTCCCGCCTTTCGGAGGCAGCGGGAGTGGTGCAGTTCTTCGAGTGTGAGGAGAGGGCAGCCGGTGATTTTTTGGGCCGTGTTGATGATCCTTTGCAGTGACGTCCTCTGAGCCACCGTGCAGCTGGTGTACCACACGCACAGACAGTACACCAGGATGCTCTCGATGGTGGACCTGTAGAAAGACACCAGCAGTCTCTGGGGGATGTTGTTCTTCCTGAGCACCCTCAGGAAGTGCAGTCTCTGCTGGGCCTTCTTCAGTAGCTCTGAGGTGTTCACAGTCCAGGTCAGGTTCTTCTCTAAGTGGACTCCCAGAAAGCGGAAGTCCTCTACCCTCTCCACACAGTCCCCGTTGATGAGTAGAGGTGGAATGTCTGTTTTAGTCCTCCGAAAGTCGATGATCAGCTCCTTGGTCTTAGCTGTGTTGAGGAGCAGGTTGTTATCACTGCACCACCCAGTCAGCTGCTCCACCTCAGCCCTGTATGTGGACTCATCCCCCCCAGAGATGAGCCCCACGACTGTGGTGTCGTCGGCGAACTTGATGATGGTGTTACTGGGGTGTGCAGAGGTACAGTCCGATGTGTAGAGGGTGTAGAGCAGAGGGCTCAGCACGCAGCCCTGTGGGGAGCCGATGCTGAGGTTGATGGTCTCGGATGTGTGGTCTCCCACCGTCACCCTCTGCCTGCGGTCTGACAGGAAGCTGTAGATCCACATGCAGATGGAATGTGGAAGCCCAAGGTCTCCCAGTTTACCCACCAGTTTGTGAGGAAGGATGGTGTTAAATGCTGAGCTGTAGTCCACAAAGAGCATCCGCGTGTAGGTCCCCTGCTGCTCCAGGTGAGACAGTGACACGTGGAGCGCTGTAGCTATGGCGTCCTCCGTCGATCTATTTGTCCTGTAGGCAAACTGGTGGGGATCGAGACTGCTGGGGAGGAGTGAGGTGATGTGACCCCGTACCAGTTTCTCGAAGCACTTCATCACCACTGGCGTGAGAGCTACTGGCCGGTAGTCATTGAGACTGGAGATGTGTTGCTTCTTGGGCAGGGGGACGATGGTGGAGGACTTCAGGCAGGGTGGAACGATGGACTGGGACAGGGACCGGTTGAAGATTCTGGTGAACGCTCCAGCCAGCTGGTCAGCGCAGTCCTTCAGCACCTGTCCTGGGACACCGTCGGGTCCAGCCGCCTTCCATGGGTTTACCGCCCGCAGCGTGCGCCTCACGTCGTGCTCCTCCAGTGTGAGGCTGGAGCTGCTCTGGACCACAGGGTGTTGTGTAGCTGCCTCCGGAGTTTCTGTCTCGAAGCGGGCAAAGAAGCTGTTCAGCTCCTCTGCCAGTGAGGCTCCTCCCTCAGCAGCTCCAGTGTTGGCCCTGTAGTTCGTGAGGTGCTGGACCCCCCGCCACACCTGTCTGCTGTTGTTACTCTCCAGGTGGTCCTCGATCCTCCTCCTATAGTCCCTCTTGGCCTCTCTAATGCCTCTCTTCAGGTTGGCTCTGGCTGTACTGTACAGAGCGCTGTCACCAGACCTGAAGGCGGTGTTTCTGTCATTAAGCAGCTGCTGGACCTTCTGGGTCATCCAGGGCTTCCTGTTAGGGTACACCCGGATGGTCTTGTCCACTGTGACTTTGTCTGTGCAGTTCTTGATGTAGCACAGAACACTGTCTGTGAACACCTCCAGGTCTGGGTGTTCGAAAATGTCCCAGTTAGTCCTTTCAAAGCAGTCCTGCAGCTGCTCAGAGGCATCTCTGAGCAGCAATATAGGCATTATCAAAGTAACCTACTGAAGTTCACACAGAGCAACAAATCAGGTAAGAAAAGGTGATTTGAGTGACTTTCAATGTGACATGTTTTTCAAGAGTTTTCCAAAAACTCCTGATCTCCTGGGACTTTCACTCACAACCATCTCAAGGGTTTACAGAGAATGGTTGTAAAAGGAGAAAATATCCAGTGATCAGCAGTTCTCAGGGCAAAAAGGCCTTGTTGATGCCAAAGGTCATAGGAAAGTGGCCAGAAAGGTTCAAGATGAAAGAAAGGCAACAGTAACTCAAATAACCATTGTCACAGTCAGTGTATGCAGGAAACTGTTTCTGAAGGCAAAACACAACAAATCTTAGAGCAGCTGGGCTAAAGCAGCGTTGTACCATCCTGTAGATCTTGATCTGCTGGTAGAGCTTCAATATATTTCTATTAGATTTTTCAGACTAGATTGCTGGGTCTTTATCTGAGACACAAGATGGACCCCATTACTTATTTATGACATTTATCGATCTGATTTCTCCAGCTGTGCTGTAAGATGAACTAGAGTTAGGAGTTTTGTTTCGTACAATGCTGCTTGCGTTGTTAAATGCAGATGTGACTTCAAATACAGTGATTCTGTATTTTTATTCTTTCTCTTGATTTTTGTAATGTGTGATGAATTAGGGATTGTTTGTACTGGTAAGTAATTATGTAAGTAAAATCTATTTCTCTAGCACCATTAACAGATACAAAAGTGCTAAAATAAAATGTCAATAAGACCTGGTAAAACAATTGAATCCAGAGTGCAGAAACGACAAAGGGACACATCAATCAACTTGAACTAAAAGCCTGTCTAAATCAATGTGTTTCTTAAAATCACCAGTGTATTCAGCACAGCGTGTTTTATTGATGATTCTCAGTGGATCAGGGCAGGTGGATCTAGCTTTCTCTATCAGCATCTTAAAGGATCTTCATTTGAAAAAGGCTGGTGACCACTGAACTAGAGAGTATTGATCAATGTTGCTGTCTGAAACCTTATGTCTTCTTTGAAAAAACATTGTATATTGTAAAAACTCAACAGATTTTCCAGCCCTATCATAATCCATGGGGATCATCTGAGCAAAATCAGCTGTACGTTACAGACCCTTAACATTGTCCTGCAGTCTAAAATGCCTACATACAGTAAGTACATTAAGAATGTGTTCTGCTTTCACCTCCTCTGTCACCCCTTTCAGCTCCAGCTCTCCCTGCAGCACCTGATATACGGCTGTCCTAAATTCTCTTGAACCAGTTCAAGCTCGGCCTCCTTCTGGATCTGCGTCCTGCTGTGACTTTGCTCGTCTGGCCCCTAACTTTTCTCCACAGTCATCCATTTTAAATCATATATTAAATTTTGCTTGGTCTGTCTTTTCCCCCGCTGCTCTTGCACTTGGCACCGCGGTTCATTTCTGCTCACCAACAGTCTGGGATCAGAAGCACAGTGCTATGTCAGCCCTCATTGGGGTGAGCCTTATTTTGGATTTCTCTGAATTTTACTAAGGGGTATCCTGACTAGACATGATAAGGGCAGAGTCCATGGTTATTTTTTCACCACAGACCTCAAGCCTGGGCTAATCTGGGAGCAATCTGGGTCGAGCAGGTCAGCCAAATGTCAAGCCTGATACTGGTGGTGTCAGACTCAGGATGAGCAGGGAACAAATGCTGAAAGAGACGCATGACAGGAAGGCAGTGATGCAAAATATCTCTGAAAGCCCTGATAGGTAAAAAGGACAAAACAAACTGATCATTTTAAAATCTAACTCAACCGTCTTACTTTAAAGGGCCAAATCTCGCAAGTTCCCCTTTTATTTCTGTAAAACAAAAGGATCAACACTCACGCCAGCTGGAAGACGAATAGACGAATGATGAAGACGAATGATTAAAACAGGTCAGCATGAAAAGTAGTAGCTGGTGAAAACGTTTTCTAAGATGCCATTTCCTTGGGAATTTGTCTTTTTCCTTTGAATGTGCAATGAAGAGTTTTGGCAGATTAAATACTTTATTTGAGTGTGTGCTGTAACACACATTTCGTCCACTAGAGTGCAATGTAGCCAACATTACTGAGGGGTGATCTTTACATGTAAAAACCTAATGATAATGTTTTCTTTATTGTGCAACCATTTGTAACTTATAACTCTGATTTTTGTTTTTATCCATTTATGCATTTGTTTATTTATTCAAACAGTTCTAAATAACATTTGCATGTTAGGATGACACCCTCTTTGCAATGCATCTCCTTCATTTGCATTTAGTATTTTTGGTAAACGTTGCCCTTCTTTGCAGAGGGAGCTGGTAGAGAGGCTCAACTTACTGTATCTGTCAAAATCAACTTGAAGTGATGCTTAATATTTCAATTAAACTGATCACTTTTTTCCTGTCTGTCACCTAACACAGGTGAGCAGGTGGCAGTGTTTCGAGGCCTGGATGGAAAAGCCTTTGTTTTGGATGCATACTGTTCTCACCTCGGTGCCAACCTGGCAGTGGGAGGTCGAGTGGTGGGAAACTGCATTGAGTGCCCTTTTCATGGATGGCAGTTTGACGGGAACAATGGAAAGTGTGTGAAGATCCCATATGCAGAAAAAGGTAGGACATGAAGATACAGAAGTAAATGCATGAATTAGATGGCTATTACCTATTAGCAGTGTTACCATGCCCAAGTGCTTTTCATCTTAAAAGTCCTATGACAAACTAATAACTGGAGATTGTTAATGAGAAAATATTATTGGAAACACATTGTGTTCTACATCTTGATTTGTTGGAAACTGGAATTTGAGCAATACACACAATATTGGCACATTTTACCCAAAACATAAAACACAGTAAAAGAATTGTAAAATATAATGTGAATACCATATCTAACAACCGTTCTGCTTGACACTGTCCATTGACTTAAGCTATAGATAAGACCTAACTGATATAACAGCTGTGAACATGTAAGATTTTGTATTTATGGTAAAAGAAATTAATCCACCAATTGGTCTTTTAGAACATAAAAAACAAGAATTTTCACTCACGACATGCTTTTGCCATTTCTAAGTGCACATCCCTCTCCCTTTCATGTAGTACTTTCCTTTTGCTAATGCTTTTCATAAAGATCCAAGAATTCAGTCGAGATAGCGGATTCACAGATGCATCTGTTTAACATTGGAGTCTGCCGTTTTTACAAATAACTTGTGATGAGCAGCTGTCAGTTGCAGATGTTAATCTGTTGTGTTGCATCCGTTTGATATCGGCATCTATCACCCCTAACTTTTTACTGGGTAGGTGAGTGATGTGTTTGACGAACTCTGATCAAATGACTCAAAAAGTTGGAATTTTAGATAAAACTGATAGATGCAAATAAAATAAAAACAAAAATCTACATTGTTGTTGACCCATCAGCTGACTCGTTATTTCAGACATCAGTATTAGTATCGGCCATTAACTGTACACACACCACTAGAAATGCTCTGATCTTGACTCTTTAGGTCATCAAAAGTTATCCCCAAATTAGTTAGCCCTGTGGGTCATTATGCAGGATGTCTTTCTTTTCTTTCTTTATTTTCAAGAGGTGAAGTTAAGACAAATTGATTGTTGTCTTGGGAGCATTGGGAGCATATTTTTGTTTAGCTAATAAAACATTAAATTCATATTTCTATAGTGATAAGACATCAAATTAGCTAAAGTTGACAACAAAAGTCAGTAAACCAGCACTATGGTAAAAGTTTGACCAAAATTAGTGAAGCTGATGACATTATGTATTTTTTTATCTAGTTTTATTTCAGCTTGATCATCACTGTGCAGCGCTTCAACAGTTTTTAACATGTGCACGTATGTTTTTTATCTGTCCCTCAGTTCCAGAGTTTGCCAAAGTGCGCAGCTGGCCCAGCTGTGAGGTTAACGGTCAGATCCTGGTTTGGTTTCACTGCGATGGAGAAGAACCTCAATGGGCCATCCCTGAGGTGAAGGAAATCACAAAGGGAGAGTGGGTGTACAGAGGGAGAACCGAACATTTCATCAATGCTCACATACAGGTAGGTTCACAATGTGTGTGAATAAGTTTCAAAATAAACTTTAAGAGATGTCTTTTTGAGTTTGTTAACCAGAAATCAAGCATCATATTTTCCCAGGCCGATGCTTTTGCCACCAAACACTTAACACTCTTGTCATGTCGATGTGTCTTCCATAAAGGAAATTCCTGAAAATGCAGCAGACGTCGCTCACCTTGGCCACCTGCACACACCTGGCATGTTCAGTGGAGTCGATCTGCGTTACACAAACAGCAAAACCTGGCAATTTGTACAGCATGATTGGAAGGTGCACATTTTTCTGAGTTTAGCACGAGTATCAGAACGGCAGGTTAAGACAGAATTTTAGGTGCTAACCATTAGCAGTGAAATATATGGGTGAATGTCCACCTAGAGCACTGAAAACAGCTCCACAACACACTTATGGGTCTGAAAACCAGCATTAAACCATTACTTTATATCTGCCAGTGGAGGCCGTACTATGTTAATTTTAGCTGATACTGAATTGTTTGGTTTAAGAAAGTATGTCATACATTGAATTTGGTGGAAAAATAGAAACCTACTATTTCCACCTGCTTTTTTTCTGTTTAAATGTGTGTTGTTTGTTTTTATTCCAGGCCCAGTGGGAGCCAGAGTCAGAGCCCACCGCTCATTGTTCTAATATGTATGTGAAACATGCCATCACTGTGTTTGGACGACACTGGTCTCTGCTGGACGTCAGTGTGGTGGCCAGACAGGTACAGCCTATCCAGTGGGGACTGCAGTCTTAATTCTAAAGTCAACTTTCCTGTCATGCCTCCATGTATTGATTTATTGAAGTTGAATGCACTGGCTAGGTGTGCGCCAAGGTGTGATCTTACTTAGAGCTGAAAGTTACCACCAATTGAAGTTACCAGTTGGACTCAATCTCTGGTTAAGTTGCGCCTTGGTGGAATTTTTATTCCTGGGTTGGAGCATGCAGAACTTTATAAAGCAAGATTTAGCTATGTGACATAAATAAAAAAAACTCTGTCTTTATTCTGTGTGATGGAAAAAGTCAATAGAGCTCTGCAGGTGAGAGGGGCATTATAGGAGGTAGCAAAGAGATAGTTTAGTATTTTTGAAGTTGGGTTGTAGCAGTTACTTGACAATAGTCAGTGAAAGGGCTTCAAGCAGCACTGTAGCTTTAAGAAGAACGAGCTGAGAAGACCGGTAAGGTACACTGCTGTTGGCAGGTTCAGTTATTTTGCTTTAATGTGTGAGTTTTACAAGCCATAAAACAATGTTGGGTTGAATGTACTATTGTACAAAGAATTTCCAAGCACTTTTTTTTTTCTTCCATGAAGTCCATGTGTTCGGCACTATTTTACGATGCATCAAATGGCTATGTGCTCCTACGCCTCCAGAAGAGCACACAAAACTAAAAATGGGGCAATTTTTGCAGCAAAAACCTAAGTGTCCACAGCAACCTTCATTGGGAATGTAGTGATTTTTATGCACTTGGCAAAACAGTAGTGAGATTGTATGTTGATCAGTACGCCTCTAGGATAGTTGACTTAGCAGTGTACCTAATAGTGCCTGATCAGTGGAAAAGCAAGTTGTTGGCAATGAATTAAATATTGCGGGCAATCATGCAGCACTGACTTTGTGGCTTGTTCTTACCTAAAACTCTCTAAATTACTGCAGAAATGGTGGCTCTGTTTGCAACAATATATAGCTCTAGCTTCTGTGCAGACTATTTGTCAAGGTCAAGGTTTCTTTATTAGTACCAAAGGTAATTTTGTTTTACAGTACCAAATTAGTACCAAACAGTAATATGTTGAACTGATCTCTGCTCCTGTGGCTAATGTTCAGTGCCTTGTATGTCACACCAAAATCCTCAGATATTCCTTCAACATTATAAATTTTATAGGATGAATAACTACAGCAAATTATCAACATTTTAATATAAATAATAATACAAATAGCAACACTGTTAAGTAAACCAAAGAATCATGTTTGATGTAAAAATACAGGTTGTTCTCTTAGCACAAGTGTACCTGTATGTTTCAGGTGGGTCCAGGTTTGGTGTTCCTGCAGTTTGAGCACAGTTTTCTGGGTCGAGGTGTCATGCTGCACTGTGTGACTCCAGTGGAGCCGCTGCTGCAGTGTGTGACTCACATCGTCTTCTATCAGTCCAACATCCCACCAGTAGTGCCAAAATTTATCCTCATGGCAGAGCGTATACAGGTAGGAGACACTTAACTGAGCACTGAGCTGTGCACTGATCCTCTACAGTCTTCAACATCTGATGTTAATCTTCTAAGCTTTTTTTTCATACACAAAATTCAGATATTTTCTTGTCAGTTTCAGCGGGCCTGGAGGAAGTATTTTTTTGTAATGGTGTTGTCTTTTAACAAACCTACATCCACCTGTTGTACAAAACAAAATACAGATAACCAAGGTCAGCAGGGACTAGCAGAGGAGTTTACAGGTTCAGGGGATTAGGTAAAAAAAGGGCACTATTTCAAAGCGTGCGGATATGGATCTGATTTTTTGAAATTATCAATAAAAAATTATAGACTTTTTATTTTCTTTATTTACATCAAAAAAGGAAAGAAATGACCTAGTGCTATAGAATTTTGTAAGAAACATCTCAGTATATTCATCATGTCACTTTGGTTATATTAAAAACTGGATTAAAAACTCACAAATGATGTCCATGTGTACCAAGTAAATGCAGCCCGCTCTGCTGTGCTCAGCCTTTCTACAGCCGTCATCCTCACAGCTGTGAAGACCCTCAGTGGTGCTATGTCGTTGAATAATACTTACAGACAGCATTGAGTTCGAACCATCATGTAACAAACGCCCTTGTGTTCCACAAAATGGTCAGGCTTTGAGTCTTTGCTCATAAAGTCAGTGAAAGATTTAGCTATTTTCTCATATTGCACAGAGTTTTGAGGCCGGTTGACAAGCTGAGTATGACAAATGTTGGCCAGTTAATGGCAGCATTAGCTTGGTCCAATTTAACAAAATGCAGGCCCTGTTTCTTGGACTCTGTGTGCATGAACCAAATAATTATGACTATTATTCCTAGTTTTTGGAGAAAGGTTGACCAGCTAAAGTTGAATTTCTCTCAGAGGGCAAAACATTAGATGTGCGCAAGCCCATTTTTTGTCTCTGTGTGCACAGACCTGTAAGTGTGCTGTAAAAATTACAAGCTCAATGTGAAAATAGTCATCATCATGCTTACCTGCTACATTTAGTCATTAGCTCAGCCTGACATGATGTGGAATGCAGCTGGCAATGCAGATGGCCATTAAATCTGCAATTATGCAAAAGTCCATTTAACTGGATTTTCTGAATAAAAACAGATCGGTTTAATGCTCACTTCAGTAATGTATTGTGCTTTTTGTGTGGGCTGTAGAGGGCTTTACTCCTCTATGGTACAGTTCAGGGAGAAGAATGGGGTAGGAACTACTGCTCTAGATGGGCTGCAGGGTAGTCAGTTGTAATGAATTACTGTTAAATATGTAAATATGCATCAATTTTTTTTTAAGAAAAAGATTAGTCTGCATAAAATCAGGCAGGGTAGATTCGGCTGTGTAATTTGCAGTCATGCAGTCAGTCCATGATGGGATTTTTTTCAGGGATACATTGAATTCAGTAGCTTTTATTTCTCTGTGGCATCTAAAAGTAAACTTGAAAATGCTGAGCATGATTTTCAACTTAGAAGATTTCAAAAATGGCCACCCCTGATATGAAATTGGTTTCAACACAATTTCCTGTATATCAAATTACCACAAACTCGCAGCTTTATTGTACTTTTTCACATCTTTTATATCACAGCTCAGATTTGGCCAACAATTACTAAGATAATTATTAATATGCAGAAAATAAACAGTAATAAAGTCACTCGAGTGCATCTAGAATGTTCTGTATTTTGTACATTTTTACTGTGTTTACATTTTTTATGAGTACTGTGTTTATAATGCATAATATTCCAATGTGCGGAAAGTATTGTGTGCTT
Source organism: Cetoscarus ocellatus (assembly GCA_037902135.1). Classification (NCBI taxonomy): domain Eukaryota; kingdom Metazoa; phylum Chordata; class Actinopteri; order Labriformes; family Labridae; genus Cetoscarus; species Cetoscarus ocellatus. The sequence goes on along the minus strand of JBAMNC010001741.1, from coordinate 533,731 downwards.
TTTCCTTCCACCCTGCCTTTAGTTTGACTCTCTCATCATTCCCACCAGAGGTAACACCACACAGTCACAGAGAGGGTGCAAATATTCTCCATTAAACTTGTTAATTATCTGAGTGTCGAAATAAAAAAAACTGTCAAAGACTCAACAAGCTGTTGAGCTGAAAAGTTAATTTTAGACGCAAGTAAAAAAAAAAAAATTGGTATTAACATGATCCAGTGACTTCTGTGCTGATTTTAGACACTTGTAGTAAAACACAACATTTTTCACATGTCCTTACATTTGGACATGATATATGAGCTTATTTTTTAATTTTAAATAAAGTGCAAACTCAGACTTCTTTACATGATCCTGATGTTTTCATCTACCTGAAAGATGCAGTAAGTGGAACTGAAGGTACTTTTCATGCTGTTTTGATGAAGCTTTTGTTGATCTCAGATCTCCATGTCACAGGAACATTTCAGATAAAGGTGTACGATGCTTAATAAAAAGCTGTATTAATGTTGAGTAGTGCTTCAGTCAGGGTTTGTAGTTGTCTTAAGCCCTTCTGAAATGTTTGAAATGATTTTGACATTTTCTTTCTTCATGTGGTATTAACACAATGAGCCACCAGAGGAAATCCAATTTTAAAGGTGAAGGTTGAGATTGGACTAAATGCCAAATCTCAGCAGCTGGTAGACTAAATGTGCGGTGACATTTAATTAACAGCACTTGAGATCCTGCTCATAAATTTTAATGCTGTCACAAACCAGAGAGTTTCAAGAACAGGTTGTTCTTGAAGATTTCATGTAATCCTCAGAGAATTTCTGAATTTTTAATTTTAGAGGGAACTTGTGCTTTTATGTACAAAAATCCAACTTTTGTCTGATTTGATGGTCAATAAATTGATTTTAAATTTCAATGTGTTTTTGTCCACTCAAATACCACAATATTTGTGCTGAATAACTATTTTACATTTGACCCTGTAGAGTTAATGTGTCAAATAGTTATTCAGACTGTCTCTGCCTCTGCTAAAATGCATATATTCAGTCATGTTTGCACTGAATATTCATTTCAAATCACGAAGTACATCCTGCAGGTGCTTGAGTGCTTTTCGAGGGCTTTTAGAGGCTAAATTGGCAAAAAAAACAAACAAACAAAAAAAACATATCTGGCAGATACATTACATTTTTTGTACCTTTTAAACGAGAATGATGTGGACTTTAACTCAACATTGTGTCACCAGTGTTAAGAGGCATTAGAGTTTACAAATACAGTGCAGTATTGACAGTATTGATGGTATTTACGTATGTAAGAATGTAGAGTGCCCAGCACAGAACTTTGTGAAACTCCTTTAGATAATGTTGATTATGCTAGCAAACTATTTGTTAAAATCACAGCAGTTTCAAAAACCTTTGCTGATAGGACTAAAAGCACAGTACGGTATAATGTTATTTAAAACTTACATGATAGCAGAATCCGCGCTATGATAAGCCCCAAAACTATTGATTTAAAGCAAAATTATTTATCAGCACATAGATTGGTATTATAGTTTGATAATACAGAAAAGTATAACTTGTTATTTATTTCTAGAAAGTTAGTGGGCTGAATACTGAACCTTGTGTAACCCCAAGTGTTAGAATATGTTAGAATAATTATATTAGGTTTTGAAAGATTTCTAAAATATTTTTGTTTTCTCGTTTTATGACAGATGGTTTAATAATTTTTTAAGCACTGTATATATATTTTTTTTTAAGTAGAGGGCCCAGCTCTGAAACTTGAGGAACTCCTTCTGATAATGGTAAATATTCACATTTCATTCCCTTTTTTGTCAAAGGGTGCTTGTTTTAGGATCTGCTTCTTAAGAGGCTTTAAAAGGTGATCCGACACAAAAAGCACACTGATCAAGATATACATCTGATGTATTTGTAATGTTTGTATTAGCTAATTTACAGGTTTGTAGACACATTTTTTAAATTACAAGGCAGCGCAGTCTTTTATAAACAGCAGGTATGTAATTTTATTTAAAACTATCCCAATAACAAATGGAGGACTACGGTTATCTCTTAAACCAGACTGGGATGGACTTACCAGAATTATAGTGGAACAAGACCACATGCATTCTTATCAAAAGTGTGTTTCTAATGATGTGTACATTTTAAAACAAGCAAAAATGATAATAACGATAATTTAATCAGTAACTATATTACCTGGCAGTGTTTTTGTTCAGCTTTCTCTAATCCTTACTGTAAACCATCCAGTGACCTCCTCCTGGTCTATTTTTTGTGTGTTGCAGTTTGAGCGAGACGTGATGATCTGGAACAATAAGAAGTACATCGCCAAACCTCTCCTTGTGAAGGAGGACTCAGCCATCCAGAAGCACAGGCGCTGGTTCAGTCAGTTTTACAGCGAGAACAGCCCGCGGCTGCACTACCAGCGCGACACTTTGGACTTCTGACCTCGATGAGCTACAGGAGGAGGGAAGCAGCGGGGGAGGACGTCAGGTCAGGGCTGACATTAATCATCAGTCTCAGAGGGGAGAGTCCGTCATTGATTTTTATCCTTCACACATGATTCATTTCACGGTGGAGAGGACAGCTGATTAATGTGGGAAGGGACCGGATGCACTGTTAAACGCCTTACCTTTTTTCAGTTCTAGTCTGATGGATAACTTGACACTGAAGCTTTGTACTGTGCCTAAAGCTGTTGAACTGACTGTACTCACTGTGTTGATCCTGCTCAGAAATTTGAGGTTTTAGGATTGTGGTCAGGAATCAAGCAACACCAAAAACTGTGCAACTAAGTTGTAATCAGAGCTACACGGTATATATCAATTATTACCTCCACCAAGGAGGTCATGTTTTGTTGGCATATGTTTGTTTGCTTGTCTGTTTATTTGTCTGTTTGGTTGTTAGCAAGATTATGCCAAAACTACAGGACATATTTTGCTTGTATTTTCAGGAGATGTTGGTAATGGCCCAACTTAAAGATGATTCAATTTTAGTGGTGATCCAGATAACCGCCATTGGCGAACAATTGTTTTTGCTCAATAACTGTCTAAGTAATAATAATATCAACATGATTCTGGGTGCTAGGTGAGGGTTTTCAGGGCCAAGGAATCATTTTGTGGTGGTAACTTTATAATAGAACTATTGCTTATAGATGTAACAGCAATATGTGAGCTACCTTGGCAAAGGTTTGCGCTCTCCGAGTGCTTTCTAGTGTTGTTTATTGGTTGGTTTCTATCACAGTAAATATGAAAAGCTACATTGTCCAAACAAGCTCCTGATTATTTTCCACCTTTAGTGTATTTTTTAAGTAGGTGCTAAAAAATAATGGCACAATTCATGTGGGAATCTTAAGAAACATGTTACAAACAGCTATGGCTGCTAATTTTCTAGTGTTGCTGCCATTTATGTAATGAATGGGTGTGTTTATGGCTTATTAAATGATGCTACAAATCTTTATCACATTTAAACTATTTCTGATCGAGTCAACTTTTGGTAACACTGTATTTTAAGGTCACCATATTCACCACAAACTAGCTGCTTATTAGCATGCTAATTAGTATTTTACTAGCTGCTTGTCAGAAACAACCTGATGCACCAGTTTGGCCCTTCAATATATTTCACTAGTCCATCTGGGAAAGAGCCCATAGAAAGTGTTTGGGAATGGGAAGAACCTTTCAGAAGCATATCCAGCAGATGATTGGACAATCATTCTCTCATTCATATTAATTAAGTGCCAATCAGATAATGTTGTGGGCGGGCATTGCAGCAGTGTAAAATAAAAAAAATTAAAGGTACTTAGTAGAACAAACTTTCACCAAAACATGTCAGAAGTGGAGTGAAAATTTCATGACCATCAACAAGTGTTTTCAGTTTTGAAGTTTTTTATTTAATAAAGAAATGTGGTCCAGATCTGAGAATTGTATATTTTGTATGTTTGTTACATATACCCAAGTAAATTTTGCACTATTTTCTAAATATTTTTATACTTTAGTTTATTCCCCCTGACCCCTATTTTTATTTTTATTCTAATTATATGTTGATTGTTTTTGCACCAATTTACTAAGTCAAATTCCTCGTATGTGCAAATGTACTTGACAATAAATACAATTCTGATTCTGATGAAACTGCAACTGAAGCTGTTAGCATCTATGCTAATCTTACCTCCTGCTGTCGTTTCGCTCGTAACTCCCACCCCTTCCTGCTCTAAAGGACTCTAATGGGGCCGTTGCCACTTTGGGCTGCTCACAGTTGTTAAAGATTGGAGCTTGGCAAGGTGGATCTGCATGATTACAGACATTGAACCAGGAAGATCCAGCTGCTGCACAAGGTTATATCAGACAGTATTGAGGGATATTAATACCTGATTCTGTATGACCATAACATACAGCTAGTAAGCTATTAATGAAGAGTTTATCCTTCATAACCTTTTGATTACTGGTAATTATTTATGAAGTTGTTGTTTATGAGTTATGACCTTAACTAGCTTTGCTTAATAAGACCTTTATAAGGAGGTAGTATCACAAGAATAGTTATTCTCCCTTGATAAGTTAGTAAGTATGGTTTGTTCTTATGAATACAACTAAATATGAAACTACAAATGAACTAGATATGAATAGGACTTCATTGTAGTTTAGGGGACATATTCTGGGTTACAGATACTGAAGGTTATTATGAACAAATTCTTAATTATTGACATATCTGTATATTATGGTCATGCAAAATTAGATACTAATAAGCTATCAATTTTGGCTGATGAACAGCTAGTTGGTGGTAAATATCCATCCATTATCTATAATCGTATTCCTTTTTGGGCTGCAGGGGGTGTAGCCTATCCCAGCTGATATTGGGCAAGAGGTGTGGTACACCAGCAGATCACAGGGCTACATAGAGAGACAGACAACCATTTACACACACACTCATACCTGAGGGCAGTTTGGAGTCACCAGTTAACCTTTTTAGCATGTTTATGGTCTGTAGGAGGAAGCCGGAGTGCCCGGAGAGAACTCACATGTACGGAAAAAACATGCAAACTTCACACAGAAAGGCCCTGCCCGACACGGGAAATGAAACTAGCAACCTTCTTGTGAGGCACGTGCATTGCCAGCTGTGCCACCATATAGTGACCTTAAAATAAGTGTTACCCAATGTTTGTGCAGATCTTGGATTAAAATTGAATTTAAGATCCAGATTAAAACATTTTTAACTGTAAGGTTTGAATCTAGCCATGTTTTCACCTACAGAAACTCACTGAATTTGCTCAACTGTACTGTATTTATCACAGTAAGAAAATATATTATGTGTGATTTTTGTAATATCCTTCAGGCTTAGATTTAGTGCCACTGAGATGAGATAAAACTCGAAAATGACATGTATATTTGTAAAGTGTGATCAGATGTATACACAGCGATTCTTATATAAGCAGACAGTCTTGTGTTTGGGTGTGTGTCTCAGCTGATTTTGTCTCTGTCTGATTCAGGGCTTATAAAAATCACCTGGCTCTGGTCTGAGCTCAATTGAAGGGCTTCTTTTTATATTTAATCAAATCATTTTATTAGAGAGCAGGTTTACATACAGCATGAACGAACCAAAGTTCTTCACAGACAATGACAAAAATATCCATGTACAAAGATACATACAGATGCACATGAATATATAGACACGTGTATGCTTACATACAGAATAGGAGGATATGTATGTGACATTAAAATGTACGAAGACAGATAAAATACTATTAACAAAGGATGATGCTGTACGATCATAAGTAAAAGAGTCGTGTCATATGGCAGGGAAAACAGTGCTGAGCTGTGACTGAAATAAATGAATAGAGTAATACATTTAGAAAACTCAGAGAGATGAATATCTGCATTCACATCATCTTATTTGACAGCAATAAGTAGACTGGTGACTAAAGCCGAGGACACACTGCAAGTTTTTTTTTGTCAGATTTTACCCATGATTCTCAGTTGGGTAAAGTCTACCAGTCTGCACTAGTTGGGCACAGTCAGCATGGCTAACTGGCCCAAAATCTGTTAGTGTGTGAGGGAGTGAAGACTTAAACTGCAGGTGTGTGAGGGGAACAGATCAAACCTGACCAGTCGCAGACAAATGATGAAATGGCACCATGAAGAGCTAGAAGTGCACTGACAGCACAAACCACCATTTCTGGCATTTTGGACATTCTTAGCTAAGCTGTCATCAAAATGTTAACAAATTCTTTAAAAGAAACCCTACATTCATATTTGGATCACCACCAAAATCAAATCACTTTTGCCAACATTCTCAGAAAATTTCATCACAATCTTTTAGTAACTGTCTGAGTTATCGCACTCAAAGACAGATGGACAGATAGACGGACAAGCAAACAAACAAACAAATGCCAGCAAAAACATAATCTTCCTGATTGAGGTGAAAATTCTTCTTTCACATTTTTTCTTATTCCTGGCTAAAATACTCCCCCGTCGATTATTCTAATAATAAAAACAAAAGGCAAATAAAGAAATGAGAGTCAAATGAAGGGTTGCCCTTAAATTCCTGAAAATGATTGAATATTTGGTAGTTTGATCAGAGATGAAGTGGTTTAAGACATTTACGCAAAAAAGAAAAAGAAAAAAAGAAAAAAAAATATTCATATATGATGATTTTATAGCAGGGTTTTTGTGTGAACCCTTCTTGGTCAAGGGTTCCCAGAGGGTGCAAAATTTGAAATCTCACCACACATAAAAAAAAACTATTGCAATGAAATCAGTGTTGCTGTTACCTTTTGATATATCCAAGACTCTAATCACCAGCAACCCCCTCCCCACCACCACCACACACACACACACACACACTGTCCAGAACAATTGGAATATCTCATTCTTTATGTCATTTTTTTCTTTTTTTTCACAAAACATGCTTTCTAACTGGTATTCAAAGGGTTTAAGTCCTGAAAATGTTTGAATATTTGGGGGTTTTGATCAGAGCTGAAATGATCTGAGAGACTGATGCATAAAAAAAGCAGTAAAATATTTCTGTTTGATGATTTTATGGCAGTTTTTTGTGCATGTACACTTTTAGCTTGAGGGTCCCCAGAGGTAGTAACTTAGGGGGATGCACAAGGATAAATGCACATTTATTCATAAATCTGTGTCCGTTTTTAGAGTCTAGTTTGTTTTTTAACTCAGAAAATGGGGTTACACCACTGCATTATAGATGCATATTTCTGTATATTTATTGCTTATTCACATTGTTGTTTTTTACTGTCTTAGTTTCATAACTGGATTGCTTTAATGGTGTCACTGAATGCTGACAATAATCTTCAGTCTCATGTGGTGATGGGGCTGATTCTGTACGTGGGATTTTTTTGGCATTACAGTCTGTTAAATCTGATCATCAGATGGTTGCAGAGAAGAGATGTTCTTAAGTTAAATGGATAATGATGGTAAAAAGGCCCATGCTTCTGAAGGATATTGGATCAACTTCTCCCTTTTGTTCCCTCTTAATATTGAAATATATTTTCATACGTGTCTAACATACAGATGTCATGTTTATTTTTAATGTGCAGATTAAATGTGTCTTCTCGCCTGTAATGTGTCTGCTCATGCATTCCTGAACTGGCAAAAGCTTTTTGATGCTCTGAATACGTTGAGCATATTAAATTGAGCGGAATAGTGTAAATGCTCACTATACTACTTCGCCAGTGGCGCTTCGCTGAGGCTCATTTTATGTCTTCTTATCTGTGAATGTGCTTATCTCATCTGTGGTTGGAGAAGACTGCGCCGTCTTTGTTCCTGAGAGGAATCACATCAACAGATTGTAGAAGAAGAAAGTGATAAAATAAAGACGTATGGAGATTCTGGATCAATCAGTGTTGTAAAAAGGAGTATTTTTGTATGCAAGGACGGCTTAAGCAGGAGATGTATTTTCCTGCTGGCAGAAGAACATCCTGTCAGATTTTTATACACAACAAGAGCGCAGTGAGACATGAAGACGTTTGAGACGCCATCATTCAGCCTCTGCTTGGGCTCAAACATCAGGACAGCCGGGATGGGACTCACAGAGCGAGCAGACATGCAAACAGTGACAGATGGGCCTGACCGGATGACATCTGTTCCACAAGAGTTGGAATTGGCTGGCACGGATCAGGCCGGCTGCACTGGAAGTGTCAGGAGCTTGTGCAGCAACAGCAGTCGACACGAGGGCCCCATCTGTAGCGAGCCGAGCCACTCGCATGCAGGGATCACCATGTCACCTCAGTCTGCTGCACCCGGAACAACACTGAACTGTCACTGTATGGCTGAGGAGGGATAGGGTGACGGGCCCCATCTAAAAAACAACTCTGATGTAAGGGAAGGACTAATTTAGGCAAGAGGAGTTTTAAAGTATGTTCCTCTGAAGAGCCTGGACCAGCCTTATTATAAATCTAATACAAACCATGTCCCCAACTTAAAGGTTTTTATGTTATTTAAATACTCTTTGAATGGTTTGCTGGTATAAATTACAGGATTCTTTTAATTTAGCCTTTATAATAACTTAGTTCAGAAAGAACAAATATATCTCTTGCCAATATTTTCTGTAAAATGCTTACTCAAATGCAAATTCAATGCATAATTCATTGAGCTGAACTAGATTTGTTTAAAAACTGTTTTTTTAACATTACAAATACTTAGTGGTTATAAAGGATAAGCATTGATGTCAATTTGCGCCCAACACAGTTCCACCGCTAAGTGAAAGACAGTTGATGTTGATATCAGCAATGCTTTAATTCACCCAAAAAAGTGCCATGTGCTTGGTCATTTTGAGTCGACCTTGTTATTTTTGATGATGTTTGTTATGGAGCATGTAGATTTGCATCTCATTTCTACGGTGTTCAACAAGGGCAAACAGCCTTAATGGCTTGGTGCAGTTCAGTAAGACTGCGAATGAAATAACACCCTGCAAGAATAAAAAATACAAAAGCGTTAACAGCAAGTGTGCTGCAAGTTAGAGACAGAACAAAGCCCAAAACAACCCAACCCAGAAAACACCTGCAAGAGCAGAAACACAGCGTAGCCAAGTACAACAGAAGTGCTCATGCTGTCATGGGTGTTTATGGTGGGTGACACACCCAACGGCTGGAAGCTGGCTGGTAACTGGAGCTCTGCAGGCATTTGGCTGGAAGGGGAAAACTGGAGCAGCTGCATCTGCAAACAAGCTCACATAAGAACAGTACAAAATCGTTTCTATAAGATTTTGTCTCTTTTTTGCTGTAATTAAGCAGGAAGTTGGTCCCCTTCTCTTAATGAATAATAATAATGCATCAAAATTTTTTATAGCGCTTTTCAAAAAAAACTCAAAAACGCTTTACAGAGGATAACAGCAAAACAAAAAACCTATGAGTGGTCAGGGGTCATATGCATTTGTGAACAGGTAGGTTGTGAGTGATTGTTTGAATGACAGCAGAGAGTCCGAGTTTCTGATGTGGAGGGGGATTGAGTTCCAGAGGGTGGGTCGGCGATGGCGAAAGCTCGATCCCCCAAGGTCCGGTGCTTGGATTTGGTGATAGGCTTGAGGAGGTTGGAGTTGGCAGAGCGGAGGCTGCGGGAGGGGCGATGGGGCTGAGGGAGGACTGTGAGGTATGGAGGGGCCAGACTTTGAAGTGGATGTGCTGTTTTAGGGGAGCCAGTGGAGCTGTTGGAGGACAGTCCATTGTCTTAATGTCTTGTTAAGCAACATGTTATAAGCGAATACTTGAAAAATTGGGTAAGCTACCTTCTTAGATCCAGGTCGAGCTAAAACTATATTTGACTCATTTCAACTTTTTGAACCTGATATTTTGAGTTATCAATTTTTCAAAATTGTTCCAATCTGTTCACTAAAACTTTTTCCTGCTTCTCAGCTCTGCACAGACAGCTGGAGGCTCACACACACAAACACGTGGATGCTGCAGCTACTCCTCCCTCCTCAGTGACTAATGGGACTGCACTCCCTCTGCTCCTCCATCACTGTCGTCGTCCTGCTGCTCCTCCTGCTGGGCTTCTTCCTCTTAACATCGTCTCTGCTCCAACCCCGTGCAATCCTCTCAGCAGTAGATAACCTTATGGATGATGGATGTGTTGATTCCTTTAAGATGACTGTCTCCTGCAAAGTGATTAAATATGAGCTACGCGGTCCCTAATTCTGTGTTTTAATACTATTTAACCTAAAAGTCTCTTGATATTGAAATGTGTTTTATGATTGCTGCATGGCCAAGACAGCACATAAGATACAAATATAATAAACAAAAAACAGAGAAAACTGACATTAAACACACAGACAAAGAGACTAAACACAGCTCACTTAGGATCATAAATATTTTATTGGTCCCTTTAGGGAACCTTTGGTTGCCTTCATAAACACTGTATTTGTAGAAATATTGAAATATACACAAGAAAATGAATCAAATAAGGTGTGTATACAAAATAAGCACCAAGTACAACAAAACAGTCTTTTCAATAAGTTTAGCTTCATATTGAAATTGCACATTATTAAAGGGTGACAACTTGCAGGACTATTGTGCCCATGTGCAGTAGGAGAAAGAGTAACGTTAAAGGCAAATTTGTGATGATACAAACACTTTGCGATCTTAGCGTATTTATCAGTTAATCAAGACAATCACCAGGACCAGGAGCAATGTTTAACATTCTTGTGAGTATGACATCTCAATTTCACCGTAATTAAATTTCCTGTAGTCTGTCCATAACTGAAAGACGCCATATGTTGCCTTAAATGGTGTTTATATATTCGTTTTTGATGCCTGCTGTATGTTCACAATAACTGATGATCAAAAAACCTAGTTTTCACATCCAGACTGCCCCTTATGGTGCTGTATTTCTCTCTGTCTGAAATGCTCTGTTCGAGCTCCTGCCTCTATAAGACTCCATTCTCCACGTGGGCCCAGTCTGCTCTGATTGGTTTACAGGTCTACTCTTTGGACTGACAATGAAACAAAGTGGGACAGCGCACTGGTAGGGAAACTATTCCAGGGAAACAACAGCAGCTGCTGGTGCAGCAGAGAGGCTGAGAGGGAGAGGTCTTAATGCAGCAGACTTTCTGTTTTGTTCACAGAGGTGCTCTGTCAGGTGGAGGACACATGCTGAACTCACTAAAGGGCATATAAAACTCAAAAATGCTTAATGTGACCTCTTTAATTCAGACTGTTATCTGCTGTTAGAGAGTAAAAGCTGAGATTGAGCTCTTACCCTCTGACATAAGATACAGAGTCCTCAAATGCAACCTGAGCAGCTTTAGAAACTCATTTGTACTCTCATGAGTCAAACTTCTGAATATTTCCTTGCCTGTGTGGGTTGTGCAACAACATTATTGTTTTCTCTTCATTTTACTTTTACCTGATCGTCTTTTTTTCTTATTTTACCTCATCTATTTTTTGCTACACAATATGGGGTTGGGGTGGGGTAATGTTGTTGTGTTCAATGTTTTTAATCCATCTTCTTCCATGATCTGGGGCTGGTCAGCAGAGGAAGCAGGACAACCAAGATGGCAGGCCAACGGTCCAGATTGTAACCTGCCTCTTGCCCAATGTCAGCTATGATCGGCTCCAGCCACTGCTACCATGAAAGAGTTAAATGGTATAGATAATGCATGGATGAATAAAGTAAATGCCAAACTAAACATTCACTACAGATAAATAGGTCTTAAGCTTTGACAGATTCTCTTTAAATGTTTCGTGAAGGTCCATTTTGACACAAGAATCAACTAAATAGCTATTGAAGGTCTAAGGTTGGAATTTTCTGTCATGTTCTTTCCCTGCTTGTAAAAGTGATCTCTAAACTATGTTATAAGGGATTTATTGTCAAATGTTACACAGATGTCCACTTAGATTCAAAGATGGGCTGATCACATTTTGGATGGACAACTTCAAGGTCACTTTTGCCTGAAATCATGTCATAAAACCTGCGCCCTCAGTGCCAAAGAAAAAGAATTTCCTCTCATCTCAAATCCACAAAAATCGTGACTCCCCATTATGCCTTTACTGTGTGGCTCCTGCATACCTCACTGAGGCATGACTGCCAGGGGGTAGTTATACTAATCTCTTATTTAAAGCTTTTACCTTTGAAACTACTCTGTTATGACGGCGCTTATTTATATTTGATTAGTTTTATAGTCCTCATTTATTTCCCTTTAAGCCGGATTATCCTAGTATCACATTTGAACTCTCTCAGGCCTGCAGGGCAATCTTTTTGAGAAAAACTTCAAATAGACCGTTTGTGAAATGGCGATCGAGAGCAGTTTGCAGGTGCACATGATGAATACGTTGCTGAATACTGAAAGTGTTCCCAAAGTAAGAATAAATCAGCGAGAGATTAATCTTTCAACGTTACTGATATGTATGTGTCAAAGTGAAAGGCCTCAGTTTCCTATCATTCACACCCTCTGACTTCAGTTATCTTTGAAGCTTGTTGCAGCTCAGGCGCCGTGCATGGATGAATGTAAATTTGACTTTGGATCAAAACTCGTCACATCTTTCTTCGCCTGTATTGACCTACTTCTCATCTTAACAGCTCAGATGCTCTCTGACGTTACTGCTGCATATTCTTAGTAACAAAAACCCGTCTTGATCTCCTTTCATAGAGCACTTAAGGACTTGGCCCGACAATTTAATCCTTTATATTCACGTTATTCATTCACAGGAAGACAGAGACAGTGATGAAAGACGGAAGAGAAGCTGCCTTAGCTTTTATTCTTTATTTTTGTTTTGTTGTTGGGGGCACAACGCACTAAAGATGATTATGAAAGATATGCACAGCTCTGCTCAACAACAGTTGTTATCAGTAATTTCTCGTTTTGTCAGTTCACAAAGAGAAGTTTTCTTTCTGTATGTGCATGGATTTGTCCCGATGGTGAAGACAAAAGTTTATCCCTGAACACTTTCTTGTAATGATGAATTCAGAGTTTTTAAAAGCTAAAATCTTTATTTTTATCAATTCAAGGTAAGAATTTATGCCTGGCTCTTGGTCTTTTCTGTTTGTGACAATTTGGAATTTTTGTTGCAAGAGAATCTTTTGGCAGCTTTTTAATGCCGGGGTAGGGTGAGCAGATTTTCAATCAAGATAGAAAAATTGTAAATTTACCACGAACCTATGTCCATGAGCTCAAGACACACTAAAATGTTTCATCAGTGCACCTGTGACACAATACAGTTGACAAAACTGTACTTGAATCATGTAATGATAACAATATTAAGACTATTTATTTTAATTAATATTACATCTGCTGAGGAGGTAACATTTTTAGTTAGGAGTTAGTTAGTTCATTTGTTTGTTTGACTGTTGACAGATTTTGTTGACATTTTCAGGGAATGTTGGTCAAGGACGAAGTGATTGAATTTTGTTAGTGATCCGAATGCAGATGCAGATCCTAGAATTTTTTAAAGGATTTTGTGGTGTTGCCAGATAAGGCAGATTTACAAATTTTCATGAATAAATCAGTAAGTTCTCAATATACATTGATGTAATTTTTTAGAGAATGTTGATCATGCCACGAGGGAGAAGTTATTTAATAACTCACTTGATAGTGTTGGAAATGCCTTGACAAAGGTTTGTCAACTCTTCTCCTTATTATTATTAATATTATAGTTATTATTCTTAATAGTGTTGTTACTTTTATTACATAATTTCAGTATTAACAATAATAATGATATTACTATAATATGAATACTTTAAAAAAGAATTTTACACACACATTTTTGTTATTTAAGAGTTTATGCTATTTTCTGAGAGTGTTTTATCCATATAATACCAAACTTTCTGTGACGATACAGCTAGTTTTGTTTTATTTAGTACGTTTTTTCCTTGTGTTCTTTGTCTTTGTGACCTCTTGTTCCCCTTGTCTCTCTTGTTTCCTGTTTTATTTTGAAATCCCTCTGTTCCACATGGTGTTTCCTGCCCTCCCTTCTGTGTGCCTCTGATTGTGATTCCCTACACCTGTGTGATTGTCTCACCTGTGCTTGATGTTTCCCAGTGTATTTAGTCTCTGTGTTAACCCTTTGTCTTTGTTGGGTCATTTGTCTTTCCAGTCTCACACTCGTGCCGGTGTCTTCAGAGTTTCTCCAGTGTTTCCTGAGTCTCCAGTGGTTTTTAGTGGTTGTAGTTTGTCTGTTTTTGTTGGATTCTTGTTGTAGAGATTTTGATTTGTACTTTTAGTTTTGCTTCAGTGTTTATTATTTTTGTTAGCTTGTTTAATTTGATACTTTGTAAGGGATTTTGTTTTGTATTTTGGACTTTTTGTAAAGAATTAGTTTTTGTTTTTTGAATCCTTTTTTTAGGTATTAAAGCCTTTTTGTGTTTATCTGCTTTTGGGTCCTTCACTTTGTTTTTTGTTAGTATATTTTTGCACAACCCTGACACTTTCACACATAAATCTGTAGTTCTGGCATACAGATCATATTTTTCCTTCTTTATTACTTTTAACATATGCATGTTTTGGTGACAGATAATTGCTGATGAATAACACAAAACTAAATATTCTGACAACACGTTTTCTTTTCATCGTAAAGGTTATTTTTGGTTTTAATGTTGTGGCTTGTTTACTATATAACATTGTTTTTTCTAACATCAGTGGGCACAAACATGAGGATTATAGTGATAACAGTAAAACACATTAAGTTGGAAGTCAGCATCAATTGTTTTGTAACAACAGAGCTGCATCCAGCCCATACATTTGTTAGTGTTTGCTAGCTTTAATACGCCTTCACTTGTTGGTATTCCCTGCATGGGGTGAATATGAATGGATTCTTGCAGCATTCTGATTTTTTTTAGGGGAGCTGTGGCTGACCTGATGCTCTGTGGAAACTCTGGCACCCTTTCCCTGGCATGACTCTACCTGATGTTATGTAACTGTCAGTGTGGTAAACTGGCAGAACAAATGTGGTTGCAAGATGAGATTTACCGACACATTCACAGGCTAATCAGAAGCAATATTTAAAATGCAGCGTGTATGATGATTATCGTTATCATACTGGCAACAGTTTTGGCAAAACATTAATAAACATATATCCAGACAAACCAGTATCACATGCACAGTGAAATGGTTTGGTATCTTATTTCAGGCAGTCAACATAGAGACGGGGGACTGTCCCAAATTGGGACATTATTGTTTTTTTTTTATATTTGTGGGGACACAGGACACAAGGTCTGAATATGGGATGGTCCTAGCTAAATTTGAGGAAGTGGAGCCATGTCTCTGCCTGTTAGGTGTCACATTGGTGGAAGCGAGCTCCGTTTGTGACGACCCTTCCGTAGTTACACCGTGGTCATTGAGTGTGAACCTCATCACAACTTTTCTCAGTGAAAGATCTTTTACAGAGCTCAGTAAACGTCCAATTTGGGGTTGCTTCTTTGAGTATTTCACATACTTGTCTTTCTGTTGGTCAATAACTTGATTTGAGCCTTGAGACTGATTTGGTTGCACTGCTGTGGTCCTGGTCCTCTACAACACAGTTCATGCAATTAAGGTGAGGCCTTTGGACCAGCAGGTTGAGGGGACTTTTTTCTGACTTCAGCTCTCAGCAGCTCAGGGTCCTTGTTAATGCCCGAGGACACGTTCACTTGTGGCAGCAGATACTGTGCTGAAACCCTCGACATTCACGTTGAAGCAACTCTCCAAAATGAGCCACTTCCACCTAAGAAATTTTTCTTTTAAAGCCCATTCAAGGCACTGCACTGAAAATGCAATTCAGAAATATTAATGAGTAGTTCTGCATAAGTATAAGGAGGAGGAATTTACAAGGAAAGGGTTTGTCTTTTTTTGACCAAATGTTTTAAAGAAAATGTACAAGTCTACCCTTGAGCACACTGATTCAGCTAGGAAGTACTCGAAGAGCACAAACCTCCACCAAGGTAGCTCACATATTGCTGTTATATCTATGAGCAATAGTTCCATGATAAAGTTACCATCATAATATGATTCCTTGACCCTGAAAACCCACATCTAGAACTTTGAATCATGTTGTCATTACAAGTTAGTCTGCTATTGAGCATAAATGATGGTTCACTACTTGCAATTATCTGGATCACCACAAAAATCTAATCGTTTTTAAATTGGGCCATTACCAACATCTGAAAATTTCAGCAAAATCTGCCCAGTAATTTTTGTATAGTCTTGCTAACAAACAAACATATGCCGGCAAAAACATAACCTCCCTGGCAGTGGTAATAAATGCAATAAATCCTTACAGATAAGAGTACAGCACCGGCTGCGTGACAGTTTATACACACGTTTATTGTCTATACCTTACCCTAAACATTAAATATTGAATGACTTTAAACAAGAGCAGGATCAAATGCATCCTACTCCTCTCCAAATCAAATCCTTTAACTCCCCTGACACGTCGGTCCATCTCAATTACTGAAACATGAATTTGAAGCTGACAGCTCTCTCCACTGTGAAACTGAGAATTGATCCGTATCGATCGGGCCAGCAGCCCCCCATAAGGCTTTGCAGCACGCTGGGAGCAAAGCTGATATCTAAAAATCCAGATGAGTCGTTGTTTTCTCCAGGGCATAAATAGTTCAGATGTGCATCGGGACGAGCGAGCAAGCGAGCACCGAGGGGGCTCTCACATCCATATTTTATATGCGGACTTCACACTACATGAGAAACACATCTCAGAGACAGGCATCCATCTGCACATGAGTCATTGAGGCAATCCATTTAAAAGACTTCATCAGCTCTGTAGTCACAGTACGAGAGCATGACCTGTTTCTGCTCCCAGCTTTAATCAGATAATGAAGGCTCGATGGCAGAGGAAGCAGACAAAACATGGACATTGATCACATTTAAAATCACACTCCACACATTTAAGTGACCCACACTTAGTATTTATGGTTCAGCTCTTCACATTGTGTTCAGGACTGAGGATGTGTTCTGGGAAATGCACATATGAGACACAGAACAACACAAGGACCTGAAGACATGCAGTTTGCAGACCAACACGCTGCTGTCATGCTAAGCGCTAAAGCGTGTAGGAGTTTCAGTGTGACATGCTCTGTCTGGTCTTTCTTTTATTCAGTCCTGGTCCATGTTACACCCAACAATAAGACATAATTAAAATACACTCTCACAACTTAAAGGGACTTTAAGTAGTATGTATAGTATGCTCGTTTTTGCATGTAGCACAGGTGTCTTTCTATTTTCACTGGACATAGTTGTCATTTCTATGCAGTGCACTCGGGCTGTTAAAATAGCAGATGAACAAACAAGCAACCCTGTAAGCACAAAGAAGTTTGTTTACTCTTATGACCAGGACTGGTCAGGCACAAAGCTGGTGTATCTGTATCTTTAGGATACCGAAAACCAAACAACAGTGCCAGAACCACTTAAAACCTGGTCCAAGGTACTGAGTGTTTGGGCAATGCATCCATGCTACTTAAAGAACAAAGATGGACAAATGAAATGCACACTCTATCAAGCTAGTTTCACATACTCTGGATGCACAACAGCGCACATTCTTCACAGTTTGATATCAGTGCTTTTGTTGACAATTCAAATCAATTTCTTACAAGAAAGACAGCTGAGAGGCAGCTTCTTCATGTACACTCTTCAACATTATATGTCGTTCACTCAGAAACTCATAGAGGCACACACCATCAAATGCTCTCATGCAGCAATAAGTTAGACACTGATATCAGAATCAGAATCAGAATCAGCTTTATTGACCATGTATGTTAGACATACAAGGAATTGTCACCGGTTCACTTCACTCTCCAAGTACAAAAAAAATAGGTACACACAGTGTACATCCTATATTATAAACGAGAAGTTTAAAAAATTAAGTTAAGGTGAGAATAAAGGATAGAATAGAGTATGTACAATACGTAAAATGTGCAAGATAAAAATGATAATAAAAAAAGAAACAAGGTGCACAGCTGCATATAAATGGGATGATGATATGTGCAATGAATGGTCATATATAGGGACAATAGACAGGCAATTTGCAGTTGTGAGTTCAGCATGGCAGCAGCCTGGGGGAAGAAGAGGAAGTTGCTAACAGACAAACAGACAAACAAACAGACAGACCCCGGTGAAAACATAACCTCCTTGGTGGAGGTAATGAGAGATCACAGTTTATGTAAAAGAACAGCAACTTAATATCTGAAAGACAGTTGTGTGTTTGGCTGTAAGTGGTGGACATTTTTTGAAGGGATGAATGTTATTGTTGGCATAATATCAGTGTTGGCAGATATGAAAATTTCTGCAGGTGCATAATTTACAAATATATCATTATGCTTGACCTCATGAGATGAAGCATTACATTTATGGAATTAAAGCAGAACCAATAAAACTACCTCAGCAAAAGCATTTCACTTTCATCATCTTCAGTCAGCAAACTTTTGTTCTATAAACAAATCTTTAGGTCTGATATTACACTTAAGGAATATAAGGCAATGTCAGATTTTCACTGTGAGCCAACATGCAGACAGACATGCTTCAAACCATTGTTGTCACCAACAAAGTTATCAGCTTATAGCAGGGCTCTCGTATATGTAGTCTAATTTGGAAAATTGATTTTAATTTTAAGTTTTGTTTTGTACTTAGAGCGCATATATATATGTGTATATATATATATATACATACATATATATATAGCTTCAGCTTGTATTCTGAGAGCTAAATATACATATATACATATATATATATTATTATATATATATATATATATATTATGCCTGTTTCAAAAACAGAGTATCAGGGACTTGTAATTTCCAACAAAGAGTATATTGATTGGACTGAGATCAGAAATATCAGCTTTTTTAAAAATGCAAAACAAAACACATTTTTTTCAAAGACAAATATTTAAAGCAGTTATGTAAAACATCTTTCCAGACAAAACAAGGTAGGCATGTTTATTTATATCACACATTTCAGAGACAAGAGAACTCAGAGTGCTGCACACATCCTGACACAGGAAACATGGAAGAGGACATTTATGAATCATTCAAAAAAACAGTACAAATAAAGAGAGGATAAAGTAAAAAGAAGAATAAGCTGAAAAAGTAAAGTAGCAGTTTTAAATAAAAGAATAAAGTTAACACTCAGATCATGGAGAGCAACAAAATACCTGGTTGTTTTTCTTGATCAGAAATGGATTTGTTGATTTTTCCTCCAACACAGCAAAGACTTTTATTTTCAGAAAAATGAAATCTTTTCATGTGGCCTCTCTTGGAGACGATTTATTGAGTGTGATTCTGAAGGACTAACTCATGCCTTATCTATTCCCACTGCACATCATACACTTCAAAACAGTTACTTGCAAATGTGCACCATTTTTGCACATTTGGACACCTCTGAGCTGCAACTTGCAAGTTTGCCAGAAATGTTCACGTCTGTTCAAGCTCTTGACTGATTTGGTTTTTAAATGTTTGTTATGCTGATAAACTACCTCAGCTATAGAGTAACTTTGAGGCTGTTGTACCAAGAAGTGAGAGATTTTGTCGAGGGATGCGTAAATATGAAAATGTCAACGTTTTTTCTTTAACACCTGCATCTTATAATTATGCATCATCCAATAAACTTAAAAAAAATAATAATAATTGTGCAGTACCAAACAATATAAGTCATAATTTTAACCAAGTCAATGCAAGTAATAATGCAAATTACAAAAGTCAACTATTTGAATAATGTTGATATTAGGGATATTAAGGTTTTCATTGTCTCTTGGTTCTTATTGTTGTTTAGTTTCTCTTCCATATGTCTCACATGTATTTTTATTCATGCTTTATTCAAGCAGGTATGACCCACTGAGACTGAGGTCTTTCTATCAGGGGTGCCCTGGAGTATTATGAATAAAAACATAACAAAAAAGAACAATTAATATGGCAAATATTGTATTTTACAGTCATCTTATACAATTGCCCTTGCAAATCATGTCTCTCTAAAAGTTTTTCAAATGTTAAAGTAGTTGCAGTTCCCTCCTTGAGTATTTCTGGCACTAGCTTTTTAAAAATGCTGATGAAACGAGGGAGGGCAGCTTAGCACTCATTTGAAAATTATTCCACATAATAGGTGCAGCAACGCTAAAAGCTGTCTTCGTCCATTCACTTCTAAACTTAATTATTTCTAAGGTTACACAGTTTTGAAATCTTGTTGTATGGCTTAAAGGGGACATATTTTGCTCCTTTTCTGCAGTTTAACATGGATCCTTGATGTCTCCATGAAATGTTAGTGACATGCTTTGGTCCAAAAAGCCTATGAATAAAGCACAGCTGCATTCTTTCCACGCTCACATAACCGGTCTATTCAGAGCGGCTGGTTTTGAGGGCGGTCGCCTTTGTATGCTAATGAGCAAGAGCAGAGTCGTGTACATACAACAATTCACGATAGGCCTGCTGTGTAACTCGACAGAAGTGGGTGCTCCAGCCACGCGCCGCTTACAGTCCTTAAAACACACGAAGCCTTTATTCATGCCAATTACCACACACACGGTTACAACAGTGAAGCTGGTCCCCCCAAACCTCACAGGCTAATGCACAACATGCTAACCTAGCCTATCTTCCAGGCTAACGTTAGTAGAAACTAAGGGGTAATTGGGTGGATAAAGGACTGATTATATTCAGCCAGCTGTTAAACTCCTCTTGACTAATGTAGGAATGTTCAAACTTTAAGTTCACCCTTCAGACTTTCAACAAGTAACTTTAACATTGACAAACGTGTGAAGTTACCCCTGCTGTTAGCGTTAGCTCATAGCAATGAGCAAAATAAATACTACACAGCATTAAAATACTCACATTTCCATCATCAGGTTTGGTGACGGATTGTTGGTACTGAGCCCGGATTCAGGAAAAGTCTAGTTCCCAGTCCTTTGTTGAACTAGCTGAAGTTATAGAAGCAGTTGGTCGTGAAGTGACTGGCACACACATACAGGTTTTAGCCGACTGGAGCTGCTCATTTCCTTCAAAAATAAAATTAATCCACTGGTCCCTTTGGTCCTCCGAGGCTGGTAGCCTATATGTGAAGATATATGTGGCCTTAAAGAGCCAACAACTTAGCAGTGACAGGTTTTGGTTTGAGACATGGTGTACGCAGATCTCTTGCTAAGAATATAAACAACATGGCTGCACGACGCACAGGAATATCTCCAGCAGGGGGGAAGGGGATGCTCAGGTAGACCAATCAGCTTAGGTATGAAAATCAAAAAATATACTGTTACGTAACAGTATATCCACAGACTCAACAGCTCGCTGAATGGCATGGGTTTATATTCATGCAGCCTGCTAAAAACTGTTTTTTTTTGTCTACTATCTCATTTTGTGGGCTGAGAGGAAGGCCGAATACCCAAAAATGTGTTCAAAAGCTTTAAAAAGTGTTTTTTGCATATGTCCCTTTTAAAATATTTATTGTTAGGAGAGTAGCCTGGTAAGAAGGTAATTTACCCATCAGTGCTTTGTAAATTAATAGAATACTGTGCTGCTTTCTGCGTTGATTCAACAAGCACCAGCCAACAGAGCAACATAGATCACAGTGGTGAGCTCTAAATTGTCACCTGTGATAAAAAGGAGAGCACTGAGATAAATGGCATCCAGTGGCTTCAAGAAAGAGGCAGCTGCAGGAGTATAGAGCATATCTCCATGTCTACAACTGGCATTACTGTGACAATCTTCTTTCTGTTTTTGACTGTGAGGCAAGATTTGCTCCTGAAAAGGAAACCAAGCTAAGGCCTAATTCTTTTTTTTGCCAAATGTGAGATGTGTGACCTAACAGAGAGATCCTAATCCAAGCAGATGCTGAAGCATTTGAACTGTTGTACACGTGTATTAAAGGTAATGAGTCTATCATGACCGCATAATGTGTGACATCAGCACTGACCCTCATCCTCCCCTGCAGTGGCACCTCCTGCTGTGAGATACACATCCAAATGAATCTCCTTAAGCATTATTAAAACAACATTAATAAAAGTGTTCCCTCATTCTGTGTTTTTCTGTTGACTTCAAAGCATTTTTAATTGGGTCTGATTTCTCTGTTGTTGTCCATGTACATGTTGTCCTCTCTGTTTTTGCTGCAACATTAATTCCCTTTCATGGGACAGCAAGATGATCTGGATCTGAAAGTTCCACTGCTGTATTATACAATCCAAAAAGCTATTAAGCTTATTAAAAATACATTAAATTAAAGGCAGCTGTTCAGGAGTGAGTCATCAGCCTTGAGGAAATAAGAGTTTCAGAAGAATCCTCTATCTTCTGTGACTTTATTCTATATAATGAACATAAAACGGAGCTCACCACTAACTTTGTTCCCTCAGGAATATTCTTACTGCACTGTTACCTAAAGTCTCTGTGAGCTCTTGTTTGATGATAAATGTGAAGCTAGGATTAGTGTTCTTGTGAGATTAAAAATGCCCTTTTCCTGCACTAACGTGGTGTGAAAGAATATTTTCTGTCAGGTACAACGTGCAGCATTCTCTATAAATATCACCTGTCATCTGTTGTGTGATGAAATGTCTGTCTTTTGTCCTGATCACTCAAAGCAAGACAAGATGTGCCAGAGCTTCTTTTAAACTGGTTGCCATTAGAAATCTTAAAGGTCCCATGTCTTGGTGTGTTTGACCTTTTACATCCTGTCATGGGTGTCTATGAAGAAAGGACTTGATTTAAAGGTCCCATGTCCTGCAAAATCAATTTTCTTTGTGTTTAATGTTGTTTAGAGGGGCTTTGGGAGCAGAAGACCATGACACCTTTCACTAATCTCTCAATTAAGCTTTCAGTTATCAATTATCAGGCTCCTCCTCTTTAATATTAAATACCAACCACAGTTGGGGAGGCAGGCATCCTCTCTGCCTTTAAGGTTAGACTCTAAACATTCCTTTTTGATAAAGCTTTCAGTCAGGGCCGCCTCAGGCCCGGACCAGCTCATAGCTCATAGTTAAGTTGCACACTCTAAATATAATAACTATTCTTACTTAAATTACATTTGTGCCCTTTACTAAAATCTTAATAACCTTTTGATTCAACTCAAGCAATATGAGTAAGGGACCCATTTAGCTTGAGAAAATTATACAACTTAATTCCTGTGTGTAAGTTGGACTCGAAACTTTTTATCACGGTGATTGAACATTGAGTTCAGGATTGCACATGCGCAGTAAAGCCAGGCGGGAGACTACTCTGCAGACTGATTTCGATATTGGAGGACGCAGGATTTCTCTTAGTCTCAAGGTGAGTTCTTTAACACATCTGCATTAAGCTGCAACACGGTGACATTAAGCCAAAATGGAAGTGAAACGCCAATTTTTTTTTTAACTACTAAGCATCCTTTGTTGTGCTCACTTGTATGTGAAGTGTTGGTGGCTCAGTTGGATAGTCTGCTAAGTCAGTAATCAGGAGGTTGCAGGTTTGAGCCCAGCTCTGAGCAACAAATGGTGATAAGTTCTTGGGCAAGACACTTAACCCCAAGTTGCTCCCAGTGGTGTGTAAATGGGCATGAAAGGGTGTGAATGTGTGAGTTGATGCTGGTGGATAACTAACATAGGAAGTTGAAATAACTTTCTTAATCCAAGCTAAAATAACTTAATAAAATCAAGTAAATACAACAGGGTTCCGAGTGCACAAAACAAGAAAATATAAAGTAAATGTAATCTAAGACTATTAATCATATTTACTTAACTTTTTTAAGGCAATCGGTTTCCAAAATGTTTTAAGTAAGGTCAACTTGTTAGATTTTAGAGTGCAATAGGCTTAGACTTCCGGAGGGTTTTGGCACACTGAGCCCCTCCTCTCTATCTCTCTCTGTCTCTCTCTCCATCCTCTCTCTCTATAGCTCTTTGCCTCTTTTTGTTTGCTCTTGTACTTGCCTCTGGCTCTTGTTTTGTAGGCAGCCTGGGGTCATTGGTGTGGACGACCTGCTGCTGTGGACCTATAAATCTTCAATTACAACAATTACAAATATCTGGCCTTTCTTTTAGCCCCATTCCACTATCATTACAATTCTTGATATTTCATACAAAATTACATACATGGCAAACAGCACAAGTATGACTTTGACAAACAGTCATGGAGGACCTGCTGCTGTGGACCTGCTCGACTCCAAGTGCTTTATCCTACATCAGCCATCAACAGAAATGACATAATTTAACGTAAATTCATTTTAGACCACTTAAACCCAATTTATTAGCAGTTCAACTAGATACTGATATATTAATCAACATCAGTCCTCTCCAGTTTCTAATCATTATAGATGTTAATGTGAATATTAGATTGAACTCTCTATGAGACGATATGAGACAAATATGATGAAGACAGGATTAGGATCCGGGCTTTCCTAAGTTTGTCACAATCATAAATTCTTATTTATTGACCCTTTGTCTCTGCCTGAATGGAAACATCTGTTAGTGTATGTATATGTTTATATGTGTATATGCATATTTTATATGTAAATGTGTATTTATGCATATATGTGTATAAAATGAAGAGTATGGCTTCAGCCTGCTCTGTTGTAAAGTGTCCTGAGATAACACCTGTTATGAATTGGCGCTATACAAATAAATAAAAATTGACTGACTGATTAAACTCTCAGTTCATGAAGAAATGCACTTTTCTCTCCCAAGCCCCTTGAACAACAGTAAAAGCAAAGAAAATGGATTTTGCAGGACATGGAACATTTAATTCATCAGCCTGACTTGTCTTCTTGCTTGTGGATTAGATTGATTTTGAGATTGCAGTTTTTGACTATTTTTTTCTATTATTTATTTTTTTTCGCTTTTTATTACCTTGTACATTGATGATAACTATTTCTATCATCTGCTGCACAGCACTTTCGCCTGAATACACCTGATTGGCTGCGTCTGATCCCTTAGCCTCTGGCTCACCATGGTTTAAGTATTTGTGCTTAGGATTTTCCTCATGCTTTAATCAGGGACCAAGCAGTAAAGGCACAAGACACAGAATTAATTTAAAGAAATAATGGGGTATTACTGTACCCAAGAGAAAGTCAGTCAAATATACAAACTAAAATGTTAGGAATTAGGCCTTTAACGGAGAGACAGAACTAAATATAACACTAAACAAACTGAACAAAACAGACCTAACAAAATGAGACAAAGAGAGCATCCTGGTTTTCTTATTTTGAGACATGGAGTCTTCAGTGTGGGTCTTTTCCCACCAGTGACTCATGGGAATCGAGGCAGGGGACTGAAGACCCAGGACAAAACATGCAATGGGACATGAGACGTCCTTGCTTCTGTAGCATCACCTGAATCATCTGTTTGTGATAACAGCTGATCCCCAATCAGCTGACAGTAAACTGCTGATTGTTTATGAACAAATACACCTAATACAATGAACATAAACATGTTTTGTCTATTAATTTGTTCTGATTACAGCTCCTGAATGTGAAAAATTACCTGTAGACTAAAATAATAATTTTTTCTGTTCATTGTTGTAATATTTAATTGTTTGTTGGTCATGAGATTTTCCATGATAATCAGATTTTTAAATATTTTGCCTTATTAATGGGCCAC
Source organism: Cetoscarus ocellatus (assembly GCA_037902135.1). NCBI lineage: Eukaryota > Metazoa > Chordata > Actinopteri > Labriformes > Labridae > Cetoscarus > Cetoscarus ocellatus. Next base: position 508,282 of record JBAMNC010001741.1, on the reverse strand, counting down.
ATACATTTTTCAGTGTGTCATGAACAATATTATTATTTATTCAGTTTATATTTGTAAATAATATTGAAATCAGAACAATAATCAAACACAAAGCTTCATGTCTAATCAGCCGTAAATTGAAGTGTATTTTCATGTTTAGATGTTAAACATTTTTCCCTGACATCCACTGTCTGGCTCTATTTTGTTAATGATAGAATTAAATAGGAGAAATAACTTAAAACAATATCATAAACATGGACTAAGATGAGGTTGATAAAGATTTCATTTAGTTTAAAAGTTAAAAAAATAAAGCTTTTAGTTTGATAGAGAATCAAAAAAAAAAGGAAATTAATGTTAAACTCTGATGTAATACACTTATCACTTATTATGAGGTTTTTAAATAAAATACAATCTACAATTTTAATTTTAATTTTTTTTTTTACTGTTTATTTTACAGATTTTTTGTATTCTAAAAACCATTAAAATTACAAAAATAAAACATGATACATACATATACAGTTAAAATACAATCACAACTGTATTGTTATATTTACAAACATTTATCTGTTATTTTGGAGATTAAACTGTTAAATTCAACTTTAAAACTATTAAAAAAATAAGAAATCATATAAAATTACATTTAAAAATATTAAAAGAACTATTTAATTTGTAATTTTACTAGAATTTGTGTGTTAATTGACTGATATCTCCATTGAAAATAACCACTATTACTGTATTTTCTTAGATGGTAGCATTTATTAACATTAAATTAACACTTATTTTGAAACAATATCTGGAGAGTCACAGAAAAAGGGCAAAGCAAAGAGGCAGACTTGAGCTGTTGCAGCAAGGGCTAGCCTCTGCCTATGGGGCATCAGCACTACCAAGTGAGCAATAGCTTGTAGTTTGGTTTTTTTAATAGTTTTAAAGTTGAATTTAACAGTTTAATCTCTAAATAATAGATAAATAATTGATAAATAACCTATAGTGAACTGGAGACCAAGAAAAAGTCTCTGCACAGACTGGGGCCTGTAAACTGTAAAAACAACCTGAAAAAACTACATTTACATTTGATATGATCTATAATTGATGGTAAATTGTTGCAATTGTAAACCCAATATCTAGTTTTTCAACAGTTTTTGACATCTTTTGAAAGATAAATCAGGTAATTTTGTGTGTTTTATACTGTGGGTGGCATGGTGGCACAGCAGGTAGTGCACATGCCTCACAGCAAGAAGGTTGCTGGTTCAATCCCCGGGTCAGTCAGGGCCTCTCCGTGTGAAGTTTGCATGTTCTTCCTGTGCATGTGTGAGTTCTCTCTGGGCACTCCAGCTTCCTCCCACTGACCAAAAACATGCTCATTATGTTAATTGGTGACTTTAAATTGCCCTTAGGTATGAGTGTGAGTATGAATGGTTGTTTGCCGCTCTACGTGGCCCTGCAATCGACAGGCAACCGGTTCAGGGTGTACCCCGCCTCTCGCCCAATGACAGCTGGGATAGGCTCCAGCCCCCCCGCAACCCCAAAAGGGAAAAACAATATAGAAAATGAATGAATGTTTAATACTGTTATATTACATCAAATATAAGTGAGTATACAGCCTTTTTACATAAAATGATTAAAACCAACTAATAACAGCACATTTCTGTAAATTCAAACATTATTATTCATATTACAACATTTATTTACCATATTTATAGGTGATTTCATTGTTTTAAAACATGAAAATGTTTCTAATTTAACATTAAAAACAACCTCAAAAAAAGGCAAAATCTCCTAAAAATGACAACTATAAACTATATTCTAATTATGGAAAATAACTGTATTTTTATGAGAAGGTTATTTTCTGTTATTTTACGATATTTTTTTGGTGCCTCAGAAAATTACCGTTTTTTTTTACTATTTCCTTTTTACAGTGTAGTTTATCAGTCATTTTTTTTTTTATTCCAGCTCATCACAGACTGTCTGTACAGATTAATTCTGATTATCATCAGGTTAAATGCCCTTTCTGTCTGTTTGTTCTGATGTCTGTTTTCTCTCCGTTACTAAATTCCTCTGTTTTTGTGAAGTTTCATTGAAGTCCACTGTATTGTGTTGTCCAATCAGTGAGTGACCCATACTCTTAAATAATTGACTTCGGATGCAGACATAGAGGTTTGGCCAAACCAAAAGAAACAAAGAGGGTAAACAAAATGGCTGCCACATTTAACTTAACAAAACTAACAAACAGAGCAAAGCCAACTAAACCCGAATCCCCCCATGACATCAGAGGACTTGGTCTATCCCAATGAGGTGGCTTCAACATTTAAGTCTTGTCAGGCCTTTTGCCTCTAACCAGGAAGTTCCCCTCCCCCACCATCCAGGTAAGTCACAGAGGATTGGTGCTAGAAGGTCGGAGCAATTTCTTTTTTGTTGCAAATGTTTCAGAGGCAATTTCTGGTGCACTTTACTATTCTCACTTAGGGTCACATATGTAAATATTTGAGGTTTGACTTTTGAAAAACTAGACTTGTGCTGTAATACAATTTTATTGGACATAAACATTTTTCAGTGTCTTTCTCCTTCAGTCTCCTCCCCTTCTGAATGAACGCACCACTGCACTGTGGGCTTCCACTGACCAAAGCAGTGCAGCAGGTCTTCTTTGGACAGTTGTGTCAGAACCTCTGTTGTTGTTTCCTTAACTTCTGTCACAGAGTATAAACATGTTTATTTGAGCACAGATTTGATTTTAGGAAAATGGAAAAAGTCACATGCTGTTAGATCAGGTAAACAGGGAAGGTGATCAGGCAGAGTGATATGTTTTCGGGCCAGAAACTGCTTTACCGAGAGCATAGTGTGAGGTGGTGTGTTGTCATGATGAAGACTGAAACCATTTTTCCACAGCTGTGGTCTCTTTCTTGGGACTTGCACTTTTTCTGTAATCATGTTGGTTCACTGTTGACTCTTCTGGAACCCACTCCTCCAAAATGACACCTGCTGTTTTGTCTCAGGAAAGTATTGAAAGATTCATGTTTCATCACGTTATCATTCCTGAAAATTTTGGGTTTCCCTCAGTTTATTTGAAAACATCTCCAAAAATGTGCTCACCTTTTGTCCTGTTGATCAGCTGTTTTGAGACAACTTTGACACAATATTTTGTCATGTTCATATTTTAACGCAAAATTTTCAGAGCTGTCACAATTGAGGCCATTTCTGCTATTATTTTTCAGTGGATTGTCGATCATTTTACATGATTTGTTCAATTTGTTTAATGTATTCAGAGGTTCTTGATGTGCATGGGTGCCCAGGATGTTCATTGTCTGGGACATTCTCTCTGCCTTCGCAAAATCTTTTGTACCATTGAAACATACATGCATGTGACATGCAGTGTTCCCCATACACCTTTTTCAAGGTAATGCAGCACTTAACTTTTAAGCTATCGGAAACTTACAGCAGTTGTGTGTAAAAACTTAATCTTTAACGTATAACACTCAGTGTGACTGTGAACCACTTGATTTTATCCTCATAAACACACTCTCTTTATTCAGTAGACACATCTTATATACAGTATTGTGCACATTCTAAAACTAATCACGCAGCAGAAATCAAAATTCAACATCAAATGGCGATGAACCAGCACTCATTTCAATTAAAGAGAAACTAAAGGAGAGGAGGACAGTTTAATCCAGGAGCTGAAACTGTACCACAGCTGCTTCAAGGCCAACTGCTCACAACAGTAGAAGCTTGAATATACACACACCATGGTCATACTGCAGCTTCAACACTATCGTCTTCATGGCTGTGACATAAAGACAAAATAAAGAGGGCTGCCATATTGAATGTTTGACTGGATACTACAGTAAGTTTCTTTTTAGGATTTAACTATAACTCAACAAAGCCCTTGTGTTGAGAACTATTATGTGATGAAACACATATTCTTCCACCAGCAACTCCTCTTGTTAAATGTTCAGGCCAGAGTCCTGCAGTAGAGTCAGGTAGCAGTCACTGGAGCACAAACTGATATAAATTTATATCCATGGATATTACAAAGATGGATCACTCCTGTATTTATCCCAGATGTATAAACAGGCAAAACAAGTGGTCAGTATTCCAGTTTCACCACGTTCCACTGCTTGACGTGTGCCATTGCCAACTTCGGCTTGTTGTTTTAAATATGGACATCAGGACCCCCATGTTGAGTTTAGTTGTGAAGTTAGTGTTTAGTACCTCCACCAAGGGGTTATGCTTTTGCTGGCATTTGTTTGTTTGTTAGCAAGATTACACAAAAACAAATGGACGGATTTTGCTGAAATTTTCCGGAGATGTTGGTAATGGCCCAACTTAAAAATGATCAGATATTGGTGGTGATCCAGGTGGGTGAACAATCGTTTTTGCTCAATAACTGTCTAACTAACATTGATATCAACATGATTCCGAATGCTCAGTGTAGGTTTTGAGGGTCAAAAAATCACATTATGATGGTAACTTTATTATGGAACTGTTGCTCATAGATGTAACAGCAATATGTGAGATACCTTGACAGAGGTTTGCACAATGCAGGGGCCATGGACACATGACCCCTGCATTAACTACGAGGCTTTTGACATCACCATGTACTGCTAAATATCAGCTAGCATCTGCTCTAATGATATCTCCCTTTAAGGATAAAGTTTGCAAGCTGCTTTAGTGGCAATCCTATCTACTAATGCCATAGGCCTCAAGCAACCTCACTTTCAAAAATCCAAACCATCCCTTCAAATACACTCCTTCATTAATAGCTGTATGTTATGGTCCAGCAGAATTAGAATCTAATAATCTGTCAATACTGACTCATAGGCAGCTAGAAAACTAATCAGCTAGTTAGTGGTGAATATGGTGACCTTACAATAAAGTGTTCCCATATTCTAATAGAGGATTATACAGTGGCTTGACCTAACTGTGCATGTAAACATGGGTACTGTGTATTTTTTGCATTCTGTACACTATCGTTACAAGACAGGCTGTGAGATTTTCATGTTTCTGTTGTGATCTGAATACCATAAATGCCATGCTGGTGCCAAAAGTGAAAGTTTATGCCTGGATTTATCTCACAGCAAAAACAACCGAGCACTCGAGTCATCAGACTGTTGGGTAACATTTTAGGTATGTGTCTGTTTTGGGTCCCATGAAGCCCGGCGCCCTTTCAAAGTGATTCAATACCAGCAGTGTCTCTGAATGTCTTCTCATGCTGTTTTTCTCTACATTCAAGCTTCAGCGTCGGCAATGAAGTGTAAGAATTTAAAGCACGTTGAAACTGCCTCTGTGCACAAAATGTGGCATCTGAATAAAACGTCCTTGGCTCGTCTAAAGGAATGTTTTCCATCCAGCTCAGCCATGCATTCAGATGAAAACGCCCCTATTAGAGGCTCACTGAGGACTGTGTGGGTGGTGTGTATGAGTCTAGATTACTTCTATGTGGGTGGACACCTCGAAGTGTGAACACAGTGTGTGTCCGTGTGAGTGCGTCCCTTTGTGTGTGTGTGTGTGTGTAACTAACATTCAAAAAGCGTGAAATGTTCTTTGTGTTAGAGGCAGCCTTGTGTGTTTATCTCAGAGAGTCTTCACAGGGCACTTGTGTTGTGTTGCTTATTATATAACAGCTGTAGAGCAGACTGGTCCAGCTTTATTGGTGTGTGTTTGTGTGTGCTCAGGCCATTTTACTAATAATCAAAGGTAGGCAATCGCCTGGGGCCTCAAGCTTTATGGGGACTCTAGATACAATTTTTATGAACGAGTATCAAATGTGAAGAATACTTTAAAAAATCTGAGTGTTTTACATGAACTTTACTCTGTTTAAACTGCTCAGAAGGGTGGCAAAGTTAGGACAAGTACTTAAAACTGGAACCTTTAAAATACTCCCTTCAACTTTCAACTACCTTTCGAAACATCACTAAGTTTTAATAAATCTAGAGCGGGATTTTGCTCTTAAATACTCCTCCAAAAAAGTTTACAAACATAATCTCTGTCAATTTATTTCCCCCTTTTATAATACCAATTCGTATTGTATTTCAAATTGTTGGAAAGTCTGATTAGTCAGCCTTACAACCAGGAACAATTTGTAAAGATTGTGCATTCATGGGATGAGCAACACACCTAAATGTTTGGGTATTTCCTCATTTTTTCACAGTATCCCCTTACTTTTTCAATTCATATTTATTTCATCTTGTTCTTAAAAACATGCATAAAAGGTGGGAAATATTTAACCTTGCACAGCAGCTGGATCAGCCTGATTCACTGTCTGTAATCAGGCGGATCATCTTGCCAAGCACTAATCTACAACGATTGTGAGCAGCCCAAAGCGACACGGCCCAATCAGGGTCCTTGAGAGCAGGACAAGGTGGAGCTAGCGACTGCTCACACGGAAATTAGCTTTAAGGGCTAACAGCTTCAGCAGCAGTTTTATCAGATCTGGATCCCATTTCTTAAATGAAAAACAAACATTTACACTACAAACTTCTCCATAGTAAGATTATGTTTGCCCCACTTCAAGCATGTTTTGATGAGAGTTTGTTTAATTAACCCTCTATGGTACAGCGTTGCCACATGGCAACAACCCCATTTTAAGCCTTCTACACACAGATAATACATCCCCAGTTATGATGCAATGCATTAAAAAAGAGGTGGGGTTCTAAGTAAACCAATAGCAGTGTTTAAATTTGTCACATGACTTTCTGGAGGCCATTTTGAAACCCTTTTCTGCAGACATCATCGACAGGAGGAGCCTCACCCTTTGACTCCTAAAAATTCACCAAAAAAAGTGTTTTTTCAAAGTTTTTCAACAGGGAAAAAATATACACTCAATAATAGGTGAGTTAAGTTCATTATTATGTAGTTTCTTGCACTGTACTTGATCAATAAATAATAGAAAATGTTAAAAATGTGTATGTTGCTATATGGCAACACTGTACCATTATGGATTGCTAGCCTGGCATGTTGATAACATTTTGTATTTAGTTAAAGGCCTACTTTGCAATTGCATTGGTGTACACTTATCTTCTATAGTCTATAAACTATAATAATGCACTTTGTGAGTCCTTTCCACATTGCATAAGATGATATTTGACACATCTTTCTTCCATTTACAGAATGAATGCAAAAAATTTTTATGGTAAATCACGAAAAAAGTTGAACTAGCCCTCCCATTAGATGATAGTGAAGATGACAAAGGATTCAGTGACGAGGAAAATGAGCTGCTGGAAACACAGCAGAGTGAGAGTGATGAAGACAGTGAGACGGATGAAGACTATGAGCCAGAGAATGAGGACAGTGGAGACAGTGAGGACAGAGACAGTAAGGCAAAGATGGCCATCAACAAATCAAATCAGTTACTCAAAAAGTACTGTACATGTATTCAAATTAAATATTGAAAAATGTCTCTTAAAAGCTTTGCTTTCACATGAGATATATTATTAACTGTTTAGGCTACTGGGGATTGTTTATACTATAACATGAGTTTTAAAATAAATGTTATGTACAATTTTAAACAAAACTCTCTCGTTTTCATTACTTTCCATTATGGTACGGTGTTGCCATATGGCAATGAGTGGTTCGTGCTCTGTGGTGCAGTAGTGCCCGCCTACTATACTGAAACATTCAAGGAACCTCTCACCAATTTTGACAATTTATCTAGAATTTTATGCCTTTTTGAATTATGCATTTTAGACTTTTTCAACGAATTGTTGTCCATTTTGTGTATTTTTGTTGGTATAGAAATGACATTTTTCTCAGTATATTCCTTTCTCCCACATTAATACTTTTCTAATATTGCTAATATTTCTAATGTTTGAGTGTTCTCTCTACATTTGTTGAAAAGCTTGCACAGTCTCAACGTTGCCATTCAATTTTCAAAATGCTGACAATATCTGTATGATTTCTTAAGTTATAGAATTAAATGAGTTTAGAGAACTAACTTATTTACCATACAAAAATGCACTTATTGGCTGCCAAGTGTTAAAACTGGCAAAGAGTTTCACTGATTATTTTGAATACTGTCTGTCATGGGCTGTCTGGATTTGTTACATTGCTGAAGATGCTCACCTCTTGCTTTTTTATGTCTCATGTCACATTCCTCATGTCTCATCTTGGACCTTGGTCCTCAGTGTCTCATGTTTTGTCTTTGTCACCCTAATGTGTCTCACCTGTGTAATTGTCTCCCCTGAGCCTCGTCAGTGTCACCTGTGTCTGTGTGTCTGCTCCTCTTTGTCAGTTCATCCTGTGACTTCACAGTGAATCCTCCTCTTGTGATCTTTGTGCTTCTCTCTGTGATCCTTCCCCTTCATTTAACAAGTACGTTTTTGTTATTTGATCCCTAATTTTTTTTGATAAAGTAATTAGGTTTTTCCTGCGCTTGTAAACCATTTTGAAACCATAACAACTGCCAATGTTTTTCTGTAGTGTTGGTGTAAAGTGGATTGAGGCAATTTTCATTTTATAAATTTCTTTCATGGAGCACTATTTGAATATAGTCTCTTTGCTGGTTAAACTTTTTTGGGACTTTTTTTGTGTAGATCTCAAATACACAGATGTGTTGGGAACATTTAGAAAGTTCTGTACTGTTTTCCAAACTGTTGAGCTCCTCACCAGATTCAGACACTTTTACAAGCACTGCCAACTTACTTATACAATTATGGCAGCTTACAGTTTTGGGTAATTAATGTTAAAGCAGAGGTGTTGAGAATAGTCCTTTAACAGATGTGTTGTGATGTGGACAGAGATGATTCTGCAATGATGCAGAGACGACATGTAATTGATGACTCTTGCGGAGGCTGCTTCAAGTTTGCAGTATTAGTTTTGTTTTTGGGGACAGAAGAAATTGTATCTCCTGTATGCTAGAGATGTATAGAATTTATTTATTATTTTGGTTTATGATATGACATTTTTGTCAAAATTAATTAAAAAAAAAACCTTTCTAAATAATAAAAAGATATCATTTATCTGCATACTTGTTTTCACAGATTAAAAAACGATCTGTGCAGAAATGTAGAAAATCAAGGATGCTACCCATCAATCATTAAATAAATGATTATTAATAACTGAATTGTGAAACTGGTGAGGATGCTTAGCCCTACTGAGTGACATTATGACATGACTTTTACCAAACTCTCAGTTCTCTGAGTTCATGAGTTTATTACGTAATAGCTATACAGCTTCCGCTTGTGTTTCCTGCTCATCACAAGCAGACGCCATGATTGTTTTTAAAGTCCACCCTGCAGCCTGTAACCCCTCCTCCCTCCTCACTCCTCCCTTTGTTTTAGCAGCCAATCAGCAGAGAGCTCATTAGCATAGCCACTCCGCCCCCTCAGATCCAAGCATTTACAAAGGGGAGGGACAAAGAGCTGCATCTGATCTTCAATAAAAGTGAAACCCTGTAAAATGCAAGACATGATGTAAATGGCTAAACACACCAGGACATGGGACCTTTAAAACTGGCCTTTGCCCTGGGCCTCAAAATGACTGACCCCTTCCTTGTGAGTGCAGTAAATGAGCAGGCAGACCACCACACAGAGTAAGCAGTGAGCTCACAAACTGGTTTTGGCAGCAATGAGGCTTTAGAGGAAACCACAAGGTCCCTTCTTGAACCCCTTCATCTTCCTCAGTGAGTCTCGTTGGTTTGATGGTGACAGGTCTCCTCTGGTCATCTTACTTTACATTTTAGACACACTGTGTTATTTTTATAAGACATTGTGTGTTAAGATCCTGGAACCAGCTCGCCTCAGGTTCTCCAAAATGTTTTCTAATTTTCTGTTCCAGACATGTTGCCTCAGTGCTGTTATGTAACGGGTAATAGAAATGTCGTTTCTCCTTTGCAATTATTGTCGCGATGCCCACAGGCTATTATTCTTCCTATTATTCTTCGAGTCTTTTTTATTTGTTGGTTGTGAGAGTGGAGTTCAGTAATAAATTAGGTTTTTGCATAAAAAAACGAGGGAGCAGGCACAACTCAGGATGCAGAGCTTGATGCAAAAGATCAGATTTTGCTGTTAACATACTTCATTAGGTATATCTGCTCAACAACTCTGAGGGGGAAAGGCTGTCATTCATGCCACACGTTAAGATTAAACTCAAAAGGACTCCTTAGTTTATTCTTTTTTGTGGCAATCAACTCTGTGTTGAGGTTGTTTGACACAGTGGGCCAGAGCTTTGTTTATGGTTACAGATGCTTGATTTGAGATACTGCAGTGCTGTTTGAGAAAGGGTCCAATCTGATATCTTTTCACATGGTCCAAATTACTGTCAGTGTCGTTGGTTATAATTACAATAATGAAACATTCTAAGTGCTTTATAATTTCTTATAAACATGCAAATGTGTTTATAATGCATTACAAAGAGGGCTTAATAAAATGTTTTCTTTACAACAAAGTCCACTGATCTCTCTCAGTAGGTTCAGTAAACCATCCTGATACCTCGCCTTGCTCTAATCCAGTGTGAAGAGACCCCAACCCTCAAAACTACCCTCTGAGCTGTTTTATCATTTTTACAGTGAACATGAATTCATTTTCCTCCTCTAAAGTCATGACTAGAAGACAAGCCCATAATCGCAGGGTTCATTCTTTGAACACACAGCCAGCAGAATCATGAATGTTGATTTCTTCAGCGCTGTGATTAATTTATCAGCTCCCTGCAACACAGAGAGACAGCACACTGTTGTGTGATTCATAATTCACTGCTCTGTTGGGTGATTTTTTATCCTGGCCTCATTTCCAAAACACCTTTTTTCCAATGGTGGGGAATGTTGACATTTGCACTGAAAAAAAAAAGGAATACAAAATAACCCCTGAGCAAAATACTCCAGTACTTGACAATGAATAATTGAAAATAAGACAATAAAAGGTCTTTTAAATGCTTCACACAGCATGTCTGTCTGAATAATGTCATCTTATCTTTCATTTTTATGTCCGTTTTGTTAAAGTGAGCTCCATCCTGCTGGGATGAATGGACTCACTGTCAGCCTGCCAGAGAAAATTTCCTCCCTGCAAACATCCCTTTGTGTGTGTGTGTGTGTGTGTGTGTGCGTGCGAGCGTGTGTGTGCATGGTAAAAAGATCTTGTTGCCAAGGTAACCAGGAGTTTGATTTTGCTCTACTATCTAGCCGCAGGGATGCTCCAAACATTTACTCTAACACTCCAAAGCGAGGGGTCAGAGATTATGAAACAACAGCACAGCTCCACGTGTGCGTGCACACAAAAGGGGGGTGCATGATTTACAGCACAAGACTGTCAGGTGTGCTGGTGCTGAAGTGTGAAGGCTGAAAGACGTATGGCTCTGACAGGCCGTGTGATTAATGAGCTGTCCTGGAATCCACACCACGTGTCAGATCCTCCTTCCTGTTCGGAGAGAAATAAGTCACATCAGAGCTAGGAGTGGGCAGTAAATCTGCTTTTTAAGAGACAACTATAAATTTAAATGAGATACAGAGTAGGACAGGACCATTTACACTGAGGGACTACAATTTACTTTGTGTTGAAATAATGTTTTATGTTTCTCATAAATCCATCGATCCAGTATCTTTGATTCACCTGCAACTGTCAAGACAATGTTGAATGAACTGATTTAAAAAATACACATCTGGCAGATCTAATGTTCAGTATAAAGACTGTTTTCACTGAAAATGGCTAACAGCACTATGCTTATTGACTAAGATCCATGATTCTCAAACTGGGGTCTAGGCACCAGTGGGTCTCATGGGGAGCCTGTCAGCTTTGGAGATGTCAAAGTTTGGTTGACATGTGGGGGCCCATTGTGTGCCTGGCACAAAGTGTTTTGGTGTTAAGCGCAGGTGACTTTGATTCCTGCCTGACGCAGACAGATTTTTACCAGCGGCTAATCTGTGCCACATGTATTCAATGGGAGGAGGGTCTGGACTTCTTCTACATCAGTCTAGTACTCTCACTGTGTTACTACAAAGCCACGCTGTTGTAACAGGTGCAGAGTGTGGCTTGGCATTGTCTTGATGGAAAAAGCAGGAACGTCCCAGCATATGCTGCTCCAAAAACTGTTAGTACCTTTTTGCATTAATTGTGTCTTCACTGACCCAGACTTTACCCAGGCCATGGGTACTAGCACACCCTCATACCATCACAGATGCTGGCTCTTGTTGTTTGTGCTGATAACAATCTGAGTGGACTTTTCCTCTTAAGCTCAAGGACATGATATCCACGATTTCAAAAAACAATTTGAGATGTGGACTCGTCAGACCACAGCACACTTTTCTACTTTGCGTCAGTCCATCTCAGGCGAGCTCGGGCCCAGTGTGGGTTTTCTGTGGGCACTCAGGTTTCCAAAAACATGCCTGTAATTTAATTTGTTGACTCTAAATCACCCTAAGTGATGGTTGTCTAGTTTTATGTTGCCCTGCAATCAGCTAGTGACTGGTCCAGGGTGTGCCCCACCTCCTGCCTGATGTCAGCTGGGATGGGCTCCAGCCCTGCTTCCTGCAGGGGATAAACGGTATAGATGATGGATGGATGGATGATATAGAAGTCAAAATTCTAGTTTTGTGACAATAGTTTTTATGCTCCAAATAAAATAGAATATTAATGCATAAATAATGAGTTTGTGAGAGACTATTAGAACCACAGAACAAAAAACACAGTGGTAGACAAAAAGTCTGTGAAAAAAGTAACGATTCTAAGAAAAATTCTGACTTTAATCCCAGAATTCTGATTTCCTGAAATGCTGACCTTAATCTCATTAGTTGACTTTCTCTCAGATTTCTGATTTGAATCTCAAAATTCTGACTTTAATCTTAGAACTCTGACTTCAATCATGGAATTATGACTTTAGTCTGTATTTTGACTATAATACCAGAATCATGGCATTTTCCACAGAACTCTGACTTGAATCAAATATGTTCAACCTATAGAAAAATGTCCGGGGCCATAATCCCCTTCAGTATCTGTACCATAAAACTAGAAAAAAAAAAGTTGAGGTATAGATTTTGGTCTACATTCTTCAGCTTTTATTCAAACCTGTGTCCATGTCCTAACTCTGAACCTGACACCCACCAAAGCCCCCTTTCTCTTCCTCTCCATCTCCGTGCTGCAGTGATGGTGTTTGAGAGAAAATCTCACATCCCTATCGTGTGGTATTTATTACTAATCTTACCCATTAACAAAGCCAACATAGTAATCTGGTTTCATTTAGCAGATTATTCACAATATGCATGCCCTGTATGTTTAAAACCTAAGGCTGCACATGCACGCATCCTTTCTTTCATGCCCCATTATGACTAACATGCTGATCGAGTCAATCCTGAGCATTTATGTTTCATACAATCAGCTTCTCTCCAGCAGCAGCATCACCAGCAGCAGCAGCACGCCAACGCGCAAAGCCCCGAGTGGAGAGCCGATACGACGGGAGCGCGCACTACCACCAACAGCACCACTACAGCGCGCATGCACAGCTGTCAGCACCAAGGACAGCAGCCGCTCAGCCCGGAGCGTCCAAGCAGCGACGCATCGGTGTGATCAGTCCGCACAGGGCGCACGGGGCAGCGGCTGCAGGGAGCGACACGGAGCGCCGAGAAGACGCGTGGAGGTCCGGAGGATGGTTTGACTCGCCGTTTCAAGCAGCGGGGAGGCTGGAGCAAATCTGCAAAGGGGAGCAAAAAAAGGGTTGACAATGCGGTTTGGAGGACCATGCCACTAATATGATCATGCACATTCCTCCGCATTGCACATAGAGCCTCCCATTTCTCGAACTCTTCCCTTTTTTGGCCTCCCTCCCCCGCTCTCGCCGCCCACCTGGATCGTGTCTGCACTCGCGCATTCATCGGGCTGAGCCGTGCCGCCGTCCAGAAGCAGCTCGAGCCGACCCGCCACCGGAGAGAAAAGCGACCGGGTTGCACTGTGCCGTTGGGTGGTCCACACGATGCGTCTGTTTCTGTTTGCGGTGCTCTTCTCGTGCTCCTGCGCGCGGGCCGGCTGCGAGCCCAAAATCGTCAATATCGGGGCCGTCCTGAGCCAGAAGAGGTACGAGCAGGTCTTCAAAGATGCTGTGAACCAGGCCAACCAGGTCTACGGCAGGGACAAATTCAAGCTGACCGCCATCTCCGTCACGCACAAACCAAACGCCATTCAGATGGCTCTGTCCGTGTGCGAGGACCTCATCTCTAGCCAGGTCAGTGTCCTGTCACCTCTGCAAACAACTGCTCATGAATGTCTTTATACAGCCTATTACTCCTGTGAGATGTGGCATATAAGGACCCCTATCTTACTGTGAAGCTGGTGTGTTTGTTTTGGAGGGATTACCTCACCTGAACTGCATCTGCTGAAAGTTGGAGCCTTCAGGCAATCGGAAGTTTCAGTCATTTTAAAGGGACAGTTCAGTATTTTTTGAGGTTAGGTTGTATTAGGTATTGGCAACAGTCACTGAAGAGGCTGAAAAGGCTCCCAGCCGTGCTGTTCCTTTAAGGAGAAGGAGCTGAGCTGACCAGTATGGTACACTGCTGTTGGTGGGTACAGTTATTTTGCATAATTGTGTGGGTTTTACAGAAAAACGAACCACAAAACAATATTGGGTTTAATGTTCAATATGTAGAAAAATTTCAGGGTACTTAATTTGTCCTCCACAAAGTCTCTGCATGAGGTGCTATTGTACAATGCAGTGAATGGTGATGTGTTCTTCTGCCTGTGTGCAAGGCCCAGGACAACGGCAACTCAAGCATTCCCCATTTAACTTAAAGCAGGGGCGCCCAAACTATGGGTGGGGGCAGAATGAGGCACATGGTCCATTTCAAATTGGCCCCCAAAACAGTTCAGTGAAAATGAGCGAATGGCATTTCTCATTCTGGTTTTCAGCACTGTTTACTCCAACCTTAAGGTCCAGTTTATAAAGCACATTGTACTATTCATCCTCAAGCAGTAACAGTCTGACAAAGTTTTGCAGCTTCTTGCATTTTGCTCTTGTTTTGTATTTGACTGAAGATTGACTGTCACTGTTTTCCCTCTCTGTAGTACACTGGTGTAGGTGTAGGGGTGGGGGGTATAGTTATTTTGTGTATTGTGCGAGTTTTATGGTAAATTAGCCATGTTGGGTCGAATGTAAGATTGGGAGAAAAAAAACAGAGCACTTTATTTCTCCTCCAGGAAGTCTCTGTGTTTGGCACTATTTTATGATGCAGCAAACAGCTATGTGTTCTTCCGCTTGTAGCATTTCCCCAATCTGCTGTTTTGCTGTATGGACTCGAGAAAATAACAACAGCAGAGAAAACGAGTACTGAACCAAATATGTGTGATTTTGACCCCAGTGATGATGAGATTCCTTTTACTGTGGATACATGGAGTCAGGGCAGCACATTAAAATGACTGGGCCCCTGAAAAACCAAGTAGGGGCCCTTCCAGATGTGATTTAATGACATAAGCCCATTCCTTTAATAAGTAATGCTGTACTTGCCTCTGGCTGAAATTTCACCTTCAATCTTATTTTTATCATACTAAAATCCCTGAATCTCCTTCTTTCTCCTCCTTTATTTACTGTTGTCTAAGCTTTTGTTCTGGTTTTTGTATAGCAACAGATATCTCCTCACTGAAGGCACAACAGTTAAGTCTAAATGACTTCAGGGACTTACCTACAAAACTGGGCCCCAGAAAGTTGCCCCCTTTATCCCCCCTTATGGTTTGCCTTTCACGGGGTTACCTTTATGAACCAGAGTACACAGAAGCAGAAACTCTTCCGAAGAATACAGCCAGTACTCTGAAAATTTTCACCCCATTGTACATTTGATCCAGCGTAGTTTCATGGCTCATTTTTACGTAAAACTCACAAAACTATGTAAAATAACTTTACCTGCCAAAAGAAGTGTATCTTACCAGTCATCTCAGCTTGTTCTCCTTAAAGGTACAGCACTGCTTCGAGCCCTTTTAACAACTTCATACCTGATACCTGATATAGCCCATCTAAAAAAATACTGTACTATCCCTTTAAGGACTGGGCACATTGTACTATTCATCCTTACGCAGAAAAGTCTTACAAAGTTTTGCAGCTTCTTGCAGTTTGCTCTTGTTTTGTGTCTGACTGAAGATTAAAAGTCAGTGTTTTTCCTCTCCAGTGATGAATCCTGTGAGGCCATGAGAGCTGACTGGACCACCCTTCAATCCTAAAATCTTAACTGTGATACAGTAACAGAGGTGTAGCAAGTGGCCCAGTCATCTATGTGTCTTTCTGTATCTGGCTGAAGATAAAAAAGCAAGTAGTCTGATCCCAAAGATTTTGAGACTTCTTCAGAGGATCTTGACACAGAAGGTTCATGATATTTGCCCACTTTTAACCCAAAGAGCGTTTTGAAATGCAGAAATACTGTATCTGTGCTATGATTGCAGGGTCTTTGTGCAATTAAGACAGAATTAACGGAATAATCTGCAGTGATCTTTTTTTGGTTTAAACATTGATAGCAAATTATGCACAATACCTAAAGTGGACAGATGAAATATAGCATCGAATTGAAATGTGACCAGCTTATTCATACTTATTACCTTCACCACTGAGGTTTTGTTTTTGCTGCTGTTTGTTTTTTGTTTGCTTGTTAACATGATAACTCAAAAAGTTATGAACAGAATTTGATGACATTTTCACATTTTCAGGATAGGGCAGAAATGGACTAAGGATTAATAGGTTGGGGGGCGGGGGTCCAAATGATGACGTCGATCCAGGATTTTTTTCAAAATGTATAATATGTAATATGTGTAAGTATTATATTAAGATTGGGCAGTTTTCAACGTTTTCAGTAATAACTCAATAAACTCTCAACAGATTTGGATTACATTTTCAGGGAATGTTGTAAGATGGGGCAGTTTTACATATTTTTGACAATCATTTATCCGGCAGTGTTGGAAATGCTTTGCCATTGGTTCAGTTCGTCTAGTTCATCACTGATTTTAGGTTAAAATAATTTCCTTATCTGTTACCAAAAATTACAATCAAGCTCATGACCAAAGCTGGGAAAATTACTCCAAACGTGTTGTAAGTTATCTTTACTCATAACCCATAATGTTAAAAGTAATATTAAAAAAAGTTTAACTTTTTCTTTTGCAACTTTTTTATGTTTTGATACATTTGTTATAGAGCTGAGGTGTAAAAAATCAGAAATATTTCCATTATCTCAGATTGTTAGTATAACAAAAGTTTAACCTCAGTACTGAT
The DNA here is from genome assembly GCA_037902135.1 of Cetoscarus ocellatus. Classification (NCBI taxonomy): domain Eukaryota; kingdom Metazoa; phylum Chordata; class Actinopteri; order Labriformes; family Labridae; genus Cetoscarus; species Cetoscarus ocellatus. The sequence continues at coordinate 491,146 of JBAMNC010001741.1, read as the reverse complement.
ACCAAGTGCAGAATTATAATACTCAATATTAAAACCTTACTTTGAATTTAAATAATAATGATTGAAACTTCAGAGTTACTGGACCAGAAACAGGGTGTACAAGAGGATTTGTAACATTTGTACTAACAGTGTCAACAAAGTGGGGAAAATAAATTTACAATTTGGTGATTGATTATCCATCGGGAAGTTGACCTATATTCATATTTGGTATTCATATTTCTTTGGTGAAATACAGAGTGCTGTGACTATGGGTGCAGCAAATTGCCACTCTGTATTTACATTTTATCATGTTGATATACTACACCAGTGGGGCTGAGCAGGAGTGCTGCTGGGAGTTTTGGGCCCCATGAAAGTATATCACATAGACCTTTCCAAACCAGCCCTGCACAGCTTCTCAAACCATATGTATGTCAAGCAAATAAAGAAATATATATGATGTGAGATTTTCTATTTAAGACATAATAAGACATAATAAGACATAAATAAGCTTCAAATGTTGGAGAAACTGTTAACCTAAAAATATGCAATAAATGGTAAATATAACTATGCAGTAAAAGTAATTTTCTTCTGTTTTAAGTGCTCATCATTTACATTTAAGATGTAATCAGTCCTGATCAGTCTCTGATTTTTTAACACTGTCACATTGAACACTTTTGCCGATTTGTCTTACTCATGCTTGTTTTAACATGCTGTTCAGATATTCAGCAATACAGCAAGAGCATAAATGTAACCAACACCTTAGTGTTCTCTATGGCCTTTTTATAAATAAATGTCATTTTATGAGAGTTTAGTGATGCAAAAGATGCCTGAATAACTTTTTTTTTTATCAATGAAAAATAAGAAAAGCTCATTTCTGTAGGTGAAGAGTAAAGAAACTTAAACACCTATGGGTAAGTGTTGCCTTTACTTTAATATACAAAGGAGCCCCCGGCAGTCATTGGCCTTTAGAATCTACCCAACACCTCCACCCCATCCCCTCTATACAGCCCCCTTGGTGGTGAGGCTCATTAAAAATAATGTACTGTAATCTTGAATTGATGGACTTAATGAAAGAACTCAGATTTAAATGTGAGGATGTCAATGAAACTTCCCCAGACATCACAACAAATAAAACAAAGAGTATGTGGTAAATCATCTCTCCTCACTGGCTGGACTGGGCTGGTGCACTTTTGGGCTGATTCGATCAATCTTTGACATTTTTTTAAATGCCTATTTATCACCCCACAGAGCAGGGGCAGCAGCCTGTGGGCTTTTTTCTTAGAATGACAATTTTCTGGTCCTGTTATGTCTTGAGGTCTTCAGAAAGTCCAGTAAAAAAAAATACATCTTGTTACATCTGAAAAGTTTGAGTTTTTTTATGTTGCCAGATTTGTTCATTCTAAGCTGCTAGTGAGAGTTTTTTCTGTTAGTTTTCACAGTCAGATTCAAACATCGTGCAGGTACTTCCCATTGTAAAGGCTCCAACAAGTGCAGCCATTACATGCAGACTTTAAATCCTGAGGAAGTCTTACATCAAATGGGGGACCTGCTCGTAACTAATGGGCACCTGCAAAAAACATGCAGGTGCAGGTAAATTAATGTACCTTTAGGTTTGCAGATATGGGTAAAGGTAACACAAGGTAGAGGGTGAGAAAGGAGTAAACTCAGACATAGAGGCCGTGTTGAGGTGAGATATAAGGCTGTCTGACCAACGGTGACTCCACACAGACATGTAGCCATGTCAGTCATGTCCCTACTTCTAAAACTGGAAGTTCTCAATAAAATAAGAACAGGTGTGTTCTAAGAAAATTCACCCCCTGTACTGCACATACATTAGATAAAATATATAGGCTGCAAAGGTGTGTGTTTTGGCCTTAAGCACACAATCATCACACTTCCAGGTTTCCTGCAACCTGCCTCAAGTGGACAATTGAAGAACTACAGCTTTTGGCACACTGACCTCGTTTTCAACCCCAGAGATTGCCACTGGGGAAAATGGATGGTTGGATGGATGTTTATACCTCTGTTCCAGTGTGTTTTTTGTTTGTGACGTAGGAGTTTATGGGTTTTTTTGCTGTTGTTGGTCGAACTCCTGTTTGTGTACAAAAGATAACTAAAAAATAGAAAAAAAATAGAATTTGATGGAGTTTTGGTCATGGCACAAGGAAGAAGTGATAAGATTACTTTTGTGATCTAATCCAGATGTAGATCTAGGAACTATTTTCCCCAGGATTTAATAATGCGAGAGGGCAGTTTCCATATTTTTGAACTCGCTGATAGTGTTGGAAATGACTTAGTGTTGGGTAGAGCTCTCAGAGCATTTCTAGTTTATTTTAGAAACTTATACTTTTTGTGTGTTTATTGCATGATGGATGCTGCTTCATAATTGTAAATACAGCAAACTAAGGTTTGAAACTGTGAAAAACAGAAAAAAATGTCTGCAAAGGAACTTGGGATATGTTGTGCTATGGAAAACCCACTAAATGACTCATATGGTGGGTTTTCTTGGACACAGTCCTGCACACGTCCAATTTTTTCCACCTGTTGCCTGTACCCCCAAGTCTTGGTACAGCAACTGGATCTGCGACTTGCAAATTTCCAAACGTCAACTCCTCCTGTTTTTGCACACAATCTCCCCTTTATTCTGATGTCAATACTGAACATTTACTAACAACCTCTTATACCTTATAAGGTACATACTTGGATACACAGTCACTGACACTGCCGCTCTCTCTCCATCTCTCTCTCCATCTCTCTCTCTCTTTTTTTTACCAACACAGACATGCTTTGCCAAGCCAGTCTCAAAATAACAGACATCAGGTGACAACATTGTTAGTTTTAGGCAGGTTTAGGCTAGCAGCTAATGGCGCCATTGGTGCTTCTTACCTGGAGAGCTGATCGAGAGCAGAGAATCTCTATTTGGCTGAAAAGTCTTGATATTACCTCCACCTGCAGCATTGTGTTAGTTTTCACCTGCATCCTTACCTGCGAATTTATATGTGCCTTTTTTTTTTTTTTCTTTTTTTTTTTACCTGCACCAACATGTTTTTTTAAGCATTTAACGGCTTCACTTGTTGGATGTGTTGCACATGAGTGTTCCCTTCTGACTCTTTAGGTCAGAAGGGAACTTTTTTTTTTTTTTTTTTTGAGGAATTAAAGAGATCTTGTCTTCACAAGCAAAGTATAGACAAGATACCCCATGACCTTGACCTAAGACCTTTGACCTTCAACCACCAAAATCTAATGGTTAAAATTTTAGGTCAGCTGAGGCACTTGTGCAAAGTTAAAAACAAAGTCACCTGAGACTCTTTTGAACTTTAGCTGTGGAACATTTTTAAGCTAAAACTGAGGATGGGGCTTCATAACCTTGACCTTTGGCATGTGACCTTAAAAATGTATCACTTCATCTTAAGGTACAGTTGATGCTGCAGTGGACTTTTACAAAATCCAGTTCATCAGTTCATATCATCTGAAATATGATGTATGTGTAAAGTTTGAAGAAAATCAATCAAGATCTTATAATATTTAGAAGTAAGGGATATAAGGAGATCCCATAAACTTGCCCCTTGAACTATGATTTTAAGTGCTTCTAAACCTTACACTGAGTCAGAATTGGTTCATGTGAGAAGTTTATTTATTTATTTAATAGGGACAGTGCACGTTAATGAACATCTATTCGGATGATATATAGCATAAATGCTAATTTACATCTGCAAAATTGATTCCATTTCAACACAACATTTTAACATAATGGATTTTGTTCACAAGCATTATTAGTTATGAATGTTGATACAGCATTGCTTTAGATATTGTAACCCCCTGAATACTATTTCTTCAACAAGTAATTTAATTTGATATATTTCAAGTGACTAGTTATGGCTCAACACTCCTCACTCCTGGCAATTTTTAGACAAGGGGGTAAAGGTTGAGAAAAATCTGCCAGTTCAACTCCATTTTCCAAACATTTCTGAACAATGGCATATTTCTGAAAGCAGATTTTCAGGAAAAAAATAATGAATGAATTCATTGCCAAAATTAATTAATTAATTAATTGCGCATAGAACCTGCAATTAAGATGGAGCCCTCTTTCACTTTCAGTCAATACCTTGAAAACAAAATTTATTGGCACCTTTTCAATTGCATTATTAAATTTCAATCTTTGGTAATGTGGCTAAGGTATTGTCACAGTGCTGTTACAGTGAAATTATTTTACACAAATATGACTTAATCAGTAAAAAATGGATCCCTGAAATTTGTGGTCAAGCCAGTTGTACACAAATAAATTCCAAATATATTTGGATAGATGGGAAAATTGGAAAGCAGTAAAGGTCATTTCTGCTTCACTCACTTGTCCAAACATTGCCATCTGGACACATCATTAGGCACACCTTCATTCTTCATGGCATTGACTTAACGAGGTGCTGGAGACAGAGATGTTGCTCCACATTGACTTGACAGCATCAAAAAATTGCTGCATATTTGGCAGCTTCACATCCATTTTGCAAATCTTCTGTCTCACCACACCCTAAAGGTGCTTTATTGGATTGAGATCTGGTGACTGTGGAGGCCATTGGAGTACAGTGAACTCGTTGCTATGTTCAATAATCCAGTTTGAGATGATTTGAACTTTGTGCCATGGTGAGTTATCCTGCTGGAAGCAGCCATCAGAAGGTGGACACTGTGGTCATAAAGGGATGGACATGGTCAGTAACATTTCTCACGGAGCCTGTGGTGTTTCATCAATGCCCAGTTGTCACTTTGAGCAAATTTCCCCCTCACCATTACACAAGGTTTTGACCCTACCATGCAGCAGAAATCAAGACTCATCAGACCAGGCAACATTTTTCCAATCTTCTGTTGTCCAATTTCAGTGAACCTGCATGAATTGTAGCCTTCATGTCCTGCTCTTTGCTGACAGGAGTGTCATCTGGTGTGGTTCTCTGCTGCCGCAGCACATCTGCTTCAAAATCCAATGTGTTGTTAATTCAGAAATGGTCCTCTGCATACCTCGGTTGAAATGAAAGGTTATTTGAGTAACAGTCACCTTTCTATCATATCTAACCAATCTGGCCATTGTGCTCCGATCTCTGGCATCAGCAAGGTATTTTGGCCCAGAGAGCTGCTGCTCACTGGATATTTTCTCTTTTTTGGACCATTTTCTGATGAGATGATTGTGTGTGAAAATCCCAGAAGATCGCTAGTTTCTGAAATACTCAGACCAGCCCATCTGGCACCAACAACCTTGTCATATCAAATTAAATGACCTTTCTGTTCCTCTCTGATGCTCAGTTTGAACTCTAGCAGGTCGTCATGACCATGTGCGCATGCCTACATGCATTGAGTTAGTGCCATGTGATTGGCTATTTTGCTATTTGCCTTAATGAGCAGTTAAATAGGTGTGTCTAATAAAGTGGCCATTGAGTGTATATGCAAATGAATATATATTGTTTACAGATATATCAATAGCCTTTTAAATCGTGGTATCCTTGTGCATATTACTCAAAAAGTAGTCCACCTTGTAAACTTCTAAATAAGTGAGCTCCCTCCAGACTCATCTGCTTTACAGACATCCAAAAATAGACTTTGGTTTGAGGCATATCTCGGATGAGAGGGCATCTGTGGGCTGCATTTCAGGACACACAGCTGCAGATCTACTGAGCTGCACAGGAACCAGCCAGGAGTGAAAATGAGGGATATGTCATTTGCAATTAGAGACTTGGCTCTCAGTGCCCGTGTGTGCATGAAAACATTTTGGCAGAGAGGAAGCTGTGGCGGCCGCAGACAGTTTGGGTCTCTACATGTTGTCCTGCAGCGAAGGATCGGTTGTTCATTCAGCTGCAGCTCATGTGACACGATGCAAAGGGAAGGACTGTTTTAGCGTCCTGCTTTTAAAAGTGCCCCAGCGCAGGTTTCCAGCTGTTTAACAAGCCTCAGGATTAATATGTATTCTGTACATCGAGCCTGCAAAACATATTCCATAAGAAATGCATGAGGACCTTATGTGCCTCTGAGGGATGTTAAAATGCCTGAGCACATTGAAATGCAGTGCCCATCCACTCGTGTGATGCTCAACATGGCTTTTAAAATACATTATGTCATGGCATGTCGAGGCGTGAAGTCCTCTCGCTCTCACTCCTCTTTCTCCTACTCACATAATTGAGCTTCAT